>JAQPZY010001502.1:787500-1987500 GCA_029931535.1 Margaritifera margaritifera
GGCCTGGTTCCATAGCTTCTTCATCCAAACAGACGCACGTGTACCACCGTCTGTACTCGCTTATAAGTTGATTCCAGCTGCACATAACATAGACCCTGATCTGCCGTTGCATATGCGCTTGCAGATCAGGGTCCATGTTGTTTGTTCTACTGATCACTCCTAACAAATTGCATAGACTCAGATCTGCCGGCGCATTATTCGCCGGCAGATCTGGGTCTGTGCAGTTTGCAGTTGGAATCAACTTATAAGCGAGTGCAGTACGAATTATTTCAACTAAGGAAAAAAAAAAAAAAAAAAAAAAAAAAAGAATAGTGATCTGCCGCCTTTATGTTACAAAAAGGATGACAGCAGTTTGACAGTTATTGGCTACATTAATATTGGATCTTATGAATTATTACGTTTCCAAATCAATATTATTCATTTTATAAGGATGCTTATCCTGGTCTTGAGATGATACAGAAATGCAACAATTGATTACCTTCGACCCCAAGAGAGGTATACAGAACAGGAAAAAGGACGGCAGAAGCATAATTTTACAAGTCATTTTCAAAAGTTATATAAAAGGTAAGAAAGATGTATGGCTGTCTACAATCTGATTAAAGTCGAGATCTCCGGTATACAGGCCCGCCGACAGAAATACCCGGCCCCTGGGCAGAGCAGTCATGGACCCCAAAAACTAGCTTAAATTTTATATATAAAAACCTGTGTACAGTTATGCATGCAAAACCTGTACCATAACTTAGACTCTTGCAAGGAACAAATTTTAATATTTACTGCATAGATTAATTTATTTTTTATAACTGAGTTGACGGCGGGCCCTTGGCAATTGCCACTGTGCCCCCTCCCCCCCCCTCCCTTGGCGGGTCTGCCGGTACACCGGTTATCTATCCAACTGGGATCGAGAAACGTTTATGTTTTGGTGACCTTTAGAATCCCCTGTCAAATTATTTTTAGTAGTCTATCAGATAAAGCGTTGCATTTCGTGTTAGAGACTTATCGTTTGCAACGATATGATTTGAATGACTCTTTTCACTTTTAGCAGTATAAAAGATGTAATTTGGTCAGTAGCGCAACTTGAAATTGTGAGTCCCTCTGCAAAAATTCAGAAATGGGTCCCCCACTGTAATAAAACTTGTGATTTTGGACCCCCTGCTTGAATGCCATCTACCCCTCATCCCCCACTCCCACCCCACCCCCGCATTGCAGGGGTTACGGTGGGCAGTAGTTGTACCCTGAGTTTGGTGAATTAAAAAGTCAACATAGCATGGTCTTGTATCGGTTCCTGTTAGATCTATTTATTGATAAGTAGGTCTTAATTTTAATCAGACTGGGACATCTAAATTTGTGCATTATCCATTGCAGGGCAGGAACCGAGTAATGGACTAAATTAGTGCATTATCCATTGGAGGGTGGGAACCGTGTAATAGAATAGTGCATTATCCATTGCAGGGCAGGTAACGTGTAATGGACTAGTGCATTGTCCATTGGAGGGCAGGATCCGTGTAATAAACTAGTGCATTATCCATTGGAGGGTCGGAATCGTGTAATAGACTAAACTAGTGCATTATCCATTGGAGGGCAGAGACTGTGTAATATACTCAATTAAATTAACTGAATTGTCTATTTTGGTCTGACAATATATAGTTTGCGCCAGGTTATATTTTGCAATGAATCGCTTACGACACTTCATGATTATTATTCTACAAAAATTAAATCCTGTCACAGAATGATCAGACTTGACGTATATATAAACTGAATAACCCCATTCAAAAACTGCCCTGCTTTTTAAGGGTTCCACCTATGTTTAATTAAAGTCCAAAAGTTTAAATACAAACACACGATTCCTTTTGCAGTTTCCCCAAAAACAAAGCGAAAGGAAGCTTTAAGCATGATGTTCAAAGCGAAAGATAACTTAAGAACTACGGTCTGAACTGCAGTCATAGAGACTTGAGAGACTGTTAGTTGTACAGTAAATAAAAAACAAACGATTACGGAGCATAACAGCTCTCATTGTTAAAACTGTATAAATCAATAGCAATCTCGCAAAGGGACTTGTTTCAATTTGACAGACTTTACAAAAATGAGTAAGTAAGAGTGACGTATTTAGAGGAGAATCTGATATTTTAAAGTCTTGAACGTAAATGTAGAATTTATCAGGACTGACGGTATCAGAGTTGGAAAGAAGATTTTCCTAGATGTCAGTTCGCTGGTTTGGATATGAACGAGATGAACAGGCTATTTGGATCTTTTAAGATCATTCCGAATGATATGTTTGATATATGTGTACTCAAAATCGTCCATCATTCCCAAACAATTCTTTGCTAAATTTGTCATACGTTCTGACTATAAAACTGAAATAGCAACTTATATTCCGGTTGTCAACTCTGTTTTTATTTCATCTTTCTGCCTATGAAATAATAATAATAATGATAATAATAATAATAATATTACTCCTACTACTACTACTACTAATAATAATAATAATATTATTATTATTATTATTATTATTTCGGATTTCAATGTTGTCCGTTCTCTTAATACTTTCTAACTGTGAAGTAAATATAATAACTTACCTATTTTGTCAAGTTTCAAAAGATTGAATTTTACATTCATTGACCCAAGCATGAAATTGGTTTTACTCTTTATGATGTAAAGAAGTAAGATGTTAAAAATCCATTTGACCTTAAATAGAAACACAGCTTACCGTTAAGCTGAAAATAGCAGTACTGAATGTTTGGGAAACAAACATTTCGTTAGAACCTCCTCCTCGCCCCCCCCCCCCCCGTTCTCTCACTCTCTCTCGCTCTCTCTCTCTCTCGATAAGTAGACTGATGATAGGAACTAGGGCTTATTCATGAATTTGTGTGTGTGTGTGTGTGTGTATATATATATATATATATATATATATATATATATATATATATATATATATATATATATATATATATATATATATATATATATAAAGGGATGTTGAAACTTGTAGGATGACAGTTTGGTTCCGCTAAATTCTTCTTGTGGAGTTCATTATTATTATTATTATTATTATTATTATTATTATTATTATCGCTGTCGCCGTCATCGATTTAGCACTTTGTAAGCACCTGTCATCAACTGTTTATAATCCTAACAAAGATTTTGCGAGACCGATACTGTTGAATTAACTTTAAACTTATTATAAGGACAAACTCATTTGCATTCCACATCGTTTCTCTGCCTGGTAACATTTATATATCTGATGGAATATAATAGGTTTCGAGCATGTAATATTAGGCTTTTTCTATAAAATAGTTTGAAAGCAATAATATGGGGACGTAGAAAGCATGTTATCAATAGGATCAAACAGAATTGAATTTAAATCAGTGCTTTTGCATGTGATTTTCTTTGTGAGGTTTAGATGAGTCATTAACTTAAAAGTATTGAATAACAGAACATCTGTTTTAAATGTGCAAGCCTGGAACTAGACCTAAAATATTCCCTTGCAACAGCTGTACAAAATAATTTGAAAAGTAACAGAATATTTTAAAGTCGTTGTTGTGAGCTTTTAGAGAGATGTCATGATAACCAATGATAACCAATTTACCTGTAACATTAGTAATATACACCTGTCCTCGATTTATCTAAAGCAAATCTATTTTACCATTAAAACCTCATTGTATATCTTCGCTTAACTGTAGCTAAATATCCCTTTGATGGATGACTAATGCTAGAGTGAACGCTATAAAATATCAGTAACAATAAAGAAAGGAAATGGTTGCCGTGTCTCATTTTGTGAATGGCAAAACAGGGATGTTAGAACTTTCGAAGGTTATTTATTTTGAATTAATTTTTAATAAAAATTGGAGTGGGTAACAGCACTTTTAATACATTATTGGCTGTATCATGCCGAGGAAATGGGAGCTAAGTGCTGTTCTCAAGACTCACCGAGACAGACGACACCGGCTGGCCTGGGCGGGTATCGAACATGCGACCCATTGATTAGGAGTCTTACCCGCGGTTCCACCTATCCAAGATAAATGCAGGTTAAACACAAGTTTGCCGTAAATAAAATGAATGAGATGATGTTAACTTAAACGCCACGTTTAAGTTGTTATTATCGAAAAAGAAAATTGTTTAGTACTTTAAAACGTGGGAGTCACAAGTACTATTATTACTACTAGTATTGATACGATCAGGGTACATAGAACATGACATTGTAACAACTATACCAAATATAATCAGTCTGGAAAAAATGAAACGTCTCACAATTTTTCACAAAAAACAACATTTAAGAATTGAACTTCATTTCTTGCAGGATTCAACAAGTCAGAAAGCTTGAAAATCGATTGCACACTGCATAAATGGCTGTAGAGAAGTGAAGGTTTGAAAATCGATTACACACTGCATAAATGGCAGTAGCGGAGAGAAGGCCGTTTATGTATAGTGTGTAATCGATTTTCATGACTCATGATTCCTGTAAAATGTGAAGTTTAATTTTTATAATTACAAATAGTTATACAAATTAATATCGAATATCAAGTTACAAACAACAAAATTATATTTTAACCATTGCTTGCAAATATTGTCAAGCACACAAGAATGGCGTATGAATACACAAGTAGTTCATTTCTAGTGTTATGAACTAACAACTTCTAGTTTTCTGTATAACATGATGCAAAAATCTAGCAAATCTAAATGCTTTCTACAAAGGTTTTGAACACACGTGTAAAGATGTCATTATTGTTTCAAAAATTAAGATATTTGTGGTATATCTCAGAGATTTCTCCTTGATGGATCGGCATCAGTATGATATAAGCGTATATCAGATACAATTAAACTGAATTCATCTTTGATTGGGTCCCTTATTAACCAATTTAAATACATCATTTGTTTTTCTCCAAGAGGAATTTTAAGAGATAATCGACCCATCATTTTGGCTTTGAGACCCCTTCAGTTTTCAAATGACTAACTGTTATTTTTAATTTTGTATTACTTTATCAAGGAAAATGTGTCATTGGCTCGTTACAAGGGCCCACTGGTTTTCTGAACTAGGTATATATGGTAAACGTACACGCACACAACTTATGAATCATAATGTATGCAGCTTCCATATATCATTCATACATATATACATACATACACACATACATAGATACAGTTTCTATATATATACATATTTAATTGAAATGTATCTCTCATTCGTATTATGCATATACTACTCTGTCATGTATCTAAGCTCCTAAATATATTCAATGCATTAATACTCGGACAATTGTACAAGCTGAGGTTGAAGTTAATATGGGGATTTACCTAATCAAGATAACTTCTTTCTCGTACTACCGTCATTTTCATCATCGTGTCTGGTTGATGTATTCTGTAGATACATGTTCCAGAATATGACCTCTCTAGCATTGGAATCGACCCTCTTATTGGCGTACGTTGATAGTATCTTAATATTTGCATGGGTTCCGAGTTTAGAAACAAAACACTTTCCAAATCGGAGCCTTAGTAAACATAAACTCTTTCGACGAAAGCCTGAATGGAGCTATACGTGGTCTCATGCAACACATTTTGGAAGTGATGATGTAGGCATTAGTAGTAGAATGAAGTATGAGAGTGGAACGTGCAAATCAGTTGAGTTGTCTTGTCCTGGTGCATGTACACACTGACAAAAGAAATAGTTCCTCTTCAATTGGTGCATGTACACACTGACAAAAGAAATAGTTCCTCTTCAATTGGTGCATGTACACACTGACAAAAGAAATAGTTCCTCTTCAATTGGTGCATGTACACACTGACAATATAAATAGTTCCTCTTCAATTGGTGCATGTACACACTGACAAAAGAAATAGTTCCTCTTCAATTGGTGAATGTACACACTGACAAAAGAAATAGTTCCTCTTCAATGTTAGCTAGGCTAAAGATAGGGAATGTTTTCTTTTTCTTCCAGGATACTACAACTCTTATTGTCCTTTGAAATCATCTGTTTTTTTTCTTCCAGGATACTTCAACTCTTATTGTCCTTTGAAATCATCTGTTTTTTTCTTCCAGGATACTTCAACTCTTATTGTCCTCTGAAATCATCTGTTTTTTTCTTCCAGGATACTTCAACTCTTATTGTCCTTTGAAATCATCTGTTTTTTTTCTTCCATGATACTTCAACTCTTATTGTCCTTTGAAATCATCTATTTTGTTTCTTCCAGGATACTTCAACTCTTATTGTCCTTCCAAATCATCTGTTTTTCTATACATTTTTCATCATCGACGACATCAGAGCATATTAGCACAGAGCGAAATACTAGATATGATAACAAATGTCTTCGACAGATTGTTCATATGAATTGTGCATTTCTAAAGGCTTGTTGTGGAAGTAAAGAAAGAAAGATCATTTAACAAATATACTATTTGACATTTAAAAAAAAAATAAATAGCCATCCTAACCCACACAAAGCCTTTTGAAACAAATAACCAAGGATAATAAATCTGTATTTGTTCTCTATATGCCTACTTTGCAATGTATCTCCATCCATAATTTTTGTCATTAGCAATAGCTATTAAAAGGTTGCGAACTATATTCAAATAAAACAAAGACATGCATCCAGTACATTACGCCTACTGGCGCAATAACATAATATCTCAAAATACATGATTGGAATTACTTGATAGATTACTGTAAAACCCCAAAATACGGATTCCAGGCAGGAAATTGCCATAATAAATGGAATATAGCACGCACATTTCCCTACTTCACTATATTTTGATATCGACCATAAAAGAAGTTCCAAGATGTTATCATCTACAATTACACCTTGATGCTATTTTCTTCGCCATCATGTGGATCTTACAAACAGTGCTGTGCAATAAACGTGATGCCGTAACACGGTCATCGCACTATATTCTTTCCTATACACGCCACCGCTCCATATTTTTCAGTCATAAACAAGAAAATGAAAACAAGTTACATTGCAAACAGAAGCTCATCCTTTTGAATTAAATTTTTTACCTTTTTCGTGTACAAAATATGAAAGAAAGGTTGAAACTATTGCAATCTTCATCACTGATGTAACAAGAGCTATATAACCATGTTCCTGGGATTTCACCGGGCTCTGCAGAAAGGGAATACAAAAATCCACAACACTGAAATTTAAATTTCATTAGCAAAGTTTAAAATATTATATAACCCATTTAATACAGATAATAGAGCTGTCGTTCTGATAGAGAGAACAGAGCTGTCGTTCTGATAGAGATAAAAGAGCTGTCGTTCAGAGAGAGAGAATAGAGCTGTCGTTCAGATAGAGATAATAGAGCTGTCGTTCATATAGAGATGATAGAGTTGTCGTTCAGATAGAGATAATAGAGCTGTCGTTCTGATAGAGAGAACAGAGCTGTCGTTCTGATAGAGAGAATAGAGCTGTCGTTAAGATAGAGATAATAGAGCTATCGTTCTGATAGAACAAACTCAATAATTTCATTTTGTTTTACTTGCTAACATAGCTTTTGAAACTACAATACTAAGCTATTTTGATTGAGTAGACCAAATATATTATCACGAAGAACAATGATAGACAGATACATAAACAAATGGCTGGTTCTAGTAAAGGATCTAACTGGAGGTTGGGGCAAAGTCAACTACAAATAATTATTTCAATAATTGTTCTTCGTCACAACTAGAAACTCGGGAAATAGTTTGCAAACGTATTATTAAACGACTAAACACAAAAGATGCATGGCCTTTGACCCTGCTTGCACCATCTATATATCTATCTCTCTGTACTACCTAGCATATATATATATATATATATATATATATATATATATCTATAATATATATATATATATATCTATCTATCTATCTATCTATCTATATATACTACTTTGCAGTCTATCTATATCTTTATCCGTACTGTTTAATGATCTATGAACGGTCTTTCTTCTGAATCATATATAGCCTCAGTCACTGTTCGCACCATCCAGCTGTACTTAGCAATATATATACAGTATATATATATATATATATATATATATATATATATATATATATATATATATATATATATATATATATATGTGTGTGTGTGTGTGTGCGTACTGCTTAGCAATCCGTCAATCGATCTTTGTGAATTTGTGAATTACATCAAATAGAATAATATAATCGGTATTTAGGGAAAGCCTACTTTATTCTTATCCCACATAAGCTATTACCTCCTCATAATTAATAAATGTTCCATGATAAATATTTACATAAAACTTAATAAATGGTTTACATTATGGCTTGATTCACGGGCCATTTTTGTATACAGCAAAGAAGATTCACGTCAAACTGTCCTCGTATTTGGAATTCATTGTGATCTATCAACATGCGGCGTGTTGAGAGCATGAAATTATATCTGATTGTCGCGAATTCGTCCCTCTTCTTTTCTTTCGTCATAAACTCGGCACCCTTTATAAATGCATTTAGCGCTAGACTTTAAGTAATTAGGCCAGACTATCCCTTGATATTTAGCGACTACAAGGGAAGATGGAACAAACTGATCCCAAAATGCCTCAGAGACAGAAATATCATTCAAGAGGACATGCGAAACTTTATGGGAATCTGCTTGTATTCGTCCTAATAACAGCTTTAGCAGTTTACCAGTATCAACTTTTAGAACTTTGCTGTGACTATTCACCCTCATAATTTACAAATTTATTCCAGAGTTTATTTGCTTCATTTAGCTTGAATACGACTTTTCCTCTTCGTTTTCTTTTAACGGCAAAAGGGACGGAGTTGAATGGTCTCTACTATGAAAAATGCGATCTCAAACAAAACAAAAATCAAATATGTCTACATGTACATAATATATCACATATGTAAACATGTCCGACTTACATAGAAACAAATAATTATTAGTCTAATAACACATTTAAACTGTAAACTATTCTGGTCTTTAGAGTTGTGCATCACAATTTACCACTGAATCGTCTGTCATTTTGTCTGGTATTCCTGATTATCGTCCATTAATGGATTACGAAAGAGGGCAAATCATTTTTATTCCTGTACTCTATTTAATGCATTTCATGCGCCACAGAACAGACTGTATCTCGATTACTGTTATTTAGGTATGTAGTCTCGTACATCTTCACAAATGACATGGTTCACAGCTCCTCAGACAGGTACAAGGAGATCAATCTTTCTACCGACCAGTTGAAAACCATTTTCTCTGAATATGCAAAAAGTCTACTCAACCTTGAACATGCAGAAGGGAATTATTATTTTTTTAAATATCATTTGTTCTCATGCAGATTATGATAATTAATTACGCCATGTTACAACTTTTGACTTAATGGACAAAGTCAGCGTGTAAAGCACTACTCAGTGAAAGAGAAGGTCATAACAATCAGCCAAAGAGTTCCCAGCAGTCAAAGGAATGTAAAGGGGAGCCTGAATTACAGTGCTATTTATTGGCAAACAATAAGATCGGAGTCAAAAGATCAGCTTTGATATTTTCAAAGACAGATATTTTCCTCTCGGGACTCATTGACACACAATTTTAGATACAGTTATGCGAATTATCGGAAACTCCCCCCCCCCCCCCTTAACTTTCCGATAGAAAAATGTTGGGCAACTGAAGTAATTTTCTGTATGGATTCCCCTCTCCTCTATCTCTCTCTTCAGGTTTTTCCGCCAAATACGGTAAACTGAAACTAACATGTTAGTAATGTGTAGGAGTTTTAAACCTAAACACCGAAATATATTGAATAGAAAGCTACCTTGATAAAGGAAAACTCCAATAAACTAATAATTATTTTGAAACATGTCCTAGACTACAGTGGCACAATACACCAGTCGGATTCCTTACATGTCCTAGACTACAGTGGCACAATACACCAGTCGGATTCCTTACATTTATCTAACATGATATTTTCAGCAACAAGTAAAATTTTGGATTTGACATTGGATAGATTTTTACAAAATCACGCCTATAAGATCCCATGGGTAGGGAGGATGTCGGTTTTTGGTTCACGGTCTATAATCATCTATTTTCTCTTTTCAAGCAATGTCTGTTACTTCGCATATAATCCTTTCTTCTCATACAATTACTTGTATCAGTTTCTTCAACGAACCCTTTCAATATAGGATCTTAATTTTTCCCACTTCAGAGAAAATCGATGACGTTTATACGGGGGACTCGTGACAACTGAGCGACTGACCAGACATAATAAGAAGAAGTAATCCAATTGAGTCGTTTGGTCCTGTCTAATAGAAGCTTTATTCGGGCTGTGTTCCAAAAAATGGCGACGATGACAAATATACATATATCTTTCTCATGCTATGGACGAAAATGGAACAAAGTGAAGTGAAGAGAATCTCTGCAGCTGTTATTTGCCGCAAAATTATATACAAAATCACCCAATGAGAATGCACTGCATTTTCTCGTATCAAGTATTTACTAGAAGGCATTCCATTTTGTTTATCTCGGTAGAAAAAATACACGCAGTCATCGTTAAGTATCATGATATAATGTCTTACTCGTCAGATACTTATTAGGTATCTTTTACTTATATAAATGAGCTTTGGAGAGTGCAAATCATGCGTGGGTGGTGGCTGAAAAAAAAATATGGATGCTAACGAATATTACCAATCACGATCTTCCGAGCAAATTATAAACGCTGTATCGCTCCTACTGGAGCGGGCAGGGGTGGGTGTGAGTGTGTGTGGGAGTTTGTAAGAGATTGGCCACCGTGCTAATATTCATCATTTGAAAGGAAACAAAAAGCGGTAGAGTATGGTCGCCCTGAACTTCCTAATTCCGACACCCATAGAAATTGTGATAATGTTTATACATACATGGGTAGGAACGTCCTACGAAAAGATCAGACTCATGGACACTAAACCGTCTGAGTGCCAAAAATTGAACTCGTGCTCAAAAAGTAAAATTTGACTAAGATTTTCTAAATATTAATGAAATTACTTATATAAGTACACATACCAAAATTATTACTTTCCTATGATTTCAGACATCTCATTGCTCAAAGATAGTGAAGGTTTATATTGCCCATGTCGAGCATGAGCTCGGTTTTCGTGGTCCCACAGTTTTACTCATACTTTTGTGCTCAGACAGATTTGTGCTCACATAGTTTTATGCTCAGACAGTTTTCCGACTAAGAGGCCAGTATTTTAAACTTCATATCAGATATTTAAAGCGTCCATGGCTTTTCACTGAATAGTGTATACCATAGATCAAGAAACTTTATATATTGATTTAGTTCGACAAGAAATAAACACACACACACACACACACACACACACACACACACACATATATATATATATATATATATATATATATATATATATATATATATATATATATATATATATATAAGACGTTATTCTAAAAGCATTCTCCGTGTCAACAATGAAGAAAGCAGGGACCACGTTTAAACAAACTAAAAAATAAATTTCAAAATGTGTTAACATTGGAACGTCATAAATCATAATTTTCATATCTCAAGGATGTTATAGTCAATAATCTGATTCAAGCTAAATCATTTTAAACACATAAGAAGACATTAAACTTTGCCCTTTGACTGGGAATAGATGCACATAATAACAAAACACGTGCGGAATTTAAACTTTGTTCTTTGCCTGGAAATGTGTATTCTAATAATTGTGTGTGTGTGTGTGTGTGGGGGGGGGGGGGCACTTAAGAAGCTTTTAAATATGTCTTTTATCCGATCTGATAATGCGAACCATTTCTTTATGAAGACTACACCTGTTTCATTACTTGCGGTCGGCGGATGAACACATAGGGATTTTTACACTTCCGACACAGATGGTAAGTATCACTTTCATATTGATCCACTTTAGAAGCTTTCTTGTGAAAGGCTTTCCCTTCTTAAGCTCCGTAACGATATTTGCCTTTTTCTTGTGAAAGGCTTTCCCTTCTTAAGCTCCTTAACTGGTCATGGCATATCGTTTTCAAACGACATCAACCGGTCAAAAAGCTTGAACTGAATCGGTGTGTCTTTTGCGTTTGTCAGTTAGATATTTGCCTTGTTAGACAGTATATTTATTACTTAGGTAGGTAGATAGGGTGGTTGGTAGATCAATAGGCAGAGAGGTATGTAGGCAAGTAGGTAAGTAGGTAGACATATAGATATATCGATATATTCATTTATTAATTCATTACCTTGCTAAACAAAATATTTAAAGTTTAACTTGTGCATTTTGTATGAATCATATGGAACCCCCCCCCCCCCCCCGAAAAAAAAAAAAAAAGAACATCGGTGTATACGGTGTATACGATTGAACATAGAGAGAAAGGATATTCGTTTTGGGACCAAGAATTTTTTAAAAATGTTGACATGTAGTTTGTTATCATGTGATCATGTTTTTCATATTTAATATTGATGACAAGGAGAATCCTAAATATCGTCGAAGAAAAATGAAAGAAGAAAACTAATAGAGGCCGGACACAGTCAAAATAGACGCCGGACATGCTCAAATAGCTAAGAAAATTGTTCAAAAATATATAACAAATGATTGTATCAGAGTTGGATGTGAAATCAATCAGATCCGCATTTTAATTAAACAAAACCAACCACGGTTTCGTTCTGAAATGATATCTTTCCGTTTTGCGTGACTGGGTGTAATCACAGGATTGTACCGTAACTAGAGCTATTGCAATTTGTTCATGAGTTAGTAAGACAGGCGGGAACCATTTGGCAAACTTTTGTCGGCGTGAAACGTACGCTTGCCTCCGAACGCGAGTATAGTTATAAGCATTATCAGTATATAATTATACAAGTATTTAATAAACTACTAGCTTATATAGTGTTGCGGTACATTCCAGCAACCTACAGCTGAAATTAGACCTCATTAATCTATTTAATTACTGATCTCTTAACTTATCCTATAGATGTATTATATCAAACCACATATAAGTTCACGATGTTAGGTCCGATTCATACAGGAAATCTAGAAACATGCTCTTTTAAATATAATACACACCATACCATGTAAGCCAGTCTATTCCTGGAAGCATAATACCTCAAAAAGGAGTATACTGCATAGAATAGGATTATAGAATGTCTTTATTTTATTTTATGTATTATACTCCTCATTATGATTGCTAATCAGAAAAGTGATCGGAGGCCACACTTAAGTTATGTTTACACTTTGGAGGCTGTGTGCTTCATTTTAAGATCCCATATGTTAGTAACCATATTCATCAGTTTATCGAGTTAACACTAGTGTAGTATTTACACACAAGCAGTATATTTTAAGGAGTATATTACTTAGTGTGCCGTGTCAAACAGCCCTTATAAATACAAGTGTATCAATGAGGTTAGGATATGCGGTTGCAACCAGCCCTTATAAATATAAGGGTATCAATGACGTTATGGTATGCCATTGCAATAGAGAACCTTACCCGAGAGAGTTTTCACAATCTTTGGACATACATAACCAATGATGTAACACTTTATACCTGATTAAATGTAACTCCCTTGATCCAAGTTCATCGATTCGGTTGTTTTCAATTTGGGTTAGTGTCTTCAATTTCTGTGGCATGTTTTCGTTGATTTCTCGAAAACTGCTTATTCAATGATGAGATCAGAGCAGAATTGCTATTGGGTCAATGTGATCTCCAGTACTTATTCTTAGGAATCTGATGGTACTTCTGACACAATCAATTATTTTATACAATGTATGTGCCCTGAAGTACCATTGAAGGTCGTATTTTTTCTAAGTATGAAATTAAATCCATATGTCGAGTATTAGATTATTAGATGTTAGATCATTCGTTATAAAATTTAAAGTAGTTTTCATCATAATTTTAGCATTAATTTCAATGCACACTGAGAATATAGCTTTTAGTTCGCTTTTATGTTGGGTCCTAATTTTCTCAAATACGTCAACCAAAGTTATTTTATTTTCATGCATAATTGACAATTTCATTCAAACTAGAATGACCGAAATGTGTACGTACTCTGAATCTTAACAAAACACAGAGTTAACCGAACGTAGACTGGATGTTCTTTAAAAGTTACAAGTGTTTAACGGAACGCGGTCTCACTTGCGTCGTGGCGTTGGTGTGTCCCATAGCCTGGGACACTCGGCCTGCTTCGGCTTTCATTCTTACGCAATGGAAAGCAAACCAGGACCTAGGGAAAAACAAAGTGAAATGAAAATGAGGTGCCCCAAATTCTGAGGCGCTACGCGGTCCTGCGAGTGTTAACTAAGATTAAATACAATTATTACAGAAATCAAAACCTGTCAATTCACACTTTGGAGGTAAAGAAAAGTAAAATTTATACCAGTCCGATGAACAATTTAGTTGCATACAAGCGCAGGATCTTTATGACGTTATGTACATTATGACATCACAATAAAGATGATGTCAACGTACCTGCTTGATGCTAACAAACCGCAAAAGGACTTAGCTTTTGCCGTTTATTTCCCTAAACTGATACCTGCCAATTCTCTATGCAGATACTTTCTGGGCAGGCCAATACAATCGTATCTCCTAGCCACGTTCAACCAGACTCTCGCGTGCCTCTGCGTGATATCCGCCATACGAGGGTCTGGTAAAATTGTTATTTGATCTATGTTACCCACAGGAGACACTTCGGTAAATCCTTCCGATATGAAACTACAAGGACATCTCTTGCTGTCTCATTTTTTTCAGTATATATTTTATGTAATCATTAAAGCCAACTGTATATTGAAATCTTGAACGAATATAACTTAACACAGACGCTAACTCATGAGGTGTGTCTAAATCACCCAATGAAAATGTCCGTGTCGACGTGAATTGTGATAACTCGTCATCACAATGACACAAGATATCACCTCATCCCATCAGCCGATGAAAACACTTTTCCAATGTTTGGGCAAAGCCTCATTCTAACGTTACAAGAAAAACAGTTGTTTTTTTTATTTTTTTATTTTACCAGACCCTTTTATGTCAGAGATCTCACTAAGCCACATGAGATGGCTGGTTGGACAAGACTAGTGTATACTCTTGAATCTCACTGGCAAAACACCTTTACACAAAACTTTGATATTGTTGACGACGCAGATGCCACCGTCACCACTGGCAAGGTGATACATGTGTATCACCATGATAACGAATGTGAAACAATAAAAATCATTGGACGTTACGTGTTGATGGCAAACAATATTGGCGACGGAAAGGAGAACACGTCTAGTGAGGAGAACTGCAATATAACAGACTTAGTGGTAAATGAAAGCAAAATCTCCCGTTAATAAAAAGAAAACTGTTACCGTTCTGAATGTGCACAGTAAACAATATCTGTTACATTGGCATCAAAATTCATTTTCTTAACCACTAGAAAGCTTATCTGACAACATTCAGTGACTCTGACAATATCCAGTCTATTTATTATTCTCACATTCCATGTGTATATGACAGTACTTTCTATTGTAGAATAACGATGGGGAATATCTTTATCATTCATTACGTGATTGCTGTCTTTCATCACATGACCTTCTATACTGTAATCATAGTGCATACAAACTGGCAAAATCTCCATAATTTTCATCATCACTTGAGTATTATTTCATAAGAATCAAGATAAATATTAACTGCAACACATTTAAATCTTGAAACGTGCATCGCTTGAAGTTAGTCTCCAGCAAACCGGACGTATCGCACTGATAGACCTAGCTACATGTATATATTCTGAAGTCCGATTTCCAGTCGAAAAAGCCGTTCGTGTTGCAACGGCTAATTGTTTTTATAATTTATCTTATTATTTATGAAAGGCAAATCAATTCTAGATCAAAGCAGAATCGAGGACTATATCGTTATTTTCTTCTGTCTCGTTTAGTATTACGGATAAAATTGTACTTCATTGTTTGACTGTTTACATTGGTATCATTGTTCTAGCTATCTTTAATTCTCACTTCGGACGCTGTGTATTGCCATTACCTGGACGGTCACTGTTCTTTGAACGCTGATATATGTTTAAACGTAATTTAAAATTTACACTGAATATTTCAATGTAAGCCTAACTTTTTATTCTGTATATTAAGGTGAAGACATTTTCAATAGTTGTTTTGCTGTCTTACATTTACATCAAGGGGCCCTGGGTGACCGAGTGGTCTAAGGCGATCGCCTTTACAGATCACTGAAATCTCACCTCTATCCGCGTGGGTTCGAGTCTCGGGCTCGGCCAAAGTGGGTATGTGAGAAAGCTTGACATCAGCTTCCCGTGGGTCGGTGGTTCTTCCCGGGTTTTTTTCGGGCTCTTCCTCCACCCAATATACTGATGTCCATGTATATAGCCTATCATGTGCTGAAAAATGGCGTTAAACCCATAGCAACAACATTTACATCAGTATTCAAAATACGCCATTTTGACTTTAACTCTCATTTTTCGTTCAGGAATGTGAAAAAATAATAATTTATTTGCATCGGTGCTAAGTAGGATAATTTCACCCTCCGGATCAGAATTTTGCGTCATACACTTGGCAAGGCCTCGTGTCTGACACCCAACTCTGACCCTAGTGTTACATTTTTCTATCCTACACTGATGCAAATGAAGGAATCTATTATTCTTACCCCTCTTCATTCGTCGCTCTGTCACACCTTGAGTTAGGTTTTGCAATTAAGTCAGTTTCAGGCACTGTGGTGGGGCATTCATGTTTCCTGAACATATTGCAAGTTATCTTATAAATCCTGGACAACCAAATATTTGAGCCGTCTTCAAACCTATCATCTGTGCCCAATCTTTCACCCACGGGATGTTACATAAGGTTTCAAATTTGACTTCATCATATCGAAGCAATTATTATGTAAATTGAAAACTGGGACAGGGGAGTATGTAAATATTTGGAATCAGATCATGCAGACTGGCTAAGAGTGCCTACGGCGAACGAGGTAATTATCTGTATAATAATAATTTGTCACGGCTGGATATTAGCCATTCTGGTCACAATTTAAAAAAACGTCTTAACTTGAGTACGTTTTCAGCTCACAACTTTGTCCCGTCTAGAACTGTGTCAACAGGCATATGTATAGGTGATACTTTGGCATTTAAACCTAAAACGTGCTCTATGCACTTTGGCTGTCATTCGTTTTGAAAATTGATGTTTCGAAATTTGAGTTAAGTAAACCCAAAGTTGATAAGTGTTATGCAAGTTATGCCTGGTTAAACAACTCATTTAGGGTGAGATCAATCAGTGAAAAGCTGATTAAAACATGCATATGGGATTATGCATCAATAATTGATGCTGCAGACTTGCTTGAAAATTCATCTGAAAGCAGCAGTACACGATACTACTTGTCAATATCATCATGGAGATGCCTGTATTGGACTTAATCTATCTTGTTATTTTAGTACTTGCTTAATGATTTTAAACAATTTAATCCTAATAATCAATCATATCTCTATCGTAATGTAAAAAAAGGAATAGCCATATTAACTCAAAAAAAAACAAAAACATGGTGAAATGGGGTACTTTATATCACAGATTGTACAATTTACTACAGAGAACAAAATAATGGATTTTATAATGTGCAAACAGCATTTGCTACATCCAGCTATATTTTGAATTCCAGCACCACAACCTAAACTCTCCCGAGAAGATCATTTGTGGTTTTACAAATCCGGTTTGACGATTCAGTGAAACCCTTTGTACTTAAATATCCAGCAACAAGAAGAATATTTATAAGCTACCAGGCTTGTGCCTTGTAACTTCTTATATTAGAAAGCCACCTAATTATTTCAATATTGATCACCAGCTTGTATGGTTCTTTTGACAGTGAAAGTACTGAAGAAAAAAAATGAAACACGTGGGTGAGCAAAAGTTAATGCTTCAGATAAAGATGCATATCTGACTTATTTGTACCAAATATCAGCCAGACAACAACTTGAGCAATATATTTTGATAGAAATTACATTCAGCAGTGAATGTGAATTTTTTAGGGAAAAACTTCAGCGATATCTTACGTCGTTTGCTTTTACTAGAGTTGTGGTCACCTCACCATGATTCAGCCTCTCAAACGGTTTGCATACAATTTAACGCCTTGTTGAAAAACAATAATTACTTGCCTTGAACAAGTGACTTTAAGAATACATCTGCAAACGAAAGTTTCCGATTTATTTCCAATTTGATCCTTTAGAAGCCAAAAATCCATTGTACAAGATGTACCTATTGTTGAATCAGGAAATTGACTGGATATAAGCTGGAAAGTATAGGTTTCTTTATTGTGCACGGACCAGTCTAATATAAGGAAGAAGAAGCACTGAGAGTACAATGAATAAGCAGAAATAACAATGGCAACATCTCAGACGTTGAATTTTCATCTGCCAAATTATAAATTCATTTGAAAATATGTTCACAGAGTCATTGGTTCAAAGTAGGTAATGATTATTTATCCATCTGTTGACACAATGGGTAGAGAATGCATGAAAGGCTGAAATATAGTGGGATGACAAAAACTTTACATATGGTCATCGAAACAAGCATGTGGTTGTATAATACTGAAACTAGAAAAAAAACAGTGACATATTTCCCTTGTTCAGTTTTCAAGGATTGTTAATTGTAATGGAGTAGTAGCAATAGTAGTCGTACAAGTGCCGCGAACGTGTTTAGAAAATTAACGTATTAATTGATGAAAAACCAAAGCTGTGTTCCCTGTCAAACATTCAATACGCCATCTAAAGTACCTGATAAAGTAACAGCACAAATATGAGGCTCGTCAGAAAGATCCATATGCTTGATTAGAGTTGTTCTTACAGTCTTAATAGCGATCTTGTAAGATGACTACAAAATGCTTGATTAGAGTTGTTCTTACAGTCTTAATAGCGATCTTGTAAGATGACTGCAAAATGCTTGATTAGAGTTGTTCTTACAGTCTTAATAGCGATCTTGTAAGATGACTGCAAAATGCTTGATTAGAGTTGTTCTTACAGTCTTAATAGCGATCTTGTAAGATGACTGCAAAATGCTTGATTAGAGTTGTTCTTACAGTCTTAATAGCGATCTTGTAAGATGACTTCAAAATGCTTGATTAGAGTTGTTCTTACAGTCTTAATAGCGATCTTGTAAGATGACTACAAAATGCAAAGAATCACTTATATTTGAAAGCAAACATGAAGTTTGAAATGACTTATATATTAATGCCGAAGTTGATAACTAATTCTTATCTGCCATGTAATAACTGCCTTCAATGGTGGTCATATGTTATCTAATAACTGCCGTCAAAGGTGGTCATCTATGTAATAACTGCCGCAGAAGGTGGTCATCTGCTATGTAATAACTGACCTCGAAGGTTGTCATCTGCCATGTGAAAACTGCCATCGATGGTGGTCATCTGCCATATACTCACTGGCCTCACAGTTGGTCATCTACCAAGTAATAACTGCCATCGAAGGTAGTCATCTCTTATGTAAAATCTGCCATCGAAGGTGGTCATCTGCTATGCAATAAGTGCCCTCAAAGGTGGGCATGTGCCATGTAATAACTGACGTCAAAGGTGGTCATCTGCTATGTAATAACTGACATCAAAGGTTGTCATATGCCATGTAATAACTACCCTCTAAGGTTGACATCTGCCATATAATAACTGACCTCGAAGGTTGTAATCTACTTATTATTCCACGCAACGCATTCACAACAGATAAGCATATATCAAATTATAATAAACCGTAGGAACAAAAACAAACATTTTCGTAAAGTGCATCAATTTTAATACGTCAGGAAAAGTAGTTAATCCGATATTTATTAATTTAATAATGACCTTTTATGCAACTTTGTCTGCTTGAAAGTCCTGTAACAGTTCTCTTCCAGGAAATGAAAGAATTTGGAAATTATTGACAGTACCCGGCAAAATTGGCATCCATGGCCATAAATACCTACACGTGGTGTGTTCGCAGACAAATCGAGCAATAAATTTGTATTAGAGTTTAAAAATCACAAAGTCGGCTAGCCGAAAGCTCGAACATCACATTTTGCAAAAAAAAAAGATCTCAATGTGTTGGCATCTTTCAGAAGTTAAATCACATAGTGGTAGTCCTGAAGAGTGTTTCAAGATTGGTATTTAAAAAAAAAATAAAATTGATTTTCACGTCACAACAATTGTTTTGGATGAACTCACAAAGAAACAATTCAAAATTAATTACTGTCTACACGAAAACGACCTTTTTCACATTTTGAAAACGATCTGTATCGACGTAAAATATTAGAAACATGGCACGGTAACTTGGAGTTCGTATTGCTGAATTTACATAAAACTATGCCATGATTCGGGTAATAAATCAAGCAACTGCCAGCAAGAGAAAACATTTCACAAGTCAAAACTAAACCGACAAACTTTGGCAAAAGAATTATTCAGAAACATCATTCCGACAAAGACTGAGGTGTGCTGACAGATGCATGTAAATTGAAGCATACATTACGTGGGCACACTACGTGGGCGTTCCTATTAAAATACACTAATAAGTTTGTACTTAATACGGCGTATCAGAATTAAGACGAACAACAGTTGTTGGACCTTTTCTTCTGTTGGCGAGAAAGTGCATAAGCCAATGCAAGCCTAAAATACACAAGGAGGAATTTGCATAAGGCTTCAGTGGTATGAACACTTGGCGGCTATAAATGGTAGTCATAGACAATTTAAATAGTGAGTTTTACCTTCCTATTCATTTCTGTATGTTCTACTTTGAAACTGATGAGTTGCCCAAGTTTGATGAACTAATAAATAAAATCTGAATAAACATGTTGGCATCCTGACAACTACTCTAATTAGCGTAATAAAGTAATTTCCTAAATGGGGAATTCGGAAAACCTGATGGACTACTTTAAACCCCTAAAATGCGTTTATGCTTTAGAAGGTTGCAATAACAAATTAGATTTATCACGCATGGCTCTCTAATTCACACTCGTGATATATATTGATGCATTTATACTGTTAAAGAAGTTTCAACATGCACAAATTCATCTGTCTTATTGACTGCAAAAACATCCTGTGACAAATACGCATTTAACACTCTAAAGTCATCACACTTCATTATTTCCAATGATTATTACTTCTCGTGTCTGGTAATATCAAACGATGATGGATATAATGTACGATAAAAATTAAGTATTTCCCCTACCACGTGTTTTTGTCGAAAAACTTTGACTCCTTTACTATGAGCAAAACAGCAAGAAATAGATACCGCGCCATTCAGTAACTTATAAGTAGAAGTTCCATAATTCCCAGACACTGTGGAACAAGGAAAATAATCAGTCATAAAACATATACTTTAATTTCATCCGACAATAGATTTTATCGTTTTGCCTTACACATTTCAATTAAGCCATTAAAAGTAGAAAAAAATTAGTTCATACAGATGAATCAAAATGATTCAATCTTTATCAGCCAATTAAAACTCTTATCACAGTAATGATGGAATAAGCTTTGATTTTTAGTGAAATATTGGGTCAATAAGATTTATAGGAAGCAGAGAGACAGACACAGAGAAAGATTGAAAGAAATACAGAGATACAGACAAACAGACATCAGAACCCACATAAGGTGGTCTTTTGCTAGAAGCGGAAACTGGGTCAAAAAAAATTGATAGTTTAACTATTTGCTCTTATGCCAAACCGCAAAAATGTCCCTAAGAATTGTTGTCCCGAAAACCATACAATGCTATGCAAAAGCAAAGTCAAAGTTAAGTGACATGATCATTGTTTCCTCCAACGAAGAAAATCTACAAACCCTGAAACATTTAAGCATCTCTTTGAAATGCAAACGAAATGATGAACGAACTGTAAATGAACGGAAAATGAACGCAGAACGAACGCTGTGCTATTGCAGAACGCACGACGAATAAAAGAAAAATGATCGATAAACGGTACATACCAAGCATTGCCTGCCACAAGCATCAAACGCTGAATGAAAAACGATAAACGGTTAATAATAAATGATGGACCATAAACCGTACAAATATGATTATGTTGGATTTACTTTGTTTGTGTTTGCAAACGCAATTTGGAACGCATTCCTGAAAGCGCATAAACAAAAAAACGCACGACTTAACAAGATAAACGGTGAACGATAAGACGATGAATGTTACACGATGAAATAGTTAATTGAAACGCCAATGTAAAAGAAATGCATCTGAAACTCATTTCGAAGTGCATTTTGGGGATACTTAGATTTCAGTGTCTATCCTCAAGGCAATATAGATAGATAGATAGATATGAAAGGCTGAGAAAACTATTTATATTTTTAGAATTAATAATTAATTCATTGTCTGTTTCTCGCAGCTGTCTAATCGGTATATTTATCTCACGTAGAGAAGGCTGTATAACTTGAATTCGTAGTCTTTATGCGACTTGTGGTCATGATTTCTTAAACAAGCTTGTAAATGTAGATGCCTTACTTTGATCTCACAATTTTTCCTACTTCAGAGAAAGTCACTAATGTTTATACGGGGGATTCATGATAATATTAGCGACTGATTGGACATAACAGGAAGTAATTGAATTCATTTCTCTGGTCCTGTCTACTTTGAAGCTATACTGGGGCCACGTTCCATATAATTGCCATGGTTATAATTAGCTGTATATTATCCACATTAGAAACGAAAAATATACTGACCAAAGTTTACAAATGGACAGAAAGTTCCGATTGCTCTGAAAAGACACGTAAAAGGGTTTTTTAACTACGTAGTCGTTACATTTAAAGGTAGTAATTACGACTTTGAATGATGGGATTGAGTATTATGGGTAATTTAAAGATATTGAGATTCTGAGCTCAGTTCTTAGAGTTTTTAAAACTATTTGAATTAAATCGAGAGTCGGTTTGAAGATTTATCTTAGAAACCTTCATCCCTGATATTGTCAGCGTGGATGCCTATTATTCCAATAGGGGGATATGATTTAATGCCCGTGCGTTTGTGCGTGCGCACGTAATGCAGCCTAACCTCTACATCGTTCAAGATAGGTACATCAAACCTTGGGATATAACATGGATGTTTATAGGTATTCTAAACGGTTGTAAAATGTTTTGCTTTTATTTGTGTTTTTACTCCTCGAACAGTTCTCTTGGGACGCTGTTTGAGGAGTGAGAACACTTTTCCATTAATTCAGTAGCGAATATATTGTGAAGCACTTATATTTTTTTCTCGTGTAATTCGTACAAGATACACAAATCAAACTTTTAGACATGATTGGTCATGATCTGTATATGTTCAAAACGGTTTCAAAATTTGGATTTATCACGCGGAGGCATAGTTTGAAGGTAGTGAAACTTTTGCGTAAATGTTACAGTACAAACTGTGTAATAATTTCGAGACTTTTGGGGACAGATATCTTAAATGTAACATGTATAGTAACTTAAGATAAAGATGCAACATATGAGGTGTTTATAGTCATCCCCTAATGTAATATGGGCAGGTGATATTGTCCCAGATGAAATTTTCTTCACTGTTGACACCTGGAGTTTTTAAATTTTAACTACGTACATTTCCTCAACATGAAACATGTACAGTTAGTTTGCATTCAAGTTTGGGGATAGCATGAAATGGGTATGTTGTCCTTGGGTCATAATTTGGAGACAACCTAAATCTCCATCCTTTATAAATATATATATATATATATATATATATATATATATATATATATATATATATATATATATATATATATATATACTTACAGGACTTGAAAATAATTAACTTCACTTGTTTATTTATGTAACATTATTCAACAAGATTTTTTCACAAAGGATATCGATGGGAATAAACTGAAAATAACGGTCTGAAATGATAACAAATGTCGTGGTACGTTTTTTCAATAGGATCACAGTATTCTATTGTTTTGGTTCAAGGATTTCACGGTCATTTATCTCAGAGTTATAAATCTCGCATTATTGTTCCTCAGTTTCAAATTTTGTGACCAAAAAATAAAAAATTAAAAAAAATAAAAACATTAAAAAAAAAACACGAAAAAAACCCAACTAAACTTAAAACGAATCGCATTTTCCTTTTTGAATGAAACCAATATACCTAGTATTTCCCAACGAACAAGCTATAAAAGATGACTATTATAGGACACAATGATACGAACTATTTCTTCTCGATGAAGACAACAGCTGATGATCTACTTCCAGTTGGCGTGGTAATACGATGGGAAGTTTAAACTCAGACCACAAATGGTGGCTGTTGGAATGACATGGATCCCCTTAACAATCTGGTAATGGTAACTGCATTTGTCTTGCGAAAGACTTTATTTTCTTAGCATCCGTAATTAAGAGGCAGTCTCTACATACTAAATTGAATTGTCTCTAGAATTTAAATACACTGCATGTGTTTAGTTTCGCTCTATAGATGGAGGGATCTGTATTTGCACTTGTTTAGTATACTGAGAGGGAACATTTGAGAATGCTGTAATGTTTTGAAATCAACCCCTTGGGCCATCCAACCTCTATTTTCATCCTATTGAAGAGAAGGTTTAATTTAGGGACATTTCGTGCGTTTTCTTTAAATTTGCAATATGTCACACATTTATACAATTGCTTATCTTAATATGTGTTGAACAATTCTTACAAGAAGGCTGAATGAGCTTAATCGATGCATATTCTTCATACCAGAGGTGACGTTCCCCTTTTTGCTTAAATCCACTAAGTAAAAAAGAACAGAAATTATCGTGTTAAATTAGGATATGAAATTCGTCTGATTGATATTTTCATAAAACCAACCAAACAAACAAATAAATCTATCCAGTTGAGATCTTATTGGTTACAACTTTGCGTGAACGGATACCATCAGAAAATAAACCCATCTACATAAAGACTGTTCATATGTTAGAAAGACAGGCGTGCAAGCGTTTTGATGAATCTTATCAGTGAAAATATATGTTAGCCTGCCTACGTGTGCATTTTCACATGTATTGCTAGCATAAGAATATTCCGAGCTTATTCCTGGCAAAATAGGTCTTAAAATGACTCTGATAGTTTATTATTATTATCATTATTATTATTATTATTATTATTAGCAGTAGTAGTAGTAGTATTCATCCTTGCATTATAAACGCAATATATTAGATCAGGTCAAGATAAAAAAAAAACTCACTCCATAATATACACTTTGTAAGTAAGTCCTGAACAAGAGATTTTCATCGCTGGCGATAGAAACAATTAAATATTCCTCAAAATATTGTCTGGATCCGTATAAAGATGAGCGAATGCTTTGCATATACAACACAATCTCCGAACGCTTTGCAACATAGTATGATGACATAAAACGTGTCCTAAAAAACACGGATTTCCACACCGCGTAATGCACGCATGTGCGATTGTATGTGTTTGTTTGCCTTGAAAGATCTCCCAAACTCTGTGTGTGTGCGTGTGTGTGTGTGTGTGTGTGTGTGTGTTTGCCCTTCACGCGGTTGTTTTTACTAGAAGCTCTAAATTCGCAGCAATATCAAACATATTAAGAGTCTGGACAACAAGGTCTCAAGATCTACAAATTCTATGTTTTTGGTATTTTCTCGTCATTCTGATTGAATGGCAAGTAGTCTCAGCTAGAATATGCTTATTTATCATAGATATTGAGACATATAGATATACTTTATATATATATATATATATATATATATATATATATATATATATATATATATATATATATACTGTCGGGCCCAATCTTAAGGTCATTTTTTAACAATCTCGTCTTAGCATTTACTGATTGTACTAGTTTCTCTTACAAGATTTCATCTCATTTGTTACAGAAATGTTGCTTTTCTGCATGCAGTCCTTTTTCGATAGCTTCTTTCTACAGACAGGAAACAAAAGTCAAAAGGATAACTCTATAGAAATGTATACTTGCAGTAAGAACGTAACTTTTCTTACAGTTTTAACAGACTCTGACCTTGATGCAGAATGAAATGAAGATAAATATGCTGCATATATATCATTTTGTAAAGTTCTATTTTTCTTTAAATATTTAACAATGAACAAAGAATTATTACACTAGGTTATAGTATCGTTTATATCTCCACTAAATACAAAGAATTCTTACACTAGATTATAATATCGTTTATATCTCCACTAACTACTAAATTTCATATTACACATTGTCGCTAGAATTTTGTTATGTATAACGTGATTGTTTTAAAATAAAATGAGATATGTGGTTATAGAACACGAATACTCGCCACCCCTCTTGTACAAAATAAAACTTTCCTTGTCTACAGGCAAAACATAGCTAATATCTGACGGACGGATGTACAAGATACAGTAAAATAATATTCATGGACGGACATAGCAAGAACTTTTAACTACATGGCAAGTTTACATACATAACTGAAACGCATCAGTGCTTTAAAAAAGAGCTTTAATTACATATTATTTATATATGTTTAATATGATTGAAGCCTGGACCTACATTGTACAAGGCCGACGGTGCAGTTTTTTTACCGATGTATACATGATTACACGGTACGCCATCGATCCAATTTAAATGATTATGTCTGGCTTCCTGTAGGCTTGATATCTTAAAACTCCCATGGCAGGCTTTTGTCGATATCTTAGAATTGCTAATGCAATATATTTGCAACAGAGCAAGTGTGGTTCGATATGCACTGGACGTATTTTGTTCTTGCAGTATTCTTGCAACGAACTGGATGATATTGTCGGCAAATTAATTAAATTTTTTTATCATTATTTGAATATAGAATCCCGTGTTCTATCTTTTTTTGTGAAGGTGCATTTTCATTTATTCTTGGTGAAAAGCATTTCTATTTATTTGTGGTGAAATAGATTATATTATGCAAATAGAAGTTTCAAGGATGTCACGTCACGTATATCAACAGCAATGCTTTATAGTAATAAATAATCAAATGAATATGTTTACTAACTACACTAATTAACCCCAATCTGTTCAACAAGTCTAATATGATATAATTCCCTTCTCCCAATGAAATTGTTCTTTTATAGTATTGTCTGGGCCCACGCCAAAGGCGAGGGGAGAACGGTTTCCAAGTGAGAAGTCTGTGATAGATTTGGTACATCACAGGACCCCACCAGACAACACTGTTGTTCATTAAAGAAACGTTTCAGGCGTCTACGTTTCCAACCCGTGAGATTTTAGAGGCGTAACTTTAAGACTTCACGAACAAAATATATGAAATGATTTTGTTATATCTAGAAATGAGCTACTGTTTGGTTTATATAACAAAATCATTTCATATGTTTGGATCATAAATTAGATATTTGCATTTTAGCTTTCGAATCAGAGGCTTCCGCCTATTTTTTTTTTGCTCAGTTGGGGTTTTTCTGAGGGTGTGGGGTGTTTAAAATCGAATTTAAAATGGTAGGTTTGTTTCACTCTATTCAAAATGGCCACAGTTAAACAATTTTTATTATCAAAATGTACTTTATTCTTGTAAATCACTTCCAAAGGTTTACAACTGAATCGTACAAAGATCGTATTATTATTATTATTATTATTGTTACATATATCTTTGCATGGTAATACAATGCAAAGAGGCAAGAAACAGCTAGTCCATTTCCATAATAACAGCGTTTCACAACTATTATTTAAAAGTCCCCCTTGGACAACACACAAAAGTTATCACTTAAGAAAAGATGAAAACAACAATAAGATCTACTGAACGTTATGTTATCTCTTTATCCGATAAACAATATGATCGAAGGTGCAATGCCTTGTGCGTAAATGACCTCATAAGATATCTGTAGAAAATGAGGGGCTCGCTAAACAATGTTATTGCCTGGTGTTATGCGACTTACCTGCACCGAACTTGTCAGTCACATGATCTAATCATGACCTTGTCGGAATCCTTATACCCTGCTATCATATTTTTTTCTTCAGAAATATTGGATGTTATACTGTGATAATTGACCAATCATATTCCTAGAAATGTCTTCATTAGGCAATAATGACCTATGGTTATTCAATCAGAGCTCGAGACGGAGGTAAGAAGGACAATTATCTCGAGATAAAATTAGTAGGGGTCAAAAATCGAAAGAAAAAAATGCGTAGGAGGGAACAGAAAAAGAACAGCAAAGCACAGATATAATTGTGATAAAATTGGACAGAATAGCCTCTTATTATACAAATATCGTTATAAATATGTTAAAACACCGAAAATCGACAAAGTCAGTGAACATTGATGGGATATATACACTAATTCAGGCAATCAAAATATCATAGATGCTGGAGGTGGGGTGGGACTCCCTTTATGACGTAATATTCTCCTGCGCTTTTTAGTGGGCGTCAATTCACACTGAATAAATAAATCAAGTCTTACTAATTCAATACACACACATACACACACACGCACACACACACACACACACACACACACACACACACACACACATATATATATATATATATTATTAATGAGGAAAAATCGAAGGACTGTTAATTTTATCTCGACTGACATATAAGTATCAGGTCAGTCATTAGCAAAACTGATTTGAGGGTCATATATTCCATAAATTTAAAAAAATAATTTTCTACCCCTGGGTTTATCACATTTTATTTAAAGTCTGTTTTTTTAAAAACAATTCTTAAAACATTTTAAACACAACACTGTGACTGTATACCAGATTTTACCGAGTCCGGAAAGCTGTATTTTTTAAAGCAAAATCTAAATTAGTCAACAAATTACACTTTTAGTAAACATCTGTAAACATATTACTTGAAATAAATATATTTTGTACCACATTTATATTGGATTTAGAGCGACGAGCACGTTAAGGAGGAAGGTTTCGACTGTGTGTTCATGCATATGTCGCTGTTAATAATGTGGGGTGCTTGCCTTCAAATCAGCTACACGTATATTTTAGTAATGTTCAGTGTGAATCTAACCTTGTATATAAATACAGACGAGAAAGTGAATAGTCTATTTGAAAATGTACATTTAATATATTTGCAATTAAACATGGAATTTTATTTTTGGAACCGACGTGCCGCCCACATACAGAACGTAAAGTTTAAGAATAGGTCACTATTGCTCGTTATTTAATGCTGAGTTGTCGAAACCAATACTTATGAGTAAACAATAGTGTTAGAGATACAATGCAATTTAAATGACAGCATCAAATAAACATTAACTTAATGCTTCAGAGATAATTTGTAATCAGCACTGTTACTCTTTGTTAACAATAAACACAGGTCCAGGTGACGGCCTGGATATCGTTGTTACTAAGAATAGAACATTATCTCGTCATCAGTGAGAAACCTTCCATTCAACCAATATAACAACCTAACCCAAACTATGTGCGAAATCCTGATACATATCATCTCTGATAAATTGAACACCCACGATATTCCATATTCAGCTTCTCAGTTGTCTGTATTATGTCGGAACCATGGTAATATTGAATGAGAAGAAAGGATTTGTGCACATATATTCCCCTAAATTAAATGGGGACAAACTGGTTATTAACGCGCGCTTTAAATTGCTAAACGAGCTGATGACTCGATGATACTACATTTGGGCTCGAAGTAGCCACTTTGATTACACAATCCGATCACAGCGTGATCGATAGAGGGAGAAGCAGTCCAAACATGCATGTAGGTTAAGGCGTAATAACTGATGATATAATGTGTATTTAAAATTTGTCCCTTCAATGAGACAAGTGTGAAAGTTTTTTTATAAAGGTTTTGAATAATTCCGCTGATAAATATACAACAGAAAATATAGATGAATGATAATATTGAGTCTTCAGGTTTTGAGAATAATCAGTCCTTTTGTGTCTCCTAAAAGACGTGTTTAACTTTCCAATTTTTTTTATTGTAATTCCTAAGAACATATTGTGTCTATCAATAATAATAATAATAATAATAATAATAATAATAATTTGGCAAAAGTACTAGGAGAAGCCTAATATATGACACTTTACACCGCACACTATGTGTTTGTGTTTTGTAGGGTTTAACGCCATTTTTCAGCACATGATAAGCTATACATGGCGGCCAGTATATTTGGTGGAGAAAGAACTCGGGAAGAACCATCGACCCATGGGAAACTACTTGCAAGTTTTCTCACATACCCACGTTCGTCGAGCCGAGACCCGAACTCACGCGGACAGAGGTGAGATGTGTGAGTGATCTATAAAAGCAAGCGCCTTAGACCACTCGGCCACGCTAGGCCCTAAATGTACTTTGTATGTTATACCAATTGCCTCAAATTACTATGTGCCTTATACCACTTGGCCACCCTGGGCCCTCAATTTACTACGTGCAGTGCCATCTTGAATCACAAGACATAAACTTAACAAAGCCGTGACTCAACCTAGGGGCCGTATTAATGGTTTGGCAAAACTGGTTTACAGATTCAATTCAACATTTTGCAAACAAACAATTCAGCCATAACATGAAATATGTTAGCGAACTATCGTAATGAGACAGACTTTACGTTTGTCCTGTGGATATTCCATAATTAGAAATTGCTTACATTATTTTATTCCTGACTACTGCTCATATGGAGAAGAATAAGTTGATGATTGAACTGTGGTAAATATGCCAAAGTGAAAAAATTGGGGGCTATCGAACTAGCTATCTCACTGTACGCATCATTTTACTATGCTCCACTCAACTAGCTGTTAGAGATCAGAACACCGATTCGTTTTCGGTAGGCATCAATGTTAACGTTTGATAAATTAAACTAGTTTGTACACTAGATGACCCCGTGATGATGCAGTAATAATAAATTTGGTGCACAACACATGTACATCCTCTATGACGTAAGTCAAAACTTTCTGAATGATCAAAAGTGTGTGATACAAATTTTTAATCTAGTACTATTTTCAGCATGATCTTGATTTCTGCTTCCCCCCCCCCAAATAAAAAATGGTAAATACAGATTTATTGTCCATTTTATTGACGATGTAAAATCTTATGTAGACTGGTCATCTGCTTATAAGTATACTTATGCCTTAAGTACAATATATCTATTTGAACATTCTTGTCTACAGCTTGTTCCTCTCATCAGATAGAAAAATAATCATAGAAAAGCTTTGTACTGAATCATCAGCCAAACAAAATCTTTGGAAACAGTCCTTAATTCAAAGAGGCAAGGAGGAAGGCATGTGATTAATTGCGGAAGATTTCCCCGATACGTTGCATCGTAAGTATCGTGCTCATCGAATCAATCATGTAGAATTTACACACTGGAATAGCAGCTGGTGTTTTCCCTGGTTCAGTGTTAATGGATTGTGAGTAGTGAAGAAGAATAACAACATTTTTGTCAAATAGCATCGAGAACCTGTCATGAAAATCTATCAATTAAATGGAAGTATATACCGTCGTGTGACGTCAGGTATTCCCATTCTGTCAGCTCGAACGTCATTCTATATCGTCCTAAGTACCATTAGGAGTACATGCAAAAACACAAAACTTCATTAAGCTAATCATTAGTCTCACTAGAGTTTAGGTTCAAGATTTGATACCGATAGAAAAAAAAAATTATAGCTGTAAGATATGCGTGTTAGATAAGTTTACACTCTTTTGTGTAGTTTTGAATGAAAATAGTTTGACTTACTGCTGACATCAGGCAACATTAACTTCTTTCTTTCAATACCAAACGCAAACAAACTTTATATATATATATATATATATATATATATATATATATATATATATATATATATATATATATATATATATATACGACGTCCGTGAAGTCACTGAAGCATGAAATATAGATCATACTTACTGAATTTGAACAGAAAAGTGTTCCTCATAACAAGGCGCATGCAATAACATAAGGTGCATGACTCTACGACTAACTGTGTATAAGTAAGTAATACGAGGAAACTATTCAATATGTAAGCCCCGTTTTCCAAATGAACATACTCTGCTTTGGTACACTCAAATCAGACCTTTGCAGTCTTAATTTAATGTTGAAGAGACAATTACATTAAGCCACACATTAGAAGAGCCTCGCTATAGGTTTGTTCCACCAGTTTCATGTTCCTTAGCGCAGAATCGAAATTAGATGATATCTTCATTAGAAGTGGCATTAGGAAGACTTCATACAGGGGCGAATCCAAAAATATTGTTCAAGGGAGTGGGGAAGGGGGGCTGTAGCATGGAATCTCTGGTAGTTGGTTTAGTAGGTGAAGCGATCGAAAGCTCCTGTTATTCAAGCGTTTCCAGGGCATACTTTTAACCACCAAAATGTTAAGAAAACGCACTCTAGGAAACGTACCGGTTGTTTCGCGCTCAGTTAGTTTTTATTTTATTTATTCGGTCAGGGGGGAGTACGGGGAGTAGGTGGCGGGGTGGTGGGTGTCGCATCGGATCTGTTCATGGCGTATCGTGGGATGTCTTCCACATTTATCATTATTCGAAACAAGAGAATGAAATAAATACGTCCTGATGATCGGCAACCTGTCGATTTCAGTGCGAATTATGAATAATATATTTTAGTATATATATATATATATATATATATATATATATATATATATATATATATATATATATATATATATATATATATATATATAGATAGATAGATAGATATTTTGTCTTTACATTTCTTTTTACATTTTAGAGAATTTTAAAATCGTTATCTTTTATTTTTGATATTGCAGTTCTTCATGTTTACATTTATTTTATCTGAACGATTTTGTGCAATTCTTAATTTTTGCTTTACATGTTTAGGACTTTACTTTCAAATTGGCAGCAAATAACCATCTGTTTGCTGATGTGCCTTTAAACACTAATACATACATGCATACATACCAAATATGCCAGAATCAATGTCCGCGAGGAGGACATTTGCTAGTACAGTGCTGTGCAGTAACTGCCAACAGCTAACAGAACAAATATGGTATGACATGGAACTATCGCAAAATATACCTACACTATATACATTCCAGTATATCAGGGAAACCAAATGAAATGTAGAATTGTATCCGACAAGGAAAAAGCAGGGGGTCAGCTACAGCAAATGAAGAATTGTTAGGGAAATCATTCAAAGTACCAAAGAAACGTCTAACTTACGGTTGTGCGTACGTGCTTCCAACCCAAACATTGAAATAGAAATTAGAGCTTGTAGCACATTTAATGCCAGGATTAAATATTAAAACCTTTAACAAGTAAATCCACAATGTAAGTCTTAAAGATTACTTCGAACTTTTCAGGCAATTCATTTTACGTCCATTAATATTTTTCAGGATATCTCTCAGAACGATTAGCATCCATTTTTGCACGAAAACGAGTTTTGGCATTTTCCTTTCAAGGTAACTTGGCCCAGCATAAAGTGATGGCCCAGTAACTTGGAATTTGTATTGCTAAATTGAAAGACATTCTTTGCTGTTCAGTGGTTATAAATCAAATCGTTACCAGCAAGACAAAACATTTCAAAACTTAGACATAAATTCCCATACCTTTGGCAAAGACATTACTGATAGACGGGAACGCCGTTCCGCCCGAAGGCTGGGAGCAAAACATTAAAGTCTAAAACAAAGTAATACAGATTTAATATGTAAACACATTTTAGGCAATCACTCTAAGAATAGACAACTTTCCAAACTGTAGCTTACACGAGATATCAATACTTAAATAAACAATCCTTTTGTTATTAAACAAATAGTTTATAGTGTCTGAATAAGCCAAAAGTTTCACAGAGAGTCTCTAAATCAAAGACGAAAGAAGTCCAAGTATAAAAATTAATAACTCTCTTCTCTCAATTACGAATAGCATGTATGAACTAAATGTATTGATTTCAATGCTATGCTTGGGGGAGCCCTTGAGACAATATTGTGTGAGGGCTTATATAGAAATCGTCATGCAATAACGAAAAAGGAATTGAAAATAACATCATGAGAAAATATACATAAGATAATTACCTATAAAATATGTACTGTATACAATTTTCATTAAGGTAGCAACGAAAAATATGGTTTGATGATATTATTCCCGTTGCATATATTGACCTTAAATCCTCCTATTACATATCTCCCAGGAAAAAAATACGCCAGGAAACAAAACCGCCATTAAAAATATACATTTGACCAGAGCTTCAAATACATCTCAGTAAATAACTCTGTTGGGAGCAGTGCTAACATTAATATTAAACTATGTTAAAATGTTCAGTGATTAAACAAATCTCTTCATAATGCGGGGCATGAAAAAGAATATAAAATATTGCACATGATAGTTATAGCTAGACTTTACTGATGAAATAAGTGACTCTATGTCTGATAATATTTTTATCATGTACACAATAAAATAGACAAATGCAGGCTGTAAAATAGGGAAAAAAAACTTTGAAGCGTCCAGTTTGTTGCTATTAAGTACAAATTTCAATATCTCTAGTCGTTGTGACCAAGGCATTGTTATGAACAATACACATATCAGAAAGTGATTATATATATATATATATATATATATATATATATATATATATATATATATATATATATATATATATATAAAGTGCTAGTATTCATGTGGTTGCCCTAATATATAGCTGAGACGGTCTAACCTGTATGTATGTATTTGTGAAGTATACATGTAGAAAACAAAAAATAGATCACCAGAGAGCTATTACATCCAAGACAGATTGATTGTCTTTGAGGGTTGCATTTTAGAGGAAGAAAACTATTAGAAACGTCAAACGGGTTAGGATTATAGGCAATTTGATTTTCATTATTACCCAATTGTGTCAATATTTATCAAATTTTTTTTTTGTTTTTTTTGGTTTTGTTTTATCAAAATTTCACAATTCTCACAATAATAGCTGTTCGTGTACGTAACTAGTTTTGGAATTTTCTACCATTTATTTAAACATTGTTCCCTTACTTATATACGATAAAATTATGTTAGTGTTATCAAGCATTTTGCTGTAGGATCCAGGGATAGCACTTTATGCTCTGTTTGGTGTATATTTGTAATTCTCTCTCTCTCTCTCTCTCTCTCTCTCTCTCTCTCTCTCTCTCTCTCAACAAATATTGTCTCGATCCGTACAAAGATGAGCGAATACTTTGTATATTCAACACAATCTCAGAACGGTTTGCAACATAGTATGATGACATAAAACGTATCCTAAAAACATGGATTTCCACACAGCGTAATGCACGCATGTGCGATTGTATGTGTCCGTTTGCCTTGAAAGATCTCCCAAACTAGTTGTTCCACAGATACATTATTTCAACATGGCCAATATGTGAGGGACGGACGTACAAGATACAGTAATACAATATGTCAAGTTCATATTCGTGGCGAGACATAACAACAAATCTTTAATTATATGGCAAGTTTACACACATAAATGAACGCACAAGTGCTTAAAAAACTGAGCCAAAATTACATGTTATTTATATCAGTTTAAAATGATTGAAGCCTAGACCTACGTTGTAAAAGACCGACGGTGCGGTTTTCATCGAAAAATATATGAGTACATGTTATGCCTTCAATCCAATTGAAATGACTATGGCAGGCTTCCTGTAGGCTTGATATCTTAACACTCCCATGGCAGGTTTTTGTCGATATCTTAGAATTGCTAATGCAATATATTTGCAGCAGAGCAAGTGTGGTTCGATCTGCATTAGACGTATTTTGTTTCTGCAGTAATCTTGTAACGAATTGAATGATACTGTCGACAAATTAATTTATTTTTATCATTATTTGTGTTCTCGAATCTGGTATTTTATCTTTTTGGTGAAAGTTGATTTCTATTTATTTTGGGTGAAATGGATTATGTTATACAACTAAAGTTAAAGGAAGTTGCTTAACGTCAAGATAGCTCGTACGCGTAAATCAACAGCAATGCAATATAGTTATAAATAATCAAATGAATATGTGTATTAACCACACTAATTAACCCCAATCTGTTCAACAAATCTAATATGATAGTATTTCCTTTTCCCAATGGAATTGTTCTTTTTGTAGTATTGTCTGGGCCCACGCCAAAGGCGAGGGAAGAACGGTTTCCAATGGAGAAGGCTGTGATAGATTTAGTACATCACAGGACCCCACCTGATAAAAATGGTTGTCAGTAAAGTACAATTTTAGGCTTCTACGTTTCCAAACCTAGACATTGTAGGGGCGTAGCTCTGAGGCTTTACGATCCAAATATATGATGTTATATCTAGAAATGAGTTGCTGTGTGGTTTATACAACAAAGTCATTTCACATATTTGGATCATAAATTCAGCATTCGCAGTTTAGTTATCGAAGTAGACGCTTCACCTATTTTGTTTTACTCAATTGTGTATTGCCGGTTGTTATGTCACTGACTTACACCTGACTTGTGAGTCACATCATCTAAATACCTTGTTGGCGTTCTTACACCATGCTAGAATATTTTTTTTTGTTTTAATTTTGTGGGTTTTTTTTCAGAAATATTAATTTTATATCTTGATAATTGACCAATCATATTCCGAGAAGTTTCTTTATGATGTAATAATGACCTTTACCAGGTACAATATTCCAAGGTCAAGATGAAATGCGACCTGTTTTAAAATAAACCCCTGTGGTTAGCAAAACAGAACTCAAGACAAAGATAAGAAGGATAATTATCTCGAGAGAAAAAATAACAGGGAATGAAAATATAGAAGAAGAAAAAATCCAGTGGAGAGAACAGAAAAAAAGTACAGATATGATTGTGATCAAATCTCGCAGAATAATCTCTTATTATAAATATATGTTTTTATCGTTATCAATATGTTAAAACACCAAAAATCTACCCAATCAGTGAAGCAATATGCCTTTGTAAGCAGACTGTTGGTATATATACCTTAATTCAGGCAATTAAAATGTCATAAATACTGGTTGGTGGGGTGGGGCTCCCTTTATTACGTCATATTCGCCTGTGCGTTTGACTGGGCGTGAATTCACATTGAATAAATAAATCAATTCTTACTTGTTCAGTATATATACATATATACATATATACATATATATTATTAATGATGAAAAAGGAAGAAATGTTAATTATATCTCGGCTTACATATAAGTGTCAGGTCAGTCATTGGCTTACATATAAGTGTCAGGTCAGTCATTGGCTTACATATAAGTGTCAGGTCAGTCATTGGCTTACATATAAGTGTCAGGTCAGTCATTGGCAAAGCTGATTTGGGGGTCATATATTCCATACATTTTAAAAAATAATTTTCTATCCCTAGGTTTATCACAATTTATGTAAAGTCTGATTTGTTTTGTTTTTTTTTTTGTGGTTTTTTTTAAATTTGTTTTAAAAACTTTCAAATACAACATTGTGAAAGCATTCCATACTTTACTGCGTCCGGAAAGCTATATTTTTTTTTAAGGCAAAATCTAAATTAGTTAACAAAATACACTTTTTAGTAAATATTTGCAAACATATGAGCTGAAATAAATATATTTTGTACCACATTTATATTTGATTTAGAGTGAAGAGCACGTTAAGGAGGGAGGTTTCGACTGTTTGTTCATGCTTATATCGCTGTTAATAATGTGGGGTGCTTGCCTTCAAATCAGCTAAATGTATATTTTAGTAATTCCCGGTGTACAAGGGACCTTATGTATAAATACGGATGAGAAAGTGAATAAATATATTTCATAATTAACATTTAATATATTTGCAATAAAACATGTAATTTTATTTTTGGAACTGCCGTTCCGCCCCACATACGGTATGTCATGTTTAGGAATAGTCCATTATTGCTCGTTATTTGTGCTGAGTTGTCGAAACCAATACTTATGAGTAAATAGTAGTATTAGAGATACAATGCAATTTAAATGACAGCATCAAATAAACATTAACTTAATGCTTCAGAGACAATTTGTAATCAGCACTGTTACACTCTGTTAACAATAAACACAGGTCCAGGTGACGGCCTGGATATCATTGTTACTAAGAATAGAACACTACCTCGTCATCAGCGAAACCTTCCATTCAACCAACTTAATAACCTAACCCAAACTATGTGCGACATCCAAACCCGCCGACAGAAGCTTCGGACCCCTGGGCAGACCAGATACGGGCCCAAAAATTAGTTTAAATTTTTGCATATAAAAATTTGTGTACAGTTTTGCGTATAAAACCTGTAGTAATCTACTGTAAATTAGACTCTTGCAAGGAACAAATTTTAATATTTACTGCAAAAATTAATTTATTTTTTATAGGTGAGTTGACGTCAGGCCCCTATAAATTGCCGGGACCCTGGGCAATTGCCCACCTCTCATGCCCCCCGCCCCCCCCCCCTCCCCGGGGCGGGTCTGGCGACATTCTGGTACATATCATCCCTGATAAATTGAACACCCACGATATTTACATATTCAGCTATTCAGTAATATTGAATTAGAACAAAGGATTTGTACACATATACTCCCTTAAATTAAATGAGAACAAACTGGTTAAAAACGCGCGCCTTTTTATTGCAAAGAACTAGCTGATGACCCGATAATAATACATTTGAACTGATGTAGCCTCTTTGATGATAGTGTGATCGATAGAGGGAGAAGCAGTCCAAACATGCCTGTAGATTAAAGCGTAATAACTGATACTGTAATATGTATTTAAAACTTGTGACACTAATGAGACAAGTGTGAAAGTTCCTGTTTTGAATCATTCCGCTGGTGAATATACAGTAAAACGTACAGATGAATGATAATATTGAGTCTTCATGCTATGAGAACAATCAGTCCTTTTGTGTCTCCCAAAAGACATGTTTAACTTTCCAATTTTATCTCGTAATTCCTAAAAACATATTGTCACTATCAATAATAATAATAATAATAATAATAATAATTGGCCAAAAGACTTAGGAAAAGCCTGATATAGGATACTTTACACCGCACACTGTACAATTTACTACGTGTTTTGTGGGATTTAACGCCATTTTTCAGCACATGATAGGCTATATATGGCGGCCAGTATATTTGGTGGAAAAAGAACCCGGGAAGAACCACCGACCCACGGGAAGATACTACCAAGCTTTCTCACATATCCACGTTGATCGAGCCAAGACTCGAACTCACGCGGACAGAGGTGAGATGTGTGAGTTATCTGTAAAACGAGCGCCTTAGACCACTCGGCCACCCGGGGCCCTCAATTTACTACGTGCCTTATACCACTCAGCCACCCGGGGTCCTCAATCTACTACGTGCAGTGCCATTTTACAGACTGTATTTAACTCTTTGCAGACAAACAATTCAACCATAACAGAAAATATGTTAGAAAACTACCGTAATCAAACAGACTTTACGTTTGTCTCTGTGGTTATTCCATAATTAGAAATTGCTTTAATTATTTGAATCCATACAATTGTTCGTATCGAGAAGAAAAAGTTGATGATTGGACTGTAGTAAATATGCCAAATTGAAAAAGCGTGGGTTATCAAACTAGTTATCTCACTTTACGCATCATTTTACTATTCCCCACTCAATAAGCTGTTAGAGATTAGACCAATAATTCATTTTCGGTAGACATCCATGTTAACGTTTGAGAAAATAAAACTAGTTTTTGCTCTAGATGACCCAGTGATGACGCGATAATAATACATTTTGGTGTACAACCCATGTACTTGAAGTAAGCGCAAACTTTCTGAATAATCAAAAGTGTATGCTATAAAATATTTAATCTAGTAGTATTATCTTGCTTTCTGCCCCACCCCCCAAATATGGTAAATAAAGAATTATTGTCCATTTTATTGATGATGTAAAATCGTCTGTAGACTGGTCATCTGTTTATAAGTATACTTATGCCTTAAGTATAATATATCTATTTGAACATTCTTGTTTACCAGCTTGTTCCTCTCATCAGATAGAAAAATAATCCTAGAAAAGGTAAACATATGTATGGATACAATTTCAATAGAATGCTTCGAGTTTTTTTGTACTGAATCATCAGCCAAACAAAATCCTTAGAAGCAGTCCTTAATATTCGAAGAGGCAACTAAGAGGGCACGTGATTAATTGGGATAGACTTCACCGCTACGTTGCATCGTAAGTATCGTGCTACGCTTGTCTCATCGAATCAATCATGTAGAATATACGCACTGGAATAGCAGATGGTATTTTCGCTGGTACAGTTTTAGTGGATTGTGAGTAGTCAAGAAGAATAACAACATTTTTATCGAATCGCATCGAGAAATTGTCATGAAAATCTATCAATTAAATGGAAGTACACAGCGCCGTGTGTCGTCAGGTGTTCCCATTATGTCAAATCGAATGAGATTCTATATGGTCTTAAGTACCATTAGGAGTACATGCACACATACAAAACTTCATTAAACTAATAGATAGTCTCACTAGAGTTTAGGTTCAAGATTTGATACCGATATCACAAACGGTTTTGAAATAGGACTCAAATTTGAAAGCGACTAGCATTTTGTTTCGTTTTTATCTATTTGGAATGAAGAAAACAACAACAACAACAACACAAAACACGAGTATATCTGTAAGATGTATGTGTTAGATAATTTGACACTGTTTTGTGTACTTTTGAACAAAAATTGTTGGTCTTACTGCTGACATCAGTCAACATTAACTTCTTTCTTTCAATACCAACCACAAAATTTATATATATATATATATATATATATATATATATATATATATATATATATATATATATTTATATATATATATATATATATATATATATATATATATATATATATATATATATATATATATATATACGTAGAAAACTTATGTCCGACGTCCGTGAAGTCACTGAAGCATGAAATATAGATCATACTTACCTAATATGAACAGCAAAGTGTTCCTCTTAACAAGGCGCATGCAATTACATAAGGTGCATGACTCTACGACTAACTGTGTATAAGTAAGTAATACGAATGAACTATTTGATATTTAAGCCCTCGTTTTCCAAATGAATATACTCAACTTTGATGCACTAAAATGCGACCTTTGCAGGCAGAATTTAATGTCTAAGAGACAATTACATAAGACCACTCATTAGAAGAGCCTCGCTTTAGATTTGTTCAACCATTTCCATTTTCCTTCAGCGCAGATTCTAAATTAGATGATATCTTCACTAGAAGTGGAATTAGGAAGACTTCATACAGGGGCGGATCCAAGATTAACGTTGGGAGGGGAGGGGGGCTCGAAAGCTCCTGCAATTTAAGCGTTTCCAGGGCATAGATTTAACCATCGAACTATAAAGAAAACTTACTCTTAGAAACGTTCCGGTTGTTTCGCGCTCAATTAGTTTTCATTTTATTTTTGGGGTTAGGAGGAGATGAGGAAGGAGTTGGGTGTGCACACCGAATCCGTCCCTGTCGTATCGTAGGATTTCGCCCACATTTAACATTATTCGAAACAAAAGAATAAAGTAAATACCTTTCGACCAGTATTCTTTAATATATATATATATATATATATATATATATATATATATATATATATATATATATCCCTTAGATTCTTTTGTACATTTTATAGAATTTTAAAATCTTTCTCTTTTATCCTTTATATTGCAGTTCTTCATGCTTACATTTATTTGGAAGTTATCTTCATAAAGATTTTGTGCAATTCTTCATTTTTTTTACATTATTTTTAATTTACTTTAAAATTGGCCGCATATAGCTATTTTTGTGCTGAGGTGCCGCTAAACACTAATATATACACGCATACATGCCAAATTTGCCAGGAAAATATTTGCTAGTACTGCACTGTGCAGTCAACAACCTTCAGCTAACTGAACAAATATGGTATTATAGGGAACTTTCGGAAAATATACCTACAATATATACATTCCAGTATATCAGGGAAACCAAATGAAATGTAGAATTGTATCCGACAAGGACAAAACAGGGGCCAGTTCCAGCAAATGAAGAAGTGCTAGGGAAATCATTCAAAGTACCAAAGAAACGTTTCACGCATGGTTGTGCGTACATAACTCCAAAAAACAAATCAAAATATAATTTAGAACTCTACAGAGGCGGCTCTCCTGGAACTAAAACATTACTTGTAGCACATTTGATGCCAGTATTAAATATTAAAAGATTTAACAAGTAAATAACAATGTAAGTCTTAAAGATTTGAAATTTGCAGACAATTCATTTTACGTCCATAATATTTTTCAGGATATCTCTCAGAACATTTAGAATCCATTTTATCCTTGCATGAATATGAGTTTTTACTTTTTCCTTTCAAGGTAACTTGGCCCAGTAACTTGGAATTTGTATTGCTAAATTGAAAGACATCCTTTGCTGTTCAGTGGTTATAAATCAAATCGTTACCAGCAAGACAAAACATTTCAAAACTTAGCCATAAATCCCCAGATCTTTGGCAAAGACATTACTGTTAGACGCGAACGCCGTTCCGCCCAATGCTGGGAGCAAAACATGAGAGTTTCAAACAAAGTAATACAGATTTAATATGTAAACACATTTTAGGCAATCCTTCTAAGAACAGATAACTTTCCAAACTGTAGCTTACACGAGACATCAATACTTAAATAAATAATCCGTTTGTAATAAAACAAATAGTTTATATTGTCTGAATAAACAAAAGGTTTCAAAGAGGGCCTCTAAATCAAAGGCGGAAGAAGTCCATGTATAAAAATTAATAACTCTCTTCTCTCAATTACGAATAATGTCTGAAACAAATGTTTTGATTTCAATGCCACGCTTGAGTGCGCCCTTGAGACAATATTGTGTGAGAGTTTATATAGAAATTATCATGCAATAACAAAAAAGGAATTGAAAATAGCATCATGAGAAAATATACACAAGATAATAACTCATAAAATATATACTGTACAGAATTTTCATTAAGGTAGCAATAAAAATATCGGCTGACAATCTGTAAGATATTGAGAAATATATGAATCTAGCTTACAGTTTGATGATTTTATTCCCGTTGCATATATTGACCTCCTATTACATACCTCCCAAGGAAATTATACGCCATTAAATAAATTTGACCAGAGCATTTGACCAGAGCGTCAAAACAATCTCAGTAAATAACTCTGTTGGGAACACTGTCGACACTAATCATATGTTCAGTGATTAAACAAATCTGTTCATAATGGGGGACTTGAAAAATAATAGAAAATATTGCACATGATAGTTATAGCTAGACTTTACTGATGGAAATAAATGACTCTGTGTCTGATAATATTTTTATCATATAAACAATAACATAGACAAATACAAGCTGTAGAATAGGAAAGTAAACAACTTTGAAGAAGCCAGTTTGATGCTATTAAGTACAAATTCCAATTTCCCTAGTCGTTGTGACCAACGTCATTTTTATGAACACTACACATATCTGAAAGTGATATACATACATATATATATATATATAGTGTTCATAAATATAAATATAAATATATATATATATATAGAGAGAGAGAGAGAGAGAAAGAGAGAGAGATAGAAAAAGTGTTATTATGACTGAGGTGGCCCAAATATATAGCTGAGATGGTCTAACGTGTATGTATGTACGTGTGAAGTATACATGTAGAAAGAAACAAAAGATAGATCACTAGAGAGTTATTACATCCAGGGCCGATTGATTGACTTTGAGGGTTGCATTTTGGGAGTATAAAACTATTGGAAACATCAAACGGGTTAGGAATGTAGCCAATTTGATTACACATTTTTGTCAGTCTTTTATCAAAATCTATTAGTGTTATCAAAACTTCACAATTCTCACAATAATAGCTGTTCGCGTATGTAACTAGTTTTGGATTTCTCCACAATTTACTTAAACATTGTTATCTTACTTACTTATATATATATATATATATATATATATATATATATATATATATATATATATATATATATATATATGTATCTTCGCAATTTCTAACCACTCTAGTACCTAGATCATGTCCACGTCTCTGAACAGTCAATAGTGTCCTCTTAATAGCAGGCATAAGGCTTTGTGCCATGGTCAGTAGGGTAGGTGAGGATATGTTGAATTTGCATTCTTCTAATTGTTGATTTTAATTTTACAAATCAATGTATTTGAATACAACAAATATTGGACATGAGAGTGAGGAAGACATATTAAGTAAATTAAAAATTTTCGCCGAGACAATTCATGTACTGCGCGTACTATGCAATAACTGCATGGCTTGGTTGATTGTTGTCAACGCAGGTCAGTTCCAGGTAAAGGTCAGTAAACAAAAGTAAGTGTACACACCTATGTATCAGGTATAATTTGGCTCTCAGGAAAAGCATTCGTACTGTCTGTGCTCGCGTATATATCGGGTCCAACTGCAAACAACACAGACCCAGATCTTCCGTCGCGAAATGTGCCGGCAGATCAGGGTCTGTGCTGTTTGTTCTACTGATTCATTTTGACAAACTGCATAGATTCATATCTGCCAGCGCATTATGCGACGGTAGATCTGGGTCTGTGCAGTTTGCAGTGGATCTGACTTTAAAGCGTATATGGACGGTTCCACGTTTACAAGCACTACATTTTGCCAATTTAGATATAGATGATTAAGCAAGGAACAATTTTAGTTCAAGCCTACAAAATCAACATTTCTAGTGCAATAACGACCAACTTTTGTGGTATAAATCACTTTGCTCAAGTTTGTGGATTTTAAGTAAAAGTGAAAAAGAAAAATTTGGATTACTGTAGGAATCAAACAGACTAAACGTGTATTGGGTAGTGATCCGTAATATCGCCATGTTTTTATTTTCGGGGTAGTGAAACATATGAATGCGAAAGGAACATTTTGAAAAAAAATGTATTGTAATATCAAGGTGTTCTTAGTATCACAGTGGTATATTATAAGGAACTTTACACACATGCATCATTCTATATATATATATATATATATATATATATATATATATATATATATATATATATATATGTGTGTGTGTGTGTGTTTCACTAATGCATTTTCGTACACAGCTAATATTCGCGTTTCGTACTCACCTATCTTCCAAAGAATTTTGTCATTTTCAAAGATGCCGAGTCTACAGTAAGAGAGTTTTGTTTAGTTGCTGTCGAATTGTGCAACATTCTACACACAGTAGTGTCTAGCGGGAAAACAAACAACTCTGGATGATGTATTGCAGATATATGCACAAAATGGATCAACAGCATACAACATGCAAGTGAAACGTATGTAAAACAAATCTTCTTAGATGAGAAACAGTTGTACTGCAAAAAATGATGATATGCATTATCTCAATAACAAGTGTTTTAGAGCTAAAGCTTTTTGGAATATTATCGCATACGCTGTATTTTTCTTTTCACACTCCTGGCAAGAGACACAGTTACCCTGTTGCGTCATTTTTATCAACTGTATAGCCTTAATGTAAAAGCAGATAGCGCCTAAAGGTATTTGAACATGTGAAATGATTAATAGAACATGGCAAAACGTAATGTTTTAAACAGTTTTGTTCCTTGCAAAGCACGTTACGTAAAAACGATGATTCAGTATCGTGTAAGTCTATACGGAAAGGAAAACAAATATATTGGTGGTCCGACGCAGACAGCTGTTATCATATTCGGGATTTTCAATTTAGCTCCCAGTATGCGTATTGCATGTTAAATCATCCAAGACTTGTTATCAGTCAAGAACAGTATAATCATATATTCCGTGCAAACATACCACCGTTAATCGACACATCATTTTCCAGTGTAACTCGCCCACATATGAACCCTGTTGATGACATGTGAAAGTACTATTTGCCCTCTGGTTTTCTATATTAAAACTTTCGTTCAGGAGCAGAATCTTCCGATACAGTAAACTAGACGTGAAACGATTCAACGATGTGTCGATGCATCGATAATTTTGCCGTTTCGATACACACGTTGATACTAAAGTCGGAGAATATATTCAAATGACATTTACCTTATAAAAGCTGATTTTAATCTGTATTAAATAATTAGTAGTCGTTTGTCTCTTTATTCTTTACGTGTATCGATATGTATTGTATCGTAGGTTGTTTATCGCGATACAGGTCATAAATCCCACGTCAAACTCACGCCATCTAGCAACAGACAAGTTCAATGAGGGATATCCCAAGGGGAGGTACAAAATTATGCATGATCGCAGAAAAACTGAAAAAATATCATACTCTTTTCTCATTTAAATTACTAAAGATAAATAACGCTTCATTGCTTAGTAATAGAACTGAGATTAAAAAAAAAAAAAAAAAAAATCCATGAGTGAAGTTACAAGCAAGCCAACTCACAATGCGTCCTGAATTTCGACGTATTTTGAAATATAAATCCACTATAATTATGCATGTATGGTCTTCATATGTTCACATGCAAACTATTGATGTAATATAACAAAGATGATAAATTATTCAGGGTCTTCAAGATAAAAGTACAAATAATGTCTGTATTATATATCATTCCTAAAGGCTTCCCGTGATTGTCCTGGTGATATAGTACGTACGGCTTGAGACGTATATTGCAAATTAAAGCCGAAACAACTAGTTTAATCATAGAAACGGCTCATCTCGATTATAAGAACTAAAGACGATTCAATTTGTCCTAATATATTTAAACATGCAATTCTAAATTGAGTCACTACAGTGAAGACAATGCATTCAAAACTTATATAACGTAACTTTATATATATATATATATATATATATATATATATATATATATATATATATATATATAACATAAACAATTCTAACTTGAGTCACTGCAGTAAAAACACTGTATTCAAAAGTTACAATGACACATTAATCATGGCGCCGGCTGCATCAACCCTTTCCACCTTTTGCATCAGTATTTAATGTTTTGGCAGTTTTCAACATTACATAACAATGTTAATGTGTTCAGAGTCTTTGTGTTAAATTAAGGCTTATTTCTTCTAGCTGAGAAATTCAGTGGGCCTGGACGGGATGAAATTAAATGTAATTAAAGTCTGGAATTTGGCGGCGAATTTCAGGCTGGAGATCATAACGCGTAAGAATATGAGTAAACGTGTGACAATCTTGCAAGACGAGATAAAACATTATCCCAATATATACACGATTAGTAACCAATTATATACACGAATGAACATGCATCCGGCTGAAACCGGCTGCAAGAAGGGTTTTGTCCGCAATGCATTACGTTAGGAGAATGAAGATATATATGCATGTACGTATTAGTATTTAAAGACACGTCAGCACAATAAGGGTTATAATGGTGCGAGTTAAAAGAAAAGTTAAAAAGTATAGACATGAGGAATTGCACCATTACAATTCTGTTAACGTCATAAATTGTCTACCCCTTAAAGATTTATCAAATTGGAAGAACAAACAGTATGGATAAAGTGTATCCGAATGGATACGTTTCAAATTAACCCTTACTTTGAAAACATTACTACAAATAATGTGACAAAGTCCAAAACTAATTCTGATTACAGTTATGAGCAATCACAGAAAAATACCATGATATCTAAAAGGTATAGTCAGGTCATATCGAATGCAATATTTAATTAGGACGATATCTATTCCAAAAATGCGTATGTATGTATGTATGTATGTATGTATGTATGTATGTATGTATGTATGTATGTATGTATGTATGTGTCAGCACTTGTCCTGATACCATTCTGATACAAAATAAAAGTCCGTTTTAATACTATACATTGAAAATTAAACCACATATAACAAGTGGTCGCGCTAAAAACCAATATATTCTCTTAGAAGGCAAAACTATTCTGAAATATGCGAGGGCATGATTCGATATGGTTCTAGAATGAACTTGCTCATCTCAAAGTAGCTATATAGATTTGTATGTGAGTGTGTGCGCAGCTAAGTATTTGTGTAAAACTAGAACTCAGGTATCTATCATCATGTCATTCAATAAGACAGATACAAGTGTGTGCACTTCAGAAAAATAACTATGAACTGACATTAAATACTGACATCTCGAGGACTGTTAGTGGTTCTTTATGAAACCAGAACCCGTCAAACAATCCTGTTACTTTCATCCAACTGCATTGCCAAAAGAGGATGGATGCTACAGAATTACCTATTGGGGTGTGTGGTGACTGGGGTGGGATCTGAGTTAGGAAGCCCTGAGCAATATGCATTGATCCCCGGGAAACTGACGGTTCTTCGTGTATGCAGGTTGGGCGCAGAGAAGGGTGAGTGGGTTGAGTATTGACGCATCCTCCTAATCCGACCCTGATTATTTAATTATCATTATCCATTTAAATAGCAGTCGCCATAAAGAAGCGACAAATATATGGCAAAGAAAACTTACCTATTGTTGTAATCACTGTAAGAGAGAAGTAGAAAGCACCAGCGAATTTCCATTGAATCCCGGCCTTGTAAGGATCTGATTTAATGATGTTATATCTCAGTCTGGAAAAGTCCGAATAAGAAATATTGTATTTTTCTTTGATCATCTTCTCCTCTGCGAATAGTTCCCGTTTTCTCTCTATCTCGTATTCTGATTCAAGGGCATCAAACACAGCCGCTCCCACCAGTAGATATGTAAATGTGCAGACAATTAGCGATAAGGTGCGAACGTTCTGCTTCTTCATAGCTCTAAACTAGCCGCATGGGGCTGCGGGTGCTCCTACGACCCCTAGAGGTCCAAACAAACTGAACAATATGATCGTCTTTTCCCTTGTTCCGAACTCCATCAAGAAAACACACCAAGTATAATAAATAAAATTCACAGTTTAACGGAGGGTTTCAACATGTTTTTCAACTAAATGCATTTGGCAACATCATTACTACGCTCCAGAAAGATTGTAGTGTAATTGTGTTGTTTTGTTTTTCTTTAAACGGATTTTGATTATAGTAAAACCTCAGCTTTAGAAAATGAATCCCAGCTGCTGTAAAACAGTTATTTCTCGGAATAAATACCACTTGAGCCTCTTGATACCGGCAACGCTGATTATACGAATCTTAACGTCTATAGCTCAAGTAATTAAATGTTCGAATTAGTTTTTCAGTTCGATCTCTTTCGAGCCATTGAGAACAGAGTTTGAATGAATTATCAACACGTTTTGACGTATTTACCATAAAATGCTAGTTGTTTGAATGTATTATAATGTTTAAGAAGGACAAATGTGACCTTCAACCATATCGTACTAAAAAATAGTTTACTATTGCAATGTTAGCTCATTAAGATCTCCTTAAAATACAGTTATGTGAATTCTAAGCTTCCGAATTAGAAAGGACATTCCATATACAACCAAAATGTGCGAAGAATACACTTTTGAAAGTGAACAAAACAATTTCCTATATAATCATATAAACACTTGTCACTTGTCCCGTAAAACGCGTATTCGGTACAATCAGTCGCGTGATAGGATGAAAATGTTTGACTAGTACACAGTCTATAGCGCTTCCACATGCAGGAACAGACAGGCACGATGTGGATATGCAGCGAGGCACACGACTGTTTTGATTCCAGATGAACACGTTTTACAATTAATTGGACATGTTGTTCAGAAGCAAGTCATTAATCAGGAACAGTTGGGGTTTCAGATAATCTGCGATTTTCTACAACTAGCATGGTGCCATGGAAACACTCAGTATGTGCCCTTTGTTTCGTCTACAATAAATTTTGATCACCTGTATGCCTTTCGCATTTATGAATTCTGAATTTTAATTCTAGATAAAGATTTTACATTCGCTGGACTGGAATCGAATTCAGTATATTGTAAAACTGTACTTATGTATATTTATATTCAAGCATGTGCTTTCACGTTTGAATACGATGCTATTTTTTTCACCTCCAAAAGTCAACCTTATGACGAAGCATGAAAAACCACGATAAGATATATGTTTTCGGAGCAGTCTAAAAATAAATCCTGAATAGACTCTCTGATTGCTTAATTATTTTTAGTTGTTCTGATAGCAATATCAGATCATGATGTGAAGACTATATATCGCACGCGAAGTGTTGTAGATCTACAATCCTAGGATCCACTCGTATGTTTTTCAGATGTCTACAAAGAAACAAACAGCGGGATCCTTGCCAAATAACCTTCTGAATTATATTAGATCTAGGTTATCTCATCTCTTGTATGTATCTGCAAAAAGACAAACACAAATATTCAAGTGAAGATGTTTTGAAACTTATGCATTAACGCCCCAAAACATACATGCAATGCGTAAATAATTTTGCATGACATTTCTAGATTTAAACAAAAAAAAAAAAAAAAAATTGTATATTTGTTAATGTGATTGGGTTGGACTTTGTTTGCATATATGGTATTAAGTTAGAGTTGCTATCCAATCTCTTTTCATAATTGTAACATTTAGGTTACCTCTAGGATAAACCAATCAGATGGCGATATTATCTGATTGGACGAGGCAAATGTATCCCTATAGCCTCTATTTTTTCTGAACTCTATTTTAAAAAAATAGGAAATAATGTCTGAAGAATTTTAATATTATACATTTGATAAGGTTTGAGTAAACCGAATGTTTTTCTCACCGGAAACATGGTCTCGGCTACAGGAGCTGAAGATTAGATAGTGTCTACTTTTTTTTATAGATCATACGCTGTACATAATACAAACAAGGACGGACAGTCGCCATTTTTACTTTTCTGTTGTAGACTCATGTCGGTAGATAATTCTCACTTACATTGTGTTGCTTTCACATTTTTCTGGGTTAAATCCAATGAATATACTAGAGCTGCCATGCCTTGGAACAAATTAATCGACTTTTATTGCTAAATGCTACCGTGAAAATGACGCAGCGTATCGGACAAGAGAAATGGGAACCGAAGTTTACATCTGCATGGGATCCCCTGCTCTGATTGGTATATTTGCAGTTACTAAATGTAGGAACATTTTTAAACCAGTCAGAGAAAGGACATCCCATGCAGCTGTAAATGTCCGCTTCCCATTCTCTTGTCTGAGACGATACATTGTTTGCACGGTGGCATTTAGCAGTAGAAGTCGACGGATTTGTTTAATGCTTGACAGGAGCTATCAATGTGTAGCATACTCGTTGGATTTAAACCGGAAAAATGTGAAAGCAACAGTCTGTAAGGAAGAATTATATGCCTATACGACTTTACCGAATGGAAGCAAAGATTGCAGCTGTCCGTCCGTTCTCTTATTATCTACTGGGTACGATCCATAAAAAAATGTAAACACTATCTAACGTTAACTCCTGATGTTTCGACCTGTACGGTAAACTTACGGATTATTTCACTATAGATATTACCATTATTCAAAGCGATAGATCGATTGATAGATGAAGACCTAAAAAAGACCATATCAGCTATTGTGAAAGAGTTTGCTCATAAATAATATATCCATTCATAAATAATATATCCATCACTCTAAAAGTACGATACTATACAAGATAAGGTAATATTTAATAATTAGTCAAATTTGCTAGTAAAGTTTGTACATTCGTTTCCTACAACAATATAACGTCATAAAAAACAAATCCATAAATTGATCCATTCTATAATGACTATCCGTAGGTTTTTGACAATTTATATCATAGCATGCACATGCATACATCTATACAGACATGTTTATCAATTTTTATTTATTTATCTGTAAATTCATCCATCCATCCACCCATCAATTAATGTTTGTATCTACTTATATACCTATCTAAAGTCCTATTTTTTTTTCTTGCCTTTTTATTTTATTTCTTTTCTAAACGATTTGCAAATGTTTAACATGTTCCAATTATTTTCCAAAAAATGGCATAAATGGTAAGTCATTACACATCACATAAACATGTATGCAAAGCTAGAAAGCTATACATTTCTCATTCTTAGTAAAGGACATAAAAAATGGATTGGCCAAAAATTAGTGACAAAATTACCCCAAAACAATGATCACTAACCATTGACCTAATGTAAAAATAATTGTACAAGTGGAAAAACGTATTTCTTGCAAAGGTTGAGAGTGCTGTTGTGGCTAACGTTTAAAAACACGGGTTGATTTATGCAAAGTAGGATAGGCAACATAGGTTGGTTGAGGTGAATAAACTAAGGTCTCACTGGACAGTCTTTTAGGTGAATTTTCACCTGACTAAGACAGATTACAGAAAAATGAGAATAATTCTACAGTAAAGATAAAAAATAAAAACTAACCAATGATTTTTGCGGACAGCATGCTTGTAAGATTTTAATTAAAGTATTCAGGTTAATTCCTTGTACAACTGATAGCTTTTACACTTAACCAACATTACCCCCAACTCCTCTTTTTCACGTTCATTTTTGACAGTAAAGAGCTATTTTGAATATTTCCTGTGACATGGCGGCTCAAACAATCAGTACGGGCCTTATGTATGCACTGGTATTATAACAAATTGGCATGCTTCTAATCACCCCTTAACCATCTCGATTTTGAGAGATTTACCGCTGTAGCAGACATACTTAAATACGTAAATCAAGTCGGCTGTTCATTTGCAGCCCAAGTTACGCATTTGATCTCCAATGCTAGTCTAACTGTGACAGACAGTCACCAAACAAGCCAACACATTTTCAAGCATAATTCAAAGTAAATGTAAACTAAATTGCTCGTGTTTTTTATGCTCATGCCATCTACCTTTAAAACTGGGGGGCGGGGGGGGGGGGGGATACGAAACTATCCAGTGAGATCTAAAGGCCCACGGTGTTCAATACAAACTTGTAATGTGGTAAAGTTCCTATTACCGGTAACCTCTATGAGGACAATTACGTGCACTCGTGATGCGTACTGTCACCGTGAATCATACCGGTATAAAAATATATCGCTATTGTGGCACATCCGGGAACTAAATCAATGATCTGTCCACTTTAAATTAGGGGTTCATGTGTGTGTCAATTTAAATACCTGGAATAATATTTTTCTACCATACAGTTATCTAAACCAGGTTTAAAATAATATAAAGATAAAGGATGACATGTAGTGTGCTAATAAGTTGTACTTACTGTCGATAAATAAACCCTTTTATTTCCTTGTGTCTGTTTGCGATCAAATTTCGCCGGCTGAATTTTGACGAAAGGGAACCTTTCATTATGCTGCAAAACTCACAGCAAAGGTCGTAGTGCGCCTGCAAAAGAGAGACATATATTCTCCATTATTGTATGAGAGACACTTGTACAAAGATAGCATGAGGGATGCATAGTTTAACTGGAACTACTACATCAATGAATTACAAATTCTATGATCAGCCTGCATGTAATAATTAGATCTGATTTCGCCTTTAAGTTATGTTTTTAAAACAAACTAACTGAATCATTCATATTATTCTTTTTCCATAATATAATCGAACATCAAACCTTGTTGGAATTAAAAGAGTGTTCTAACAAGGGGACAAATTAATCCAGATGGGTTCAACTTATTTTCAAAGTGTTATATCACGCGTCTAAATCACAGCAAACCGTGTATTAAAATACTGTTATTTTACAAATTCAATCACTCAATGTTTCTGTTATGTGTACATGTATTTCCGAATTAACACAACAGCGACAATTTGTCTTAGCAAAAGACCGCTTTTTCTGGCACGAGAAATCACGACATTCGAAGCCTGCCAACATCCCGAAATTGGGCACCAGCTAGTGCCGGTTTGTTACGTGGTATTCCACATTCACTTTCGCATATTTGTATATTTTCCTCCAAATCAATGCACTCGCTGACACTTTTTCTTGACGCTGACTATGAACATTCATGGGATAAACTCCTTTAACTAATATGCTTTCTGTAAATGTTTAGAAAAATACGACCAAAATCAATACAATTTTGCAGTATGATATGTTCTCGCTGATTAAAATTATACCTTCTGAATATTGTAATAGATATACTTAAGTTATATGCTTTGGTTTTATGTATCATAAAATAAGGCTAACCTTTTCTAACTTTTAAGAATCTCAAACATGCAAATCCCTCATGGGGCGTGTCACGAAAACATACACACATTCTCTCTCTCTCTCTCTCTCTCTCTCTCTCTGAATCAAACGCGTGCACGTGTCACAGACCCATTTGCTCATTCAAGTGTATATGCCTTCAGTAACTTAAATACGATCGAGAAGCATCATTAGTTACACGATAATTATCCACTTTTGGATAATTATCGACTTTTGAACGTACGATTTGTTACCATTGAGCTGTCGTCTTGGAACTGACAATTAAAAAAAAAAACAGATGATATACCGTCTGTACTCGCATATAGGTTGGATCCAATTGCAAACTACACAGACCCTGGACTGCCGTCACATAATGCGCCGGTAGATCTGGATCTAAGCTGTTTGTTAGGATTAATCAGTAGAACAAAAAACACAGACCCTGGTCTGCCGGTGCATTATGTGACGGCAAATCAGGGTCTCTGTTGTTTGCAGTTGGAACCAACTTATAGACGAATACATATGGACATAAAAATTGTAAATTACACCGTAAACATTTCATATCTGATGACAGCCATGCCCGATCTAAGATACACTAATATCTGACGACAGCCATGGCCGATCTATGATACACTAATATCTGATGACAGCCATGTCCGATCTAAGATACACTAATATCTGACGATAGCCATGGCCGATCTAAGATACACTAATATCTGACGATAGCCATGGAAGATCTATGATACACTAATATCTGACGACAGCCATGCCCGATCTAAGATACACTAATATCTGATGACAGCCATGTCCGATCTAAGATACACTAATATCTGACGACAGCCATGGCCGATCTAAGATACACTAATATCTGACGACAGCCATGGAAGATCTATGATACACTAATATCTGACGACAGCCATGTCCGATCTAAGATACACTAATATCTGATGACAGCCATGTCCGATCTAAGATACACTAATATCTGACGACAGCCATGGCCGATCTAAGATACACTAATATCTGACGACAGTCATGGCCGATCTAAGATACACTAATATCTGACGACAGCCATGCCCAATCTATGATACACTAATATCTGACGACACCCATGCCCAATCTATGATACACTAATATCTGACGACAGCCATGCTCAATGTATGATACACTAATATCTGATGATAGCCATGGCCGATCTATGGTACACTAATATCTGACGACAGCCATGTCCAATCTATGATACACTAATGCGAACTGACCTTATCAGAATAAATTCCAAGTTTTAAAATTTGGGAAATCAGCATAACTAGGAAATATTGGAGTATTAATTATTCAAACGTACATATTGAATGGAATTCTGATTAGTGCTTAATTGTAATTTCCACGCGGTCAAAAAAGTACTTACTTTTCACATCTGAAATCTTCTGATATTACATCTGATGTAAAAATTGGAGCATTGAACAAAACATGACCAAAATCTGAATATACTGGAGCTGCCAAATAAATCCGTCCATCGTTTACCTTTAAAACTACTTTTAAAAAAATAAGACAACTAAACACGTGCACCGAATCGCCATTTTCTCCTCTTCTCTATAAAAAGTGAACCTTGGGACAAATTTTAAACTTAGTGAAAACTCTGTCGTATAACACAGTTTGAAATGGTACAATCCGTACAGGCTGTTAGACACAGCAAATCAATATATCTGACATATTATCCATAAAATGTGGAAAACATCTGGAAAGTATTATGAACCTCGCCTCCCTGGGATATCCTAAATGAATATGAACTCATCTGTGCTTCAAATAGCCATTAAACCCGTAATTACTTACAAATACCGGAAAAAGGGAACACGTGCAGGAAGATACCAGCCCTCAGAATCTAGTTTTCCATTCATGCGTGCTAACGAGCATCCTCATAGAAAGAGACACGAAATTTCAATTTTGACATATCCGGTGGAATATTTTGTCCTGTATTCCACAAAAAAAATCTTACAGAATTATGCATTTCTCGATTATTCGGAAAATATTTATCTGTTTTCCGATGAATTGATTTTATAATATTTGATTGTTTTAAGGATCCGTTTTATATTGTCTCCCCAATATGGTGACACACAACTCGGCGTTTGAAATGAAGATTTGTAGCAGACGAGAAAAAGTCCATGAAAGATATATACATACTAAATATATATATATATCCCTTTTATGTGAGATGAAAACTCATTTTGATATCCTTACCTACAGAAGAAATCCATAAATTCATAACGCTCCATTTCACAAATCTAACCGCCGTGTGCAAGATATTGGCGCGAGCTGTCTTGCCTCTAGCATGTGAGTGACTACACGCTAATCACACTTCTTTATACATTCATCATTCGTTCTAACTATATTACTGTTTCTGCGTCTGCGCTAGTAGAGGCCTCGATGGGAAATCGCCATGTATTTTTTTCAATAATCAAAGAGAAATCTTCGCTTGTTGTAAATCATCTGTACCCAAAGCATCGGTATGCCGTAGTAATACTGTGTGAAATTCGAAGTATTTAAAAAAGAAAAAAATTGGACAACAAATACAGTTTTTATTACATATAAAAATTAAATAAGATTTCAACCTTTTGAACGGCTGTGAGACTACAAAACAAAGATTCCGCAAATGTTTACACAGGATCTGAGAATGTCTTTATCTGATTTCGTAATTGTTAAGAAAATACTTTTCATTGAAATATTGTAATATATAAAATTAGATTTTCTAAAATAAAATAATATCCTATCTATGATGACTGAAGTAATATCACTAATCCCTGTAAATAATCCATTTTTGAACGCCCTCTATTGATCCATATTGGGTAAAACACGTTGCCAGATGTCGTGGATAAAATCAAACATACAAATTGTTATCGATTGGCACAGTTGGACCGTATTATTTAGTAATATTCGGGTTGCCTTGTTACAGGATAGCAGGGTCATTATCTGACTTTTTCAACCAATTGCCAACCAATTTATACTGTGATTATTGCAATTACACGATATGTGTTGTGGGGTGACTAGAGTAGAGTTGGGGTTGGGGTGGGAGGGGATAAGGCAGAAAAATGTTTTTATAAATATATATAAATAAGAAGAACAAATAAGTTAGAATAAACATAATTATTGCATTTTCAAGTGCAGCGTAAATTTCAATCAATGTAGAATAAAGTCGTGTTCTATTTTGGAAAATAAAACCCATCCAAAATTGCCACATTAAGAAAATATCCGATACAATATTTGGTAAAAAAAATATAAGAATAAATTTGTGTAGTAACTATTACATCCAGATATTAATGCAGTATTCAATAAATTGGAAATGAAGAAAAATAAAACGAAGAAAAGCATCCCTAGTGGCTAAAATAACTAAAGATAATATGCAAGATACAATTTTTCTCTCACTAACTTCGATGAATGGACGATAATGGCATAAAGGGAAATGGAAATACAATGATAATCCGTTCATATTTGACACCGCCATGTATGTAACATATGGGCAGAATTATCACGAAAAATAAGCTTCTTTACAATATATATATATATATATATATATATATATATATATATATATATATGCTGGATGTAAAAACATTCTTTACCTATGTTTTAGATAGCATTCGTTTTTTACTCGGGCACACTTCAGGTAGGGAAGCTTTTGAGCCCATCGAGCTGGACTGTCATTATATATGCTACTGTTCATTTGAAGCATTATCGTGATGAGAACCATCCCATTTACCCCCCACCTCTGGCACCTTCCCACTACCTTTTTCATCACTAGAGGCTTCCATTATGTTCTAGTCCTCATTCTACTTGAGCGGTATTAAGGAATTTCGGTACCTCATATGCTCATATGGAATGTTGCTCTCGAGTCCTTAAAACGGTGTTATTGTTTATATAGACTGTGAGGTTGTGAAACATGACCTTTTTTGTTTTGCTCAATGCCAGCAGGTTATATTTAAAATTTGTGTGGCTTACTGTAACTCAGATACAATAAACCAGTTATTTAATAGTTTCAGTTCTTCACTCCGCCTATTCACCGTCAAAGAACAGACCATTTGCAAATTTTATATCGTCTCGGATCATTTTAAAATAAATGCGGGATATATCTGAGTATGAGTATGGATTCGCTCAACTCTTCCAGCACTTTTCAAAGTACATTGCTCCCAGATTCTTGAATATGATTGATGTTGGTTTGTATGTGTGTCCAAAGAGTCTTTAGAATTTTAATTGGATGGTCATGTAAGGATTATACTATTGTGCTAAAGTGACTTATAAGAGATAGAGCCAGACCTAGTGCCATTGTTCAATGACTTATGAGGGATGGAACCAGACAGATGTACAGATAGACACAAAAAGCAAGGAGAGTTGATGCTTTGAATCAGCTGCCTTCCTAATCAGGTTCATCACGCACACTAATTTCTTGCATACATATATATATATATATATATATATATATATATATATATATATATATATATACATATATATATATATATATATATATATAAATAAATAAATATATAAATATATATATATATATATATATATATATATATATAAAGAGAGAGAGAGAGAGAGAGAGAGAGAGAGAGAGAGAGAGAGAGAGTGATAGAGAGGTGTTGCTTATCTTTCATCCGAGTTTCTTTCAGAACTACATTTTTGAATAAATCTAAATTGACATCAGCTATATGTTGATTTTTTGGCTAGCTCAGCATGTAAAGAGGTTTGAAATGGCCTAGGCACGTTGATGCAGCGCCAACATTAAAAATATTCTCATCGATCGTCTTGCGCGGAATTGTTTTTCTTTTCGTACGTGAACGCTTTTCTTTTAACGCGACCAATCCATCACATTAACTTGTGCATTTCATTGATCTATATTTCATCATAATGGTTCTAAAGATTTCGATTTTCAACGATGCTTCAAGAAGTTTGATCATCTACAACAGTTACCTCTTTGAAAAGAAAACAGTCGATTTTTGGGCAGTTGACAGATTAATGGAAGTTAATTTCTGAAATTATTTGGTTTGGGTAACTTCGAAAGAATGGATGTCTACTACGGATCATTGCTGGATTACCCGATAGGTAGACTAAGCACGTGTTTAGGGCACCAGCAATGCAGGGGCACCAAAGCAAATGAGAAATTACGGTTTAGTATTGTTTTTATTTCGAATTACATTTTGGGGGTGGGTGGGTGCACTATAATCTTTTCAGTGCTTAGGGCCTCTAAAGGTCTTAATCCGGCTCTGCTACGTATGATTACTTGATAGAGTCACAGTATACTACACATTTGACTACTTGTTTTTGCTCCTATTCTATGAACACGTGACTTTACAGCATTACTTTCATATAACCTTTACTTCTGTTCCATGCAAATTCAATTTATTGTTTATTTTTGTTTATCTTTGTGGAAGATAGATTCCAATTTTGTTACGAACTTGTCTTCAAAATAACAACGAGAAAAGCAAACTTGTACAATTAGACAAAATAAAAGGGTCATCAAAATGTATATAGAAAACTACATAGAGTACAAAGATGAGACATTTATACATTAATACATTAATAAATGTTGTATCCATTTTTTTCGCAATTTCAAATATTTTTTATTTGAAGATATATTAAGATATTCTTGTACAAATTATTTAAGACTAATCCATTTGCGAGATGAACGATTGATACCCAAGATAATATGTTATCAAAGTTGGGTACTGCTAATTTCGACTTAGTAATTCAACAAACCGTTTTCATAAGCAATTCGTAACATTTAAGTATTTTTAACGTTTTTTGTCAGTATCCTTTTTGTAGCCGGCAATATCGTCATGAAAATGATTGAATATATATATATATATATATATATATATATATATATATATATATATATATATATATATATATATATATAGTGACAATCACATGTCTGTTGTCATAATTCAATAAGGAAATGATTCATCCGTGGCCTAGAGTGTTGCTCTTTTCCCCGATACCATATAACTGCAAAGTTATTTACTGAATATTCCAAAATGTAAAAGTCCGACCTAAAGCCAGCTTCGTGCCTATTTTCTCAATCATAATCAACTGTATCCGACTGTTGTAAATAATTTATTTTTGTTTGTACAGTTTAAACAAGGTTGCAAAAGGTCAATATTTTTTTCAAAGATCTTCCTAACTTTTGGACATATTTATAAGCTGAAAAAAGAAGAAAACAAAAACATTTATATTACTTTTACTCAAAGCCGGTATTGCCAATGATGGATCTCTAAGTCCGAATTTCTATTTACAATCACAATGTATAACAAGAAAGTGACTTATATCATTCTTGTAAGTAATCATAAACATGTACATTTTGTTCATCTACAGTCTAGAGTAAAGTAACATGACACAAGGGAATTTAATATTTGAAATATAGAAAGACATAAAGGTGAATGCATCGATATATAGATAAATAAGCACACAGACCCACAATAAAAAAAATTGTAGAATGCAATACCTGTTTCGAGTGATTCCAAATACATGTAGGACTTATTTTGAGATTATGTTCTTCAAGAACAGATATGATTTCAGGTATATCAGAACAAATAATATTAAAATATATACAATTCAAAACTCATGGAGGCATCGAAGATTTATAAAACTATTCAGATCTAGTAACTTTTTTAATTTGTTTTTCTTTTTTTCTTGTCTTTTTCTAAACGCCTTGGCTACTTCTGAACCATTTGACATCTATATTTGTTTGCGTAATAAAATTATTTCAAAACTGCTCACAGTAAAAGAAAAAATGCACTTACTATAATCTCTAAGGAAAATATTTAATATTAAGCCTGCTGACCTCTCCCTGAACTGATGCCACTCGTGCAGTCCGTGCTGTGTGGGGTTGAGCAGCCTTTTGTTCAGACTTCTCTTCGAAAACAAGTTAGGTTGCGTGCGTGCTTAATGCAAAATTTTATCTCTACTTTAAAGTTATATTAAGCCAAACTCCCATAGGGTTTCTTCGTCTGAAGACAATATGACTAGCTTCCAGCCAAACGCAATTTTAATTAAATGTTTATATTGCACTGTCCGAAAACAGTGTCAGGAAAATTGAGCTGAGAAGAAAGTCAAAACTGAGGCGTTTATGAATGAAGGGCCCGAATGTTGCACTTGCTTTGGTAGTTTAGTTATATTGAAAAGTCGTAAAAATGAATCAAAATGCAAATAGTTTTCAATATGCTTATTGAAATGTCTGTGTTGATTCGATGCCTCTAAATCTTTCTTCAAACTGACATAAATAAATTTATGATGCAAAGTAAATTTTTCAACATATTGACATAGTTTTTGATTTGGATTTTGTGTTACCTATTGTATCGTTATTGTTTTTGTTTTGTTTTTCTTTCAAAAAGAGTAACCTATGTGTCTAGAAATAGACCTGTATTTCAAAGACCACATGCAATGTCTTAAGAACTTGAGAATCCTTGAGATCAGTTATTTTGAACCCGAATCTGTGCACTTGGCCAAAGTTTGTTTTTTTTGGTCTGTTTTGGATTTACGTTTGGAATGTCGAATATGTCACCAGGCAATAGAACTTTCAGAAATGTGAATCAACCAACGCACATGCTCATTTACACAGGAAAAATCTTTTGTAATATTGTAATATATCATAATTTCGAAATATTTTGCATAGTAATCACTTTAACTGATAGTGATAAAACTTTTATATTTTACCAAAGTCACTGCATTAGATTTTGAATTACTCTAGCTTAATGTTACTAGTTAGTTGATACATTCTAGTTCTTCCTCATGCCCCAGCACTCACCCCACCACCCCATTCCCACCCCACACACCTTTTTTGCTCTAGTTAATGAGATGCAACGATGCTATGTAAGTTTGATCGACAAGTGGAGAAGGTTCACATATGACACAAATTTGTATTGCCAAGTTCTGTACTTTTTCACGACTGGTTGTAGATATAAGCCAATAAACATGAAGACACGACTGGTTGTAGATATAAGCCAGTAAACACGAAGACAAAAATCAACGGACGTAGCCCAAATTTGACTTTTTAAACACTATAAGCAGTATGGTGGTCTCGTTGCTGTGCTCGTATTATCGTGCATTTTTAGCAGTTTCTTTATTGATGTTATTTATCGTTGGGGGTGGGGTATATTCTGTACATAATTCTGACAGGCTCAAACTCTGAGTTTTTAATAAAGTGAAAATTGGCTTTGTTGGAAAATGGGATGTATAAGATAGTCAATATTTTTCACACTTTTCAATATGTATTTTAGCATGACATGCTATTCTTTTTCATAACTGTGCAATGATTTATAAGTGTATGTTGACGTGGTGAAGCCCATTTGACCTCGATTGGATGAATCGAACGCATAGACACACATAGAGACAGAGAGACAGAAAGAAAGAAAATGCACAAAATGGTCGCATTGTGATGCATGCTTAGATAATATAATACAATATACAAAACAATCGCCCCTTTATATCACCGAAAAAATGACAGTACCCGTCATCTTTGACAAATGAAGTGTTATTAAGTGTCATTAACAACTCCATCCCCAGCTACGGCTATATACTGTTGCCTAATTTTACTCTTAGTGTGTGCGTTTGTGTGTGTGTGTGTGTTTGTGTGTATATGTCTCTCTCTCTCTATATATATATATATATGTATATATATATATATATATATATATATATATATATATATATATAAATATATACGACCATTTCGTTGTGTGTATGTGTGTTGACGATGTGTTTCGACTTGACACACTTGTGTTATTTTTCTATTAGCACAATAAATCATTTCTTTTGACGACGCGTGTGCCATATATGCGTATATCAATAAAGAACATGAACTGGACATGCATGTAAATATATATATATATATATATATATATATATATATATATTATGTACACTTCAACCTCACTTTCTGACCGAACAAAAACAAAAGTTGTGAATTCTTCCTAAGAACAATTACTTTTGATTAATATGTCTCATTTGAAATCAACCCATATCCTTAATAAGACCATTTTCCACCATCTAACGAAAGGTCTTAATAATGTTATAATTTTCCTGTTTTACACACACACACACACACACACACAGACATATATATATATATATATATATATATATATATATATATATATGACAGAGAGAAAGAATATGTATGTATAGTATGTACGATGAATCTTTGATGTACCACGAGATGTATACATTTTTCATTAAAACGAAATGAGGCTTGCCTAGTTTCATTTTAATGAAATATTTATACAACGAGTGGTATATCAAAGATACAGTGTACACACTATACATATATTTTATTTATGTCACATACAAATACACATTCTTGCATTTCCGACGGAGTTAAGATTTACTAAAGGAAACTGTGTATTGACGGAGGGAATGAACTCTTCACATCCCTGCCCTGTATGTCCGCAAGAAAATGTCATCATGCAGCTATTCACAGTCCTCTTTGGAAATTGATAATTTGCTTTTTTTAGCTTCTATCTTCATCAATATTGAATCAAATAAATAAAAGACACACTTATGATTTAAACATGAAAGTTGGTTTATATGAAGAAAGTAGCATTACAAACACTGCATGACACGCATCCATTCAATCACCGGCGAGTATATTGAAACGAGATGGGGAACATAGACTACTCGAAATGACGAACTAGCAATATGTAATTGAAGTATTTCAATTTATTTACATTTGATCTAAGTAATAATCCTGTTTTACTTACCATCTCTCTCTTTCTATCTCAGTTGGTCGGTTTGTCTGTCAGTTTTACCATGATAGGTCCGGAGACATCGTAGCATGCCACAAGCGAAAATCGGCTACACTCGTTTCTCACGAATGTTCGCGCGTAGTTTGCGATGATGGTAGAAACAGAGAGAGAGAGAGAGAGAGAGAGAGAGAGAGAGAGAGAGAGAGAGAGAGAGAGAGAGAGAGAGAGAGAGAGGCCTTTATACAGTTTAATATTGATTTGTTATTAGAACCTGGCACAAGAGACAGAAAGAGATAAAAAGGAAAGCAGAGGGAATTTCAATGAAATTTTGTGCCATGTTTTATTCATTTAGAAAACGAGGATTATTAATATTTTGGTTCTCGTTATTTTCATATTTAAATAATTAATATCAAGTGGAAATTCATCACTGATGGGTTTACGTGCCGGCTAATGCATGTATGAGGTGACTGTAAACAACTAATGAAAATTGCTTTAGGACCATCCATTTCATTTGTCCCGTTTTTTAAGACTATCAATCATTGGATAAAAAAGAAAAGAAGACCCCTACAAAAACGGCATCAGTCATGTTATCAGAAATAAATAAGAATTGACAACGTGGTAAAATGTAAAGCATTGTACTGTACCAGCCGTGTAGTAAATATTTGGAGATGCTAGAAGATGCATGGCTACATGATAACTACTTGTCAATTAATAGAAACTTTGATCTGACAGATGCTAGTGTTTTTGTATTATTCATATCTAAAGTGCGTATATACAATGATTTGCGTGTATGCATGCCAACTAAAGAAACGTTCCATGTACTTGTCAATTAAACTTTGTTGAAAAGATTAGATGCGTATGCATTCTGTATAACGGGTAAACGTACTGTTTATCACATTGGTATTGTTATAGTTAATTAGGTCTGATACAATTCTTTCGCACGCCCCACTCACGATCCTCCCAAGATTAAATTTCTGGACTTGCCCAAATTTCTTACAATCTTAGCTTTTCTCCCGTCACTGCACAATCAAAACAGGACATGAATTATCTACAAGAAGTCTCTCAGATCTTTACTTCCTTTTTTCAATCCATGGCTATAAACAATTAAATAGTGTACTAATATGTTAACACTAAAGACATTCAAAACGATAATACTACTCAACAGTATGGTGCTTCCAATATTTAGGGCTCAGACATCCAACGAAGACTAGACCAAGGAAGTCCTGGACTACCTAATGTTGGAAATTAGTGGAATTCCTCTCTCTCGCCCTCTCTCATTATCTATCTATTTATATATATTAAGTGTCTTTTAGTTACTTAATATTTTCAGCTGTATTGCGTTCATTAATGGAGTATAAGGGGGGGGGGGGGAATATACCAAATGTTTTTATTTACATTTTATAAACATATTTACTATTTATGAAAGTCAGAACTGTAAGAATAACAGCCACCCACGTGAAATTGGACAGGTGTCTGTTAATAATACATTAAGATCATTCTGGATTATTATATACGTCTGTTTCGTTATTGTAACTGATGATTTGCATTAAATCAGAAAAAAAGATTATTATCATCTGCTTCCATTATATTCTTAGCCAGTCAAGTCGTTCTATAACTTCATCTAATATCTTCTATTTATTTTGTGTCATAATATTTGAAGCTATTATTTATTTATTATTTGTTTGTTTGTCTTTTTTCGGGGGGGGGAGGGGTTGAGTATATATATATATATATATATATATATATATATATATACACATATATAATGTAGACGTTTAAATGTTTATATATACATAAATAAATAAACACACACACACACACACATATATATATATATATGTATATATATATATATATATATATATAGATATACAGAAAATGTAGACGTTTAAGAGTTGTCAAATCTTCCATAATATTCCGATACTAATCAATTCTAATCAAAGAAACGGTTTCTAAAAATAGCTTATCCCGCCATTTCAGCTGTTAGAGTGCATAATAACAACCTATCTGACCATCTGTCACATCGGCTATAAATAGCCACTGGATAATAACCATAATGCCAATCTTGATTTCTTGTAATAATAGCCATGATCATTCGGTCTCGCTGTGTTGTGTACTTTTCGTTTCCTAGGCAACTGTTCTTTCAATACGTCCACAAACCGGCGGGCTTGGTCGGTCGATAACTATTTGATACATGACGCAATTTGATCCACTTTGGTGGGCGCCAGTGAAATCTTAATGGAAAATGGGAGCGGTCCAAGAGATTTAAAGAACTGGTATTAAATAAGAACTTCATACACGTAGACTGTTGATTTTACTTTTCTGTTCTGTTATTAGCTCTTTCCTGTCGTAATCCATGTGTTTTAAATGTCTTTGCTTACCGTCGTCGTGATTCTGTTATTTGTCTGAATGGTCGTTTTGCTTTCAGTCTTTTTTCCCGTTTTTAGTTCCTTTTTTTTAGGTCTTAAATTTTATTTATTGATCAATAAACTTACTTGTTTATTGTATTTAGTAACTGTAGTAATCAAAATATAGCTTTGTTAAATAGTCAGGAAAAAGAAGTTGTTTAGTGCGTACGTACATAGGTACGAAGAAGGGTAGGCAGGTAGTAAGGTAGGTTGATAAGTAAGTAGATAAGGTCTTGTACATGCGCAGATATATCTCCTTTTAGGAAAATGTTCACCCAATCGATCATTTTTTAAAATATATTTTCTCTCGCATATTGTTGATATCTTTCTAAGTATTTGTAATTTACTCAACATATAATAAAACTTCAACCCAACTGTAACGAAGTTATTTTAACTTATTTCCAGTACAATTGCATTAACTTTTGTAAACATAGTAGTATATATAACTACGGATTCTGGCTCATTGACCCTATCCCTCTGGATAATACTTAAACATTTCATTTCCGACTCGTCGACTTGAGTCCCTAGCTCGCGCTCGGGCCTCTCGCTCCTCATCTTCGATTGATGTTTAAGTTGATCAAGAGGGATAGGGTCAACAAGCCATAATCCGTACTTATATCAACTACTTGTATCATCTTTATTCATACCTGTTATCACAACTGCGCATTTATTGTTTGTTCATAACTGTAAGGTCCGAGGGCCTCCGGTGATTATCTATAATAATTTTAGACAACATTTTCTAGCATAATCTGTGACGGAACATATTCAATTATCCGAACAGATACGGTTGTGGCCCTTATTTGTTTTACTACTACAGATCCTGACTCACCTTGACTAGTAATTGTATTTATACTGATCACAACAAGTACAATTTGGGTATGATAAATCATCTGATGCAATTTGTGTATTTATTCTTGTTACAACAAACCTAATTCCATAAATAGATCAGTAAAGTCCGGTTTCACATCTACTTCTTTTACCCGATCAAATCCTATTGCAAAAGTATAACACCTTCAGAGCAATATCTCTTATCATCAAAGTTACATAATCCTGTTTTATTCATGATATCTGTTTCAATCTTATGGCAATGTGACCTAGTTACTGTCATCTCCACATGTCTTCTGTCACCTTCTAATGCTGCTTTATAATCATCAAAACTAATAACCTTATCAACAACATTTTTCGTGATACCCTTTGCACGTTTTTTTATTTTGTTGTTTTCCAACTTGATACCGTACATTTTACTCCGCAATCCAACAAATTCTGTTACTAAAATAAAGTTTGTTTCGTTCTTGAATTTACCGATTTCTGTCTTGTTTTATATCACAATAAAACCCACTGTTTTCTGGATAACCTGACAGATCAAATAGTTCTTTTTTTACGGTATATCCTTGAACTCATTATACTCTCTTTAGTATTGGATCGCATAATGTGATAATCTTAACGGAAGCAAGCCGCTTAACATATCATACTTAACGCGAAATTCTTGAATAAGATCCAACATGATGTATCTTTTGCCTCTCAAGTAAGTTCGAAGTTGATTAAAAAGGTTATTGTATGTTATTAGGGAGAGCTTGCACGAAGCTTTTTCATTTTCAAACTTGGGTTTTAAATTTGCCTCGTTTAATGCGATACCAACACCAGATATTATTAGCATAAAAAGATTTTATGTTCCTCCTGCTGATACAACACCACCAGCTGTTAGTGCCTTTGGGAGATAGGCTATTACTTTTAATATTCGACCATAGCACCTATAAGCCTTTTTGATACAATAAGATTTCTTGTGATAATAATTGTAGCACGCAATTAATTCCTTGCGATCATCATCTGAGATGTTATGGGAAATATGATTAAAATCAATCACCTCTTTTTTATTTTTGTATGCATTATTTATTCTTTTTAATAAAATTTATGCTTAGAAGCAGCATTGTCAACCGTGATACGGAAATCGCTGTGTTCTTTTAGTGTTAAAAATGTGTAGTATTTTGTGAATCTGGTTGATGTGCGATCTTTTAGTTGTTTTTCTTCATTGCGTGTGTAAACTTTAGTTGATTTATGTTTAAACTCTATTGGAATATCGGTAATATCATTAACATTATCTTTTACAACATTTTCATTGTTATCAATAAATTCGGTACCAGCTGTAATAAGATGAAGTGGAGGCTGATTTAGCCCTAAATACTATCTGATTATAACATATGCTGCTGCAAAATCAGCCAGAACATTATTTCCTGTGAACATATCAGCTGGTGGAAGCCCGAGTATTGTAGCTATTACTTCTTTTACTTTATTATACTCTGGCGATAACAAAATTTCAGCCTCTTTTGTGTATTTTTATCTTTTATTTTTTTATATAGTTTTTCCGGTTTAAAATATGTTATTCTTTTGTTTACATCTTTAATTTCATTAATTTCCTTGTAAAATGTTTCTTTTTCTTCTGATGATGATGCCTTTTAAAATTCCTCAATATGTTCTACTGTATCCAGCGCGGTATAAATGTCATCACTGGAGTAAGTATATTCTGGTTTTTCGGATGCTAATGATGCAACCAATATAGAACACGATGTTGCCAAACCCTCTATGTTATCGGGTAGGTTGTGCGCACTTAATACTGTTTTAACATCGTTGTAATCTAAACCTAAATCTCTTAATAATCTTCGTTTATTAAAGTGTTCTTTCAGATTGTTATTTTTGTTCAAATTAACTTTTTTTTTTCCCGCAAGTTCTGTGACACATTCCGCATCAGCTCTATGTTTTTCTTTCTTTCTCTTTGTCGCCAAATTGTTTTTCTTTTAACAAGCTTAGATTACGATATGTCCAGCACAGTATCTAAATCTAGTTCCAAACTAATTGCATGCAGCAGATCCTACAACGATTTTTCGTATTCCACCCTGATTTTGTTGCTGCAGAATTTGTGGACAACATTAAAATTCTTTTTTTTATTTAGCAATTGATCAGCCCGCATTGACCTAACAGAGAGATATTTTTCTTCTTTACACCTCAATGCCGCCGTATCTGAGTCAGATATCTGCTGCTGTTTGAAATACTCGAATTCTTTTTCTTCATCAAGCTCTTTAAGTCCTTTGATCTTGACAATTACGCTTTCTTGTTGTTGTGTAGATCCAGGCAAAATCTCATTAACATAATCTTTGTTGAAAACAACGTTGTAAAATTCACGACAAACATCAACAATTTCTGTCATTATATTATGATCTATTTCGCAAAATTATTGTTTGTTATAATAACGGTAATCCAATCACGAATCACAACGACCTACACGTGACTCTTCGAGTCCTAATCACAGACCGCTCGCGGTCAGACCTAAATAAGGTCATCAAGAGTAAATATATGAAAAAATTTTAACCCTGGATTTACTGGTTCTGCGTTAACACAATACATTCTAAAGTGCTTATATTTTATTAGCGTATCAGCTCTTGCTAAGGTAAATTCTTGCAAAGTTGATCCGATGTAAGTATTAGGTGTACTGTACAACGTTGCAAAATTAGTTCAATCGTTTGATCCTTCTAATCTCCAATTGTATAATCTTTCTGTTCCAGTTGTTCGTCCTCTCAAGTGAAATTTCCAATTGGACATTGTATTTGAATCCAAAAATTGTATGAAACACCGCTTGTTGTCCATTCTTGCCCTCCTGCTCCTCCTGTACTATTCCAAGCAAAAGCGTAAATAGGCCAATTGCCAATGTATGCTGAAGACGCTGATACAACAAATCCAACTCGATTATTAATACTGTCTGTTAACTGTGGAATATAACCTATATTATTTCGAACTCGTTTTGCTCAAACAGCAACAGAATCAACATAAGTTTTATTTGTCAGATCAGCACCACTTTTTGGTACAGCGGATGATGTAACCTTGTTGGTTCTCATATTTCTCATATCCAATGCTCATGTCATTGTGTCGCCACTTTTTCTTACAACAGCTGATGTAAGGTTTATTATATTTTGATACAGAACAGTATCACCTGGGTCAACAGGATTAGGTATGTTGATCAAACGATTATTGCTCATGTTCATATTACCTTGCATCATGTCACCAGATTGTTCCAGAGCATAATCTCTTAACACTTTATAGCTAACCGCATATGTTAAAATTGCCATGAATATCTTGGTCTAAGCCATGAACCACATGGCCTGCCATGTTTAGTGATCCTGTCATTGTTGCACCACCAAGCGGTATATATTGTGTTGGATAAGACTCTACTTGGCCCATGCTAGCAGCACCTGACATCGTGTCACTAGACTTTTTAACATAATTTGATAAATCACCGCCTACTGTTTGTGGTTTCACTGCCGCCATTTCCGTTAATGTTCCTAACTTTGTGAAATAGCTTTATGTTATTGAAATACTGTACACAAAATTGTATGCGGCGATAAAATTACTTGGAACAATAAACAAATTATATGAAATAATATTATTGCGGTTGCAAAATGACGCGACACTGAGTTATTAAGTTTTATATTGCACACAATAATAATAAGAGTTATACATTTTGACACAGAAAGCGTAATAAAACAGCAGCATAATCACAACTTGCCAAATTGCCATTATCATATTGCTGGTATAACAGGCTCTGGCAAAACAAATTTGCTTTAAAATTTATTGTTAAACGGTAACCTGAACTACAATCGTGTTTATATTTGCACAGTAAATCCACATCAAGATAAGTATCAGCTGTTAACATATTACAATGAAACCTTAAAAAATGAACTTGGCGCAACAGACGATATTTTTTCATAAAAGAACCCGATGATGTTATTCCGGTAAAAGAACTTGATGCGACAGGAAAAAATGTGGTTTTTGATGATATTCTGCTCGAGCACAAGGAAATGAACAAAATAAAATCGTATTTCTCTTTAGCACGTAACAAGCGCTGTAATGCGATCTTTCTTGCCCAATCATTTTACAACATTGATCGTTTTATCAGACGAAACACCGGTTGCTTTATTTTATTTTCTGGCCTTGACAACACTGATGTTAAAAACATAGCACGCAAACAATGTGGTGACATTACTAAAGAAGAATTTGTTGACTTTATCATCAAGATACGCGAGGCAAAGACGATTTTTCATTGTTCCGAAGATTTGCGCCAAGTAAAAAACGTATGTTTCGATGCGGCATAGACAATTTTGTATGTGATGATGAATAATTACTTGCACCAAGTAAAAATCATATGTTCCGTTGTGACATAGACAACTTTTTATGTGATGATGATTAATAATTACAACAAAAACAGAGATTTTGAGAAAACTTATTGATGCGAAGAAAAAAAATAAAGAAATTTTTACTGCTGCTCGTCTTGGCCAGCAACTAATAGAAGAAGAAACAGCAAGGTTATTTAAACCTGTCACCGAAGCATTAACAGGCGAGCAAAGACTAAAAGGCACAATATACACTAAACAAACGGAAGTACTGAAAAAGCTTGCACAACAACAGCAAAAACAAATACAACAAACACATCAACTTGGTAATATTATTGCAGGAATAGAAGAGGAACGGCAGAGGCAACTAGAACCGTTGACAACAGAGGAACAAATGACAGAAGTACAAAAAAGAGTTATTTTTATTAATATGATAATACGAGAAGTTTCGAATGAAAAGCTCAATATTTTTGAAATAAATTACATCAAAAATTATAAATTATACACAACCTGATAGGTTCAGACAAGCGCCAATTTTTAATGAGGTATGATATTTAATTAACACAAGAAAACTTTTTATTAAAAAACTGGAAACTGGTAACATCAATGAAAATGAAATTTCCAAAATTCGTAGAGCTTTTATTGCCAGAGCATACTACGACACCGGCACAAAAGTTTGTAAAAAAAAAAGAACATAAGCAAAGTTTTAGGGCGATTTTAAAATAAACGTTTAAAACTTATCGCGATAAAAGTTTAGAAGATGTTGTTACCATTGGTTCAGGGCTAAAAAGATCACCAGAACTCGTAGAGTCCCGTGTTGGTAGCGGACTAAAGATATTTACTTCAACAAAGGAAATGGTTGATCGTTTAATGTTGCTTATTTCAGCAAAAGAGGCTGGAAATACTGGTATGGGAATTGACAATGAAATTGTTTAAATTTTAGATCAATTGCGATCAAAGGGCATGCTAACATCAGATGAGTACTCTGTGTTGCATGGCGATCTTGTGTAACGATTGTGTGTTGCGATGATATGGTAGTGGGGTATCATTGAGACTGCTTGCAGTTCGCAATGGCGATTTAGTCTAACGACCGGCAATGATGATTTTAATGTGACGACAGGCCATGATGAATTTAATGTAACCATAAACAATAGAATGCAATCAACACTATTACTCGACTCTTCTCAAACACAAAACGATACCGCTAATTTCACTGTTACGTATACTCCACCAATTGTACTGGATCCGAAAGCGCAATATGAAATTTGATTAATTTCAGCGACAATGTGGCACAGTATGTTCAATGTTAAACTTAATGTCGACGATGATTTTACATTTCAATCTGGTGCATGGATAAGCGTTAAAATTCAACCTGGTGCCTATAATGTTACCGATCTTAATACCGCAATAAAATCGTTAATAACCGAACATGACGGTGCTGCTGATAATTTTTCGTTGGAACCAAATTACAGTACACTTAGAGCAAAACTAACACTAAAAGGTAACATGTTAATTGATTTCAATAAAGCAACAAGTATTGGATCACTATTAGGTTTTAATAAACAACAATACGGTTTCAGTTTTGCCGCATCAATTTCATACGAAGGAGAGAAACCAATAAACATCACAGACGTAAATACGATCTTAATAAATTGCTCAATCGCAGAAGGTTCATATTCAGCAAAAGGTGCACGAGGACAGGCGATATACAGTTTCTCACCAAATGTTCCGCCTGGTTCTCTGTTGCAGATTAATCCACGACAAATAATTTATTATCCGCTTAACGTTGAGCAACAGATTAGAACAATAATTATGACCTTGATAGAACAGACATGTTGATCTTAATAACGAGGTTGTTACGTATTATCTACACCTGAGGTCGACACGTTGACGTGGCGTCAAGCAATTAGATGTGATCGGCCATTGTGTCTATCGTTCGGTGACGTCGTTGTTGAGAAAATTTATCTAAACTAAAACAATAATGCAACAAAGAAACTTTTATCGAAAAAAAATTAAAAATAACCGGAGGAAATATTTTTGGTAGTATGTTATCAAAAATAGTTGAACATGGGCCAGGCCTTGCTACTAAACTCGAGCCAGTTGCCTTAAACACAACAAAAGCTTTTGCAACAGGAGTATTATATGCTGCTGGTGCGGTTGGACAGAAGCTAGCTGACAAAATAAAAGGATCATCACAGCAAGAAATAAAGCAGGCGATCAATGAAATAGCACCAACACCAGAAACAGCTCGTGCTATGATTAAAACAAAACAAACAACAACAAAAAAATATTATCACCTCTCGGCGAAGAAATAGTTGTCAAACTAATAACGCGATCGCAACCAAAACTCGACATAGCGGCGTTCTGAAATTTTGTCTAAAGTAAAACAATAACGACAGCAACTTAAAACTATCTTGATCTTATTGAAACCCAATTGATTAACTAATCAACTACATAATTCGAGTATGCCGAATATCTTGATGATAACTCGAATGACATGGACAACGAACAATAAACACACGAGACGAAGACATTTATCTCTTACCACACAAGGGCTTTATTGAAGTACGAGGACAGTTGCTGAACGCTGCTGGTGCGCCTTTTGCAGCAGGCACAGAAATCGCATTGCATAACAATGGTTGGGGTCTGTTTCGTAGTGCACGATATCAACTTGCCAGCCAAACGATAGAGGATATTACCGAGCATCTGCCAATAGCAAGCACGATTATTAACGTTGTTTTGTTTTAGCGAAGATTACTCGAGATCAACTGCAGCAAACATGTTTTCGTTTAAGGACACAGCAACTGGTGCTGCGGTGTCAGCAGAGTTTAGACGGTGAACCGCAGATGATGCTGATGAGAGTAATTGACTGATTTTTACGCCTGCTGGTGCTAATATTGCTGCACAATCGACTATTCCAGACATGACAGCTAATGCTGTTGGATCAACAAATGTTATTTGTGAGATTAAATTAGTGCTGCTTAATGCAAGAATATCAACGTTCAATGAAGGCTATGCTAAACGAAGAGCGTTTACTGATGTTGGATCTCAGGTAACGATGTTTTTGCCGCTTAGTTCAATCTCTGGTTTTTGCCTCGACGTCAATAAGGGTTTTAGAAGCATCAAACACACAGTAATTCTAAATAGATCCGATAACAATAACATTGTTTTAGGGCAGATGGTGTTGCAGACGGACACTTTAAAATAAATCACCTGTCATTGTGGATGCCAAACGTGGTACCAACTATAACAAAGCAACTTGAACTTGAGGAATCTTTAGCTTCATTTACTCGAGAAATTTATTTTGAGCAGAATAAGGTTTATAAGCAAGCAATACCATATACCGGAAGGTACACAGGAGAGTAACAACAGCACCATCTGAACAATTACCACGTCACACATTTGTCGTATTTCAAACAGACGCACGAGTTATCGGTGGTCAAGAAATAACAAAAGAATTTTTGATCATTGAGGTCTTAATTGAATAGTTAACAGAATAAACTCACGGCAGTATCCAGAAAGAGAAATGGTTTGTAATTTTACTATCGGAGCAAACAGAAAAGTATCCCGTACTTATCGTTAATGGAGGTTATGCAGAAGTGCAAAAATACGGATACTGGTAGTCAAATATCGATCGAAGAGTTTAAAACACTTTATACGATATTTCACTTTGATGTTAGCAAGCATAGCGAACGATTAATGGGTATCCCGGCTGACATTGAGATTAGTTTGACACTAGAAGGAGCACCAGTTGCGCTATTTCGCTTACGAGCTTGTTACATCTGATAGATATCTCACATTAGACGCTGTTAAAGGTCGTATGATGATTAAATTGTAATTTAATCTAAAACTAAAAACAAGAAGTAAACTTATCCGACGGACGAATACAAAAAATAGCAGCAGCAATAAATAAACATGAGGCAGTTTCGTTAAAAATAGATTTCAAAGGTATCAACCAAGCAAAATTAATGATAACAAAAACACAGCAAACTAAATTTAATAAAGGTCGACCGTTTGTGCTAAATCTTTTTAAGGCGCAGATTACCGCTATGGCACGGTCTGGTGGATCATTTGGTCCTGCTATTACATTGGCATCAAAAATACTACCAGTGCTTGGTACACTTGGTATCATAGCAGCATCTGGTGCGATCTCTGGTGCAACAAAGAAGACGGTGTCAGGCGAGGGCATGTCAGGTGATGGTGTTTGTAAATATAAAGCAGGAGGTGGCATTAAACAAATTAATAAAACCAGCAAAAAAGAGAACAATAAATAATCGAACTACTACTGCAAAAAAAATTTAAAAAATTAAAAAAATAAAAAATTTAAAAATAACAGCGCGACAGATGCAAGGTGGATTTATCGGAACGCTGTTAGCGGGAATAGCAGGAAGTCTACTGCCCAATCTGCTGGCTATTGGCAGTCCGGCTGTAGGACTGACATTGCCAGGCACCAGACCCCGTTGAACAATTCTGAAATAATGGACAAACTAAATAATGTTAACAATTTTATTGTAGTATTTTCCAAAGACCAATTGTCAGGCAAAATGAAACTACAAACGTGCTGTGCGATTAATATCCAAGATTTCAACGACGGCAATGGAACACAATGGGGCGCACTTTATGATAATAATTACTTTGATTTGTTTGGTCTACCGCCATCTGATGCTGCAAAAAATTACATCAACAGAAAAATAAATTCTAGTTCGAATCAAATTCAACCAATAGGGACAACAGCATGAGGATACTACTGTGTAATGTTTGTGAAACAAATGTCAAAAGGAACATCGGTTATTGATTTTTTAATGCAATTTGATCATTTACCAAGTACCAACAATGATGATATTGCGCTACATTTTGTGTGAAACGTAAGTATAAACAATGTCAACACATTGCTTTAAGTGCAAGACGAGGACAGGCAATCTTAATGAAGGAACCCTAACTACAAAGAACAATAGATTGATGATGAGAAGTATATGCGATGTTTGTGGGAAAAAGAAAAGTGTGTTTTTGTAGAAACCAGTATTGGCAGATAAATCTGCCGCAGACGAGTCTGCCCTTGAAAAAGTTTGAGAAGCACTAGGAAATATTGTTATTCTTTGACCGGATTCACCAGAAAGAAAAATCATTTAATGACAACAACAAAAATGTATAATCAAAACTATAAAACAATAATGCAACATTGTACATGCGATGGCGATAACGATCTTTGCGTTGGGCACGATACAATTTTAACATATTGCAAACGATGTGATCAGCGTGAGATTATTGGTGGCGCGATTGATATCCACAAGATAATAGAAAAATTACCGTGACCAAAAGGTGGTTGGACACTACCAGGACACAAATACACAGGACCATGGAATCCGCTGCACGAACAAGTTGATGAAACGATAATCCTCTGCCAGGACAAGAACCGTACAATCAAGTTGATGCAATTGCAATGCGACATGACATTTGTTATCGCGATAACGAAGGTGAAAAGCACGGCTGCGATCGAAATATGTTAGACGAATTAAGTGCTCTGAAACCACAGAATATGCGAGAACGTATCGATAGAAGATTCGTGCAAGGCATCATAGGATCAAAATACAAATTAGGTATCGGTGTTCCCTAGATCTCTAACGGTCCACCATTTGTTGGTTTGGCTGATGAACTTCACAAACCAAACAAAAAATTTTAACAAATTCAAAGGCGGCGTGTAGTTGCAAACGTTGTTCATGATTTTTGGGCAGTAGATCTTGCTCATATGTCATCAGTCGCTGATTACAACAACGGTAATAGATACTTGTTAAACATCGTTGATATCCAAAGTCGACTTGCGTTTAGTGTACCTATACAAGATAAAATGGGGAGCACAATAACAACAGCATTTAATCATGCTCTTACAAATAGCGGAAGAAAACCAAACAAGATCTGGACAGATCATGGCGTTGAATTTTACAACAAACGATTGTCATTGTCGAGCGTTTTAATCGGGCTTTAAAAGAAAAGATCTACAAGCATTTTACAGAAAACAATACGAACAATTACGCTGATAAATTGCCACAGATTATTTCAGATTATAATGATACGAAACATCGCTCAATTAAGATGATACCAAATGAAGCGGCCGATAATCAGATGTTAGTAAACGAAAACTTGTATCGCAGTCATATATTCAAGAAATATGATAAGGTTAGGATCTCGTTAACAAAAAAAAATATTTGAAAAGGGCATGACGCCAAATTGGTCTGAGGAAGTATTTGTTGTTTATTGAGTACTAAGAGCTATACCGGTGACGTATAAACTAAAAGATCTTGACGGCGAGGACATAATCGGTAGCTTTTACGAGCAAGAACGACAGAAAACTGATCAGGACGTTTTCGTTATAGAACAAGTAATTAAAAAAAAGAAAACAAAAGTTTGCTCAAATGGCCCGGTTATAGCGACGCGTTTAATTTTTGGATACCAGCAAGCAGCATCAGTGACAGTATTAACGGCGGTAGTCTCATTGTTAGGATGTAACGTTATCAGAGTTGATTAAACCAATGATGTGAATCGTATACAAAATTCTTGATAATATCATTATAAATTTTCTCATATTTTATTAAAACAGATTTACACTTAACAGGTTTACATAGCGAGATCAAATATTGTTTTCCGATCTTCGCTAAGTTCTCGCATTAGGTTAATTATTTAACAAAAATAACCTAAAATTGAATTTTTTGTTGTTGTGCTAAATGATATTTGACATCATATCGCCCTGTTGATGATCGGCCATGATGTGTTTTATCAACGAAGTTGTTATCGCTGGACAAATTTATCAATTATCAACTTGGCAACAAATTACAACAAAGAACAATATAATGGTATGACATGATGTCAGTAACATTAGGAGGGTCTGAAATAGCAACAGGTTTAGGTGAAAATCCTTTCAAAACCTTATTAGATCTTGCGCAAGAAAAAGTTAACAAGCGCTCTGGAAAATATAATAATTTTACACCGTCGGTAGCATGCCAGTGGGGTCTACTATTTGAGCTAACTATTGCGAAATTTGTTGAACTTGACCTTGGCGAACCAGTGATCGGAAGTAACATTTGTATTATAACGAACTTTGGTTGTCGATATAGTCCGGACGGTTAAATTGTTGCTCGGTTTAGAAACGGATAACTTGTTGATTCGACAGAGCCAGTAAAAAATAACGATTATTATCAAATTTTACTAATCGAATTTAAATGTCCGAAGTTACGAAAAATACAGGACATTCCAAAATAGTATCTAATCCAAGTGTTATGTGGTTTGGAATTATCACCAACGGCATCATTGGGTTTGTTTGTTGACTCTTGATTTAGAAGATGTGCTATCAGAGATTTTGGGTTTTGTGCTGGTTATAATAAGGAGTTGCATTTCGATTATAATTTCTTTGAAAATAAAATACCAATAGCTATCGGAGTATTTGGTATATTTTCGGCAGATGATATGACCTCTGGTGCTTAACAAATAATAGATTCCGATGTTTTTCATTACGGCGATTGTACTGTCGACGAATTTAAATTATTTCTTGCACAAGTGGAAACAAAGAATGTTTTATAGAATGAAATTACATTACGTGTAAAGATCAACATGGTGAACAATTTATTAGTGTTTATGGTGATATCGTGCTGATGTTGCAACGACAAAAACAAATTGGTCGGGATATTACCCTGGAAATTGTTTGATATTTCTTATACTTTTGTGTCACGCGAAAATTATTTATCAACTAATTGTGGTGCGGTGATATGTTTAGAAGACGCAATAAATTAATTCTTGAATAATCAAATGAATCGCAATAAAGAAAATCAAAATTAACATTAAAGCGTTTTGATAATGCTGAATGATATGTTCCATCTACAACAAATTTTACTAATGGTTTGGTAATATCAAAATATTTTGTTGTTGCTGATATTGATGGTAAGATCATCGCCTCATTATTTTCAAAATTTATTGAGACCACAGGTCGCGCTGGTTTTTTTTTGGTCCGGTGTTTTTATCGCGCTTGCAATTTGTTTGCTGTGTGACAACTTCAAGATTCCACAGACAATTGTTGGTTTTCACTCCATTTATGTGATTTTCAACGAGTCTAACAGGGATCACTCCATGAAAAACTTCATAGACGAAGCGGTGATAGAAATATTTAATTTGCTTTGTATTTTTTCATAGAACAGTAACACAAAGATATCCATGTTAATTAAATTTTCCAATTCAATATTTTGTCTTAATATTTCTTACTTCACCTTTCTCATTAGCCTCATAGGGATCAAAGAAAGGATGACATTGCCATTCATCTTGCAACCCAAGATTAACAATATTATTGTCAAGACTGGAGCCGTAGATGTGAAAAACACGTTTTCCTGCTGGAATTTTATTGTGGAAGACTTCAAAAATGAAATTGTGTAATAAAATTTCTGTATATTTCTCATCATCATCGCATTTCACGCTGATCAGAAATCCTGCAGGCGTCGCCTTTCCAATAATCTTACCAGATTCAACATTTGTTACCTCGCCAAGTATGTTCTCATAATAAGATTTATATTTGGTGTGGTTATAATATACTTCAAGATCGGAATTGTTGTTTATTATCATGCTATTATAAAGCTCGCCATTAATCATGAATGGTTGCATAATAGCACATGATGTATTATTTTGGCTGGTCATTATATATAAAGTGCTTCTTCTAATTGCTTGTTCAAAATAGGTATGATGTTAATGATAATATCATATCATACTATGTTTTGACGCCCTATCAGAGAATAATCTGCTATGTTGATATAAAGATGAGAGATGTCTAAAGACATTATCATAAAAAGGTTTGATTATCGCAAAACAAACGGCAACAGCATTTGCTGGTTTTGACAAAAGTTGGATTGTTGATTACCAACTTGCACTAAAAGGATTATCACCAGATGATTTATTTTATATTTTATTGCCTGTTGTCCAATCCGAACTTAAACAGCATGGCGCATTAAAATTACTGGTGCAAAATAAAGTATCGTTAAGAAAAAAAAAACGTTTTTGTTGAGTACGATTACGACGAAGAATACGCAGAACCATATGTTACTGCCCGATCAAAGAGAATATTAAAAGGAACAAATTCGAAAAGAATAGTTGATGAGACCTATCAAGAGATCTAGAAAAAAAATCTAAGATTATACTACATCTGGTTCTGGTTGGAAACTCGAGGCAATAAAATCAATAATATTTCACACGATAAAATATAGTCCACTTTGCGGCATGTCATATGTTGATCTTCCAGCTAAAATAACAAAACAGCTAATGTGTGATTAACGTTAAAAATAATGACAACAAGTGTTTCCAGTGGGCGGTACTATCAGCGTTGTATCCAACTGACAAATACTCAAATAGAGTCTCATTTGATTCATCGTTTTCTTACAAATTAAATTTTAACGGTATTAATTTTCCAGTTGAAGAGCGTCAGATACCAAAGTTTGAACAGCGAAATAACATCAGCATTAACGTATTCGGAATTGATGACAATGATAAGATTTACCCGAGATTTATAAGTGAAAAAGCATCACAAGAAACAATTAAATTGTCGTTTTATAATGGCCATTACTGCTGGATCAAAAATTTTAATGGCCTTGTTGGTGGCCAATATAATAAGACAAAAGCAAGAACATGTTTTTGTTATTGTTGTCTACACGGTTGCACGACACTAGAGATTTTAAATCGTCATATCGAATAATGCAAAAATGTACAAGCTATTACGATTCCAACAAAAAAAATCAGAATGAAAGTTTTTACAAATTTTAATCATCAGATGAAAGTTCCTTTGTAATTTACACCAATTTCGAATTGTCGTTAAAACAGTAGTAGTTGATGCGCAATGTAATCCTTATAAATCATCAACAACTAAAACACAAGAACATGTTACTTGTGGTGTTGTTTATAAAGTAGTTTGTGCTGCTAATAATAGTTTGTCGAAACCAATTAAATTGTATCGCAGTGTTGATCCGGCAAGATGGTTATTAAAAACATTTAATAGCAGAGGTTAATGAAATAACAAAAATAATACAAAAAGTAAAACTAATGTTAACTTTGACAGATGAACATAATGAAGATTTTAGAAGAGCAGAAAAATGTTATATTTGCAATGATCAACTTGAGGACAACCGGGTACGAGATCATTGCCATATTACCGGACAGTATCGCGGTGCTGCTCATGACAATTGCAATTTGCACTATAAGATACCAGATTTTGTTCCCGTTGCTTTTCATAATTTGCGAGGAAATGACGCTCACATTAAAGTCGAAGCTTTTGGAAATTGTGAAATAATAGAAGCAGCAAAAATAAGAGGCAACAGCACGATTAAGTGCATTCCGAATAATTTTGACAAATATATGTCAATCACTCTTGGCAAATTAAGATTCATTGACATCGTTCAATTTATGAGCGCGTCGTTGGAGGAACTTGTAAAAGGTTGTAATATTTTTGATAATTTAATAAAACACTTTCGTGATCAGTCTGTTCTGTTGAATCAAAAAGGCGTTTGTCCTTATGAATACATTAACAATTTAGCGCGATTCGATAAAATATGCTTTCCAGGTAAATCTAAATTTGACTCTTCGTTGAAACTAGAAGACATAACCGACAAGGAATACGACTACGCTCAATTAGTTTGGAACAAATTCAACTGACAGAATCTTGGTGACTACTATGATCTTTATCTGAAAACAGATGTTTTGTTGCTTGCTGATGTTTTCGAAGAGTTAAAACAATCTGTCTAAAGCATTATCAATTAGATCCCGCTTGGTATTACTCATCACCTTGTTTGCCATGAGATGCTGCTCTAAAATTAAGTGGAATCGAACTTGAACTATTAACATATCCAGATCAATTTTATTTTATTGAAAAATGTATCAGAGGTTGAGTTTCGGTAATAACAAAGAAATATGCAAAAGCTAATAACAAATGCGTTTCAGATTATGATGCCACGAAAGAATCAAAATATATTATCTAAATTTGGTTAATAATCTGTATGGCCATGCGATGTCACAACCATTAACAGTTGGTGGATTTAAATGGATCGAACCCGATACAGTTTTAGACAAAATTGAGAAAAAAATACCAGACGATGTTGGTTACTTTGTTGAAGCTGATATTGATTACCCAGGAGAATTACATGAGCTACATAATGATTACCCGTTCTGTCCGGAAACAATGTTGATAACAGACGATCTATTATCGCCAGAACAAAGGTTATTAAAAGAAGAATATGATATCGGAAACAATACGGTTTAAAAGTATGTGCCAAATTAATTTGATAAAAAACGCTATGTTATTCACTTTGCTGTATTAAAGCAAGCACTTGAACACGGTCTGGTGCTGAATAATGTTCATCGAGTACTAAAATTCAAACAATCACCATGGTTAAACGATTATCTTGATTTTAACACGGATAAGAGAAATAAAGCAACAACTAAATTCGAAACAGATATCTTCAAGCTAATGAACAAACGGCGTTTTTGGTAACACAATGGAAAATATCAGAAAACGTGTTAATATTGAAATAATAAATAACGTTGAAAAAAGAAATAAAATTGTATCAGACGATAGTTTTGTGTCAATGAGAATATTCAATGAGAATATTGTTGCTGTTAACAAAAGAAAAACGAATTTAAAACAAAACAAACCAGTTTATGTTGGTGCTGCCGTATTAGATTTATCGAAGTGCTTGATGAACAATTTTCATTACGATTTTATTAAAAATAAATATGAACGTGCTGAGCTGTTGTTTACAGACACCGATAGTTTGTGCTACAATATTTTTACAGACGATATTTATTCTGACATTTAGATAACAAAGAATTATTTGATCTGTCAGATTATCCAGAAAACAGTGGGTTTTATTGTGATAAGAACAAGAAAGAAATTGGTAAATTCTAGGACGAAACAAACTTTATTCCAATAACAGAAAGTGTTGGATTGCGGAGTAAAACGTACGGTATAAAGTTGAAAAACAACAAAATAAAAAAAACGAGCAAAGGGTATAAAGACAAATGTTGTTGATAAGGTTATTAGTTTTGATGATTATAAAGCAGCATTAGAAGGTGACAGAAGATATGTGGAGATGACAGTAACAAAGTCACATTGTAATAAGATTGAGACAGATATCGTGAATAAAACAGGATTATGTAACTTTGTTGATAAGAGATATTGCTCTGATTGTGTTAATACTTTTGCAATAGGATTTGATCCGGAAAAAGAAGTAAATGTGAAACCGGACTTTACCGATCTATTTATGGAATTAGGTTTGTTGTAACAAGAATAAATACACAAATGACATCAGATGATTAATCATACCCAAATTGTACTTGTTGTTATCAGTATAAATACAATTACTAGTCATGGTGAGCCATGATAGGTAGTAGTAAAACAAATAAGGGTCACAACCGTATCTGTTCTGATAATTGAATATGTTCCGTCACAGATTATACTAGAAACTTTTGTCTAAAATTATTATAGATAAGGGCCGGAGGCCCTCGGACCTTACAGTTATGAACAAACAAAAAAGTACAGTTGTGATAATAGGTTTGAATAAAGTTGTGATGATGATGCAAGTAGTAGATATAACTACGGACTATGGCTTGTTGACACTATATCTTTTGATCTACTTAAACATGTATCGAAGACGAGGAGCGAGAGGCCCGAGCGCGAGCCAGGGACTCGAGTCGACGAGTCGTAGATGAAATGTTTAAGTATTATCTAGAGGGATATGGTCAATGAGCCAGAATCCGTAGTTATTTCTACTACTATCATATTTTAAACAATAAAGTATATTTAAATTAATTTTAACTACCATGTATACTCCCATACAAGTCAGATCCAACTGCAACCTGCATACATCCAGATCTGACATTGCATAATGCGCCGGCAGATCTGGATCTATGCAGTTTAGTATGATTGGTGAGTAGAACAAACAACATAAACTCTGATCTGCCGGCGCATTATTCGACGGCAGATCAGGGTCTATATTGATTGCAGTTGGACCCAACTTATAGGCCAGTTAAATCGGTACTGTATTCAAAACGCCCCTTAATTCAGACATAAACAACTGATGTAAAACTGCATGTTTGGCATACAACGAACTATTTGTCATCACTCATTTACATTCATTTGTCGTTATTCGTGTTGTTTTCCGTCTGATAATTTGATATTTGACCTGGATGACGTGTCCCTAATGTATCCTGTTTCTGTGACTCATTCATTGCACCTTGCTTCATTACACTGTCAATTTCTCGATGTTTTGCAAGAATATTTTAAACTGCAAACCAAAAGATTTAAATTTAATGTAATAGGGTTTACAAACTGGCCTTATCCTTGTCAAATACTATTTATGATTATAGTGAAAATTATTATTATTATTATTATTATTATTATTATTATTATTATTATTATTATTCCAATGTAACTAGTTTTAGACAGTTCAAGTATATTTCTCACTAACAACTCAGTGACATATTTCAGTGTAAATAACGGTATTTATGTCAAGTTATTGGTCTATATCTTTTTGCGATGACTAGTTCCAGGTTACTGGTCAAACATCATAGAATCCATGACACGTCGACAGAGGAACATGAAGCGAAACGCCATGAACTCTGAAAGAGATCTGATCGGTAGAGTGTTATTGAGACATCTCTATATCTTCCAAGGACTAAATGATCGAAATCGTGGACTCAAAATTTTGTTTTTATCATTATAAAATAGATTTTCCACAAATCACAGTGGTCAATTTTAAAGCACTGGGAACGATGCCAACGCGACTACAACTCCATTTCTACGCACAGAAAACGAAGAAAATGATGGATGCAGAATCATGGAAAGAATTAGTGACTGATTTCTCTATTTTTATTCATATAAAACGAAGAACGCTGCTGGTGATACTATTTACAGACAATGTCCAAAAATTCCCCTTTTAACCCATATTTTGTTTCAATGTAATACCTATTACCGTTTGACAACCACGCCAAAATAATTGATCCCTTTAGCAGAGGTTTTCATTCTTCGGTAGTTATTTCGAGACCTATGATCACAATGAGAAAGTAGTTGATTTAACATAATCATAGCAGTTTTGAGAAATAAGGGACTTAATATTTCGTATTTTGTGATTGAGATATCAGTATAATGCATCGTACAATGATCGCGTTACAACGCAAATCCATCGATGCCCATCATATATATTTTGGATAGTGTATCTGACGTTGGTCCTCTACGTGATACGCACAATAAACACTTTGAATTATTTTTACACAACTTTGTAGGGCTGATGGCAGCATCACATATATATGTAGTTTACCCGTTTCAGAGCTTTTTTTAAAAATTTTGTCTTCTTTCTTTATTCTATTGTTTATCTTTTGTTTGTTTATTTCTCCGTCATTTAAACATGTAGGATTCAAGAACTTTTCTTGGCTTTTGTGTTTAGTGTTAGATTTGTGGATGTAAATTGTTTCTTCCCCTGACTATGAGCTTGCTTACCTCGATACGTTGGGAACTGTTTTGTTTTTGCGCCGTTATCAATGTTTGTGTCATTTTATATATATATATATATATATATATATATATATATATATATATATATATATATATATATATATTCTCATCTACCTCCTTTTATTTCTATGCCAATCTATTACACAACCCATTAAAAATGAAAGAATTCTAACAACAGAAAGGACTGCTCCCGGAATTCACAATGCACACTATATGACATTTTTAATAAGTATAACCCAAGCTAAGAACAACCCTTTGCCTTTTCTTTTAATTATATCAACAGTTTTTAAAAATGGATGGACGACAATTAGCAGAGCCCTTCTTCTTTTGGAATTGAAAATATGTGTCGGGGGGGGGGGGGGGTGCTGCTTACATCCACTTTGCAATTTTCTAATGCCATTTTATAAAAAACGTTACGCTATCCCCCAAAAAAGAACACTTTCATTATTCTCTTTAAATCTATAATTTAATTAATAAAGTGCCGATTGAATAATCTGTAAACCAACGAAGTATTGCATGCGATCCTTGAAATAAGCATCGTTTGCAAGTTTGAAGTTTTAGCATTATGTTCTATTTTAAGACAGAAAAAAATCAATGACCCATTTTTCTTTGTCTGAAAATTGAGGATCCTAAACAGCGCCAATTATAGATGGCTTTAGTCAACACATTATTGCATCCCAAAAAAAAAAAAAAAAATTTAAAAAAATTTAAAAACAATTTGTAAAATTATTATAGGGGGTAGGAATTGTTATAGGTACTTTGAGCTTGTTTCCCATTCCCGAGATGAATTCTTTTTTTCAATGTATACGATATTATTTGAAACATCAAATTATTAAATATCGCTAGTTATTTCGTTCAGATTATTTATTCAGAAATAGAGCCACTTCCATGTCTTGTCATGGCAAATCTCCACACTTTTGGGTACATATCCCCTCCCCACGGGATCCTGACCCACTCACCCACCCCGAAATTTACCCAGGGGTCGTAACCTGAAATCCGTTACAAATAATACGTGTCATTCAGCTATGATAGCATGGTAAAGTTCAGTAACAAAAAAAATAATATTAAAAAACATGACTAACAGCCATTTGTTTTTTTTATATCTGACCTATGACCCCAGATGAGGGGAACGAGAACAATACCCCTCTCACTGATGGTTATCATATTGGCAACCTATGTACAAAGTTGGGGGAATTTCCGTCCTGCGTTTAGGAGGAGATACAGTTACGAACGGACGGACAGACGCAGGGTATCACAAATCCCCCCCCCTCCGCGAAAGAGTGGGGCTAAAATTAACACAGCGCTAATCAGTTGCAAATTTTCACCTTACTGCTGTAGTCTGGAGCCCAACAGCTCTGCCTTACTCTTGGGTAGTTCCAAATCCCTGACAAGGTCATTCAGTTCACCTTGTGTTATGAGGTGTGGTTCAGAGGAGGAGGATGGGAGAAAATATGGGTCATGTGACATTTATAGTTCAGGACTAGAAGTTTCATCCTCCTCCTCTTCCTCGTCTGACTCATGTGAGAATGATTCTGGTGCATCAGGAACCGGCAGTCCTTCTCCGTGGGGTACTGGGCTTATAGCTGACGGAATGTTTGGATAATGCACAGTCCACTTGTTCTTCTTTTACACACCTTTCCCAACTGGAGGCACCATGCAGAAGTAACAATTGCTGATATGTTCTGTTGGCTCTCTCCACATCATTGGCACTGCAAAAGGCATAGATTTCATTTTCCTGTTCAAGCACTGGCAAAGATTTGTTGCAAAAGTGTTGCAGCATATGTGTGGGGCCCACCTCTTGTCCTGATCTCCAATTTTGCAGCCAAAATAAAGGTGATAGGCTTTCTTAACCATTGTGGTTATACTGCGCTTTTGTGATGCAAAAGTCACTTCACCACAAACATAGCAGAAGTTATCTGCATTGTTCACACAAGTACGAGGCATCTCTGCTCACTTTGGCTAAAGAGAAATGTGTCCCTTTGCAAAATCAAACTAACAAATAAGAGAGCACGACACGATGATTTGTAGACAGAGTGATGTAAGCTTAGTTATGATTGCATCATCCATGACTTCTAGGAATAACATGATGCAATTCATATCATGTATGACGCAATACCAGCTTCAGATTGCATCATTCATTGTTTTGCGTAAAAAGCAAGTACTGTCCAAACCCAGTCATAGATTTATTCATAGATCCAGTCAAAGATGTATTTTAGTCATTTCTGGTTTAAATTGAGATCCCTTCCCTTTATAACTCACTTATCGTCCGCCATTCCCAAATCAAGGGTCATATATACTGACCCAGTATCATATCTTTAACACTAGAGGCAATCAACAATTTTAAGCATCATTTTCATTCTCAGTGACCCAGAATTAGTAAAGTTTGACAACATTTATTGCGGAAGTATTTTGGCTGTAGACCGGTGTAATTGATGGGGGGGTGGGGGGGAGCATATCCGCTCTTGCATAGTTAACTTTTATGGACCTAGGGTGAGGTAGGAGGAAGGGTAGGTGCTTAATAAATTATTAGGGCATTATGAGCATTGGGTAAATAATTATCCAAAATCATATTCAAAATCAAACGTTTGTGAAGCTTTTTTATATCCCCAGTGTGAATGATGTGTTACTTACTGAGCATTCAAACTTTTCATTTTTCACACCCTATATATATAACAAGAAACTATGACAAATGCTTAATTTTCCATCACGGAGAGAAAAATAGTGATTTTTTTTCTTTTTAGCGTTAAAATGCACTTTAAGACATATTTATTTTTAAAAACAAGTATCTAAATATAAATATTTAAAGAACATGCTCTGAAATATTGACGTAGGTTATCACGGTTGATTGTGAAAAGAATCGTAAGGTACTTAAACAGTTCAATCTAGTGCCTACACATCTATTCAGATATTTTGCAGTACCTCTAATTTATGATACTAAATTAGAGAATTAAATCGAATATGAAGGAAAGTGGATTTATTGCTAATTTACACGCTGTGCGAGTACGATTACTGTCTACAATTTCGCTAGTTTTTACTCAATTCAACAAAGCTGCGAGGTGCTACATGTGCTTGTATCGATCGATATATCTGGTATTGTGTTTAACGTTTTCTGATATAGTTTAAACGTTTAACTCAATTCTTTCATTAAAGGACATTTTCAAGCTATTTTACGCGTCTGCTTTAAATAATGTCGTTGAATTAGTTGAGACAAATTAGGAATCGGTATTTCTTGTGACAGCTATTTAATGTATACAACGTCAGACCCGGAAACGTTGATAGCTGTATCGACATTATAATGGATCAGTGTGGCAATTTAACCCCTCCCCCCCCCCCGTGTATCGCAAATAAGCTTTTTATTGTGCATTATGGCTCAATAATGTTTATTTATGTAGCACGGTCAACGGGTGGATTTTGAACTTGCGCGATGTGACTCAATCGTTGTACAACGTGTTGTAATGAAATCACATCCATATAGAGTCGGCGCGAGAGTTCGAGGCGCACGGGGGCAATGTTCTTTAGTGAGTCGCTACTTTGGCACAGAAAATAGTTTTTATGTCAGTAGTCTACCTCCTCCCCCCACCCCCCCCGCCTCCTCCTCAATATAAGTTTTGTGAAGAATTGACCCCGTTACACTAAGGTGAAGTGAAATACTATGAAAATTTCAGCTGAAAAAAAAACAAAAACAAAAAAAAAGCTCTCAACGGCGTCCCCCTTTTGCCTGGCGTACGGACAACCCTTTCGCGCCGTTACTGCATCCATAAAACAATAAATGCAAGTCCTTTATCTCTCCAAAACTGCTTGGATTATGCTGAAGCATTTACTCTCTCATGCGCAGTTCAATGCCATAGGTTCTAAAATAACTCTCGAAAAACGACAATATCTGCAAAAACGGCCAATTTCTCAACGTGGTTCACAAACGGTAATATAGGTGTTACAGGTATCCATTATAACCCACATTAAGGGGTGAAAAATAAATATGTTAGACATTCCATGTGACTATTTCCACCAGCATCATTCATCATTTTATACAAATAAAAAAGAGAAATCGATCGCTAACCCTTTATGTGGTTTCTGCTTCCATCATCTTCTACCTTGGGATTGATATTATTGCCGTCACATTCGCATCGCTGCCAGCGAGTCATGATTGTCCAATGTGCAAATTACCTGTATCAAGTTTACTCATAGAAGAAATGGTGTTGTAGAAGGCTTGATGTTCCCGAAAAGTTACAGTTTGAAAAGTGGGCGTTATGCTTTGTTAGCAATGGACAGCTGTCTCTGTAACTGTAAAGTGTACTTTTTACCTGAATAAGGATGTTTAACTGAAACCCTCAAACCCCCTCTAAATCCGCCCCTGCACAACTAGTAGTAGTAGTAGTTGTAGAGATATTAGTTGTAGTAGTAATAGTGATAACAGTAGTAGAAGTTGTAGTAGTGGTAGTAGTAGTAGTAGAGATATTAGTTGTAGTAGTAATAGTAGTAGTAGTAGTACTAGTAGTAGTAGAGATATTAGTTGTAATAGTAATAACAGTAGTAGAAGTTGCAGCAGCTGTAGTAGTAGTAGCAGGCCTGCCGACAGAAATTACGGGCAATGGGCAGAGCAGTCATGGGCTCCAAAACTAATTTTATTTTTTGTATATAAAACCTTGCGTACAGTTTTGCATATAAAACCTGTAGTAATCTAGCATAACTTAGACTCTTGCAAGGAAAAAAAAATTATATTTACTGCAAAGATTAATTGAATTTTTATGAATGAGTTTACGGCGGGCCCCTATAAACCACCGGGCCCCTGGGCAATTGCCCCTCCCTCCCCACCTCTTGGTGGACCTGAGTAGTAGTAGTAGTAGTAGTAGTAGTAGTAGTAGTAATAGTATATTCTTCGTTAGCCAAGGCTCGTCGATGCACTTCGTTCCATATCAACCCATGGCATATGTAACTTGCCGAAACTGTATCTATTGTTCCGCTATATTGTTGGATGCAGCTGAAAGAAACTGGAGAGATAGTTAGGAAGTTAAGAATAATCATTGTACCTTCCGTACGATACAGGTCGCATATAAACTTCTCTAATTTAAACATTTCACACAAGTATTAATTTTGAGTCAATGCATGTGAACATTGTGGAAGTCACATTTCTGAGTGCCTAACAGGTCACGTAACGATCTTTCTCATGGGTCAATTGATCGCGCTTCCTACAGGCACTGAAACTTCATAAGTTCCGTGTTTTTCAAAACCTATCGCTTGCAATTAGACATTACGGGAATGCGGACTACATGCAAGATTTACTTAACTCGGAAACTGAAGAGTTTGCAAAAACTACGTACCTCCGAAATAGAAGATTTGACAACGGAAGTGCTTCAATGAGCATGGGCAACGTTAGGTTTTACAAAAGCACATATTACCATATTTTACGAAGCCTTTTACTTAGTTCACATTACGAATCAGAATAGATATATTAGATTGACCTTATTAAGTTATCACAACAAAGTAATGGGGCCAAGTTGGGAACTATTTTGGTACACTCTTAACATACAGATGTGTCCGCCAAGTTGGTCGACGTAGGTTTAATATACAAACTTGTATAGTAAATCACTATATAGCAGAGGGTTTTTCTTAGCGGCCACGGTGCAGAGTGACAGGCAGTAAATTTTTTCAAACGCAGGATGGTACTTGTTCAAAACACTGTTTCAGATAGCTATATCTGCCATGGGTCAAATGTTGAATCAAGTGGACTGACGACCCTTGGCTAGCGAAAATGTAGTAGTAGTAGTGGAATGATAGTGGCAGCAGCAGTGGTAATAGCAGTAGTATTAGCGGAAGTGATAGTTGAAGCAGAAGTAGTAGTAGTAGTAGTTGAGGTAATAGTGGTAGTGGCAGCATTTGTAGTAGCAGTATTAGTAGTGGAGATGAGATTCGCAGCAGCAACAGTAGTGATAGTAGTTGTAGTAGTAGTGGTAGAAGTAATAGTGGTGGAAGTAGTAGAAATGGTAGAGCAGTAGCAGTAATGAAGGTGATTGCTGTAGACTCTGCAGAAGTAATAGTGGTAGTGGCAGCAGCAGCAGTGGCAGTAGTAGTAGCAGCAATATTAGTAGTAGTTGTAGTAGGTGTAGTAGTAGTAGTAGTGGCAGTAGTAGTATAGTAGAGATAATTGTGGTAGTGGCAGCAGCAGCCGTCGTTGCAGCATTAGCAGCAGAAGTAGTAGAAGTAGCAGAAATAGTAAAAGTAGTAGAAGTAGCAAAAGTAGTAGAAGTTGCAAAAGTAGTAGAAGTAGCAGAAGTAGTAGAAGTAGCAAAAGTAGTAAAAGTAGCAAAAGTAACAGAAGTAGTAGAAGTAGCAGAAGTAGTAGAATAGCAAAAGTAGTAGAAGTAGTAAAAGTAGTAGAAGTAGTAGAAGTATCAAAAGTAGTAGAAGTAGTAGAAATAGTAGAAGTAGTGGAGGTAGCAAAAGTAGTAGAAGTAGCAGAAGTAGTAGTAACAGTAATTGTAGTATTAGTTGTTGTCGTTGTTGTTGTGCTATTGTTGTCTTTCCTGACATTTTCACGCAAGACCTTGTTGTTGTTGTTTTGCTGTTGCTGTCTTTCCTAACATTTTCACGCAGGACCTTGTTGTTGTTTTGCTGTTGCTGACTTTCCTTACATTTTCACGCAGTGCCTTGCATGGAAACCTTAAGATAAGATTTTCTGTAATGCGGCTTATTGCCTGCGACAGGAAGTCCTGGATGAGAGATTTAAAAGGTTAACGTACAATTTGATAAGATGTAATGTCGCAGCTGTATAAATGCTGCTGACAAGAGAAGAAAACATAGAAAATCCTTAAAAGCTCATCTTCACTCAATTGCACAGTTGAATACCAAATGAAAATGATAGTGAAGTAAGGCTGATCAATAACTGTTGAACTATGATCGGTGCGAGAAATTGAGGCAGCGGTATAATAAAGTAAAAGCCATAATTATGACAAGCAGGAGAGAATTCAAGAAAACAAAAGTCCACCCAAAATGGTGTTCTCAATCCTATAAGAAGCAAAATGTAAATCAAAGAGCATACAAATACAACATTGCAGACAATCATAAATAGTTGGCGAAACAGACGAACAGACGGATGAAGGAACGAAATATATGACTATGGCATTTCCTAAAGGGCCGCCAAAACTGAAGGTATGGTTTAGCTCTCATAAAATTACCAGAAAGAGCCCAAGAAGAGTATCACTTAATAAATTATAACTATATTACGTGATCATAATTTTTATTTTCATTTTGTTTTGCTTTTCCTTTTAAATATAAAGATAAACTGTATTCATTAAAATATAAGTATCACAAGTAGGACGTTATATAGGTTTGCGCTAACGATCATATCGTCATTGGCATGTTGTATCGATTTGTTTTGAGGAAGGAAATGTCAATATTAACGCCTGTAAATCTGGCTTTTTCAGAAATAAATTATTTTTATCGGACGAAGGTGAACAAGTATGGATTTTGAACAGATGTTGCTCATTAATATGTAATGATTTATATGTAAATTACAGATATTGTTGATAGAATTGTTTGCTTATAGAAAGGACTTATCATGTTAGTATTATTTCCTCTGTGTGTTTGTACTTTTGACAGCTAGTATGTGACCTAGATGACTGGGTCATAGTTGAGCTGTATAGGTAGGGTGTCAAAGTAAAGTAAATCAGGGCGTTATGTTTAATACATAGGTGCGGGGGGGGGGGGGAGGGGGTTGGAAGTTGGAATGACAACCTTACAAAATACTTTCTTTTAAGTTTTAAGACAGATAGAAGTTAATGCGAAAGGAGGGGAAAAACGCACCAAAGAACGAAAGAAAAGAAATATGTACGCAAAGACGGACAGACATATATTTGGAAAATAATTGTATAACTGTCAGAAATGGAATATACAGTGTTCACATATTTGTTTTCCATTGGGTTCCATCACAAACATAAGCTATTGGGTATTCAATAATCTCTTTATAATTACTACATAGATATGACCATAACTCAACCATTAAATATATGGAAACTACCTATATACTTTTGCATGGTAACGCAAAATAATATAGTCAAGTTATAGGAACACACCATTGCTTACAAAGCAATGCATTTACTATATTTACTCCTAATCGACTATGAGTATTTTCGCCTCTATGAAAACTTTACCACGTAGGTGACGTAGCAGTTCGATTGACGTCACCGCTATTATGGGATGTCATTCGTGGGTATGCATAAATTAAATCCATAATACTTTATTAGGGGGCTTCCGTCTCTTCTGGACACATATCTAGCTTCTTTCTGTACTATCAAATAAAGATTATTTGAATTTGTACATCTTTCCAAACAATTACATCTAATCTATTAAAACATTATGAAGAGATGGAGAAATTACACTTTTAAATGATTATTGGTTGAAAGTTGAAGCCAATCAGGTTCAGAACAAACAAATCGCCTGTGAACATTACAGGCATTGTTGCACTTGGGAAACTAATTGCCCATAATTTACAATGCAAATTATCACAACATCAATGTAAATTTTAACTATAAATGTGCTCACAGAACACGGATGCCCCGCTACCAACTCTTTTGAAACAGGAGAATGTTGTTCTCACCAAGACATGTCTAAACAAGAAGTTTTATGACAATGCTGCCAACAATGTATGAACTGACTTAAACTCAAAATTTAACCAAATTCAGAGCAGCACGATATATAGGTCACACTGATCTATTTTAGATGGAAGGGTGTTAGCCTCACCACGAGGTACTAGTATCCACAAAGTATGATGACCCTTCAGCAAAATGTGTACAAGACTTGAAGCCAAAAGTGTATGGTGAACTGACTTAAAATAAACTTTTTACAAAAATCACATCTCCAGGATATATAGGTCGCACTGATCTACTTTTGGCGGATGGGTATTCCTCTCACCACTAGGTACTAGTATCCACCAAACTGGGGTGACCTTTCAGCAATATTTGTACAAGAAACTGACCTAATGCAAAACTTTACCAAAGTGACGGACGGAAGGACTGGGAAGGAAAGATGGGATAGTAACGCCCCTTTCACTTACGTGACGAGGCATTAAAATGTGTATAAGAAAATATTTTATAAGAAAATATATTTGCGTCATCAGGAATAATTTAAATCCATTAACATTTTTTATTTTAGCGAGTATTTAAAGTCGGAAGGCTACTTCCCAAAATCTCAAATGGTAAACTATTACAAATTATTTTTTTTACATAATCACGAACATAAAATATATCTATGTCACTTCTTCGTCTCGTTTTCTACTATGGGACTTACATTATAGATAGAACACCATTTACCAGATATTATCCTTGATAGTCTGTATGTTTAGCAATAGCAGAGAGATTATACTTTCTATTGTAATGAATACTGTCCTTTTAGAACACGATTTATCTATTCAGATTTTGCTTGGCTGTATACATTATACTCATTATCTCATTTTTTTTCATGAAATATATTTTGTATATTTTCATATTTCAAAGCAAAAGCAACTTCCACAGAGATCGATTGATCATCGTTTCAAGAGGAAATTCTTTCACAAACAACAATTAAACACTAGCTTAATAAAAACATTTTTCTTTCCCCCAAAACAGCACATGGCGATAAATGATTTTAATGGGTTATTTGCCTATTTCAAGAGTTATGAATCTTATGAACATTTTATCAAAATTTATTTCCCTTTCAGCGGAACAAAATTTAGGTTTAACTTCGCTGAGTGATATAAAGGAAACTATAAATTAAATGGTTCAAACTAATCTAACTTTAGCAAATTTCGAAGACATTTTACGATGTGCGACCTCTTAATGAAATTTGTCGTTAATGTAAATGACAAACCGTATTGGGAAAAGTTGCGCACACAATTTATTTAGTGAGTCTATTTCTTTATTAGCCTCATCATTTATAAAGGGAGGTAACTCTTGTAAAGATCTATTTTCCGGTTTGTAATTTATGGTGGTGCTCTACAGAGATTATATACTTCTGAAAGAATGACAGGTGTAAGGTGAAGTTGTTTGCATTTGCATCATGCACAATGGAGATAATGTTGGCATACCTGTATCTTACTTTAATGTACTGGGGCTGAAATTTCTTTACATATTATACTTGTGGAAATTTTACATGATCTAAACACACAGTTGACCAAAATGGCTTCTCCCATGTGCTCGAAAAGTCAGCCTGAACTAGTCCAAAGAACACTAGCTTTAACAGATATTAAAATAGGGAAAACGAATTTTGCCAGAGTAGGGAATACCCACTTCTGAAAGTGTAATGAATGAATTACAAAATGTATAAAAAGTACAAAAACAAATTTTATCGGCTCGTTGATTTACAATTTACCTTTGAAGCCCAGGAAGTGAAAATGACCAAGCGGAGTTAGCAGTTTTGTGATAGGTGCACATCTGAAGTAAGGCCAGTCTGTATACTCTATAACGCAAATTACACTCATAAATCATACACTAAAATAAAGGGAATTCAAAGTTCTTTTAACAATAGAAGATATATAATGCCTTTTGTTTTAAATAGTCAGGATAACCAGTGAGAAAAACCTTGGAAATTATTTTTCGTTAAAATTAAACCCTATGAAAAGTACGAAACGGTCTATTTATAGCAAATACAGCCTCATGCACATGAGGTAATCAAGGAGATTTATGAATGATACATGCCTTGACTTATCACTGGATGTCCACGCCGCGTTTCAAGTACCCCTTCCTTGTTATGTTATCTAGATACTCAAGAGGTAATAATTGACCGTTCTAAAAATAAATATAATCTTCTCTTAAGATGACGGCATCTGTGGATGACAGCGAGATAATAGGTATGGAGATATTAAACACGAAGGGCGCTGGAAAGAATTTGTGACAGACAATGTTCTTTAACTAATTCTAACCTCGAGCTAAAAGGCAGCGAAGAGAAGCAAGTCAAGAACTGACTGTGAATCTATACATTTTGATAAAGGGCAGCACATAAGAAGTTCAGAAAACCGTTAAAAAGATATAATAAATCCTTTCGTAAGAACTTCTCTTCAGATGACGTTATTTAACAGTACCACTGTCTGCTCAAACCCTTTCATCCCCGCTCAGACTCTTTTTGACATTTTAAGTCATTTTTACGCTGAATCTCGACGGATAGAAAGATAATAAATTAACGTTACCGGTACTAGATATGCTGCTTCAAGCCTTGAAATGTTCTCTTTTTTATTGTTCTCTATTTTTATTTACATTTTATGAATTCTTTTGAAGATGAGATGAAGCACTCAAAAAGTGTCTAATATATGGCTCTATATTATGTCGATAAAACCGTGTGAGGGACCTCACAGATAATTAACGAGAGGGATCACGAATGCAGACAACACATTTCTCTTTCTACATATCCGGTTTGACAAATGTCAGAATGTAATTCGGCCACATTTATTTTGCTATGTCAGAAAATCTTTTTCTAAATGTGACGATTTGGCGGATAAAGGTCATATATGATCAAGGCCGTATTACCACCTTAATCCGGTATTGTATATGTTTGATAATGCAAGGGAGGTGCAGATATATCTAGAGAGATAATAGTATCATACAGATTAGATCATTTTTAATGTGTCCTTTGTCGAGATTCGAACCTGGGTCCGTGGACTACAGCATTCATCGCCTTACCTGTACGCGCGAACTCCCATACCCTCTCGACTAAGCACATCCCCTGAACGGTTACACTTGCATGGCGACCCAGTAATTAACTGTCATCAAAGTACACAGTTCTCTGGCAAACATCAGGGCATATAGAGCATAACATAAACGTAAAATTGCAAATAATACACCAGAGATAGTAGAAAGTGCTATCCCAGGATCCGTGATAGTATGCAGTGAATTTTATATATATATATATAATGTAGAGAAAGAATGCTATCATTACAGGTTAGAGAATTTTTAATTCGTCCTCAATTAAGATTATAACCTGGGTCTGAGGGTTACGGCACACATAGTCTTACCTGCTCGCACCAACCCCATACCATCCAGACTAAGCGCGTGTCCCTCAAAAAGGATGGAACGCAGTCGTGGCTACAGGGATTCGTGCGTAGCAGGTACACTTGCATGGCGCCCCAGTAATTAAGTCTCATCTAAGTATACAGTCACTCCAGATTCCTCTGATATAACACCTGAACTCTGATGCATATTTTATCAGCTGAGAGTTTTTGATGTTTTCTTTCTTTTTTGTTTGTCTTTTTTTCTGTTTTTTGTTGCTGTTGGGTTGTTTTTTGTTTTGTTTGGGTTTTTTCTTCTTCTTTTCTTCACCAGAAAGAGCAGAGCCAGATCTTACATTTAGAAACGTTTTCAGAGATAAGCAAGGAAAGGTAATTACCGAGTCTAATTATTCTTAGATTGGAGAAACATGATGCATACAAGAGATATACCCATTTTAATTGGACAAACTCACTGTGTCGTCTGCATTCGTAATCCCTCTTTTACATAACCCCAGAGGTCCATCTCACGCTTTTATCAACATCGATGCATAAGAGAGATTGCGGCCGTGTACACACAAAAGCAGGTGTCTCTGCAAGATCCTTGCATAAATGAACTTGTACTTGCAGTGGAGTTTCGAGAAACGAAGGACACCTCACGAGGAACAGTGTGAAATTACGCCTGAACTTGACAGATATTCGTTCGTTAGATATATTTATGTGTATTCAATTCACGATGTGAATTATCCCAAAATTGACATTTTTTTCTTTTTAATAAATTGAAACCATCTTCCATCGGGCTTTTGTGCGAGCTTTAGGAAAGTGCTTTATAGCCAAATCACTGGAAGAAGGATCGATCAATCGTTGTTCCCGAGGAAAGATTTTCACAAACAATAATTCTCATAAAGCTATGTTTAATCCATTACTACCCTTTGCAGATCCCGTCATAAAAAATTAAAAGTTATTTCCCTTACCCCAAACGCTGGGTTTGGTTTGGTTTGGTTTTATGGGTTTAACGCCATTTTTCAGCACATGATAGGCTACACATGGCGGCCAGTATATCTGGTGGAAGAAGAACCCGGAAAAATCCCTGGAAGAACCACCGACCCACGGGAAGCTACTGGCAAGCTTTTCTCACGTAACCACATTGGCCGAGCCCAAGACTGGAACCCACGCGGACAGAGGTGAGATGGCAGTGATCGGTAACGGCGAACGCCTTAGACCACTCACCTTCCCCCCCCCCCCCCCTCCACGCTGGGAGTCATGAATTGTAAAGTAGTTCTGTTCGTAATTATTGACATTCTTATTTGTCAGTATTACTGGTTTTGCTGTTGATTGTAATTTTTACTGATCAAACATTAAAATCGGAAGCATAGAGATGAAGTAAATATACAGATTTGTTTTCATTATCACATTAATCCAGTAGGATATTCATCTATGGTTGAAGCTGATGTCAATATTTAGAGATCAAGCGTTTTTAAATTGTCATTTAAGCTTTTGAAGGTTTACTTTCCAGGTCTTTAGAAGGAATGTCTACTATCATTAACAGAGTGCCTTATTTCTTCAAACATATCCATGAAATTATTCTTCCTTTTTATGGGAGATTTTTAAACTAAGTTTTACTTGCACGCACTATGGTGGGCTTAATTCAGTCCTACCTTATCATTCAAGTCAAGCCAATGCCCCTAACTGGGGGTGTGGGAAAAAAAAAACAGTACGCTAGTACAAACATGACTATGTCTAGAGGCAAGAAACATAAGATATAGGGAGACAAACGAACAAACAAGCGAACTAATGAAAACTGGACAAGACAAATTTCCCAAAATTAGCTATCTACAATCCGGACATAGAGCCGACTTCAGCTGTTTTCTAAAATTGAAGAGTAGTCATTTGAAAAAAGTGTATTGATTAAAAGGGTAAATTAGAGGGTAAAGCAACTTTTCAATACCACACTTCGACTGGAGATATGAAAGACGCGTACTTTGATATTGTCAAGCATTGGTCATGGATAAATGGATTGTGCCTCATACTCAACAAGATTTTAAGACTCGGTGGCTAAGAGGTTAGCGTGCTGGACTCACACTCAGTGGGTGGCGGGTTCGAATCCTGTTCAGACAAGTCAGGATCGGCTGCTGTGATGTGTCTCAGAGCAAAACACTTGACTACCATTGTCTTGGCACTAAATATCTTTCAAATGTTGATGTGCCGTTAAACACAAATCAATCAGTCCCAAAGAGGAAATGAGGAGAGACACTGGAACAGGTACTAACAAGTTACAACTTAAATGTCAAGGGGTTATCATAAAGTGCAAGAGATATATTAAAAAACTTCGTGCCCACAAATTCGCTTATGACGCCACATTTTTAAAAGACTTTATCTTTCTATATTTATTCGAAAGTATATTGCAAAAATATTCTTCTTTCTTTACGAATTTTTCAAAAGACTTTCAAAAACAAATAAAATGTTGAAATATTTTACCGCCTGACTCAGAGTATTTAATATTTGCATTGTTAATCCATCAATTGGTGTCTTTAAAACTTGTACACGAAAAGCAAGGCACATACGACAATTATGCAAAATGAGGCAGACCCGGAAGTCAGTCTGTGGTTTCCTATACGACAATTATGCAAAATGATGCAGACCCTAAAACCAGTCTGTGGTTTCCTATACGACAATTATGTAAATGAGGCAGACCCCAAAGCCAGTCTGTGGTTTCATATACGACAATTATGCAAAATGAGACAGACCCCGAAGCCAGTCTGTGGTTTTCTATACGACAATTATGCAAATTGAGGCAGACCCCGAAGCCAGTCTGTGGTTTCCTATACGACAATTATGCAAAATGAGCCAGACCCCAAAGCCAGTCTGTGGTTTCCTATACGACAATTATGCAAATGATGCAGACCCCAAAGCCAGTCTGTGGTTTCCTATACGACAATTATGCAAAATGATGCAGACCCCAAAGTCAGTCTGTGGTTTCCTATACGACAATTATGCAAAATGAGCCAGACCCCAAAGCCAGTCTGTGGTTTCCTATACGACAATTATGAAAATAATGCAGACCCCAAAGCCAGTCTGTGGTTTTATATACGACAATTATGCAAATGAGGCAGACCCTAAAGTCAGTCTGTGGTTTCCAATACGACAATTATGCAAATGAGGCAGACACCAAAGCCGGTCTGTGGTTTCCTCAAGGTTCTCAGGTTTCTACCCAATCCTAGAACACATCATGCTAACACGTGTGCCTTTAAGAGCAGTTTGCACAGATACTTGTTCACTCGACGTCACATACAGTTTTCATGCGTCCTGGGTTCGACACTAGGTTCCGCGTGTGAAAAGGTATGTATTCGCTGATTCCAGCTCGGTGATTTCCGCTAAAATGCTTCGATTTTCTGCAATATAAAAGACCACATCATGCCAGCATCCGGGTAGAAAGCTCGTTCATAAAAGCTGGATAAAATTAATGTGCAATCGACGTAAACTAAATAAAGTTGCAACTTCTACGTAAACATTTACATAAAGTTTAATATCATGGTGAAATAGCCTGTACAGATATACATCGGTCAGTTACTTTTCCATCATAATAGGTATGTTTCTTGATGTACGTATGCATTAGGGTTTAACGGTGCTGATTCTTGATGTACGCAAGAAATGCCATCATCTACTGAAATCGGTAGGTACGACCAAAATGTGACTATTTAGCTTGCGCATAGTAGTAGTAGTAGTAGAAGTAGTTGTAGTAGTAGCAGGAGTAGTAAATATGACCACTCTATTACCTACAACGAGACTCGAACCTGTAAAGTTCTAGATTTAAAAGCACTTTCACTTAGCCTCTATCACTGTAATTATTTTATGTCTGGAGAGAAAAAGGCATATTATTATGAAGGTTTAATCCTCGCAACGCCGTTAAGTCTAGTAAACAAACAAATAAACAAAATTCCGAGATTGTCAAATACCACAGTAAGATTACACAAGGAAAAAGTGGACATCGTAGATGTCATATCCCTGGTATTTCCGGTTATTTCTATTTTTCCGGCAAAAGTAAAGCCACACGACCTTTAAATAAAGATGATTTCTCAACCTTAACCGTTCCAGAATTGTTCGCATTTATATACAGGACTATTTCTAGGAAAGGAATAACAACTCTGATATCACGTGGAAGATGAGACAACTAGCAGTTGTATCCCTTTGACGGATTAGTTATCGCAGATGGGACGCATTAGATTTTATAACTTAAAATGATCTATATTAACCATTCGGAATCTCATAATTCTGCAACAATCTCAAATATGTTGTCGCTTTATACCACTGGCCTGCGGGTCCATCTATTTTATCGTCACCCATTTCTAGACTGGTTCCTATTTTCCCATACAAATAGTACCGTGAATCCTTCATAATGTTTCATTATATCTAATGTTACATTAGACATATTGTCATTGTGGTATGACCATAACAAATACTCTTTCGAATACTTTAATGTATCGCTAATTTGGGGACACAAATCGGCTATTTTCAATGTTGTCCTTTCTACATAACACGTTGGGAGGTTATAACAGCTACAGACAGACGGACATACTGACGGGTGGAATACATCACAATATTCCTAGGCTATAAATAATAAGATAAAAAACAAAACTTGGGAATAATTAATTGCTAATTTAGAATTTTGATATATACATGACGTAATCTTTTGCTTTTGCAGACAATATGTTAGCTTTTTTTATATGAAATATGCTGGCGTTCTATTTCAAGTATTTAATTTTATTCCCCAAATTGAAAAAAAAATCAATATGAGACCCAAACGGGTGAATTTGTTTAATGGTTTCACCAGACCTACACAGGACCTTTATGGACAGTGACGCCATGAGTGCTGATACTGTTATAACCTCCATCTGCTCGACTGTCCCTTACCCAATCACCTCCTAGACTGTCCCTTACCCCATCACGTCCTATTATCCTGAAAAAAAATTCTCGAAAATTAATATTTATCTTCTTTATATGGTATATATCGGTAAGGAGGAGATAACGTTTACTTCTCTTTGCTTTGAATGGGTAGGGAATGGAAGGCAAAATTAACACAAATGTAAATTACAGTGATGCTGAAGAAAATGTTTCGATCAAACTTTACACATATATCCTTGGGTCACAATCCCGGAGCCTGTGGAACGGGAGGTCATCGGGGTCTCGTGAGGAAAAGAGTTGTTCGTGTTCAGTGCAATAAAGTGCGAAGTGTTTTGCCATTTTAAACCACGGAACTCGATGTAGTTACATGTTTATTCAAACGCAATGCAGATTCTTATATCTATAATATTTTCATTGTACATTCATTTTCTTTTGAAGATAATAAAATCCAAATCTATATATTTTACAAGAATTTAAAAAAAAAAATGTTTTTATTTTATTTTAAAAATCAGTTCACATATATGCATCTTCTAGGCCAGTTTGAGCATTCGTAGTGGTCATCGTGTATCGTGGAGGTAGGACTGAAATGTACACAAACACACGTAGCCACTACAACATTTCAGTCCTACCTCCACGATACACGATGACCACTGGCCAATATATTCTTCCTCTGGATAGCGATAAATGTACGAGAAGACGTGTCTCTTATTGCTTTACAATTTCTTGGCAATGTCATGGTCGGGCAGTAGGTCGACGCCTTTTATCATATATTCCCAATAACCCTCCAATCCACCCTTGGATCCTGACATTCCTCACGGACCTAGAACCGGGGGGGGGGGGGGATACATCAAAATCCATCACAAGTATAATATTAGTCCTTGTGCTATGACTGCTTGCTTAAAGTCTGGAAAAAAGAAAAAAAATTAACAAAATGTCAGTGCAACTGCACTTTGTGAATATTTCACCTTTGGTTTACTACCAGATAACCCAGGGGAGGAGACCATAAACTATACCCATCTTGCAGATAGTAATTACATGGCCAAACTATGTACAAATGTTGGGGATTTTCCATCGATCGGTTTAGGAGGAAATGAAGTTATGGACAGATGGACGGACAGATAGACAGACAGAATGAACCACAATATCCACTGCTAAAGAGAGAAGATAATAAGACAAATGTGGAATCCACATGAGACAACGTGCATATTTTCTCAACAAAATGAACATTGACTACTCAATATAATGAGTAAATTGTAACACAATTTTCACTTCCAATCACTTAAATATCATTTATTAACAAAATTAATGAAAATTTTAAATAAGATGTAGTAGTATTCAAGAGTGCGCATTTCGGCGCAATCAGTGATTTTTTGCTTTCTTACTGGCAAAATCCGTTCAGAATTACCAGTAAACATCTCCAGCCGGTCCGCACCATGGGTTATTTTTGAGTGTTACATAAAATTTGAACAATGTTATTTTATTGTTTTACATAAAATTTTAACATTTGTGTTTATAATTTTTATCAGCGTCATCAGCTACTTTTAAAATAATAGCAGTAATTTTATCTATTTGTTGTAGTGTCTCATTAGTACTACCATGTACTAAATTAGATAGTTTACATATTTTAGACGTATCATCTAATTTTACAATATCTAATTTTTCTTTTATTTTGTTTAGTTTTTGTATTAGAAAATTTATTTCGGATTCTATTATCATTTTTAGCAAATTTGGGAAAATATAATACATTATATTTATTGTTTTACATAAAATTGATGTTTACCAATCGGAGTCGCTGTCGTTGTTAAGTTCGGTGATCATTATTGTGTTTGCATTTGCTATCAAAAATACGTTGTCCTCGAATTTAAACAAACTGAATTTTAATTTTCCACTTATTTGAAGGCCAGGATGAAGATGTTTTTTTTATATGATCTTGATGTATACGTTTGTTATTTATATTCAATACAATTGTGTTATCATCGATGATTATTTTTGTGTATGTTTCTTTGAATTTTGGCGTTGTAAACATTGGTACTATTTTTGTTACAATTTGTTCGAGGACATCAAGAAATTTGAAGTATGCGCTTTCCTCGGTTTTGATTAATGATAGTTTGATTCGATCTGATCCTGATTTGAAATTCGATCCTGATAATTCGGATTCAATTTGTACTTCTAGAGGTTTACCATTGAACATGATATTTTTGATTTTAACGTTTTTTATTAGTGCTATTTGTTCACTGTTATTTTTAATTTCATTTGTTAAATTAACAATATGTATCATTATTATTTTATTGATTTACACAAAATTTAGTTATCGAATATTACATCGAGAACGTCATATGATTCCGGACAGTATCCGATTGCATTTGTGTGGATTCCATCGCTACACCAACGTTTGTCATCGTAATTACATTTGATTCGTTGATAACTTTTGTTGCAATTTTGTGACAGTCAGATCGTATTGTTGTCATACTAATGTGATTATGCTCTCCGCGCAATACTTCTTCGTAGTCCTCGAATTTGATTACTTTGTTGACGACGGTCTTTTGAATTCCTTTGGCACGTTTTTTGATTGTACCGTCAGCAAGTTTGATACTGTACATTTTACTTCTGAGGCCAACAAATTCTACGTTTGGTATAAAATTTGTTTCATCTTTGAATTTACCTATTACTTTTTTATTGTCGTTGCACTGAAATCCACTACTCGCTGGATAATCCGATAGATCATATAATTCACGATCATTGTACATATCCTGGTATATATCGTCCGGAAATACATGATAACATAGTGAATCATTATCAGTGAACAGTAATTTTTTATCAGGGTATTTTTTCTTAAACTTGTAATGAAAATCGTATATCAATATTTTTGACACATCAAGCACTGATGCTCCGCTTGTGATTGGTTTGTTTAGCACAAAATTTGTTTTACGTTTGTGGACAGCCATTAGGTCTTCACTAAAAGTTTTACGTGAGAGAAAAGTATCCGATGATGATAATTTGTCTCGTCGTTCAGCGTTATTTACTATTTCGATGTCTTGTCGTTTTCTAAGGTTCTCCATTGTTTTGCCAAAACACACTATTGTTCATCAACTTGAAAAAGTTTTTTTCGAAATCGGTTTTTGAAATTGTTCTTTGTTGGGTATTGAAGTCAATGTAACCTCTGAGCCAACAAGATTGTTTGAATTTGAGTACTCGATATATATTGGTGATTATTAGTCCATTGTCAATTGCTTGCTTTAACGCTTGATTGTGTATGACGTAGCGCTTTTTGTTTATTAGATTTGGAACCAATTTTTCTACAGTGTTTTTACTCATGTTATATTTTTCACGCATTTGTATTTGTTCTAGTGATAAGTGGTCATCAGTGATTAACATTTGTTCTGCACAAAATGGGTAGTCATTGTGGAGATCATGTAGATTAATAGGGTATTCGAGATCGACTTCAACATAATAGCAAATATCATCAGAAACATTTTTGTCTGTTTCGCTGCAAAACGTTTCAGCGGATATCCATTTGTGGTCACCGACTGGTAATGGTTGACTCATTGACCAGCCATAGAGATTGTTGGTTCAAGGTAAATTATGTAGCTACTACGCTCATTAGGATTGTAATCAGGGCAGTACTTATTGTTTGCTTTTGCGTATTTTTGAGTTATTACTGAAATTACACCTCGGATAGCTTTTTCCATGAATAAGAACATGTCCGCATCAGTGAACAAATCTAATGTGATATTGCATAATTTTAATGCTGCATCCCAAGCCAATCCTCAAGATGAATAACACCAAGCTGGGTCTAATGTGTAATTACGCATGCATACATCACGAAATTGTTCGAATACGTCAGCAAGAAGTAGAACGTCTGTTATCAAGTATAGATTATGATAGACGCCCATGTTTTTGCAGTTGAATTTGTTCCATATTGTTTGAGCATAATCGTATTCTTTTTGGCTTATTCCTCCGATACGAACTTTTGAATAAAATTTGTTATGTCTGGTAAACTTGTTTCATCGAATCGGGAAAAACTATCCATGTACTTGTATGGGTAAGTTCCTTTTTGTTTTAGAAGACTACTCTGATCGACCCCAAAGTACTCTTCTAGATTATTGAATTGAGTGCAACCTTTTACAAGTTCCTCTAGTGACGCTGCCATGAACTGATAGCTGTCAATGAATCTAAGCCTTTTAAACGTTACCGACATATACTTTTCAGTACTGTTTGGAATACATTTGATGCTTTTTGTACTAAACTCATTGTTACCAAAAGTTTTAACAATGATATGAGCATCGTATCCACGAAAATTGTGAAAAACAACTGGCACAAATAATTGTTTATCAAGTTGATTGAGGTTTTTTAGTTCTTTTTGTATTGAATTTACCTCGCTTAACAAATTTTGTAACAACCATTGTGCTGCATATAGGTTTTGATAAATTGATGTCAAATGAGCATACAACCTTGTACGCCACACTATATGGAACGTGGTTTTGTATTTTTGTTGTTGATGAAATATTTGGATTGTTTATTGGTCCCTCAATAGGTTCCAATAATGCTTCAAAATCAGCGTAAATTATGAATGGAACCTTTGTACTATTTTTATGATTTTTGAAACTTAGTTTGGAGTGTTCGATGTCTGGCATTGATGTTTCTTGTACAAATGTGCAATACTCGAGATGGAGGTCTAATAGTTCTTGTGTGTTACATCCTTTGAGACAACGATAACAAAGATACATTTTTCCTTTGTGCTTGTTGTAGTGACTGGCAGCAAGACCGCTAAAATTCTTAATTAAACAATAGTGACCTTTGTAAAATAACAGGTTGATAGTTTTTTGTGGTGCTGTATCGCGCAGAAAATGTGGATAAAGGTAATATGATTTTGTCTTATGATTCCAATCAATATTGAACACATTGATGCTAATATCATTTTGCCGTTCAAATTTTGGTATTTGAGAATCAGCAACAGGAAATTCAATTCTATTGAAATTTAGTTTGTCAACGTACTTTACATATTTTGTTAGTCGTTTTGCATCTTTATCAGCGGGAAATAGCGCTGAGAGCACCGCCCATTGGAAACAACGGTTATCATTGTTTTTGACATCGATTACACATCGTGATTTAGTGATTTGATCTGGAAGCTCAACATATGATGATTCTCGAAGTGGATTATATTTTGTTGTGTGAACGATGACAGCATTGACGCTCTCAAACTTCCATCCTGATGCCGCACTTTCGTAATAGTCGATTTTTTGGTTGATTTCATCGTATATATTTTTGAGTTTTTCGTTTAGGTTTGTTCCAGGTAAAATCATTGCTAACCTGGCTGTGATAAATGGTTCCGATATATCTTCCTCACCTTCTAATCCTTTTGTGAATAAAACCTTGTACTGTGCTACAATTTTTAGTTCACGAAATTTGGCCTGCTCAGCGTTAACTACTGGTATAACCATCTGATAAAAACCACTGAACGATAATCCGAATTTACCCGTGTTAAATTTTTGAAGTGCGAGCTGATAATCGAATGTCCATGTTGTTTCAGCTCCAGCAAATGCTGATAATGTTTTTCTCATTTTGAATACAGATTGTTGCGCTATCATCCGCAGTGGCATTATGTTGTGCATTATACTAGGATGTGTATTGTTTCTCTAACATGAAAAAAATTAAATTAAATGATGGAATAGTGTATAAAATGCGTCTTAGTGAAATGATTCCAGAGCACGACGATCTTGAGGAATATTATGTGCATGATTTGTTCAAGGATTATTCGTGTAATATGTTAGGGTCGATTATTCACAATGAAACTGAGGAACCACCTGAAATTAGAAAAACACCAGCCGGATATAAAGTTGTAATCGATGATGAGGAATGTTTTTAAAAAGATATTATTTTTACATGTTTTATTAGTGATGTTCCTGATAAATTGCGCGTGTATCGCGTAAATGGTTCATTTCTGGATTGTCATCTTGACAACCTAGATTTACAAAACGAATTTCAGCCGGACCCGGTTTATGACAACTACGAAGCGAACGATCAAGGAATTATTAGAAATATTAAAACGAAAAAAGTTATCGGTTTTATGATTAATTCAGGTTACATAAAAGTAATGATTTCAGGTAAAAATACAAGCCAGGTTAATTATTATTCTCATCGGTTTGTATACGAAGTTTTTAATGGGCCAATCGCAGGTAGTTTGGTAATTGATCACAAAAATAAAAGGAAAAACCGACAACAGGATTGAATACCTGGATTTAGTTACCCAAAGTGAAAATACACGGCGTGGTAACGATGGTCTCTTTACAAAAATTCCTAGAGCCATTATTGCCACTGACCGTAATACAAAAGAAACGAGAACTTTTAGTTCAACGCATGCTGCAGGAAAACACTATGGAATTGATAGAGTTGTTATTTATAAAGTTGCTAATGAGATAACAAAATCAGCTTTTTCAAAAGATGGTCACAAAATAGAATTTAAATACTGTTAGTTTGTTTTTAGTATTCGGATCAGATCTGCAACTTTAATGCAATTGTGACACCACATTATAATATCATCAGCTTCCCACTCTACTAGTATTTTACCGTAATGATTGTACGATCGCATTTCCTCTTGCGACAACAAAATTTTATTTTTTTCTGCCGCGATTTGTTCACTTTCCTTGTTTATACCAATAGCAACGCATCCATGTGTACCAGGTGCTGGAAAACAATACCGTATTGCGTTTTCCAAATCACCAATATCCAGTAGTATGATATTTTATTACTTTATACTTTATGTTGTCATAATTTTTGTTAGTTCAGCTGGTGAAATACAATGTTGTGCATAATTTGAAACGTCATCCTTGGTAAACCGACTCCAAATTTTTCTTTCTTGATTTAGGAGCAAAATTTCATCAGCTCGCAACATTATGTTGCTAGTATTTGGTAGCTCTATCTCAATAAATATATCATCAACTGTTTCATGTTTGAGACACCTTTTGATTGCATCATCTAGAGTGAATTTGTTTATTATTACCAAGGATGCTTTGCAGCACCTGCCAGACATTTTATTTTTTATTTTAGATAAAAAAGTTTGTTATAAGCAATGTCATCAACAACAGAACGTCGATCAAGAACTTTCAATGATTTATTGATTGAGCTTTTAAACAACACCGAAGAAATTTCAGTATGTGACAGACATACAGATTATCAACCTGATCAATCATCAACGAAACATGTTTCATCAACCACTGATTACGATCGGACACTAAACGATGAACCAAATGATTATGATAACGCAATTTCTGCAACCAACAACAAATTTTATGGTGCATCAACAACAGGTCGATACAATGTCAAATATCATCTGAAGAAAAAAATATAAAAATTTGAATTGAGTGGAGATGAACAAATTAAATTTAATAATCGGTTGCGAATTTTTATGAACATTAGTATTCCAGGACGACAAAAAAATATTAAATTTGATTATATTTGTGTTAAAATATTTTTACTGCTAACTTAAATTGGTATTATTGATCAAATGAGGGCTGACGAAATAATTTTGATGTGTAAACCTGTTCGATGTAAAAAAGTGCTACAACAGTACGAGCAAATTTATAATGATATTATTAGCAGATCGCGTTAATCGATCGTGTTGGAACCCAACTATTAAATTTGTCGCTGTATCCACGCCATTTAACAAGTGATTTTTTTCCTTTTGTTGTTATTACTTTGTCAATTACGAATGTGTCCTGCTGCGTCCGCTGTAGTTCCTGTTCGTAAAAACTACCAATTGTTTCCTCATTATTTTGATCGGTCAACTTGTATGTTACAGGAATTGTAGTCAATATTTTACTCACAACAAATACTTCTTCAGTCCAATTTGGTGTATAACCTTTTTCAAATTGTTTTTTTTGTTATTGAAATTCGGACTTGATCACCAACATTGAATTTATGGCTTTGATCAACAACAGGTTGATTTCGACGATACAAATTTTCATTGGCGGCAACCGGATTATTGACAGCTTCGTTTGGTGTCATTGCAATTGAGCGATGTTTAGTGTTATTGTAATTGGAAACAATTTGCGGCAGATGATCAACATATCGATTTATGTTGTTTGCTGTCATCGTCTTATAAATTTTTTCTTTTAGTGTTCGATTGAATCGCTCAACTATCACACTATTTCCTTCATTGTATGTCGTATATTTTTGAATATTGTGATCCTTTAGCCATTGTTCAAACTTCTTGTTGTAAAACTCTACACCATGATCTGTCCATACTGTGTTTGGTTAGCGGCCACTGTTTGCAACAATTTTGCTGAACGCTGATACAATTGTATTTCCCATTTTATTTTGTATTGGTTCACTAAATGCGTAACGGCTCTGAACATCGACAGCATTAAGTAAAAACTTTGTGTTATCATTGTCTTATACCAGCGACGACATATCTGTCAAATCAACTGACCAAATGTCATCTACTGCATTTGTTACAACACGCCTGCGAGCAAACGTTTTTTTATTGGTTTATGGAGCTCATTGGCCCAACTTACAAATGGTGGTGGTTTACCCGATTACAATCCAAGTGCGAGTTTAGTCTTCGTAGAACTAAGACCGAGTTTATACTTTGTTCCAATGATGCCCTGTACTAATTTTCTGTCGATGCGTTCTCTCATGTTTGATGGTTTTAGTTCGCGAAGTTCGTTTAACATTTTGTTATCACATGTGTGTTTGGTGTCCCCGGTTTTATCCGTATCGCGGTAACAAGTATCATGTCGCATTGCAATTGCATCAACAGCATTATCAGGTTCCTGTCCTGGGAGTGGATTATCATTTTCGTCTACTTGATCATCAAGGGGATTCCATGGTCCGGTGTATTTATGACCTGGTAGAGTCCAACCACCGTTTGGCCTCGGAAGTTTACCAATCAGCGAATGTACGTCAATATCGTTTCCAACCAAAATTTTTTGTAAATTTGTGACGTTACCCAGTAATTCACGTTTGCCACATTTGCAGTATGTGACAACAGCGTTATGTTCAATACAAATATGTTTGTTGCCTTGATTACACATTTTTTATTTTAATCACTGATATATTAATATATACATTCAACCAGAGGAATGGTCTTTATACCTGATCCACTTTTGGATTCCGATTTGATAAACGTTGATTTCTTTTTACCGCAGATGGCACAAATACTTTTTATCATGGTTCTCCCGTTAGCTGTTGTTATAATCTCTGGATTTATGTTTTCAGTTTTTTGTTTGTCTTTTAAGCAGTATGTCATATCACTCATGTTATAGTATCCGTTTAGATAAAATATTTTTGATTTATGCTATCACATGTTGGTCATTGACCAATGATGGCTTAGAATTAAACTGTGCAATAAAATCCAAAAACGATTTTCCAGATGATCGATGTTTGATAAATTTGATGCAGCAGTAGCCGCATGCGGATGTACCGATTGGTTGTAATTGCGACGACAAATATTTATTGTTTTGTGGTGTTTTGCAACAAACTTTTTAACATCGTCGCCAGGAGGTATTCCACATGGGTCCATATAATCATTGTTGTAAAGAGCAACCCAATGTGTTCCTGTTCCATCATCAAAGTCTTGTATGTTAATAACAATGGAGCCTGTAGTTTGATTACAAATTGATAGAGATCGATTTCGATCGATTTGCAATCAATTAATTTGGTCTTTTGAAAAAACACCTAAAAAACAGGGTATTTTTTTTAGTGCTAATTGTATGTCAAAATTGTTTAGTGGTTTGGACTTGCAGGCCTCCGCCAATTCCCAATGTTTTTAATACTGATGTTATCAGTGGTGCTCCTAACATTCCAGCCATCAGTGGGCCGATAAATCCTTCCTTTTTGGTCGATCGAGGTGTTCTTTTTTTAGTCAGTTTACCTGTAGTTGTTCTTTTTTTTGGTCAGTTTAACTGTAGTTGTTCTTTTTGTAGTTAGTTTACCTGTTTTTGGCATTGTTTATATTTTTTGGTTAGATTAAATTAATTTTTGTCAAAATATAATTTCATTGGGATTGTATGGTACTCGCCTTAACCCTCTGCCAGATGTTGCTCTTTCGCCGGCTCCTGATGCTGCCCCGCTTGCTGCTGCAAGTCCAACGGTTGCTAACGCAGGTATTAGTTTTGGTAAAACCGATTTTGCAAGGCTAAGTAATACTGTGCTAATGGACCCACCGTCTTGTTTTGCAATTTGCGTTGATGATATTTTTAGTATAAACGGTTTTTTCTTTGCAAATCGAGCTAGCTTGTATTTATTCAACATTAATTTTATTGATGTACCAGATTTATTTTCCGGATTGACTTTGATGGTAATTGGATTTTTGTTTTTGATTGCTGATACCAACTTGCGTATTTGATTAGATGACAAATAAACTTCTTTCGGTAAGTACGACATTGTTATAAAATTTAGTTAGATTAAATTAAATTTAAATCGGTTTAAACCGATCACACAACAACCTGCATTTTTCCTGACATAATGTCAAGCTTAATGCTTCTGTCTGATACAACAAATGCGTATGCATAGTATGCCCAACCTGGATCAGCTCTAAGTGCCCATTGAACCTCCAAGTCCGCCATAGACGTAGAAAGCCTTTCTTCATGTTGTGACACATCAAAATAAAAGATCGGATAGAGGTTGATAAACTCATTGATTGAAATTTGTGATCCTGTGTCTGTGTCCTGATATTTATGCATTGCTTCCATCAGCATTGTGTATGCTCGGGATATGTTAAGTGTGGCATTATTAAAGTCGCATTCAAGTTCTCGTTCTGGATACTTTCTAGAATTTATTCTGACGTTTATTCTTGATACATTATAATGATCAAATACTACACTGTTTTGTGTTTGAACGTTTCCTTGTCTTGTCTGATTTTGAAATACAACAAACACCTGACGTGGAAGCTGCTCGCTTGATGTAGTTGTAACTCTCCATGTATAATTCAATGTTCCAGCACCAAGCGAATGCTGATAAATTTTATGCTGTCCAAAGTTTAACATACGTGTGTAATTCGAGTAAAACGAGTCCATTTCAAGTTGTTTTGACACTGATGGTATAATTTCTGGCATCCACAACGAGAGTTTTCTTATGACAAACTGGCCATCTACGACACCTGCTGCTGTATGCATGTATTTTGCTGGTTCTGCAATGTCAAGTATTATTGTGTGCTTTACACCACGAAATACCTTGCTAATGTCCTTGCAAAATCCAAGTATATTTGACAATAGCAAAAACATTGTAACTTGGCCACCACCATCTGTAATTGCCTTATTTTGTAAAATCCTTCATTAAAGAAAGGGTTTTTTCTTAGTACACTAATAACTTTGTTAATTTGGTCTAATACTGCTGGTGTGTTAGCGCCAGCTGCAAGTGCTGTAACACCAATTTTTGTTGCAACCTCATTAATTGTAACAAGTGTGGCTGCTAGATCAGCTGCAGCTGCTGTTTGTGTAACCTTATAATAAGGTGCTATTGCATTTATTGCGTCTCTCATACTGACAAGCGTTGCAAGATCATTAGCACCAGCTACTACAATTAATGAGGTTGGAAACTCTTTTGAAATAGCGTCACCGTATGCTGTGTCCTTAAACCAAAACATATTTGTTGCACTAGTTCTCGAATAGTCATCAGAAAATGAAATTGTGTTTAGAATAATGCTTGCAATCGGTAAGTGCGTTGAAATATCCTCGATTGTTTGATCGTTTATTTGGTATTTTGCTGATCTAAAAAGTGTCCAACCGTTGTTAGCTATTGTAATATCATGTCCAGCTGGAAACTCCGCACCGGGAACAACAGGGTTTACTCCAGTCAAAATCGAACCTTGGATTTCAAGAAAAGCTTTGTGTGGTAGCAAATACTGATCTTCGTCTTTGGTTTTGAGTTTTCGCTCACCTGTTTTATTTGGAGTATTAGCATCATCATCCAAGTACTCAATGTACTCAAATTGTGTTGCAGAATAATCGATGTCTTCGGTTTCACCAATGTTAAGATAATCTTTGATATACATCGTTTTATAAATAAAAATTAGATAATTTTAAAAAGTTGGTCTCATTCGTGATCGATTCAGTGGCACCTCTTGCAACCTCAATTTAAGGTTACGTAGTATTTGTTCAGTATTCGATGATACAATTTTTTTTGCTGTTTTAACCATTGCGTTTTTTAAATCCGTAGTTAATCCTGATAATTCGTTGATAGCCTGTTTTATGTCATCGATCGTCCCTGGTAGATTGTCACTTGCTGGCTTTGTTAATCCACTAAAAGTGGATCGAGTATACATTTGATCCCCGATTTTTGCTCCAATGGCGGTTCCAATTCCTAATGCGGCTGCCTCGGCTCCTTTCAAAAGCATCGGAGCAAATTTTGGTGCTGTACTTGCCAAATAAGTTGGAATTTTCTTAAAAAATGACGAAAATGACAATCCTCCTCCAATTACTCGTTTACGGTAAATTTTTCTGTTTCGCATTTTTATACAATATATTACAGTCAATATTTTACAAAATTTGTCACAAATTCATCAGTTGTCAGAATACTTACGTAAATGTAAAAAATATGTCACGAGCTCATTATTCAAATCGAGCTGTCGCCCTGCTTGATCTGTAAGTTGCATTGTAATAGTATTTATTTGGTCCTCCAGCGAAATTGGATAATAAACTATTTGTTTTGGCTCAATTTGCAACATTGAACCCGGTCTAACATTTGGCGCAAATGAATAAATTGTGTCGCCACGACTTCCTTTGGCTGAGTAGGACCCTTGTGCAATAGAACAATTAATTAATATGCTATTAACCTCACAAATATCTACTGTGTGCTCTCCCTGGTGGACTCCCTCAGTATAAACTTGTTTGTTAAATCCGAGAGATGATCCAATTGAACCATTTTTTGTAAAATCAACTGTGATATTGGCTGCAATCGTCAATCTAACCCATGTAGTACTATAATTCGGTTCAATTGTAATAATGTTATCTTGAAAACCCAACTTGGTTATCAACCTTTTTGCTTCAGTGTTTATATCTTCAATGTGGTATGTGCCTGGATCAAGTACCACTAACTGTAAAATCCAGCTTATTATTAACACCTGACTTAACATTGTAAATAGTGTAATACATTGTTGCTGAAATGAGTCCTATTTCATATTTTCCTGATAATATGATCGGTGGTGTATAATTAACTGAAAAATTTGTACTTGGTTGATTTACGCCTGATGATTCTGTATCAAATAATAGTGTGGCCATTTATTTTAGGTATTTTGATAATTTGTATGTGGCCACTGTGTCATTGTAAATAGTTTTGTATTCATCATTGGACAGGAGACCCTCTGATTTCAGTTTGTCAAGTATTTCTACGACCTCATTGTCAATTTCAATACCATTATTGCCAGCTTGAACTGATGATATCAACAAAATAAGACGATCAACAAATTCGGCTGGTGAACTATAAAATAGTATACCTTATCCTCTTTTAGTTGATAGACCTGGAGAACCAGTAATAATGTAATCATACAGGGATATATCAGGTATATTACCTGATGATTTCTCTTTATTGTTGAATTTTGTAATCTAAATATGTTGCAATAGCTCCTTTTCTAGCGTCACGAATATTTTCATCATCACCAATTTTATGTTTACTGATATGATTAAAAGTAGCTACACCTTTTTTCATATCATCAGCTATGTCATCAGAAAGTTTTACACCACCTATTGTAATATTTTTCATAAAATTAATAGTTTCCGGTTGAAGATAATTTTGATATTCTTCCATTGTTGGCTTTGATTTAATAGATTTAAGATTATCATCGGTAATCTCCCTAAAATTATGTTTTGGTGATTCATAACCCTTTTTAAGTTTATCTGTAATTTGCATTAGCTCTTTCGCAAATACGTTTTTGTATTGTTCACCAAGTTTCCAAACACCAAGTTTAGATTTTATAGCTTTTTTTAGCTTCTCTGTATGGCTTGCTCATAAAATAAGTAGTTTCTCTTATTAGGTAATCAACAGCAAGGCTTTCTTCTAAAGTTTTCATCTATTGTTTAATTTCATCCGCACTTAGTGTTATAATATGCCTACCATTGTCAATAACACCTCTTAAAAGATTTTTAATTTCTTCAATTCTATCCGCATTGTCAAGCATTTCTGGCCCGTTGTAATCAAGTAGGTCAAGTGCATTTATATCAGTTAAAATATCCCTGTAGAATTCAAACGATGGTGTGGTACTGACAGCTGCTATTATTGGTTCCTGTTCCTCAATTAGCAAATACTTAATTTTTTCTTCAACGTCTACTGCTGTAACAGGTGGATATTTAAAACCAACGTTCGGGTCGTACTCAAACTTCTCCATTGTTTTTTCTGGAATGCCTTTAATTGCTTTTTCAAGGCCATACAATTTTACTCTGCTTAGTCCTCTCAACCCAGCTATTTTTGTTGTGGTTGTCTTTTCAAGCTCAGGTAATTTTTTTTTGGTAGCTTCCTTCAATGAAATCGGTGTATCATCTGACTAGTGCTTTAACAATTGGCTTTGCAATTTCTTCACGCCGTATTTCCTCAGCGCGCAATCCAAGACGACTTTCCTGCCACGCTTTTTTTGATCGCTGCTCAACAAATTTTTTCATTAGAGCAATTTTTTGATCCACTGGTAATTTGTCACGGGACATATTATTTTCACAGTCTACACATTTTTTATTATGTGGAACATTATAGTAAACGTTCACAAAAAATGTCAAAAATAATTAATTTTGATAGTGACAAATTGCAGGTGCAGCAGCACAACAAAAACCTTCCAAATACTCATTACATTATTGTTGGCCAAACAGGGTGCGGCAAAACCAATCTTTTGATGAAACTACTGATCAACAATGGATTTAACTATGATCGAGACATTATTTATACTATTAAGCCACAGCAGGACAAATACCAAACGCTAACAGATTTCAAGAAGACACTAAAAACAAACTTAAATGTTGGTGAAGACATCTTTACAATTACAACACCTGATGAACTAATACCAGTAAGCGAACTTGATGGCAGCGAGCACACAATTGTAGTGTTCGATGACGTTCCATTGGAAGACAGCGAAATGGAAAAAATAATGTCTTATTTTTCTTTGTCTAGCAATAAGCGCTGTAACACAATTTATTTGGCACAAGGTTACTACAATGTTCCAAAATTCATCAGGAGAAATGCAGGTTTGTAATACTGTTCGCAGGTCTTGATAACACAGACATTGCAAATATTTCAAGGGAGCACGGCGACAACAAAGAACAATTTATAAAACAATACCGTAATGCTACATCATCAGGCAAACACAGGTTTCTTTTGATCGATAGATTCAATGACAAATTAAAGTATAGATCATCAACGGACATTTTTAATTAAAATTACTGACAATCAAAAATATTATGAATAACTAAAAATAAAATGTCCTACTACACAAAATTTGATACATTAATAGGTATTAGCTCCGACAAAACCGAAGCCTACAATGATTCCGCAATAAGACAACAAATTACAAAAGAGGTTTCAAAAACCGGAGACACAATGACAGGACCATTAAACATGAACGACAACAAAATTATTGGTATTGAAACAAATTACCCACCAACAAATGTTAATGATACGCAGGCTGTAAGTTGGTCACAGCTAACAAATTCCAACAAGGTTAATAGGTCCGGTGACATAATGGCAGGTGTATTAGACATGAACACAAACAAAATTATTGGCCTAGAAACAGTGTAGCCACCAAATAACGCAGTACAATCGCAAGCAGCAAGTTTTGGTCAGCTGACAACATTAGATTCCACCAAGGTTAACAAATCCGGTGACACAATGTCCGGTGATTTAAACATGTCAGGTAAACGTGTACTCGGATTAGATACAAATTATCCACCTACAAATGCAAATAGTACTCAAGCGGTAAGTTTTGATACAATTGGTTCCACAATGGTTAACAAATCCGGTGACACAATTTCTGGAGTATTAAACATGTCCGGCAACAAAATTAGTGGACTTATAACAGATTACCATCCAGCTGATATTAATCGAACACATGCAATTAGTCTAAACCAGCTAACAATATCAAACAATGCTCATGTGTTAAAAACAGGCGACACAATGACAGGAATATTGATACTATCAAACAATGCTAAAGTGACCGGACTCCCGGTGACGTATCCACCTAATGCGACAGATGCTGTCAGTTATACTCAACTAAACACAAAGTTGACAGAGTACGTACCGCGACTAGGAAGTACAGTGCTTGGATCGCTTAACATGGGCGGATTTGTTTTAAACGGCCTCAATATGGATCCACTTCCAGCAAACGATTACGCTGTTAGTGTTCAATGCTTAAACAACCAAGCGTTACTAAAATCAGGTGGAACAATGACTGGCAACATAAATTTAAACAACTACAAAATAACAAATGTTCCAACTCCAATTAATCCAGGAGACGCTGTTCCATATTCTGCAATATCAAATTCGTTTCAAACAACAGGAGGAACAATGACAGGAATGTTAGACATGAACAATAAGTCATTGATAAATTTAGCACTGCCAGTTAATCCAGGAGACGCTGTTCCATATTCATCATTAACCAACTTAAGTAATGCAGTAGTCAAAAGAATGGCGACTCAATGACAGGTGATCTTACAATGATAGGCTGTAAAGTAAAAGCGTCAACAGCACCAACAACAACAGATGACTTAACAAACAAAGCGTATGCTGATGCCAGGGTATCAGGGTCGTTTAGAATCAAAAATAATGTTGGTTATATTCCAGCGTTGTCTGGAAACACTGGTAATCGTACTGGATTTATTGTGTCAGCTTCATCATCGTACTCGGGATACAATCCATTTAATGCATTTGCGTATCATTTACAATCCACAACAAATACAAAACGAGTGGGCAACTAATGGGGTTTCAACAAACTTCTGGATTAAGATCGAATGTCCGTCAAGTGTTGCAGTGTGGAAAATACAGTTTCGTGGCAGAGCAGGGGGTGGAGAACGAATTTATAATTTGAAATTACAAGGTTCCACAGATGATGTCAATTGGATAGATTTATATTCGACAACAAACTACTACATATCAAACTCCGTGCAATCGTTTTTGATAACTACAGCAAATACTTTAAACAAATATTGGTTGTTCAGGTTGTTAGTTAATAACGCTGAACCAACAAATCCAGGGTTGACGTTAATGTAAATATTTACAGTAGACGATCTTGTATAAACGTTATCTAAAATTATCAAAACATATTAATATTCAAATGAGCGATATTGTAGACGTCTGTCGCGAATTTTACGAAAAGATTTTAGCTTTTGAGCGCTCTATAATCAGCAAACCAGAATTTCTCACAGTACCAAAACCACAACAGGACGCAATTCGAGAATTGGATAACATAATAAACAATCAATTTTATGGTGATACCGTTAACGTTTTAAATCTAAAATCAGGTGCAATGCAAAAAAACAGGTGGAAGAAATTCTGGACAAGTATGATATATTTGTAAAGTTTTGTGCAGTACAGGAAATAGCTAATTTAGAAAATCAGATCAAGGATTTGCTGCATGATATAATCCTAGAGTTGTCAAAAGACAATGTTAGCACTATCCTGTGAACTAAGTTCATAAAAAAACGAAAATTTGCTATCAAAGGAAAAAATGACGAACATAAAAATAATTCTGACTGTCTTGAAAAGATTTTCACAAAGAAAAAGTTTACTCTTGGTAGAAACATAAAATTACACAACAATTTTTATAAGCAAAGATTTTTCAAAGAGATCGGACGAGATTATAATGATACTGAAACAATTCTTCCAGTTCATAATGAACCTGATGATGCTCATGCACTTGCTATTAGTTATTTTGTTCTTGCTGCCTCAAAAAATAAAGGATACAAAAACAAATATAATAGATATGATATTGAAGTTGTAGTCGATACAATAAAAACAATAGAACAAAAAGTAAAAGCTTTACCGGAAGCTGACAGTAACGCATTTTACGCCGAATTAATTGCTCTTAATGAAATATCAGAAAAATATCCAATGGAAAGTGGATGTTAAACAACCATATAATGAAATAATAAACAACAAAGATGACAATAAACTACTTGCCAACTTTATAAAAGAACCTCTGTATATGGATTTACGCGATCCGATAAAAACTCAACTAAAAGTAAACGAACTTTTTTCAGATGATAAAACATTAGATGATTTTGCAGCGGCATACACAATTGTATACCAGTACTTGTTGCTTGACGTTATAACCACAGAACTTATAAAATCAGTAATAGAATTCATAGATAATAATGAAGAAAATATAAAGGTAAATAAAATTGTGCACGTTCCAGATAGATTTGAATATAGATATAAAAAGTATTATACTTTTGATAATGAGGCTGAGATAAAAAACAAAAAATCTGTTATATTTAACAAGTACAGAGATTTTATTAGCAACGAAAAAAATTAAAAGTTTAAGGATTTGATAACAAATGCTGCATCAAAAAAATTTGAAACCGCTGAATTACACTACGAACTACAAAAGCTTACGAAAGCAATTTTTACTATTTTCTTACATTTTTGGTTTACAAAAGAACAAAAAATTAATAAGTATGATCTGGATAAATTATCTGAAAAAAATTTAATCGCAGCAGTAAAACACGTTAATAATAATCTAAAAATGTTAGACAAATTAAATGTAGTATTATATTTTAGAGATATAATAAGTTTTGCAACATATGATGATATTAAAAACGAACTTTTCTCCAATTATGAACTATTAGAACCTGATGAGATTTTAGTAGATGCTGATCTTATATCTGTCCAAAATATATGGTTTAATAATCTTGAAAAAAATAACTCTATAAGTGTTATATCCAAAACAGCAAACGACATTGTTTATTTTATTCTTGATGCCGTGCGACTAACTTGGAAGCAGCAACAAGACGCCCCTGCATCAAATATTAAAGAGAGGTTTGCAACAGCTTACGTAATTTTATACCAGTACTTTATTCCTAGCAACATTAATATTGACCTTATCAAAGGAGCAATTGAATGTATTGATTCTCACGAAAAAACAATAGGTGAAATAAATGATATTGAAATAGTTTCAAATACACTTGACCACAAGTCAGTATTACATTATGATGACAAACAAGAAGAACGATTACACGATCAAAAAAAATCATCTCGATTTGATAAATACAAAGCAGTACTTAATGACAAACACAATGTTGACTTTCGTGCTTTGGTTGTTAGCGCAGCCGCAACCCTAAAAATAATGCACTAATTTTTAATAATGAAACAAAAAAAGTTGCTCTCAACTTTAATCATATCTCAAAAAAAATATCAGAGGATGACAAAAATCAACTAATATCATACTTTAATACCTATCACAAAAAAGCTTACTGCGCTAAAAAAGCATATAAATATTACTGCAAAATTCTAAAAGTAATATTTTATACTCCATTACTTTTAACAACAAGTGCAATTGTTTCAGCAGGTGGAACACTAAACCCGCTTCTTTTAATACTATCAGGTGCTGGCATACTTATTAGTACAGGTTTCAAACGTCTTTAATCAAAACTCGAGAACAAAAAATCGTCGTGTAAGTTGGCCACGGCAGTTTACTCAAAAATTCTAACGCAATTGCAAGCGTATCTCAGAGGTAAAAAATATAACATCAGCGACCTAATACAAGAATTCCAAACCAAAGACGAAATGTTAGTCGACATTGTTCCAAATAGAGTTTCAAAATATGAGACCAAATATAATATGCATTATGTCCAAACAAATTAAATATAAACATAATATATATATATATATACGTTGTAGTGGAGGTCAGGAACAACTCACAGTATAAGTAGTTGGGGGCTCTGCAGTAAACACTTTTAAAAGCTCGCCTTTATATAATCTGGACCAGAAATATGTATGCTACAATTTTCCACTTTAGTTAGCAAACATGAGCAATTTAATAGAAGACGATTTTGTTGGCGGAAAAAAAAACCACCTGAGAGGCGATTAGCTTCGTGTAGCTGATGAGGATATGTATGTAACATTTGGATTATGTGGATATATATATATATATAAAGCATCACGTTTGTAACGCGGATAAAATCAATGTAACTACCAATGCATGTGTACCAAGTCATTTTGAGCGTACGTGCACCAGATCATCATAGTGTATCGTCATATATAATTAATAAAAGAAAACCCTCGGTTTTTCCATTTTATTTGTGGGAAAATAAGCATAGGTGTTATTATTGCCTTCTTATCGGAAGTACGGAGAATAGAAGTATCTTATAACTCCATTCTTTTTACTAGGAGAAGGGTTGCATAAATTGCTAATTCAGATTATCAGGGTTTAGGTGTTCCAAACTATCATACTTTATTAGTTCATCATGCGATAAATTCTCGAGTTCTGATTGGCTAACTGAATGAATTTCATTTAAGACGTTTCCCCCGTCAGTATGGGATACAATACCTGGCTACGGCCATTGCACCTGTCAAAGGGGGCGCAAATGTGGCAATCTGACGTGATAAAACGCCATATTACTTCATGTAAAATGCTAAATTTAGTATTGCCCTCTCTCTTAGAAACTATTTTTCAACAGTGTTGTTTATTGGGATACAGTGCCCTCGCCTCTCTCTCGAGTTTGGTTTGTTTGGTGCTTTACGGCACAGCAACACAAGTTGGTTATTTAGTGCTGAGGCAATTGGATTAAAGTGCCTTGACCAAGAACACACCACGGTAGCTAACCCAGGCTGGTCAGATGGTAGGATTTGAACCCGCACCATTTCGGTCGTGAGTCCGGCACGCTAAATACTGAGCCATCGCGGCTCCCCTCTCTCTCTGGCACATTACAACCAGACAACAGAATAGATGAACAGTTCCAGTAGCACCAAATATGAATTGAAACCACACTTGCCTATCACGTCTCCCAACCCTGAAATCCATTATAGTTACCCGTAACTTTTCCTCACTGGGGATTTGTTACATACACGTGCATTCACTTGGTATTTTGGCTTGTCAGGGGTTCAGGAATTGGGGAGACGTGATAAGTAAGTGTCGTCGGTATACGGGCATTATGATACTACTTACACGCCCATTATGACACTACTTACACGCCCATTATGATACTACTTACACGCCCATTTTGATACTACTTAAACGCCCATTATGATACTACTTACACGCCCATTATGATGCTACTCACTGAGACAGATTAAGTTCCAGTGATAGGTTTACTCGATTTGTACTGCCTGTAAATCAGCTACCTGTTTTATGTCGCCCCGGTTTCTTATTTGAGCGCGGAGACGTCTGTGGTTTTTCATCTCAGTCATGCTAATCAGTGTTGTAACTAGCTGAATATAAGAGGGGGGGGGGGAGATTATGGGTGGAGAGTTTGGAAGGAGGTGAGATGGTGCGTACCGAACTAAAGCACACGAATTAGATGTGTATATGCATTCATGCATTGGAATTGGAATACCTCCCAAATCCCGCCCACCCACCCCCACAAAAATAAAATTATAACAACGTGCCCATGAAACACATTGTTGAATTTTTAGTGAGAGAGAGAATAATTTATTCGTGTATCGTTATGGTCGTAGTCATAAATATCATCATTGTCATCTTCACAATCATCGTCATCATCAATTCTTGAGTTGGATAGGTAGGTACATAAGAATTGCAGCTAAATGAAAGGAAATAAGATATACAGGGGGGCGGAGAGAGGCAAAAGGATAAAGAAAAACGAGAGGAGAGGTATACAAATCAAGGATGACCCACGAATTAATGTTAACAATGAATTTAAGTGTACTTGACTAAGGTAATCACAAAAAATTTTCTCACGGTATAAAAGATGTAAAATCAGTGGTATTGAAGAACAAAAAACGATGGATATAGATTTCAGGTATTTATCGCAAAAATAATAAGCAGTCCATACGAAGTGGAATTAAATTTACTGAAGTAAACTCCCAGAGTAAACAGTAGTTACTACACGTAAATTATACATTTACGTTGCCTTCAAATTTATGCATATTTAAAAGCAAAACAGAAATAAAGATTATTATTAGGTTTAAACACAAATTCTAGGTCACATGTCATCAATTTTCACCTCACAGTCTGACACAGGATGCGTTACGTTCGTAAAGAGTAAAACAATTCTAAGTCACAAGTCATCAATTGTCAATAGAGCACATACCTAATTATGGCTTATCGCCTAATCCGACTGATATTCGTGTCAGAGCACACTTTATACATACTCGCAAAACTCGCGAATGCTTTACCGTCACTCTTAGTAAAACTGCGCACTACAAAACCTTTATAGAGACCACATTCTACTCAGATCCTGAACAGAACCTTCATTCCATCACGTCCATGTGACATTAGCAGGGTTAAAAGAGTATAAAATTCATAAATGTGGTAGGAAATCTGCAGGTAGGGGCCTTAATTGAAAATCTTTGTTTTGTTTTCTTTTTTGTTTGCTTTTATGGACAGGATGAGTTTTTAGGGTGTGATGGAGTAGGGTATCTTTCATGTCTTTTTTTTTTTTTTCTTTTTTTTTAAATCACATAATTACTGAGTTTATTCCATTCTCATAGAATATCGTGGATGTAGCTGTAGCAGTAGGCATATGTACTGTTTTGCAACGGCTTTATGTGTATTAGTCGGGGTGTAATCTGGTCGACCTTCTGTGTATTTGCACATTGGGTGGAAGAGTAACAGTTATCTATCATTGAAAATCTTATGAAAGTTTACTTAGATTCTTTCCTTTCGACTAGTTTGGAGCAAAGGCCACCTAGAGTTTCCAACATTCGGGTGACACTGACATCGTGCTGCTCTTCTTTGGGTTTTCTTTTTCAATTTGAGTTTCCTACAGACATATTCTAGTGTTTTAAATATGCTTCACCTTTGACCTCTTTACTGTATTTATCTAGGGCTACGCCTCAGGAACCTATGATTTTACCTGACCTGTTGATTATACTTTAGTATACCTTTTGAGCGTATGTTGTTCCATTATGCATTATCAAATGTTATTAAACATGAATATTCCGGAGCTTATGAGTGTGACGCACTCAATTTATTTCCGTCAGACATCAACAAATTTGGAGATTTCAATTATTTGGCTGCTATTCTTCTGTGAATCAGATATGTCTCCAGTGGTAAGAAGAAAGGAGATGTACCGTATTCGATGTATTAATTACACATGCTGTAATAAGCGCACACCCCTCCATGTGGTCAGAACTCGAACAAAATTCCTTTCCTGAACGTTGGTTTCTTTAACCCAGCTTGCCTATTGCGATATGGAGATGGTTGCTAAAATCAGCTTTGAATATCATTACGATCTTGGAACTTACTAATATGCATACCCCATATATTATTATAACATAACGTAATAGATTAAATCAGCCTAAGAATCAAATCTTAATATGCTTTACAGAGCGCGACCATTTTTTAAAAGACAATTCACCTGAAAAAAGAAAAACAAGAGACCTCCCAACATGACCAACTTCTAACTCATGTAGTATGTACATACCTGTGATGGGGACATTGTTAATTATATATCGTCAGTGTATGCTAATTAAGATGAGCTTAAACCTAGTGGAATGTACTCATACAACAAGTTATTAAGCGCATAGTGAGAGTATTACGTCTATTACGGTATTTAAAAAGTGTACGTTGTTGATGAGCAAGTACTTGTCTTACACTTCTATCGACTAGGATATATAATCTAGAGACCAGAGTCAAAAATGTCCGACAATTTATCCCTAAAGGGCAGATAATTTGTGTAATTATACCCTCTTAAGGCCAGCAAGATTTTACCGATCAAATACACACAATATGGGAGTGTTTATAGTACGTCAGGTTAAGATATACTTATGTGTCGCAAACAAACCCTGTTGCCGCACTGCACTAAGATCTACTTACCTGTCATATAGGGACCGTGTTTATTCGGATCTCAGTACAATTACAAGTATATCTGACATGGTGTTTACTATAGAATTAAATGATCATGATTAGATATTTATTCAAGTGTACATTTTACCTAATCACTCATAAAGTAAATAAAGTCCTTAACTTTGTGAGTAATTAGGTACATCTCACCTTTCGTTAATACCTACCCGTGATCATTTAGTACTCATAATTAAAATTTTCCCACTTTTGTCATGAAATCAGCGGATCTCTCAACAAATTTGATTTGAAGCAGGACGCAGTTTTATCTGATGAACATCTTCACATGGCGCCATGATCTCAACCCCAGTTTCGCTAGCTAAGGGTCGTTGATCCCCTTCGTTCATCGTTGATGTGGAACTAAAGTGTATCGACGAGTCTTTGCTAGCTAAGATGACCTGGCCTGTACAGAATAACAACATGAGTTGTTGAGGGTTACATTGATTTTTACTGAGCAAATATTTCTTTACACGTTTAGCATTCGTAATGCTTGCTTTCTGCGCATTTCGATCTTTCTAAACCAAAGTCGCGTCCATTTTAGTGACAGCCACTGCTCTTACGTCATATGACCATGACACTGAATAATAGCTGATTCAGACACAAATGCATATTGTCGAAGCAAAAATGCAATAGGTTATTAAGGTATAGTTAATATAAACAAATCCCACCGTATACTTTGTTTGGCTACGGATGTTGGTGTTCAAGTGGATGAAAGACTGTGCGATTACAACGTTAGAACTTCTAATCAGATGTTATCATGGCTTGCAAATTTTCATGTGACATCACGAAGGGGTGGGGTGGGGGGTGGGGGGTGTTGCTGTTGTTATTGTAACACGCACAGGGGTTCCTCTTCCGAGCGAATCAAACACCTGCATGAGGTCGGTCTGGAAGTCCCTTGTTTTCCCCTAATTGCAAGGACTTCCCGACAACATTCGTTGTCAACTGGAAGTTCTCGTAACGCGCCCAGACTATGATAGCTACAATTTTTCTCTAATCAATCAGTAAATGACCACAATATCACAACTACAACTTCACATTTGCATTTCTTTTCTTCACATTTGCATGGCTTTTCCTTGTTAGCATTGCCGTGGCATGAATCATACATAACAATTCAAACACCCAATGCAGGGAAACACTAAAACTGCATCAATAGAATCTTATCTCTATCTATTTTTAGGTACAGATAGGATAAGCTCTAAATATAATTCTTTACTAACATTTCACTTTTCATTATTAACCAATGATGGACCACCAAACCCATATATTCTCTAATGTATCTGAATCCATTTCTAGACTGGTGCACAGTTGTTCTCACGAAACCAGTTCATGTCACTGCCAAGTCTCTTATCAACTCTAAGAATGACGTCTGTTCCTAGAAATTGGCTAATTACTCGGGCTGGGAAATATTTTCCAAACACCGACTTCCCATAATCAAACAATTAATCACTAAAATCTAACGAATTTTCAAATGGAGACGTAAATACAAATGGAACATACCCAAATTTATTACATTATTATATGAACATAGTACAGACAAAGCTTGACCTAAAGTACAATGGAAAGCGATTGAGATCAATCAGTGTTACATAGAGTTTACCTTTATATAACACATTCCAGAGCAGTATCACGTGAGAGTTTACAGCCAATCACATGACAAAAAACACAATCAATTCATGAGAATTGGGATTAGTTTTAAGTAAGCTTGGTTGAATGAATAACCTCTATAGTTTGAAATGTGCTCACAGTACGACATACCAATAGGTGCGGGTTAGCGGAAAAAAAGAAATGGGGACAACATTAAAAAATATAAAATTTCAAGCAAGAGTTCTTTTACAAATAGTGAAAATGATGATGATGCTGATGATAATGATGACGATGATGATCTTTTAGCATTGTAATAGGTTGTTTCTCAAACGCAAGGTGTGGTAAACTGCAATAAGCCTCTACTGTTTTACATGCTAATTTGGAAATATAATCTTGATGAGAAATTATCGCTGCTGATTAATCTAAACTTTTAGTTCACAATTAGTTCACATTTTAGGCTCGTTAAAATGAGCAAAGAAATGTCCAAATAAAGAGAGCACTAAATACAATGTTAGTCCATTCACTGACGGATACGTTGAGTTGTTAAACGAATGACTAAAGTATATGCAAGGGGACTGTGTCTCACTGAAAAAGTTTCTTCGATGAATGACGAACAAACACACGCACACAACACTGATGATAAATAAATGAATAAATAAAAGACACCGGTTGGGAAAAAGCTTGTGGGAAATATAAACAACATTCACTATTATGTGTTTCGAACACAATACCAGTCTTTGAACACCTTTTCCGCCTAAACAGTGTTTCGTCGTGTGTCATTCCCTTCCTTTTTTGGGAGATGTTTACATCCAATAAAGTGGCTGGTTCACCCAATCTAAGAATTTGATTAAAAAAATCAGGTCTCCACAGTCCTAGGTGGAGATCTGATGGATACTAATACGTGGTCATGTTCTGTTGACCGCGTGGTTCACCAATCAAATCACGACTTTCAAATTTTTGAAATTGACAAACCTCATTCGAAACATATCGTTACTAACGATAATTCTCCCTAACGCGAATTTGCAACGCTTTATCTGACAGGCTAATGAATATAAGTGGAATGGGAATTACCAAAACATGAGCTTGTATCGGCGTCTGTCAGATCTCCACGTAGGACTGGGGAGATATGATTTTAATCAGATTGCCCAATCTACACGAGCCTTCAGGCTTCGTGTTGTTTGATAACAGGTAAGATTTAGTTGGTGGCATACGACCATGTTTAAACGAATTCACGCTATTGAGAATGTCAAAAATCACTTAGTTGATATTTGCTGGATTAAAACTACTGCAGTTTAATTCATATTTATCTAGTGTCTGCCTTAATGACAAATTATCCAGGTCATCAAAACATGTCAAGATATCAATTTGCAACCATTTAAAACCTTGATCCTCTTCTGTAGCAATTTGCAAATTGCTCATAATGTATCGTCAAGTTCATGTACTTGTCTCATAATCTCGTGGGACAATCTCGAATTTAATGTACAAATCAATTATATGCTTAACACCCACCAAAGTACATAAAATATCAGCGACATATTACACACTTGACGGCTCCGCTCCTAGTGCGTAATATGTCCATGATATTTCCAACATATTCCCTCTTGTCATTATATAAATATAACTTATTTAATGTATATATTGTGTAATTATACTTGACTTGCAACGTTATTGCATATTTGACGTCTGTCTCTATTCGAAAATCCCAAGGACGAAAGGGACGATGGGTAATTTCTTGCCCGCTCTATAGTATTACTTAAAATATTATTAAAAGGAAAGAAAAGCAATCAAATAAAATACTGGATCTGGATAACCAACCAATATCCTTCTGGATAAAATTAAGGCATAATGAGTGGTGATAAAGGATGTTTTCAATACCTAAAATACAAGTCACATTGATGGCAAAGTTCTCTTGCTTCACACATTCCCGCTATATTTCAATAATTTACTAGCAGATAATTCATTTTGAATTTGTGTAGTTTTGTAGTTCTTAAAGGTACAAATCAGCATGCAAAAACGGTTTTAATTGACAACTTGAAGCTGATGCTCACATACTTGGGGGGGGGGGGGCGAGTTGTGGGGGGGGGGGGCTGGAGCCTCCACTGAGCTCCCAGACATCACCGGTTCTCTTTTGATATGCAAATAAAGTCACCAGTGGTCTCTTTTAACACTCAGGATATAAATCCTATTTTAGAGGTTGTGGTTAGCTTTACCAGTATCCCTATCTAATGTTAAATCTGAGTTACATTTTTACCAAAGAAAGAAACAATTTCACTATTTCACTCTGACGTACCTCAATATATGATCGATATAATTAGAATCATCTTCAGTGAATAGATGCCTTATTGCAACCTACATGTGAAATGCGATCTCAGATTTAAAAGAAAAAAACAAATGGAATTATATATTCAGATTTTCGAGAACAAATGTCACCAGTGCATTTTTCAATGTGTGTGAAGTCGAGGAATATATGTTTTATTACAGAGGTAGTAAAACGATTTATATATATATAATTAAAAAAAAAACATGGAATTAAAATTTCAAAAATTCCACTATTACCTGTTATTTTCAATTCAAAACGACGGTGCTGAAAAGTGTAGATTAAATTAGACTTGCATCTTGTGCAAATAATATGATGTTTTCAATGATTAAATAATGAATCAGTGTGGTTTACAAAATATGTACTATAAACAATTCTCTCTTACCCCGTAAAACTCTAAAATTCCTGCGGCTTCTTTGATTTAAACTACTAAGTACACTGATTTGCATATCAACAGAAAACAAATGATATTTGGTGGGATAGATAATCAGTTTCCGATATATGTTACTCTGAGCCGTCAATGATTTGGCACATATGTGTTTGTAGAAAACTTGCATCTTTCTTTTTATTTATTGCAAAATGTATGTAACAATTTCAAGAAAACCTGTAACTTTAACACAAGAGTTAGTTACCTGAAACTAATTACTCGAGCTGTCAACCTTGAATGTCACGGTTAACTTTGATTTGATATCTCACTATGACACCTTTTGGTGAGTAGAAAACTTATCACATCTTTGTACACGAATAATCAATCTCAACGACATTTAAATAATGGCAAATATTCGTGTTCATGCAATTGACTTCGTAATACCTTATTTAACCGCATAATGGTTATATTACTTTAGCTTACGAAGAATTAAAATAAAATGTGACCCCCAGAGTACGAACAAAGAAAATACGTTTTCTGTATATTTGATTTGTTCTAAAATAAATAAATGCAAATAAATAATCAAAAAAAATAAATAAATAAATAAAAAAAAATAATAGCATTATCTCAATTTTTGCATATTCGTGGATTTTCCCCATCGATATTTGATGTATATGTAGGGAATTTACTCAGACTGTATGTTACCTAAGTTTGGAGAAAACACATTTTATCTCGAGATTTGGACGATGAAATAATAAGAAGATTTATTTCCAGGTTTGGACATTAATAATAAAATTGTCCCAAAGAAGTTTACTTCGAGGGATGAATTTCTTTATCACCGACATATTAGTCATTCATTTCGTTCTTCAATACAATCTTGTGATTTGCTTAAAGGTATAATTCCTCTTGTTAGATTAAATTGCTCACTAGAATTGGAACCTTTTGTATGTTTCTTGTTGTTTTTTTTTCCATTTTTGTTTTGTCTTGTTTGTTTGGGATTTAAATGTTCGACTACAATCTCGTACAACATCTGTTCCTCAGAGTTAGATCGGTATCGCATATATGGGAAAACAGAAGAATAAAAAAAACTCTGAAAGAATAAAAAACAACAACAAAAAAAAAAACAATACAGAACAAAAACAACAAATGTGTGTATCACTTTCCTAACCTAAGAGAGATTTTGATAAGGCTATATTTTCCAGAAGTAATTTACAATTACAATGGAGGCCTTCTGATATTGGGAATATAATGTAATACATTTTGAAAATATGGCCAATTATCCATGATACCTGAGATTAACTTAACTTCCATTATTGATGATCTTATACTTAGGAAACTCCATGTCCCTGTCTGATAGAAAACTGGATGACTTACTTATTTCAGGGCCCATTCTCCGCGAACAGGCGCCATTGACACACACGATTTGCAAGAAAAAAAAAATGAACATAACGCCAGTATTTTAATTTTACCATATAACAACAGAAAGAAAAGAAGATAAACTAATACCATACATCCGTAATGGCTGTCATCGAATGCCGTTCTTCGATGAAATATAGCAACTTTTTTAACCTTACTTATTTTCTGTAAACAACAGATACTCTATGCTCGTCGAGTGAGCTCGGGAAATCAAATAATTTCTTGAGAAACGTTCTTCTTATCAGATGTGCGGGGTTTCCTGCCAGTATGGAGCTTATCCTATTTTAAGACGCTTATTCTATTTTAAGACGCTTATTCTATTTTAAGACTCATAATATGTTCGGTCATTAGGAGGCACACTTTATTGTTTTCAATGTTAAAAATGAAACTCGACTCACATACTTCAATGAAAACTGAAACGTATGTGTATCATTATTTTTTATTTTGTAATAAAAGTTCATATGCTTCTGTATTATTTCTTAAAATTTATGTGCAGGTATATATTTTCTGCTAGTCATGTTGCACTTTGGTCTATTCCTTTAGTATGCAGAATAGAAGCTATCCGAAATATCGAACACCTAACGGAAATATATTTGTGTGTCTGTGTGTGTGTGTGTTTTAACAATTAAGTTCCGTAAAAAGAGTTAGCTAATTGCATATCCCCTGGGTAAATACTTCGACTGTAATGAAAATGAGATAAAAAAAAATGCAATTCAACAATATACCATTGGTGACGATGTGGTACTGGCAGAGAGACAACTTCAAACTGAAAGGCAGAACTAAACGTATCTTCATAACCTAAGAAGAAAGGAGTCGCTATAAAATGTTTTGTTTAAATCATCATCCAAAACAGTGTATTTTAATATTGCCAGGACATATGTGTTATTACCAAGTAACAGACGACTGAAATTTGCTCTCTCTCTCTCTCTCTCTCTCTCTCTCTCTCTCTCTCTCTCTCTCTCTCTCTCTCTTACAATGCCGGTTACAATTGTATGTAAAAGTAACCCAATAATGCAAAACAAAAAAGCCCACTTTTCCCCGATGGTCTATAACTATAAGTGTTGAGGTCAACAGCGATTAAAAAGTAACGAATCAGGACATTCTTGCGTCAAGTTAATGCCACTTTATTGCAACTGTTGAGATGAATGACCCAATATGTTCTAAGTGGATGCAATTAAAACTCATTTTGTAATAACTCCACTGTCGTGAATTGTAGCTAAAAGTCTGTGCTTGTGAAACGCACACCTCCACACTTACCTGTTTTAACATCCCTTCCCACCGCCACAAGCTAATCTCGGCTAATTTCCTGAGGGTAATGTTAGATAAGCTGCAGCTTTATCTATTTTCATGTACAGTAAGCAAACACTTACCGGCTAACACTTATGCATAAATGCCCTAATCCACTCAGGCTTGCAATCATCACACCACAAAATGGAATAAGGTCCAATATAAGGACTTGACCTTAACTAGAACTCACCAGATAGTCAAACAGAATGTAACAATGTTGAACAAAATATTCAATGTTTGCGAGTCTGGACAACCTGTCACACAAAACCCACACAGATGAAAGGATTTAATAGAATTTTAAAGAAATATCCAACGACACAATGTGAATGCTTCATATTCTTGGAGAGCTTTATTTCCCTAAAACAACTATAACATTTTCTATTTAAGTCAGTCTGTCACTGATGATGATACCAAAGCTGGTAGTAGCAGTCGAGATAGTGACTGTGGTGAATATGGTCGTGGTACTTGTTATGGTTGTGGTGTTGGTGGTGGTATCACATTGAGTGTATTTATTAATTCTTCTTTCTAATTGGATATTGTTCAAAATTTCCAGAAACACTATGGATTTCCCGTCATTTATTTTATGATAGATTTTATTCAAAATTTGCAGACTCAATACCAATTTTTCCTCTCCTTTTTCGGCCCACAAGTCCACAGTGCGGCGCGAGGGGAGGGGGATGGGGAAGGTGTATAAAGGGGGCAACTGCCCCCAGGCGGAAGGCGAAAGGGGGCGTTGTAGGGAGCTTTTATTTCTTGCAGCTGAAATTTTCATAGTCTTTCACCTTCACCTTAGTGTAGTGGGGACAATTCTTCACAAAATTATATTTTGGACATGGGTAGGGGGAGCGAGAGAAGGAGGGATGATGGCAACTGACTTTAAAACTCTTCTCTGTAGCAAAGTAGGGGCGCCACTAAATAATTGCCCCCGAGCGCCTCGAACCCTTGCGCGGCCACTGCAAGTCGAGCTGGTGCAAAAGCTTGTCAATATTAACAACTGTTGCTCATGCCAGACCTCACTTTTGATTGGACACAGTACTAATCTAGTCAGTATAATCAATTTTATTGACATTTGTTATCATTCAACTGTCAGTGACAAACCGCAGCTGATCAAATCCCCACTATGCAAACCCACAACTCGACCAGTCTGCCTCATTATCCCGAAGCAAGTAGCTCTCACATTGTCTCCTACTTGGAAGGACAATCAAGAACCAAGGTATTGCAAACAGGTTCAATATCCATTTTTTCATGCTCAAGGGCAGCCTTAAAACAACTACTTATCTACGATAGTGTCAGTCAAATGTTTGCTGATCCAAGACTAATGACAATCTTTCTATTTACTTATTTACAAACCAATTAAACTCTTGTTGAACAAAAAAAATATTTTTTAAAGTCAAGTAATGGATATCAACTGGAAAAATCACAAGATATTCCATGCTTCCTATTTTTCTTCCTTTTTTCACAGGTTAAGAACGAGCATGTGCCGCACTGCGAAAATTCACGATTTTGTCACGCGATGTCAGTCAACGTGCACATGATGTCGCTAGATGCCATTCAGCTGTGCGTGTTATATTTACGCTTTTCCTATTTACTATTAGCTACCTCTAATAACTCTCCAGTATCAATGTGCAGATTTCCAAAGTATATGTGTTACAAGTTTTCGCCAGCCGGAAGTTTGAAATCGGAACAAATTTAGGAGCTGGACAAAAAATCGAAGACACCAGATGATCACTTAGCATGACGAAACAAAAATAAGTGTATATTTATAACATACAAAATTGAACGTTAATGCAAAGTAAAATCAAGATATGTACCGAAATATATTGCATAGATTATTTTACATAGGCGAAGAACGGGTATATACTGCTGAACGAGGATCTCCATGGTGTGGATGCTTGATTATATGAAAGATATTTACACAGAATGACACCAACATAATCAAACAGTTTAGAAAGTTATAACTGGTCCGTCTCTCCCTCCCCTCCCCGCCCCCGGAAAAAAAAAAGAAAATAAAAATGTAAAAGTAGATTATATAGATCACATCTGTCAGATACTGATCGTATATATGGAACCAACTGATAACACACGGTTAAAACTAATGTTTTGCCTAACGTTATAACATTCGGAAGCTACGGCTGCCTCTTTTAAAGACAACAGTTCAAATAGTAAATTTATAATATATATTATATATATATATATATATATATATATATATATATATATATATATATATATATATATATATAACAGAGAAGTGGAGAGAAGTGAGAGGAATGTATATGTACATACAAAACACGCTTTTAATGCAAACAGAAAAATGTTGATGAGAGAGGATCAATTTTTTTTTTATCAGGTATAATACATTATGAACACCTCAACTTAGTTTACCTATATTAGTACCAAGAGGAATTTCTAAAACTTTGAAATCTGTATGCTGTATTTAAATCTCTATAGAAATAATGAGTTACTGAAAACAATATTTTGGACTTTAATGTCAGTTGAAGTTAAAGTGATAAATAATTTATCCAAAATCCCCAAAATATAAGAGACATCCTTTTCAGGGCAAAAGCGAAGTCATTGATAAAGAAAACATCTACTACCACATCCGAACCATGTTTGAACAGAAGGTGTAACACTTTCGATTACATGATGAAATCAAACGTATAGTCCAGTACTATTTGGGACGAAAAGCTGAATATTCATTACCCTAATATTACATGCAAAACTGACATTGTAAAGTAGCTCTACCCATACGCTCACTCTGGCATTTTGAAGAGATGGATAAACTTATTACAAGATAGAACCGTCACAGATCTGATTGGACGACAAAAGAACAATTAGAAAGTATCCCTGTGAGAAAATATTTCTCTTCCCCTGACCACATTTCCAATGACATTATTTTGACCGGAATAACCTATAGCAACCATTTAAGTTTAGCAACTACATAAGGAAAAGAAGTCTACTGGATGCACCTCCTAAGGACACGCAAGACAGCGGCATAAACCAAAAGGAATCAGTGCAGGCATCTTCACGCACATTACTACTACTACTACTACTATTACTTATTATTATTATTATTATTATTATTTGTCCAAATAACATTACGTTGGGAAAATAAATATTTGACACCTACACATCCCCCCCCCAATTTACTAAAGGATTAATAAAGGACCCTCATGAAGTATTATATCTATTTCCATATTTACTTGAAATGATTACTTTTACTACTATTAAAGTATAAATTTCAAACTTGTCTTCCTTAAGCTTAGAATAGTAAAGATAAATATAAAGACATACAAAAAACCATTATTATAACATACGGTTGATTTTGGTCGGGTGTAAAATAGAGCGTTTTTGCATCGAGGGATTTATAACTATTTTGTTTATAATTTAAAATAATCTAATTTGTAATTAAACCTAGCCAGGAGGACAACAAGAATGGAAAGTTTTGCCCAGATTTTAGATTTGTGGCTTGGTATAATGTTCTATATTTTAAAATTATTGAAAACAAACGAGAGGACGCGTACTCTGAGTTTTGAATCTTATAAATTCCCACTGTTTATACGATTCATTGATTAAAATGATTAGTATTTAGGTATTTAATCTGTCGCAGGAAATGAGTTTCCAATGACTTGATATATTCCTGCAATTCTGTTTTTGTTTGTTTTGTGCAAACAATATCTATTTAGATGCACATTAAAGTACAATACAATTTACCTCTTGGACTATTTATCTAATACACGAATTAGGTTGTCAAGAAAGCGTATCATGTGACAGAATAAGCTTGGTTCTGTCACATAATCCGCTTTCGTGACCGCCTAATTCGTGTATTAGATAAAGTCCAACGGGTAAATTGTACTGTACTTCAGTATATATCGACACATCAGGTAAATTGTACTGTACTTCAGTATATATCGACACAACAGCACAACAGTGGGAAACCGGGTAAATATAAAACAGTTTCAAAACCTTTGGAGCTAATCGAACTCTTCCCAGGGGAAGAAACAACTTACATCAATAAATCAAAAAACTAAAAGCAGAAGTCAAGAGAAAATTCGGACCCTTATATATTTGAATGACAGGGGGAGTCTACAAACAGGAGTTAAATAATGGAAGAAAGAAATAAGAAATGGTTGAAAAACAGTTTAAAATGAGCAAAGAACAGGCAGCTGCCCCGGGTTGGAATCGACGGGTATCGAACCAGCGACCCTAGGATGCTCGACCAACTGACTCTATGCATCTCCTTGATTCAGATATCAATAAATAAAGTCATATGCGACGAAAGCTGCAACAGTTATATGAAGTAAATAAATTACAAGATAGAAGCTGATGCTGATTTAAAAAATAAATTACGTACACGCACGCACACACACATGTATATATATATATATATATATATATATATATATATATATATATATCACTATAATTGGTATGATCATCTAAATCGTGTAGATCTTTTGATAACGTAGGTATTGTTCATGGGTAGATAGGTAAAGGGATTCAGTAGGAGTTAGCAAGTGAAATATAATACAAAATTATATTAATAATTTAAATGTTACTAATGACAAGTCATGAAGTCAACTTTTATATTTCGAGGATTTTTAATCAATTGCTAAAATACTCTAAAATTTGTTATCATACAGGTAAAACGGAGTGCACTGGAAGTACGCTAACTGGTGCACAATAGTCCACAAGAGAGTTAACTCCTGGTGCACTTTGATCTGTATTTTTTGTTTAAATGTTGAAATAAATTTAAGTATAACTACACCAATATATTCTAAAAATTAGAGAACTATTATCCGATCCAAGCAAAAATCGAAATCGCCTTGCGTATAACTGCATCTTCAGACGCACTCCCATGCACTAGCGGTCTTATCCATTCAATCATTCACTCATCTCCCATAAAATGACGCAACAACGTTGAAGGAAAGGGCTCAAAGTCCACAAGAACCAACTTGACAGACGAGCGGAAATTAACACTCAGCTAAATGCACAAATTCACGTGATTTTTATTTAGAAATGCAATATATCCACATAGAATTTTGATTATAAATCGACACCTATGTCCCAAATGGAGAAAAAGACGCAAATAGCAGGATCCATTATTATAAAGAAGGATACGTGCTTATATGAGGGAAATTTGTCTAGAATTACACCGATAATATCAATCAGGCTAGAAAGTTATAATTCTTTGGAAGCAGGAAACGAATCCGGGTCACGAGTTGCGGCTAGGAATGTTTAATATTGAATCAAACCTTTAGGACCCGAAGTATAACTCCCTCGAGCTGTCTTGTTATTTTCCTAAACCTATAATCTATATGTAAATCCGTATATATATCCCTGGATCATACATTGTTGTATGTTTGAATCCACGATCATATGGAATCAATATATATATATATTGTCACCACTATAATCAAACAGGCTAGAGAGTTATATAATTCGATAGCAGCAGGAATCGAACCCGTGCCACTAGTACGAACACTTATCGACTCAATCTCACGCACCAACGCTCTAATCCACATGGGCTTGCGGTCATCCCAGCAAGAAATGGAACAGGGCAAATGATAATGACTCGAGCTGCACCAGAACTCACTAGCAATGTAAAACGAATTTAACACTGTTGAAGAATCTATGCGTAGGTTGCAAGTCTGGACAACCTGTCAGACGTAATCAACCCAGATGAAAATAGTTAATGGGATTTTAAAGAAATATCCTACGACATATTTTGAAATCTTCAAATTCTTGCAAAGCTTCACCTTCCTAATAGAACTCAATTTAAACCAATTATATTTAAGTACGTCAGTCATTTATGATGATACAAAAGCTGGTTGTGGCAAATATTTTGTTGTAGTTATACAAGTAGTAGTTGTAGTAGTGGTGGCATTTGAGTGAGTATATTTATTATTTCTTCTTTCTGATTTGATATTGTTCAAAGTTTTCTGATGCAGTATGGGTTTTCTTTCATATCTTTTGATTGGAGATTGTTAAAACGTTCCAGACACAATACCGATTTTCCCGCACCTTTTTCGACAAATCGAGTTGGTGCCCAAGCTTGTTTAGGCTCCTGTCTACTTTAACAGATGTTGCTCATGCCATAACTCGCTTTTGGTTGGGCACAGCACTAAACTGAGCTAATCAATTACACTGACATTTGTTACCACGTAAAGCACAGCTGGTCAAGTAGTCACTATTAAACCCCACAACCCAACCAGTTTGCCTCGCTCTCTGGAAAGAAGCAGTTGATACATTGTCTGCTACCTGGAAGAGCAATCAAGGTAGGTATATATAATGCGTCACAGTAGGACTAACCTATTTCTTCTCACTTTATGCGGATACATTTTTATCATAAAAAGTGAAAGTGTAGTTGACTGTTGCGATCTACTCCTCCATTGAAGATTGCTGCCGGGGGACAAGCATATTCAAAGACTTAGCGGCGGTTGTTGGAGCAGAAGCAGTATGCCTAAGACGGAAGCCTGTGCGAAGACTCAAAGAGCGAAACTTGCCAGGGACTATTACTACGAAATTGCCTGTAATTTGGCTTTGAAAATCCCTTTCGATCAGAACTTTGAAATTACAAATTCGACCTTTTTTAAGCAACCGTCTAAAACACAACTTTGAATTTCGGGAAATAATATATAAGATCACTAAATTATTGAAAGGTAACTTATACCTACGGATTGGATTACATTTTCGGAAACATTAAGTACACTCTGTACACTAAATTCCAAATTGAATTAAGCAAGTAAATTTTTAACCAAATAGATTATGACAATTGAAATATGTGGCTAACACAGAATAGGCCGACAGGGACAGCCCGAATTAGACAACTGGGCAGAATTCGATTATTGGTACATCATTGACGTTTCAACTCATGATTCCTCTATCGCTTTGCGCCTCTGTACACTTCCTTTTCAAACTTGGTCTCGACCAACATCGTGAGCTTAAATTTTTAAATGGTCGCACACGGTCGAAGGACCGATAAGCGACTTGAATTCAAATTCAGTTTGTCAACAGGCTGTTTCGACGCGTTTCTAAAATGTTCAGAATAAAAAGTTCAATGTTCTTGAATAAAAATATCTTATCTCTCGCATATGAATGGCCAATTATGCCGGATTTTGCTTTCTCGACTCGCGACTACTAATTCCATAAAAAAAATTTCTGAAGCAGGAAAAAATAAATATATCTATATATCTATATATATATATATATATATATATATATATATATATATATATATATATATATATATATATATATATATATATATATATATATATATCATCGTATGTTAGAAACAATGTGATATTGTAACGGTTATTTTCATTTTAATATATGTCAATCATGATCCTGATACATAATATAAAAGCTTGAACCCCGTCTTAGAAATCCATCTGTCGTAAATTCACCTCAACTTGAATCATAATCATATATACCCATTATAAAATTAGCAGCGACTTAAGAGAATAAAAGGTTTGGGTAATGTAACCTGTTGCAATAAATTATATTTTGACATTTTATGAAATATTTTTCAGTAAATGACCACAACAGCAAGCAATATCGAGTGAGATAACACAGTTTTGACATTTTGTAGATGGCAGTAGAGAAGACATAACTTCACAGAGAAGCAAACCATAGCATGCATATTATTTGGCGCCAAAATAGTTTACGGCCTTTTAAAATATAATACAGTTTTCATTGATTATTCTTGGTTACACATGCAGTTTATTTTTGGTTACAACTTGGCTGCAGGTGAGCCAGTCAAACGTCTCCTTTGTTCTTGATATTTTAGTATAATATTTTGCGTGATTTTGGTTTGTCATAACAAAATAGTTCGTTAATACATATTTTTGTTTATGTTTCAGTATTTCTAATTGTTCTTTGTCATTGTCGTCCGATTTAAAAAAGGATCCGTAGATTTTGAAAGCGCTTGGACAGTTTCTCTGCCTTGCTGTACGGTGCTTTATCGTGCTGGCTTCTTTCATAAATTCTTCTTGACAAAAGAAAATTTCCTTAAGATCCGGACTGTCACGGTGTATCATTGTGTGTGTGTGTGTGTGTGTGTGTGTGTGTAAATATATATATATATATATATATATATATATATATATATATATATATATATATATATATATATATATATATAAAGAATATACATCGTAAGGGAGAATAACAATCCTTTCAAGACTAGTACACTGGATCGAGCAATGGATCGCGTGGGTTAGGGATTGATTAAGATAAATGAACAAAACTGACAACGAACTGTGCAGAACTATGTTGGATTGTTTTTGTTACAAATAAACAGAAAAACGTTGAATTTACAAACTATTGTACGATTATGGATCTAATGTAAGTATTATTTCAAAATTGTGGATATACCGCCTTATTGGTTTGAACTCATATGATAGAAAAGGCTTTTCAAGTTTTGTAAATTCATCTGTTATTGTGTGTATTGTTTTATGGAAATGTTCTGCTTTTACTTTTAGACTAAAACGTTGAAAACATGCAGAAATCTTTCGTCGTTGTTCTCCTCCTTGTATTTATCTACGGATTCATTGTAATTGTAGCACAAGGACCTCGAGCTGGTAAGTCTAGTTCTTTGACCATTTATAGCCCTTCTGTTTCTTTATCTACGGAAACATATCTCTCTCTCTCTCTCCCCATGCTAATAAGCATTTCTATTTAATGCAATAAGTTGCCTGTATATTTTAGTAAGCATTCATTAGATTGCAAGTGGTAGCCTTTGCATTCTAATAACCATTCCCATAGCATGCAAGGTGTTGTCTCAGCATGCTTATGGATTTTTCTATCAAATGTAACAGACACGTGTACATTATTATCAGTTTCCTTAGCACGCAAGGTGTAGCCGTTTTCCTTTATTAACATTTCCCATAGTATTAAAGGTGTAGCCGATGTCCTTTAGTAACATTTCACATAGTATTCAAGGTGTAGCCGTTGTCCTTTATTAACAATTCCCATAGTATTCAAGGTGTAGCCGTTGTCCTTTAGTAACAATTCCCATAGTATTCAAGGAGTAGCCGTTGTCCTTTAGTAACATTTCCCATAGTATTCAAGGAGTAGCCGTTATCCTTTATTAACAATTCCCATTGTATTCAAAGTGTAGCCGTTGTCCTTTAGTAACAATTCCCATAGTATTCAAAGTGTAGCCGTTGTCATTTAGTAACATTTCCCATAGTATTCAAGGAGTAGCCGTTATCCTTTAGTAACAATTCCCATAGTATTCAAAGTGTAGCCGTTGTCCTTTAGTGACAATTCCCATAGTATTCAAAGTGTAGCCGTTGTCCTTTAGTAACAATTCACATAGTATTCAAGGTGTAGCCGTTGTCCTTTAGTAACAATTCCCATAGTATTCAAAGTGTAGCCGTTGTCATTTAGTAACATTTCCCATAGTATTCAAGGAGTAGCCGTTATCCTTTAGTAACAATTCCCATAGTATTCAAAGTGTAGCCGTTGTCCTTTAGTGACAATTCCCATAGTATTCAAAGTGTAGCCGTTGTCCTTTAGTAACAATTCACATAGTATTCAAGGTGTAGCCGTTGTCCTTTAGTAACAATTCCCATATTACCGTTACACTCTAATAAGAATTTCCATAGTATTCATGGTGAAGCCGTTACCCTCTAATAACAATTCCCATAGTATTCAAGGTGTAGCCGTTACCCTCCAATAAGAATTACCATAGTATTCAAGGTGTAGCCGCTACCCTGTAATAGGAATTTCCATAGTATTCAAAGTGCAGCAGTTGTCCTTTAATAACAATTGCCATATTATTCAAGGCGTAGCCGTTACCCTCTAATAACAATTATCATAGTATTCAAGGTGTAGCCGTTACCCTCTAGTAACAAATGTCATTGTATCAAAGGGGTAGCTGTTTCATTCTCATGACCATTTCCATAGCATGCACTGGGTTTTTGTAACATGAAAGTGCGTTATAAGTTGGAAATGATGTTTGTAAAGTAAGAAAGAATGATTGTTTTTTCAAGTGTGGAGTCAGATGATTTTGATTGTGTTTGTTTTGCTGCTTTTTTATTATAAGGGTAAAAAGGAGCATTATTCTCACAGAGTCTGTATCTGCAACTGCACAATATCTGACAGAGTACCAATGACTGCGTTCTTTCAGTTTCTCTTGTTCTAGATTAGTTCCTGTTTATTACTATTTGTTTGGTAACTTTTGTGGATGTAACTGAGTACTAAATCCATGCAAAATTACATAGTAGTGTCATATTTATCATGAACTAATAAAGCACTGAGTGAAAAACAAACAAACAAAAGAAACAGAAAGAGAGCCAGTAGCAACTTCTAGCAAGTGGCAACCCCAGGGTTTAATAAAGTTTTCAAATAAAACAAGTCATGGACAATGTTTTATTATTCATATTCACTATATTTACTAAAAAAAAGCAGCACAGATGAAAATTTGTGTAGTCATTATGTTTGTTACTTACTCTACAAACTTGACATAAATCTCGTACTGCACTCAAAAATCTTAATTCCTGTCTTGAATTGGGCCGTTCTTCCAGCTCAGAATTTTTATTTCTTTCTATCACGTCTTACTCTAGTTCCATAACTGGAAAGTGGCTCATCGGAGAAATAAAAACATGGTGTAGTCATACCAAAATTACTAGAATTTTTGGATGAACTAATAAGTGAAAATGAACTAACATACATATTTATTTCAAAGATATATGTGACATTAAAGGACAGTCACCTTAATTTTGGTATTTTTCTTTCAGTGATATATAGGATACACAAATAATTCATGTTGAGGAATACAACACATTTTATTAGCACAAAAAAAGTAATTTTAAACAGTTGTAAGTTCAGATGTACCAATAGTTGCATTTGTATGCAATAACTAGAATCTTAAGTGAAAGTGTACTTTTTCAAAACCGGCCAAATTAAACATGTTTCCTTTGTCATCCAACGCAAACCCAGAGAGCTGGAACCCAACATTCTTCACTTGTTTGGAAATCTCCAAAATTAATCAGAGACAAAATAAGAATAATTTTCTTAGGGATTATAATGGGATCAAATAACAGCTGATTGTCTCAGTTTGTGTAGTGATACTTTGCACAGTCAACTGAATTCATGCCACATAATTGAAAAAGTAACAGAGGAAATCAGTCAAAATAGTGCATACAATAATGGAAATCGACTTACAGTTGCCTTAAACGCTAAATATGCCTATTATATATATATATATATATATATATATATATATATATATATACTTAAAAGATTATTCAAAAGTCAGATGAGGAGGAGGATGATGATGATGGCAAAATGCCAAACACCACGAATTTTGTGAAAACCTAATTTAAGACTTTCATGCATGATATATCCCATCAAAAGGTTGATTCAGAAATATTTACAAGGTGATAATTTTTGTGTATTCTAGAGTGTGTTAGTCCCACCTTCAGAAACGCAGTTGATTGTCCGAGAATGAATACTCCACGAGTCATCTGGTACTACGAGAAAGCTATTCGCAGATGCGGAAAGCTCTCTGGATGCTATCTTGATCAAGACCCGGGCGTGTACCAAAGCCAAGAAGAATGCACACGTAGATGTGTGATAGAACCTGCACAAACACTTCCTGCTGTCGATTTTAATAGTGTTCATACACCGCCCATTTATGGTCGCGATAAATAATATGTATGAAATGCGTTTATTGAGCAATAAACCATAGACTCACGTTTATCTCTCTTTGTAACGACAAGACGGATTGTCAAATTAGTTGAAAGTTTCAATTAATACCAAACTTTTGCATTAAAACATAATATTCTTGAATTTCAAAACAAAAAATTTTTTTTTTTAACACAACACCCTTCTCATCCTAGTACATCCAGCGTATGATCTTGGGGTAGGGTGTGGTTGTGGTGGCGGTGGTTGTGACGTAAATACAAAAACTAGTATACACATTTTAGGAAAATAAATGTATACTTCAAAGTATGGTGTCAACTGTTTCTATCTGATACGGAGTTGTAGTAAAAGCTCTGTGAAATCATCTATTATGCTTAAACATGCATTGATAAGCGGTATGACTTTGTCTCCATTCTTTATTCGAATAATCTGCTAAATATATAACAACTCAACGAAATCGAAAAGACACTGGAATATGTTAGACATCCAATGTTTCATGGACAATGGTAGTTTTGTTACACTGCTTGCCTATGATAGTGTCAGACCAATGATTACCGCTTCAAGAATGATGACGATCAGCCGTTTTACCAGTATATAAACCATCAACTGGTTCTCGAACAAGCAAACAATCATTGTTTATGTACAAAAATGGACATCAATTGGAAAAATTAAAAGATAGTTCATGCAGCCTAATTTACTGTCTTTTAGCACAGGTTAAGAAGGCGCACGTTCTTTGCGATAAATCTTCATAATGTCACGTGATGTCAGTATGCATGACGCCACCAGATGTCACTCAGATGAGCTTGCTATATCTAAGCTTTGGCTTATTCATATTAGCAATAGTTATCTAGTATCAATGTACGGATTTCCAAAGTTTATGTGTTGAAAAGGTTTCACCTACATGATGTCGGTAAGATGGTTAAAACGGAACAAATTTAAGGGTCGCAAACGAAGTCAAACTAAAAAATCACTTAACCTGATGCCAATATATGTTCTTCAATGACGCAATAGTCTATGTTTATTTTGAAACCAATAAAACAAGCCTGAAATTAGTGTATAGTTTTCACGTACAAAAGTGGACATATTATTGGAAAATAGAATCAAGGTATGTACCATAATTTTTTTACAGATTAGTGTTTGCCTAGTGTTATCGAATTCAGAAGCTATGGCTTCCTCTTTGAAACTCAAAGAGTTCAATGACAATGTACTATATATATATATATATATATATATATATATATATATATATATATATATATATATATATATGAGAGTTATAATTGAAAAGTGTAGTGGGAGATATGTATATGTACACCCAATAGTTAAACTGCTAAGTGGACTATAAAGTTATATTTTTGGCGAATACTAATTGGTTTATATGCGTTAACTTTGACACTAAATAAAATATGTGATGACTAGATTTAATATTCAATTTCTGTTTTTTGTTGTTGTTTGTTTAGTATTTATTTCATGTCATTTCTAAACGAATTACAAGGAACTTGGTTGTCGTTACAACTGTCCATATAGATGTTATTATTATGAATCTCCTAAGCTTCTAGCAATACGTACTTAAACCTTCTAACCATTAAGTTTTAGTTTTCATTTTGAAATAATAACGACAAAAAACTTGAATGGTTTTGGTAAAAATATTTAACTACTATGAAAAATAGCAGAGGACACCTAGGAAAAAAAATATATCTTCCACGACATATTTCTATACAACCCTTTGAAGAAATTAAACCTACGTGTTGTTTGACTATCACTATATTATAACAGAGTATGACGTTTACGAACGTATTTGTAAGGAAGATGGGTATTGGACGACAAAAGTAAAGAATAATTTGAGGATTTTCATAAGTATAAATTCTGAATTCGGTTTTAGTTTCAAGAAAGAACACATGCAGACTATTATGTGTGCTCCTCTTAGAAGTAGAAATCCTACAACAAATGACGCGACGGCTTAACTATGATTTAATTGCTTTGTCTTTAGAAAAGGAAAGGTGGCATTACATGTGTCTAATTGTTTGATTATTTTCATAAGCTATGTAATAAAATAAACAGTAAAATTATGATGACAGAGGCGAACAATTTTGTCGTCATGTATGACACATCAGGAATACCTCAACTTAGTTTGTTATATTGGTCCCAATAAACTGTTGTAAAACTTTAAGAGCTTTATATTATATTTAAATCAGGAAATCAGTAACGAGTTACTGAAAACAATATTTGGGTTCAATGATCAATTGAAATTAGAGTGACAAAAGAAGAGCCGTGAACCATATTCAAGCATAAAACTACTAAGCTTGCATTTATGTTGTATAATATATTACACATATTCTCAAATGCCATCCGGAGTGCCCTCAAATAGATTGCGTCTTTTATAAACACTGGCCGACTTTTGAATCGTGCAAATTTCTGACTACGATCTTCTCCCATAACCAGTCGTTGCTTATTTCAGCCAAAAAGATAGTAATAATAAAAACAAAATCTAAGAAACATCCTTGTCAGTGTAAGAGCGAAGTGATCGATAAACCAAACACCAATTGGCACACCGGAACCCTGTAAGGACTAAAGTTGCAACACTTGCGAGTACATGATGAGAGTAAGCATGCAGGAGCAAAAAGCTGAATATTCATTGACCTAATATTACATGCAAAACTCTAATAATGTAGTCTAGCTCGTCAAATGCAAAATATGCACCCTCCAGTATCTTGGAGAGATGGAAAAACATAATGAAAGATAAAACCTTCACACATTTCATTGGATGACCCAAAAAGAATTATCATGAAGCCCTATAACTGAAACTTTTACATCCCCTAAAGACACTCAAAACGGCAGTTTGAGCCGGGAGTAATTAGAACAGGTATCTTCACGCACATACATAATTATTAGTGCTATTATTATTATTATTGTTATTATTATTATTATTATTATTATTATTATTATTCGTCAAAATAAAATTATATTGGGAAATTTATATTTGACAATGACATATCCAGGATAAAATGTACTAAAGGACTATTCCCTGTCCATCATAGCGTATTGTATCACTTGGAACATACTGCATGCTCCACTATTATGGTAGTTGAAGCATCAATATGCAACTTCCATATTGACTTCATATAATTGTTTTGATGACTATTAAAGTATATACCTCAAAGTAATCTACTTTAACTTTAGAAAAGTAAAGATAAATAGTACCGTACGATTTATCTTGATCTAGTGTAAAATAGAACTTTTCTGCATCGGGGAATCTGAAAGTCTTTCTCTTAGAATTGCACCGAATCTAATCTGTATTTGCATGTAGCCATATAGATAAAAAGCCATAAAACTTTTTGCGCAGATTTTATAACTGTGGCTTGGTATCATGCACTATATTTTAGCATTGTTTGAACTAAAGGGCATACGCGTACTTCTCTGCTAGGTTTCAATGTTACACAATTCCACTGTGCGTTTCATCGATGCATTAATAACAATGATTATTATTTAAATATTTTAATCTGTCGCCCATGACGAGTTGCTAGTGACTCGATATATGTGTATTAGGATTCATGTTGAACTTCAATACAGTTTATCGTTTGGACTTGACCTGATACACGAAAGTACTGGATTAAACCTTCTTGGAAGACCACTTGCATAGCTTTTGACCGAAGTTTGCAATTTTTAAGTCATATTGTTACAAAATTTAATCAAAAATACTTTTAAAAGAGATTTTCATCAACATTTTTCCTTTTATAGTTATCTTTTAAGACTGTTATTCAATTTCCCCCACTGTTTGTTAGATTTATTTAAAAAGTACACCAAAACACGTTTTAAATAACTTTTGATCGATTTTTGAAAACTTTTACCTAACTTGTATGTAATTTAGGTCAGCTTTGGAAAGATCTTCGTTCAAAGTTTAAAAAAAAAAAAAAAAAAAAAAAAAAAAAACCAACACCACTGGTCGCCAGACTGTTTACTTAAAAGACAGAGGCTACTGATCGTCTAAGATTTACTAAACCAATTGAGGCCACTGATCGCCACATATTTACTAAAAACCGCGGATACTGGTATTCAGAATTTTACTAAAAATCTGAGACCAATGGTAGTCAAATTTGTAATTAAAAATATTTAGGCCACTGAGTGCCAACATTTTACGACTCGTCTGACACCAGGCCACCGACTTTTCTTATAAAAGGGCCACCCCAAAATTATAGGATGAAGAGTCAGCGCGGATCCCAAATTTTATATCAATAAATCATTAGATTCAGATTTAGAAAATATACAAGTAGCACACCTAATAATTGTCCTGCAACCAAGTATAGTGTACAAGCTGATAAAGGAATGGCAGGTCTATTTCTCAAGATACAAATTGTGTACAGAAAATGCCTATTTTATATACAAGCCATTAAATATTTTTGATTAATGCAAATAGTGGAATATAGGATGGTCGATATGATAAAGACATGAGCCATATATCTTCCAAATAATACCAGAAAAAGAAGTGCGGTGGACTTATTTATTTATACTAATTAGCAGCGCACTAAGATTCGAAAGAATAGCGCGTCTAAATCAGAGTATTAAATCATATATGATATACATTTTAGGTGGCCAAGTGAAAAATGAAAACTGCATTAAAAAGGTCTGAATACTAGTATACTGTTCAAAACACCTTAACAAAACTGTTTTCATATTTAATTGTAAGTGAACAAGGTTTTAACGCAGAAGAAAACATTACATCAAGATTTCAACACTATATTTCCCATTCAAAAGATGGACTAATCTATTTAGTTGGTGGAGATGACATATTTTTCATACCCAGTGATATGGTAATGAGGATAGATAGTATAGATGGTTAAAATAATAATTTGCTAAAATGATTAAATTCAGTTAAATTAGGAATAAATCCTGATGTACATATCGAGGTGGCAGAAATTGATCAACCATCTGTAGTAGTTCGCTAACAGACAGACAACGCAAATGAGGACTCTAATACGAATTATATAGAGAAACCTACACAAAATATGTCTGATAATATAGATAATGAAACAAATAAACAGGTATTTATTATTATGTCTATGCTTGTACGAGCTGGTGCAACTTATGTTGTGAAATAGATTAATAAATGAACTAACTTGTTAATAGAGTAGTTAATAGAATAATCTCTAATCCTTTTTGTTACCACAAATGAAACTTTTGGATAAATTCCAAAGAACAAACTAATCAATGCAAAAATAAGCCAATTTGCATTATCATCAGTTAAGAAATACTTTTCCAGACCTATGTTAAACGCCATCGTAATACACTACCATTTATATTAGAGAATGCTGCTGCTGCTAAGTTAAACAGGTATTCAACAATATTTTTCAAACCTTTTTGAATTTATGAGTGAATCAGATATCTTTGCTGATCCCGCCTATACCACTACCACACCAGCGCCACCACCACCACCACCAGCACCACCACCGAGTGGCAATCCTTTTACAAAACAGATATTTTAAAATTAGTATAGTAAATGGAACATACCAGGAAATGACTGGTAAACATGACATTTTTGTAAATTCTAGATTAACTAAAGTATCAAAGTCATTGTCAGATGCAATAATACTAGCAGTGACATCTTTAACAAATACATTTCTTCTAATTCATAAATTACACGAACTACAGATAGAATTGAAAGAAGTCTACTTTACAACAGACGGAATTAGATACTTTAGTGATTTTTTTACCTTTTAGGTTTTGACTAACAATTTCTACATTACGTGCTAGTTTGATACCTTTTAAGGAAATTAAGTTTAGAAAGGAAAGCGAGAAAACGTAGGAGAAGATAATGAATCTCAAGTTCTAGATGACACCAGGCTGCTCCGCACAATGATCAAGTTAAGTTAGATAGTCAGTAACTATTTAAAATATTTGTAACTTCACGATAACTTGAAATAACCTGAAGATAACTTGAAGATAATTTGAAAATAACATGAAAAAGAACAACAAATCTTGAAAGCAAGCCGAAGGTTAGAAAGTTATAATTCATACCCTTCTGAGATTAGTACTCAATTCAGTGAGTTTCCTTGGCTGCCCGCACCAACCCCACTATCCTCACAAGAAAGTGCGCATCCAACCCAAAAGGAATGGAATTTAGTTAAGAATATGGATATTCATGCGTAGCAGACATATTCCCATTAGTGACACTGTAATTAACTACGATAAATACAAAAATTACTCCTGATTTCTCCAAAATTAAGCAAATCTTCTTTAATGCCACAGAGTCTATGATAAAACCAGCAAGAGATTATCAGTACAGGCCATCAATACATCACATTCACACATATCAATATTGGTTTCACATATCCCCGATAAAGTTAGAAGACGTTGATAATTTCGAGGATATATTTGATATATTTGTAAATATCGTGGACAAATTTGTAAACCAGCTAGAGTGGCAGGGAGGGAGAGAGAGAGAGAGAGAGAGAGAGAGAGAGAGAGAGAGAGAGAGAGAGAGAGAGAGAGAGAGGGTGGGTGGGGTGGGGTGGAAATCAAGCATGCGAACTGAAAACACTTGCCTCCAATAAGACACGATTGCTTCTGAATGAGTAGCTCTATCGGTAAATGACGAATATAAAATTGGATTTGTCTTCATTTACGACTGCATCATATGAAGAAAAAAAGAATCATCGACATAGCAGCCAATACAACCTTAGCAAATATAATACTTGGTCTTCCCAGAATGATTTGTGCATTCCCGCTGCTGACCTTAACTTTCTCAATCTATCATTTATGATACCTTCTTATAATTTGTCGCAAATCTTTGAAAGCCATGACAATATTGTAGTCATTCAAATTGAAAATCATAACAATTGTAAGATATGATTATGTCTTTAATATGTGCTCTATTAAAATTGCTTACTGCTGCACCGGCGACGTTTTTTTGAAACTCTACACCGAATAATACTCGGTATAATCATAACTTTCTGTCCCAATGCAGATGTTTCCACTTGATGTAACTATTGAGGTTTGATACTACTTTGAGTATACGTAATGCAATGATATGTTAGACTAAGATGCTTAATATTCCGTGGTGTTTACATTTGTCTTTGTAGAGATATATATTTATCGGATGTTGGCATTATTGCATTTTAGCTTTATTTATTCGCTACACATTTAAAGAGATGCTTAGCTGAAGAAACAATGTAGTCCATTAAAATAGTAATCAATACATCCTCATCAGCTCATAAGCTATCACCTTTTGGAATGTTTGTAAAAATTATTAGATCTGAGTTGTCTAAGTTTCTTTAAAACATCATTGTACTGATATAATAATAGAGGGCATAAGCGTCATTCAAATTATTCAGCATCTGCGTAACGAAAAATTGTTTTTTCATTATTTTGTTCCTGTAGCTGTATGCTTTTGCTCTGTTTTCTTTTTTCCTCTACAGTTTTCTATTCTACTTGTTATGTGTCCTAATCGTGACTTGTATTATCTGCATCATATCGATTAGGATAAACGCATACTTATTTGGTGTGAATGCCATACCGTTAGCTACTACTACAACAATCATAACTCTAATGTTATCCCTTTATTTAATGATAAAAAGTAATAGTGCTTTTTAATCAACCAGCCCTATAACTGCATGACAGATACAGTAACATATTGAACTTTATTAATACAACAGTGTGAAATATTGCCATTTTAAACCCAGTGAATAGAAAAATAATCGTTTAGCGTTCACAAATAATCCAGTATAAATTTAATCATGTAATTGTGATAATGTTTAGGCTCAAGTTTCATTTGATACAGTAGATGCAACAAATATTGTACCAGAGTCTGATTTATTTAGTTGTATGAAGTTTTTGTCTAGTTATTTATACTGATCCATGTTGGCACATTTTGAAAGAGCATAGTTAAATTCATTAATTTAAGGGATGAGCTTTAATATTTAAAAATGTCAAAAATCATCCCGTTATTGCTGGATATTACTCTAATGTAAAGCTTCAACCTACCTTTCTCACATCCTGTCAGGAGAATTAGTTCCGTCTCATCTGGTATATCCTTCCCATCATAGCTTTTATTTTATCATTCAACACCTTTTTGTATTATTGATTCTATCTTATAACTCATCAAGTTTAGTAACAAATGGAATACTCTTTTTTCCATTTCTGTGTTCAACTGAATTGCGAATTCCTGTAGGTTTTCTACTATTTATAATTTAACTGTACCAATTCTTCCACTAAACGGAAGAGTCTTTTCATCTACTACAGTTTTGAATCCATCTGTTTACGTTGTAAACATTTATTCCATATAAGAGATATTTGCTATTGTGCGTTTCACATTTTTACCTAATTCGTCAATACTACCTTGCACCACACATATACTATTCATCATTTTTTAGCCAACACATTCTTTGGGATCTGTGTTAGATAGTTTAATTCCAATAGTAAGTTTACGTTTACAAGTTTGTAAGGTCTGATCTTTTAATATTTTGATTGTGTTATTTAAAACAGTTATAAGCCTTAAGTCGTTTCCAGAGTTTTTATTATACTTGCATTCATACTTATTTTGTTCTGTTTTCATCTATATTTCTGATTATTTCTTTTAAATCGCTCTTATTTTGCAATAAGAGAATGTATTAGTGTGATCAGTTATCTTATCTTACAGTTGTATTACAGCACCTTTAAAATCATTAAATGATTCTTAATCTCTTGATCATTCTTTCTTGGAGTTCATTATTTAAGTCTGTCTATAACTGTGTTTATTGTGATTGTAAATTAGTATAGTTTTTTGAGATTTGTTTATTATCTTTATGTCATTCTCTAATCCCTGGGTTTCTTTGAGTTTTTCTTTTGTTCAATTGATTCCAAGTATTATTGAATTGTAGGTATTTTATATGCTTTTTCTCTTGAAAACTTTCTCACAGTTGGCAAGGATTTTTTTTAGCATTAAACAGTGTATTAAATCTTTGCTTAAATAAATCAGGTACATGTAAGAGCTTTTTCTTGTTGTCGTCAATTTCTTCCGTTGCTCTTTAAATTGTGTAGCTCCTTCAGTACCCCTCTGATTAATCAAGAAAAGTTTGTTGTGTACTTTTCTACTTTTCTTTAAAATATTTCTAATTATAAGTCTTATGCCTTACGTATTAGATAATCAGCAAGCTTTTATACAAACTGTTTATTATTTGTCCAGTTTCCATGCTTAATGGTGGAGTAAATGAATGTGCAGAGGTTCCCTAATTACCGCCAATTGCCATATGCGTCGCATACAATGAAATAGTAAAGAGCCATTGATTAAACTTGTCGGACTCAAAACTACTTGATTGAAAGCAATAACTAATGTGTTTCCTGTATGTTTACTGTCTGCTTGTTTGTATGTATCTCCTTTTCGATCTTTAATTTTCAAGCCATTTAATTTGAAGAAAACAATCTTGGGATACTTGCACATCATCACGAGAAGGTGTGTCGCGTACCACATAAGGGGTTTAATCTTCAAGGCCAAGGTCACGGTTTAATATTTTACGATTTCCATCACACATTCGTTTCTGGTCTATACCTTTAGAGCTGTGTGAGATTAAGGGATGAATCATTTCGAATTTACACTCCATCAGTCCTCTCGGTTAGTTCGACATCAACATTAGGGGATGAGTTGCCCAACACATTGGGGATCACATCTTTAAAGTCAAGGTTATAATTTATTATTTCAAGTATTCCATCAAAGTTTCCTTACCGCTCTATAACTTTGCAGCCCGTTCAGCTTTAGTGATGAAACTTGGCATAGGTATACATTGTCATTAGAAAATGTCTCGTGTACCACATTGGGGATCGTATCTTCTAGGTCCTGGTCATGGGTGAATATGTTAAGTTTTCAGTCACACTTTCATTTCCTCTCTTTAGTTACGATTACTTTGAGATTGAAAGATAAACTTGGTATACTTATACATCATTATTTGCAAGCGTGTTACATACCACATTAGCCGTCGTATCTTCAATTCCGACGTAATGTGTCAGTATTTTAAGTGTCCCTACATTCGTTCCTTTCTAACATTAGAGCCATTTGAGACTAAAGGATGGAACTTGGTATATCTGTCATTTATCATACTGGGGGCCCCATAGTTAATCCAATGTGTATATGCCAGTATTGTACGTTTCAGTAGCATTGTTCCTTACCTTCTGTAAATTTTTAGATTTTAAATATAAACTATTGAAATTTGGTAAACCTGTAAATTGTAACTAGAAGATGTGTTGCATTCCACATTTTTAGTCCGATATTCAGGGTCGAGGTCACAAGTTTCATGGTTGGTTTTGTTTCTGCTTTTCTTTGAGGTTCAGATATGAAACACTGTTCACTTACGTTTGTCTATCTTTTGAAATCCGATGTATCACAATCAAGGATTTATCTTTAATGTCAAGGGCACTGCTAAATTGTTTCCTCTCCCTCATGCTATTTATAGATGAAAATAATAATAATAAAGAACATCTTCAACAAAAGTGATCATTTTCTACCTTCTATTTATTTCCCTTTGGTTACCTAGTCACTGAAAAAAGTAGAGCCTGCCTGATTAAAGTAGGATATGGTGTTCTGTATTATGGTGTGTTAAAGACTTCGCAATTTAAAACAAAAAATATTAAATTGGCAAAAGTTTTGATTCATATTCCATAAAGTTTCAATTTATGTTCGAAATTTCTGATTCCTATGCGATAATTATGTGTTATATGCAACATTTGAATGGGACATACCAATCAAAAGGCGCCAGGCGATTGGAGTCAATCTGGTCCGATCCTGTCACTTTCTAGTAAACAGCCCGCTTGGCGTTGGTTTCATTAACTATCTTAGGTTTATCATCAACCTCAAAATGTGGAATCAAGCAATCCGTTAGATTGAAATTAAAATTGATGCAATCAGATTGCTAATTCTTGACTTGAGGCTGAGGGTGAATTTAAGATGTCAATTGATACCTGAACCAGGTTAATAAGTGACTTTGTATATTTCGCCTCCCGACCGCTTGTTGAAGAAATACCCCATTGTGTTGGTATACGGTACTCATCGTTTTGCCCTCAATATAAACTGTAGCAAGTGCAATGACGCATAACGCGATTTATTGCAGTAAATGTGTAACATATTATCAAATAAATAAGTCCACACGACCGAGACGACAAAAACATCACTTTCGCCGATGGGCAAAGGATAAGGATCAAGTACGTCACACACACACACTGTTATATTGTTATTTTAACCCGGTCGCCAGACTAGACTGTGACGGCAAGTTCTGCTTGCTTATTGTATCAGTTTGAATGGGAAAACTTATTACCTGGCCCTGTGGTATTACGCAAACTAACACGACATCGTACGCGTGGTTTCTGGAAACGAACAACTTCTTTTAAATTACCCACAGAGTTTACCCAAATGATATTATAAATTACCTATAATGTAACTCATCGCATACTCATGTTTAAGCCATAGTGTTGACAATCTAAAATAGATCCAACAACAAACACATAGTAAATTAATTTTGAACTGAAATGATAAAACTTCAAATGTTGTCGAGCAAATCGCTAATTGTTGACCGAGGAAGAAAATTATTTCGTATTTCGATTCAAGACTTGGAATGCACCAATGGAAAGACAAAATATAACCCATCCTTTCCGTGACCTTATCGATATAACGCGAAATGCACAGAAGCACAGCATTCCTTGGCGGTTTAACTATGTATGTCTGTCCGTATGTTTCTCTCTCTCTCTCTCTCTCTCTCTTTCTCTCTCTCTCTCTATATATATAAATATATATATATATATATATATATATATATATATATATATATATATATATATATATATATATCGCCATCAAGCTCAGTTTAAACCATAAGCCACCATTCACCTCCTCAGAGACTTATAAAGCAAGATTGTTATCCCATAGTTCACATTACTAAAAAAAGTATTATCATTCAAACAATTAACTTTTTTCATGATCCACTCTCGAGTAATTTTGTTTTACATTAACGCGCAGGTTACCTCTTGTAACGATGCTCATATCTGTAGTTTTTTTTTCTACCTGCATACAATTTCTGGGGGAAGCCAAAGTCATGCTACGTTAACGTTGAATATAATTGTTGACGCAATTGCTTTCCAAGCATAAAGTTCAAAGTGTCTGTTTTCGAATAATCCAGAGGCTTAGCATTCCACATTTCTGACCTTTCTTGACGACTGAGATAAATGGAGAGGTATATAAACAAGGATTTCAATGCGACTCGTCGGCAGCTCTAAATAGAGATCGAGTACAATGAGGGATCCCGTCGCTTTTTTGCTGTTGGTAAGCCTACATGCGATCGTCTTTCCGAAAGGTATTTATTCATTCATTTCTTGTCCTTTTAATCTTATCTTATCTGATCTTATCTTATATATATATATATATATATTAATATATATATATATATATATATATATATATATATATATATATATATATAAATCACGTTTCTTTTCTCTACTGATTTCGCAGTTGAGTGTTCAGATGAGTTATTACATTTCGTTTTGTCAGGATTTTGGTAATGTAGGAATAAGTTGTATTTGCTAAACTAAAGAATTTCGAGCTAACATAATTATTTAGAAAACAAAATATCTGAGACCAAAACGCGTTGGTTGGAAATAATATCTAAATAAAAAACAGGTTAATAAATTGTAATCAAAATTGTTGTCATTTACGTTATACCTGTAGTTTAAAAATTGTTTTTAGCACAATGTTTCTAAAACATTATTTTATTGTTTGAATCATACACCCCTCTATTATCAATAAGCACACCGTATCTTTTTAAAAGTGGTTTGTGTGTATAATCGTTGAAGTTCTCCTTTTTTATTTTATCTCTGCAATTTGTTTTCGCTGTGGAAATATTAAATTGTCACCCTCAGACATGCTTGCATTTATTATCTACTCGCATGTGATATATACAAAATTATTTCCCGCGTTGATCTTTATTATGTACACTTTTAAGATTATTTTTTATGGCATAAAATGATGACGATTATCATTAACTGAAGGCCTGAAGGCTGACACAAGCTCATGCGTCAATATGAGACCTTTCATGTGATTAAGACCAATAACCAGTCTAAATAAATTATAACAGAATGAAGAAATGTAATCGGAATTTTGCATGCAAGGTGGTAGCTTCCTGAACAGATTTCTTTTACGTATTCTAAATTATTTCCTTATATGTTTGAACTCGAGAACCCAATGTATAGCTTTTGTTACAAAGTAGCTTTATCGTAGCTCAAAATTGTGACAATGATAAAAAACATTGTCTTTTCTCATCTACCTTGAAAATTAAACTCTGTGTTGATTTATATCTTTAGGAAAAGTAAAAAATCAAATAATAATATTATAAAGAAATAAAAGAGCTGAACTATCTCTTGCGTCTTTTTGGAAGACTGTTATTTGCAACAATTCTAACCAAGATCAATATTAAAAAATACTTTGAACTCGTTTCATCTATAATTGTATCGTAAATGTCGATCCTAAGAATAACCAATCAGAAAACGTCATTTGACTAGGCTAATTGCTGGGATTTCAGCTTTATTATAGTAGAAAACTGAAATAGCACAGCTTGATGTTTTTGAGAAATATCTGGTCTTACAATATTTATTTTTCCAGTTACATAAGCTGTAAGTTTAAGTTCAAATAAATCGCAAGGCACTAACATTGGAAAGGGAAACAGATGGTAAATTATATTTTCTGAGTAAACCAAATGCTTTCATTGAGCGGAAACATGGCTCGAACACTTATGTTAATTCTAATAATTGTGTTGTACATACGAAAGCTACATTTATTCGATCAGTAGTATGATTAAAAGTCTCATTTGGATTCATCAGCTACTGTCGGAAGAACTAATGTATAGATATTTTTGATTACAATGAAAGATATATGAATAAGGTACATCTATGTGAAAGTTGATAATGTAAACATCAATCACCCGTATAATCCCCATTTGTCAGTCCGGCATAAAGCTTTTCCATTTTTTCTTTCTTTTTTCTTTTCGTTTATATGGAAAATTTGATACAACCATAACTCTAAAAATTTTGACCCGCAACACTGAATTTTCGAAGGTTAAAGATTACAGATGCATTTAGCAGCCTATGAGTAACTGATTTGTAAAGAAAAACGCAAAAATAAGAATTTTCAGAACGGATTTTTGACAATAAAATCAATGGCTCATGATCGTATCCGACAAGAAATAGGACAGAAGAGCAGTAAACATTTTGAGATAAATTTTTGCTGGTGCAGTTCTTGTTTCTATTGTTCTTACCTTGACATATACTTTGAACCAAAATAAGTGCAATTTCTAATCAGAGGTTTATTTCATTCGTTAGTGAAAAAATGGTGAAAATATTTCTTGCAAACTTTAAATTCGATGACACTTTCTTATGTACAATGTAACACTAATTCAAACATTCAAATCAAGCTACTATTGAATTTTCTTTCTTTTACAAAAACTCGAACATACACGTTCTCTCTCCAGGCAACGAAGGCTACAATCGAAAGGAATATGAGCCATTGAAAGATATTATTAGAGATGAATTCGATTATGTTGACCAAAACAAAGACGATTATATTGATAGAGAGGAGTTCAGGTGTGTACACGTCTTATTAACTTATCTGATGAAACATCAGGTTAATCTATGGTATACCTCCGGTCTTATAAATATTGTCTTTGTCATGATTTTCATTCTGTCCATTCGGATTGAGCGTAGTGATTGTCTCAAACCTGCTGAGGCAAACAACTATAACCTATCAATTGAAATATAAATGGATACGACAGTCTTGGCATTGAGATACGTAAGGTTAATTTAAAAATCTACAATAATATAAAGAATTGAATCTCATTCACCGAAGACTTAGCAATATTGTGCCTTTATTTAGTCAGATCAAGATAAGGATACAGGTCGCGAAGGATGGCAGGGAAAACTACCTTCCATGATCAGCGACAGTTCGCCCATGTTTTTTGTATGTGTCCAAAAGTAGCTAAAATAAAGCAAAATAAAATACTGCTCCTGCTCACTTCAATCAAATCCCTTTTAAGAACCCGTATGTTCCTATCTAATGTTCGCCTAAAGCAGCGAACAATATACAGCGCAGACAAGCATAATCTTGAGTATATTTTAAATAGGCACGTGTGACTTTGTGATACGTCCTGAACGTTGCAATCGCGCTTTCTCTCTGAAATACTCTGTACTGAGCAGGTGAGTGGTGGCAGTTACCTGGAACTGTCAATTTCATATTTGACAAATGGGGCTACACTTATTCTGAAATCTGAAAAGATCATATATAGTAATGGCGTATACTTTTTATTCTCATTTTGTACACATCACCTTATAGGTCAACTTTGCTTTAGTATGATTGAGTTTAGGCTAGGCCCAGACATTAGTTATCAAAGTTGTTGTCCTTATAGCAGAATTAGGTATTGAATTACGCTCTACTCACAGTCATATTTATTAGAATTGCTGTTGCCTTAGTAGACGATGAGAGTGTATGGTTACTTTTGCCGTCATATTCGATGACGTTGTTTGATTTATCATAGTTATCAATAGCTGTAGTTAGGCAGTTAAACATTCACATATATCCAATCACCTATGTTATACATATTCTACTTACCTGAACTCACTACATCTGCTGATTCTTTTGGAACTCGATGTAGACGCTAATCTTGAAGCTAACGAATTAAAATTGTATCTATAATTGTTTTTATATGTCTGCTTATGTATCTAACAGTTGACATTTTCTGAAGGTCTGCTTATGTACCTAATAGTTGCCATTTTCTGAAGGTATGCTTATGTACCTAATAGTTGCTCTTTTCTAAAAGTCTGCTTATTATCTACTAGTTGTCATTTTCTAAAGATCTTCTTATGTATCTACAAGTTGCCATTTTCTAATGGTCTTGAACATTAGGAATTTGAGCAAAATGTGTTGTTGATACTTGCTAGATAAGAGGTTTAGCATTTGCATTAATTTAAATTCAGGGATTTGAAAACTTTCCATACATCTGTAAATTTCTTATTCAATAATCCATCACGGAATTGTCTACAAAGATCATGTATTTTTCTATTTCGACGCTGATGAAGATGGGAAAATAAATTATGAAGGTAATTTGTTAATAGCTGCATATTGCTAATAATAATAATAATAATAATAATAATAATAATAATAATAATAATAATAATAATAATTATAATACCAATAATAATAATAATAATAATACTAATACTACTACTACTACTAATAATAATAATAATTTTGCTTCGGAGCATGGCATTCTGTTGTGTGAAAGATAAGATAAGAATTCTTTATTTCGGACTGCATGGTCCATACATCTAAATTAAAATATAAAATATAGACGTATTTTAAGACATAAAAGTTCATAGGTGTCTTATGTACAAATATACAGACCCATCTACAACTACAGAATGTCTCTGTCATTGTTGGAATAAAATTAGGTAAGACATTTAAATAGTAATTTGTTCCATCTTTCAATAATTTGAGAACTTAAATGAATATCATAGTTCCACAAAGATTTCAAGAAACAATTCTTAATATTAGATATTCGTGTCATCATTCATAACACATATTTTCTCATTATTTCTTCAAAACTAAATACATTATAGTTTACAAACATGGTAGAGGCACTATTCCATCTTGGAAGGATTAGTAGTAAACGAAGACTATTATTATAGCCAATAACTAGTTTTCTTTTCATACATTCACTAAAGTTTGTCCACAGAGGTGCACAGTACATTGTGCAACAATAAGATTTGAATAATCTAATCTTTATATTCACAGAACAATTTCTAAATTTACGTAAAAGCATGTTTGTTCTAGTACCCATAAATCTGTAATGTCTCATCATATCTTCATCTTTTGACCGGTTGGATTTTAGCATATGACCCAAATACGTATAACTGTCGACATATGCAAGAGCATTGCTGTTAAGAAGTACAGATTGACGAGATGGTAATTTGAAAGAAGTTGACTGAAAAACCATGCAGACCGATTTTTGTGTGTTATATATGATATCATTCTCCAATGCGTAATGTTCACATATCTTTAATAATTTCCTTAAACCAGCGATAGAAGGACTTATCAATGACATATCATCAGCAAAACAAAAATTGCTAAGAAATGACGCATATAGTGTCAAATGCATCCCCACGTGACACTATCCCAGCTTACGATTTAAATCGTCTATGTATATATTAAATAACAAAGGCGAAATAACACCTCCCTGCATCAACCCTGTGGTTACATGAAAGTAATTGGATACTGCACTTCCCCAACGCACATAGTAAAATTGTTTGCAATACCAGTTAACTAGAGTAGGAACATTGTAAACGGGTATTTGATTGTCGAGCAACTTTTTAAACAGTGTCCAATGATTAACCCTATCAAATGCCTTACTAGCGTCTAAAAACATGTAAACACAGGGCTACCATGTTCTAAATAATAGCTGACAGTTTCCTTAAATTTATAGAGGCATAAGTCTGTTGAATGTTGTTTTTTAAAACCTAACTGATTAGCAGAAATTGTTACTTCACATCGTTGTAGTACAATACATTCAAATATTTTCGAAATAATTGTCGTGAGAACTATAGGTCTATAATTATTTTTGTCTGCCAGATTACCAATTTTGCTTTTTAGTATCGGGATAATTGTAACTTTTGTGAAATCATCAGGAACAAAGTTTAGCTATGGCACATTGGATCTCGGACAATGATATCAGTTCATTAAGACTAGAAGAGGCCTTACATGCTGAAAGAACATACTCCTTATTTTTTAACACTACTGAGTAAGGCTTCAAAATGATTTTTCCACATGTTGCATATGTTATTTTGGTCATGGTTCCCATCAATGCAGATCGGTAGCTTATTAGAAGTTGTAGTAGTATTTTGTTCAACCTACTTTAGGAATTCACGTTGGTATAAATTGGCAAACCCTAATTGTAATAACTTGTTTTTTTTCCTTTCACCTGTCACCAAATCAAATGAATGATACCAAGGCCTTAGGAGTCAAAATTGCATTAACACATGTGTTCCTATAAAACAGAGAGATTGGTGGCGCTAAAAGTAAATCATTCGCTCAATAAATGTGCATATTGAAGTAATTGCCTCAGTTTAAAATGGTTCTTTGTTTGTTTTTATTGTTCAAAATTTTTGAAAATTACATGTGCATTATCAGCGAATTGCCTAGAAATATCACAAAGTAGTGTCCATGTCCGTCTACTCTTAAAACATATATATATATATATATATATATATATATATATATATATATATATAAATCCTTGAAAATTATCTGTTCTGCATGAGTATATCATGAATGACAAAGAACGAAACAAAAATTAATAGCACTTAAAAAAGAAAGAATAATACAAGGGTCCATATCATTTTGTTCACTTTACCTGATATTATTCATGGTGAGGACAACTTCGTTAGCCAGGAGCCGTCGATCCACTTAGTTACACATGACCACATGCCATTTATAGCTAGCCAAATCAGTATCTGATTGGATCCAGCTGAAAGAAAGTGATACAATCAGATTGCTCATTATATTTACCTAGTAAGAGAGCGGTGAACAACAGTATAAACTTCTGTAGACAACGACGCAAGTAGCATGTAAATTTCTCTAGTTTCATACACGTTTTTCTTTCTAGTAAATTTATATGAACACCATAAAGGCAACATAATGAAAATCTATCAGGCTAAGTAATAATCTCTTTAAATGGTCGATTGATTTTACTTGCTATAGATAGTAACTCATCATTCACAAGAGGGTACTTGCTCAAATCATTGATTTGGCTAGCCATATATGCGGAGGGTCAATGTGGAACGAAGTGGATCGAAGACTGTTAAGTAGCAAAGACAGGAGAGGAATGCTGCAATTTATTTATGCAAGGGCAAGTACTTTAAATGTTTCTATAACAGGAAATTATATATTTGTTATACATATTTTATTCTTTGTATTTGTCGTAACTCTATATTTATCTTAAAATTACTAGTGTAACCTAAAAGCCGCACTCATACGTTATGATGCGACACGTGTTGAAAAAAAGGTTGTGATTTGTTCTGATTTACTTCACGACGAATCATTATGGTGATTTACATATGTGGCTTTTACAGCCATACAGAAAACAAGCCGCAGAATAATTACTAGTTCACTCAGCTCAGCATCGCGAATGATATTTCCGTCTGTAGCTCAGTGAATTTTCAAGTAAGCGTCTCTAAATTTAGACAAAATAAAATTGCCCAACTCGTTTCGCACACTATTTTTGTATCAACATATAGAGCAACACCACTCATTCGATACATGCTGAAAAAAGAGTGGTCTGTGTACATGGGATCCGCCATGTTGGTCCTGAAGTTATGGAAGAGTCCATTTTGACACAAGACTAAAGGTTATATAAGCCGTCGCGTGCCACGCGTAAACAAACATCGTCTACTTCATCTAGTTTTCATTAAACTGTTTTAAATTTCTACTTAGCATCTCTTTATGGCATGATTTGTCTAATGAACAGAAGATGTTTATTTATTTGTGGCACGCGACGACTCGCATAACTGCTCAGTCCTGTGTGAACATTTGAATTCTTCCATAACTCCAGGATTACATGTACGCATACCACTCTCTTTCATCATGTATGAAATTGGTAGTGTTGTTCTGTATGTTGATACAAAAGGTGTTGAAATCATTCGTGCGCGAATTGAATTTGCTAATGTTGGCTACATTTCGAGACGATCACGTACAAATTCACGGAGCTACAGACGGGAATATTATTCGCAATTCAATAGAAACTGTAGTAGTTATTTTTGTGTTTTTTTAACGAAGTTTGTGTATTATCCTCTTCTTGTCATTTGTTCTCTTTACTATATCGCTCAGAACTTGTTCGACTCATTATGAAATAGTAGCGTTAAAGATTTTTTTCCCGCAAATATTTATGAACTATGAAATGTTAATCTAAATCTGTATTTCAGAGTTTATAGAACAATGGTTTAATGCCTAAATCTGGATGGCTTCCGTCTGAAACATTTAAATTCCTGGATATATAGGGGTACCAGAAGCCAGGAAATGAAACTGTGCTAGACAGGAAGTGAAGAGCGTGTACAATTCAAGGATTATTCAGACAGCTATCTTTCACGAAGAGTCTTTTACGAAATATATCCCAAATCAATTATTTTTCATGCAAAGAACTGATAGAGTCATAACTGATTAAACTTATAAATGACAAGGCCTCTTTGTACGTGGTTTACCCCCCCCCCCCCCGAAAAAAAGGTTGGTTTTGAACATAAAATTAAATTTCAAGTAATCAAGACAATTTCATATATTTTGTAAATTTTTCAATTATATATTCTGAATTATTCATTATTGGTTTAATATCCCCCAAATCTGAAACTGCTGATATAATTTCAGCATACAGGATAAATTTAAAAAGACACTGTACATTTTGTGATTTTATAGGAGATTTTTATGACTTTAAAACAATATTTACCCTAGAGCGCAATGAAATACCTCGTTTCACAAAACGCTATAAATTTAAAAAGATATAATCTAGGTACTCAACTGCAATTTAGGAAAAAAAATACTTTTTGAAAGTATTTCTAAGTGCGATTTCATAATTATAATGCTTCGTGGTCATCTGAAAACTGCACTTGGGTAAACCTCGTGTTAAGATTAATTCATTATAGTTATAGAAATCAAAGGAAAATATTATTATTTTGTAATTGCCTTTTTAGTCTTTGAGATTCAAGTTGAGTTGTTTTACCTTTTTGATAGATAAACAGACCACGTATCGTTTTTAGCATAATACCATTTATATTTAAAACAAATGTGGAGAAAAAGAAATTTACATAGCAACAATTGTTTCTTCCGTCTGATAATACAATATGTGTAGCCTAATACAAGGTCTACAGGTGAATTCATGGGCAGGAGGTACAGCTATAATATATCAAGAGTAATAAGCTGGTGATCAACCTATCATTATAATTAGGAACAACTGTTTATTTGCAAAAATAGTATGAGTGTCTGACTGACTGACTGACTGACTTTATTTCCTCTTCAACAGAGATTACATCAGGTAATCCAATTCAAGACTATACAAGATCATGAAGCAGAACAAGGAATCAAGTGACATAACTAGCAGATAAATACTGCCTCAACAAACGTATTTACAAAATGAAACATCTTAAAGTATGCAATCATATAAATATATCTATAGAAATATCAGAACAAAATATGATTTGATTTTTTCTTGAAGAAAGTCAGTCAGTTAGACAGTCATGCATACACACACGCACGCAAACACACATGGATACAAACATACATGCATACATCTGTCATGTAGCAAGAAATACACATATTTTGTACCATTTGTATAAGTTTTCCATTTCCTTATCTATACTATCTCAAAGTTAATGTTAATCATGTAACAATATAGGTGTACTGACAGCCATTGTCTCATCACAGTATTAGGCAAATGTTTAAAGAATGTTAGTGCCATGCTAAGCTCTTGAAACACAATAAGGATCCGAGTATAACGATAAAAGAGACATACTGCGTAAACTAAGACAAAATGAAACATAATAATACATATAATCATACAATTATGTCTAAGAAATTTTGGAACTTAATATCATTTATCTTAATAAGGCTCCAGCCTTCTTTGACCATTTGCCTGATACCGCTAATGTCATAGCGTGTGTCAGTACATCTAGTATATAGCATATATTACTACATTATTACCATTAACCTTAAACAAGAGAAGTCAAGGACTTTTATGTATTTTGGGATATGTTTGAGAATTATGCTATAATTATTCCTAAAGCGGGTGACTGATACGTTAATGCAATTATAAGTACATAGCCCAACAAAGATTAAAAGAACAACACAGATGGAAAATTTATACAAATGGTAACAATATGTGTCTTTCATACCACCTGATAAATGTACGCATGTATGCGTGTATGTATGCTTACATGCAAGTATGTGTGTGCGCGCGGGTGTGTGTATGTATGTATTGTTGGCTGGCTGATTTTATTTCCTAGTAAACAGAGATAGCATCAGGTTTGTCCGATTCAGGATAAAACATGATTCTGAAACACAGCACCTACTAACATTATTACCTGAAAAAGGAATGCTAGATATTGCGTCAACTAACATATTTACAATGAGGATTATCTAATTATGTAAAACCATAAAAATATATCTTTAGATGTACCGGAATTGCTTTCACTTAGCCTAGTATAACCCTGGTCATTCTTAAACACTTATATGGTGCTAGTACTAGTACCAATACATAATATATGTACATGTGGCATCTATTGTTAAGCGATAAGTACCTACTTTGTGTACTTGGAATATAATTGATATAATACCTCATTTTTGCACTGAGACGTTTAGAGTAACAACAAATAGGAAAATGTATACAGGTTGTAGCAGTATGTGTCGTCCCTGATTCGTGATAAGTGTGGGTAATTGTCAATGAGATTTAATCTCGAATATGAACGCCTTTCTTGAATAATACTTACTTTACAGTAGACGGACGACTCTTAGGGTAGATATACCGGTAATATTGAAAGGAGACCAGAGAAATCAAAATCTTCCGCTGTACGTCATGATGCTTGTATTAAAGGATGATTTACAAATATCTTTTGTGCAGTAAACAGTAACAAAATTAATAAGACAGCGAGATTCCAATCAAAGTAAGAATAACAGGGAGCAAGTCCCGTGTGGATAAAGAGAAACAGAGGCAGATCAGCAATTTTTAAAAGACATAAGGTTTGATCCAATTCGGTGATCAGATCATCTATCATTACAAGAAAGAACCATGCAGACAAGATGCGACCCTGACCTACTCCCTGTTTAATACCGAAACGTTCAGACTCTTTGCCCGCAAATAAGACAGAACATGTCACGCTCTCGAACGAGTCTTTCATGATGCGCCAGGTCTTTCCTTGGATTCCAAGTTTGTACAACTTGTAAAATAACCCACTGTGCCAAACCGTGTTGAATGTTTTAGCGTTATCAAGAAACGTAACATAGACAGAAGCATCTATATCCATATAATAGCATATCGCTTCCTTGATACAGAAAGCTGCAGTTATACTATCGCAGTTCTTTCTAAAACCCTGTTGTAATGGGTTTGGGAAAGAAATCTGTTCAGAAAAGATAACTAGTCTATTGTATATAATTTTTTCTAGGACTTTCTGTAACACAGGAACTATAGTTATATCCCGATAATTATTCATATCTAATTTGTTCTTCCTCCCACCTTTAAAGAGTGGTAATACAATGCCTTGTTTACAGTGGCGAGGGTACTTCTAGGTCTCGTACACTTTTGTAAATACAATTTCAAGTAACCGTACACTACTTGGAAGGTCCGCAAAAAAGTAAATGCTCAGCAAAAATACCGTCAGGACCACAGGCCTTATCTTTAGTGAGAGATCTGATTGAAGAGCTTATTTCGTCTATTGTGGGGGTTTTATCAACAATTTTATCAAAGTGAGAATAGGTTCCTTTGTTGTACTTACTAACCTCTGCTAGCACCATCTGGCAATGATTCTCATCATATAAAAAAGTATTGTCAGGTAATGACAACCTAGAAAAATGATTTGCTCATAATTCACGAATAGAGTCGAGGTCGCGTACAATTATTCCGTTTGATTCGATTTCAAAAGTGCATTCATGCTTTTATCGTTTCTTCCGTAAGAACTTTATAAAACGTAGAAATATCAAGCTCTGCAGCCCTTTCAAGCTCGCTAAATTGTTCTCTGTCGAACGTTTCTTTATGTTTCAACAATTATTTTGCAAACAATATCTTCGCCTTCTTATAATTCGTGTATGACAGGTATACCCAGCCTCGCGGTCTACCATTACAGATCCATTCTCTACGTTTCTGACGCATTTCCGTGTGAAACCGTTTTACGTTTAGTAGTTTCCAATATGGGTTAGCATACGGGCAGAACCTCTTTATGGGCCTGAACTTAGAGGCCGCGTCATATGATATGTGTATCATGCCTTGAATAATAATTTCAATATCTACGTTTGTCTCTCGTTCCGCCGTATGCACCTGCGTTAAAAAGTCGGTGCGAATTGCTTCCTTATATCTACTTATCTGTTCTGCTGAGTCTTTCTTCCAATTTACGGATTTGATTATATGCACGTCGGCCCTCTTTGTGTTATGTACAAATGGTGTGACTAGCTTTATTTTTACAGGATGATGATCTGAAATATTCAAAGGATGATCATCTATGATATCGGCCTTATCCACTAAGAAGAACTTACTTTTTTGTAAAAGTATATGATCTATCAGAGATTTAGATTTACCATCTTCTGAGAAAAAGGTAAACTCAGGTCCATTACATATGGATTGACTGTTAACAGACACTAAGTTCCTTTCGCACAGAAACTTTTCTAAAACAGCACCTCTAGCATTTGCAGTTAAAAACTTTGTTTTGGAGCTGAACAGTGAACTTAACCGGCGGTTGAAATCTCCCGCGAGTATGGGGATGCCCTCTTGGCAAAACATATCAAACTGATCTTTAAATTCTTCTATTGTCTCGGAGTAACATGCAATTGAAAGATTAGTTGATGGCAAAAGGGCTCCGAAAACAAAATATTTACATTTATCGTTCCATTTTACCTCCACCCCTAAGACCCGATCATTACCAGCGCTCGACAAAGGATTAACGCAAAGCGACTTTCTGTATAGGATTGCTATTCCCCCGAACCCTGTGTGTCTTAATATTTCTTCAAAATTGACTGTTATCCTACTGTCAGCACGTGAGAAAGATTTAACCTCGGGATGTATAGTGTCTAAAAAATAGAGCTGCTCAAGCATAAGCCAATACTCGGTGAGTACTGCAATGTCTACTTCCTTTAATAGAGAATACAGGTAAGGTGAACCGTGCATAACTCATTGTACGTTCCATGTCATCAAACTAAATGTATTGTCCGACATTATATGGCGTAAAGAATTGATTATCATCAAAAATATAACGAAGATTATTAACTGTTGAACCATAATCTATGTATGTGATTTACTGCTCGTTTCTCTAAATTCACTAATAACGCCTATTTTCCTAATCAACATACATCTCATATTTCTCATACCTCTCATACCATTCCCTTGCCCATACAAAATCTGGTCAGAAATCTGTCTCTAAAACCTTTTCAGAATCTGACTCATATACCGTGACTAAAACAGTGTATCTGTCTTTTCCTTCTCCGAGACGCCAATGCTTTAAAATTTGAGTGTCTATCACTTCTACCCCCTTTATTCCAGTGTGTTTACTTATACACTTTCTCATCTCTTCTCTTGGTCTGTCTACGGTATCCTTGACATAAGAATTCGACATTCATAGGAGTTTCTCACACGTTTTTGAGGACCGTCGTTTCTGTTTGTCGTGATAACTTCAATTGTTTTATTATCCTTAACCTATGCCTTTGTTGCGGTAGCTGATGTTGATGTCGATGGAAGTATTTCGCTCCTGTCGTTGCTGCTCTTGTGTTCTCGTGTTGAGTAATGATGATCACTGTTGTAACCTGGTCCGCCGTTATCTTTGATTACGATAACTTCTTCATTCGAAGAACTGTGTCTAGCGGACAGACTAAGCGCACCTCCTTGCTTTCGGCCGGTGGAATGCATAGCACCTCTTTCGTAACGGTCCGAATATACTGTTGGGTCTGACAAATGCTTCCGCCGTTTATTACCATCTGAGTCCGCATCTATTATCCCTTTCGCTGATTTAACCTTGGATGTTTCAGTTATAGGATTGACAGCGCTCACAATATCAGCAAATGTTGGTTCAATCTGTGCCACATGTTTTGTATTTATCTGCTTTTTATCTGTATTATTGTATGTTCTATCCTCTAACATTTGATGCAGATGCGACTGGGTTGCATTGATGTTTTCCAACTGGTTATTCGTTTCCCTGATTGATACCCTTAAGGTCAAATTGTCTTTTGATAACTTATTATCTTCTTCCTTGTGCCTTTCAAACTCTGATTGGAGTATAGCTGAGTGAACATCTCGAGCATGAAGTTCGTTTCTGATTTTATCCAGCTCGCTTCTCAGCTCTCTTATAATGTCGTCCTTGATTTGTTGAATAGTAACTTTCACAAAATGCTTTAGGTCCATTACTTTGTATAACTTCTCCGTCGTTGCAGAAATGTCACTGATATCACCTGCAAGAGACGCTATTGAACTGTGATCCAAATTCTTTGTTACTGTTTCAGGTTCTGGTTCTGTTTGTTTTCTCGATCCTTTTCTTTTAGACGCTATGCTCGCACCAACACTGCTATCAGCCGTACCTGTGCTTGGTTTATGTCTCGATGCAAGGGACTTCACCTCAGATAGGTTCTTGCCGCCTGCTAGGAAGTGATACAAAACAAATATATCCTCAGCCAATCTTTCCTCTAGAGGAGCACTGTCACATCTTATAGTTCCCTCAACTAGCCTAGTTACAGGATAGTTGTCGTTTTCTAATCTAGCCAAGTCATGCAATGATAATCTAATGTCTTTTAAGTTCTGCACATTCAGTTCAATACACAATTTCTGTTTAAATTCTACTCTATCTAAGGTTCCAAATTTCGAGTGAATTTGATTGTATATATTTTTCTCTGTCTGTGTTGCTATCTATTCCTCATCTTGTAAATCAGATTCTCCACCACCACTGTAACTCTCAGCTGTCCCTGGTTCCACGTCCATCTTGACAGTTTACCGCTATGCCCGTATACATTTTTAAAAGCCTGTTATACACCTCTTGCATGTAAATATGCAAGTACGATACCCCTGTCATACACCAATGCACCAGTGCACCAGTGCACACGGCTATATAGCCTTTATATGTCTAGTTACGTTAGTACACATCACTTGGCTTCTCTTATTCTCACTGAGTTAACGATATTTGGTTACATTTACCATTTACCAGATCTAACTCAGAATCTCCACACTGTAACGGCACCAGGTGTAACACGACAGTATATATAATTCACACAGATCATGAGCATGCATTCTACTCACAACACATAATACATGACACATAATAAACAAAACTGCTGATATAAGGGCTGAGTAGTCTTTATAATGATCCGATGTAATGTGATGTGACGTGATCGCCAGCTCACAACATATATGACAACGTAACTCTTACGATTAACGATACTTGATGTGTCACTCCCACCTACTCATCAACTTTCTAGAATCTCTTCCCAAAAGCCGAAAATATGAATTATGAATTCGAACATGAACCAGAATCCGACAGCTAAATATGAATGTGACCTTTCTATCTACACAGCTGACGACAATTAGGGCATATCTTTGTTTTACATAGAGTTTATAAACATGAAGTGCTTCACTCACCAATGCAACAATTTTGCCAAGAAGCTCTAATATATAATCCAAAATATATATTTCTAATATAATCCAAATCATGAACCAACCCCGAATACAAATATCATCACCAAATGAACGATGTTTCCCTCACAAATATAACCATCACATTTTCTAGTGAACACAGTCACATCTGCCCACACAATTTTGATGAAATACTGAGAGACATAAAACACATGACTTACCCTATTAAATTTCTACTTAGCATCTCTTTATTGTATTATTTGTCTAATGAACAGAAGATGTTTCTTTATTTGTGGCACGCGACGGCTCGCATAACTGCTCAGTCCTGTGTGAACATTTGAATTCTTCCATAACTCCAGGATTACATGTACGCAGACCATTCTCTTTCAGCATGTATGGAATTGGTAGTGTTGCTCTGTATGCTGATACAAAAGGTGTTAAAATCATTCGTGCGCGAAATGAATTTGCTAATTTTGGTAGCATTTCGAGACGATCACGTGCAAATTCACGGAGCTACAGACGGGAATATTATTCGCAATTCTAAAGAAACTGTAGTAGTTGTTTTTTTGTTTTTTTGTTTTTTAACGAAGTTTGTGTATTATACTCTTCTTGTCATTTGTTCTCTTTACTATATCGCTCAGAACTTTTTCGACTGAATATGAAAGAGTAGAATTAATTAATTAGCCTAAATCTGTATGGCTTCCATCTGAAACATTTAAATTCCTGGATATATAGGGGTACCAGAAGTCAGGAAATGAAACTGTGCTAGACAGGAAGTGAAGAGCGTGTACAATTCAAGGATTTTTCAGACAGCTATCTTTTACGAATAGTTTTTTACGAAATATACCCCAAATCAATTATTTTTCATGCAAAGAATTAATAGAGTCATCACTGATTAAACTTATAAATGACATGGCCTCTTTGTACGTGGTTCCCCCCCCCCCAAAAAAAAGGTCGGTTTTTGAACATAAAATTAAATTTCAAGTAAGCAAGATAATTTCATATATTTTGCCAATTTTTGAATTGCATATTCTGAATTATTCATAATTGCTTGAAAATTCCTCAAATCTGAAACTGCTCACATAATTTCAGCTTACAGGATGAATTTTAAAAGACACTGTACATTTTGTGATTTTATAGGAGATTTTTATGACTTTAAAACAATATTTACCCTAGAGCGCAATTAAATACCTCGTCTCACAAAACGTTATAATGCTTCGTGGTCATCTGAAAATAGCACTTTGGTAAACCTCGTGTTAAGATTAATTCATTATAGTTATAGAAATCAAAGGAAAATATTATTATTTTGTAATCGCCTTTTTAGTCTTTGAGATTCAAGTTTTGATATATAAACAGACCACGTATGGTTTTCAGTATAATACCTTTTATATTAAAAATATGTGGAGAAAAAGAAATGTATATAGCAACAATTGTTTCTTCCGTCTGATAATACAATATATCTAGCCTAATACAAGGTCTACAGGCGAATTCATGGGCAGGAAGTACAGCCATAAATAGGAGAAACACCTCAGTTTATGCGAGCATTAAGCTAAACTGCTCTCGACTACGCTTTCCCGTCAAGATGTACCTTTTCCGTTTTAAAGTAATTTTTTGTATGATATTTGGGCTTGGAAGAAGGTTTTCATTGGCACTGGCAATCAACATGATCCCGACAACGATACATTTTTGTAATATGTACAATATATAATATATCAAGAGTAATAAGCTGGTGATCAACCAATCATTATAATTAGGAGAAACTTTTTCTTTGCAAAAATAGTATGTATGTATGTATTTATGTATGTATGTATGTAGGTAGGTAGGTAGGTAGGTATGATTGTAGGTAGGTATGTATGCATGTGTGTAAAGGGTTTAACAGCATAAAGCACAGTCGTGCATATACAATGCCAAGCAAATTTAGGTATCACAAGAACGGAACACAAAACAGAGAATTCCAAGAAAATGGGTAAAATCCTTAGAATACAGAGTCCAATCTTTTTGATATAAACCGCAATCTTTTAAAAGATCCAGAACTTTCATAGCTGGAAAAACATCACAGGAAGCACCCTAGAGCACATAAGTTCCCATCCTTCATTAGTATATTGTAACATGTGGGAGCGTGCATTAAGGCATATTCTATATTCACAATCCCACATGAGTTAATAATAATAATAATAATAATAATATTAATAATAATACTAATAATTAATAATAATAATAAAAATAATAGTTAATTTTTTAAGAGCTTAAATCGACAAATTATGGTGTGTAATTGAGTTCTTTGGGATGAAGTTCACATAGAAGTATACTATTTTGGAGTAAAACTTAACAAAGAGTGACACATGACAAAGAATGAATCACAACTTGTCAGGATGTACTGTCAAAGAAGAGGGGAGGTGGGGTAGGGTCAGCTTTATTTGTACTGTGTCAATTTTGTTAACTGACCACAAATTGGGGAAAATTAATTGCAGTGAAGCAAAGAAGATTAATATTACATAATCTCGTGATATATCATGTCTGTTTGCAAAATCGACAAAAAAAAATAAACTTAGATATCCGCAAAATTTGAATGACGCAGAATCAGTATCAACATTAAATATATATCGTGTTGTCAGTGAATAACATAACACAAAAAGATGTAATTATGGAGTATTTCAGAGCGATTTTGACTTAGATTTTAAAAAGAAACTTTTTATTTTTATGAAAATGCGCCAGCATGTATTTCATTTAATCTATTTTCATCTGTTCTTAAAAATCAGCTATTATTATATGCTCATTTTTTATTCTCTCTTAATTCAACTTTTTCTGAACAGTGCAGTTTTTCCTTATGATATACTCAATTTTGTCTGCATTAACTTTGCATTTTCGAAATAGTGTAGTATTTCTCGATATTGAACGGCTTCATACTGAACGACACGTGTGAATAAACTTAATTCTTGATTTTCAATGTTGCAATTTTAAATCAATCCCCAAGTGAGTCAGTGATGACATCGGAATATTACAGCATAAAGAGTTTTAGTGTTGGCGACAAGCGTTGTGAAAGATAAATATCCCTTTTTACACATGCGTGGTATGTGGATACAAAACAGGTTCATCCTAAAATTGTTGTGTAATTCATCATTTTTACATTATCGAACTTTACTTTTACTTGGCACCATATTCCCACCGGATCTCAATAGAAGGCATCTATCATGAAAGATAAATACCTCTTTTTCTTCTTGTCTATGATGCTGAGACACAAACAGGTTCATATTTAGAATCACTCCCAGAAACGAAATGAGTACAACATTAATACCTTACTTCGTTTGAATGGGGACAGTGGCGGCGCGAGGGTTCGAGGCGCCCGGGGGCAATGTTCTCTAGTAGCGCCCATACTTTGCCACAGAGAACAGTTTTTATGTCAGTTGCCAACCTCCAACCCTACCCGCCCCCATCTACGCCCCGGCTAAAGAAGCAAAAAGAAAAAAGATCCCGACGGCGCCCCCCTCACCTGGCGCGCAGGGGGCAATTGCCCCCTCTTGCAACCCCCTCGCCCCACCAATGAATGGGGAACTATTAACTCTTTTCTTCTTAAGCGATACTGTACACATAACTTCATGAAGCATCGTTTTAATAATAGTGCATATCTTCCCATATACGATGTAGTAACCTATACATACTCTTGCATATTTAAGTTGAATTAATCAGATTTTAAGATTATTCCCCATTAAACGAGTCACATAAATCTTTTAACGATACCGATGTCTATTTTCCGCATGTAAATAAATTATGGGTATTTGTGTTCCTAAAAATGCATTATGGAACATGTCAATATATAAGGTACTACATTAATAGGATTAGTTTATATGTTAACTAGTTTCTTCTTTGGTTTTCAATCATAAATGTTAATAGTTATGTATTCGAGTGTCCTGTATTACCTTAAGTTCAAGGTCAAGATGACTTCATAACTTCAGGTGTTGTATACGTGTTAATCGTCTGCAAAGTGAATTCCTGCAAATGCTTCTGTAACTAGCATATAACTTTGAGATCGAGTCTCATTTAGCCTCTGTGTCTTCATATACATGAAATGTATTTGAAAATGTTAAGAAAATCTTCCAGTTATATCGGTCGAATCCTCTACAGAGGAAAGCTTTGTTCACTATGAACTTATTTGCATTGCACCAAGCAACAAACACATATAGGTCAACAACCTGTTAGCATATGGTATGCAAAATAAACTATATATTATACATGGAAATCCCCCTGATATGCTAGATTATAACTTTCATTACATACATATCCTAAAGTAGCACTAAACAGTTTTCAGCTACGGCCGTGATCGAAGATGGACCTTGTCAACTTTGAAGCCTCCCGCTCAAAAAACCCCCCAAAAAACCAAAAAAAAAACAAAACAAACTCCACAACGATAAACATGCATACATTTCCAAACTTGCCAAAGAATGGAGAACCGAACGGCAAAACTGATCCTACTACAATTGAGTTACACCAACCCCCTCCAGCATATTTCTAAAATCCACGATTTTCAACCCCATAAAACCTACACTGAACAAAATAGGAGATATTTCATATATAAGGCAGTAGCAATTGAGTCCCATATATTACTTTAACAAAGAGGAAAGTGGACCATGAACAGACCGATTTCCGACAAAATTATTCTCATTTAAAAAAATCCACATGCAGATAAAAACAGACCTAAGATAAAATGGAAAGACGCTTATGCACGTAATCTCGAATCTGACTTACAGAAAGTGTTTCTGGACTAGTATCACCCCATCGTTTATACAATAAGAAATGATGAATCCTTGACACCATTATAAATTATTGAGGGAGAAAGCTAGAGACTAAGTATGGATATCTCTTTAATAAAACATTTACCCCATGGCCTATAGTAAGAAATTGTTTAGTGCTATATATGTGAAAGAGAATCCATAAATATACCATACGGGCAACATGAAGTGTTATTTCCGGTCTTATTCAACTCAGTAAATCTGAACAATATGAAATAAAACTCCTAAAATCAGACAAATGAATGTAATATTGCCTTTCAACGTACAAATTTCTCCAAAAATGAAGGCACCATTTTGTTTCGAAATTGTATTTGACATTGATGTTGGTGGAACTGCAGGAATATATATCGAGTAAACCTCTTCGAATGAACTAATATCAACTTATGATATGTTCATGCCAGGAAGGCCAACTTCCAATTGATTGATGCCAGGTATGACGTCTAGGATAAAATGATGGATTCCTTGGAGAGAGATAAGACGGATATTTTTTATTATTCGTTATGGAGAAATATAGTGGGTCAGATATTATTTACTACGATGCACAAACCGTTCTGACGTAATTAAAGATCGCTTTAAAAGAATCGAACATGCACTTTTTCTATCGATACTATACAGGGTATGCATTTGTGTTTTACAAACTCAACAATTAATGCCATGCAAAATAATTAATTCCAAATACAATACGAATTTGTTAGGAATAATTGTTTTTATTGTCACATAAATGTGTGTACATGTGTGTGTGTCTGTATGTATGTCTGCGTGTGTGTGTGTGTGTGTGAAATACATTGATATTGTTGCCTGGATTACTTTGGTCTCGTAATGTTATATACGTCTTAAATAATGTTGAACGTTTTCCTATCATGTAAATCGATTGTTTTGTGAAACAATTATTACGTCGCACATTTTGCATACCATTCAAATTTGTACCACTCCTTTTTTTCTGAAACTTGAATATCCAAGATGGATTGGCAGAGGGTCTTTTGCCTGATTCTATCATTATGTATTATGCGATAAAAAAGTTTCCATGGCTTTCTCTCTCATTTTATGACAATCGGATTTTTATAAACTGAAACAACTATTTTCAGAAACCCTGCTCAACAGATGAATAAAATAAACATTGTATTAAGACTAAACATGGTAGTTTCTTGTTTATATTCATGCAGATTTTTTTATTATATAAGAATATTAATATTTTGATATAGTTAATTTTTTGACGTTAATTTAACAATTATATTTGTTGGTATAAATTTTACAAATTATCAACCCATGATACTTGCTTATGGCAGTTTAATTGATGTATAGAGGAGTCAATTAAGACATCCCGGACATACACGCCTAATTCAAGGTATCTCAATGTTTCCCGCACCTAAAACAAATAGATGCGCAATAATAAAGCACCTTAACTTGTACGAGTTCTTACCTTGCAGTTTATCTCAGGTAGGTGATATTTAATATATTTACAGGTATAGTGATATACCAGGAAGTTGATATTGTATATTTTGTCAGGTACAGTGATATCCCAGGTAGTTGATATTGTATATCTTGTCAGGTACAGGGATATCCCAAATAACTTCCACCACCACCACCACCATTACTATTACTACTACTGCTACTACTGATGAGGCTGGAAATACTATTACTACGCTTACTAATACTATTTTGCAATTATTACTACTACTGTTTCTGCTACAGCTACCATTTCTACTACTACTGTTGATTCTAATGCAACTACTGCTACTGCTACTACTATCTCAGTTGCTGTTACTGCCTAAAATGATGATCATGATAAATATTAATATAAATGAAACTTCAAATCAATGACAGAAATTTTACTCATCATGACTGGGGTGGTTTGGGCTGCTAAAAAAGATTGTAGTCGTGGAAACATAGAAAATGCAAGTGTTAAGGAATGCGGAAACAGTGGTATTTCCATAAAGGAAAACCATCATTAATTACTATAACATTGTAGAACATTTTCCTTTTCATTGCCTCTACATAAAAAGAAAGTTAGCAAGAGCAATAATTGCAACAAGAAAAAGTACTGCCTCTACTACAAGTAGCAACTGCTACAACTACTACTACTACTATTACTACTACTAGTATTAGAAGTAGTAAAACTACACCACTACTAATGTCATAACGTTTTATCTTGCTTAATGTTGTGCTTGGATATGGTCAGGTATTTTATATTATGTCAGAAACGTAATTTGTTTAACAGCATATAATATCCTAAAGCGACCGTTCTCATAAATTGCCAGATCATTTTTTTATGATAAACGTTTAATGAGATTCAAGATGAGGTGAACTTACGAAAGTGGTAAGGTTGAAGGGTGAATTTAATCCTATATGCTTCCATTCAGCAGAAAAACATTTATAGAATGAAATTAAGGTTTTTTTCCTGCGTTAATACAAATAAATTTCATCTTGAGCTACAACAAATAATATTTTGCCACTCTGTAAAAATTTAACATTTTTGTTCACCTCAGGTAATCCAAGAGTTGTGGGTTCAATACCTGCCCAGACCAGAGCAGAACAAGTGTGTCGGTGTGTGGGAAAGGCCCTTAGCTCCTATTTCTTCAGCATGATATAGCCAATAATGTGTTGAAAGTGCCTTTAGAAACCAACCAACCAACCACTCGTTGAAATACACAATTCATGAGCACGCATTTTCTCAGAAGAAAACTTCTATATTCCGAAAACAATATTGAATTAAAAATGAAAATCTCTTCCAATGTCATTTTCAAGGTTAAAACAAACAAATAATCCTCTAGTTATTTTTTTTAGTGCATTGTGCAAGGATTCAATGCCAATATATTTTATAAACGTCAGTAAAAAGTTCCCGATCAATATTATCTGGATAGTTGGAATCTAACAAATACTGTGGGAAAATTATCACTTAGTTTTCTGGACTTTTAGGGCATTTTTCCTTTTTTTAAAGTATAAATGAAAATCGAACATAGTCCCCTTCTATGCAACTTGTATAATTTAAATTCCTCATAATTCAATTTCCAATGTTTATATACTAAGCAAGTTGTATTCTTCACGTGAACTGTGACATAAGAAAGAAGAAAGGAACTTAGAACCGCAATCATGTATAGTGAATCTTTTGTCAATTAAATTTTATGTTGATAGTTTTACTAAATTTCTAACTCTTCAGTGCTCTTTTTATTGTTATTGCTGTTTCCTTTTCTCTGAATGATATAACCAACCATTTAATTGTATTTTTTTGCCTGGAGGGACCTGCACTTTTTAAAAGTCGATTTCTCCTCTATAAGCTCCAATACATACTTACATAAGTACGTACCTACGTAGTTCGTGCAAGCGTAAATACTTACATATATAATAACGAGAGCTAACGTCAAACCTATCATCTTAAGACATGTACCTTCGATTGTAAACCAAATAAGAATTGATAAAAAAGTCAGCAATTATATAAATAGGCCAAATATATGTAAATTCTGATATCATTTGACAATAACGGGCATTGGATATTTTGAGTTATTTACTGAATATTGAAATCAAATAACACACTAAAATAAGAATCAAACGTAACATCAAGTACTAAATCCAGGATTCTGCTTTTATATCTAGTAAATGTAATATAAAATGAAACTTTATTATTGATAAAAGATTTCTAATATAAAAAAATTACTTGCTGGAATACATGGAACAATCTAAGAGCTGTAATATAAACATTTGCCTGCATAAATGTAGTCTATCTAGTGTGATGGCCTATTTAATTTAAAGTTATGTCTCTAGAGTTACAACATTACCATGATCATATATAGAATGGGAAAGAGGGAAAGAGAGACAGATAATATGTGTCTCGATATTTTTTCTTGTTTCTGGGAAACCTCTGAATATGTTGTTGTACGGTACAAACATTACTCTACACGCCCGGGTCGGTGCTTTGGTAAACTCTTATCAATTTGGAATATTTTTAACCGTATAATCTTCAATCAACACGAGGGGCGTGTGAGAATCCAGTCTCTGTCAGGTTATTACTAAATGTACCTTATAAACATGTATAAATTCACAAGACTTATGAATTTTTCTAAGAACGTTCTAGCGTTCTAGACAGTGTGTGGCCAATGTTCTCATACGATGAGAGAGAGAGAGAGAGAGAGAGAGAGAGAGAGAGAGAGAGAGAGAGTTGATTATATTGTGTGTAAGTAATGTGATAGCTAGCATTTGAATGAATCTGTTGTGATGTTTCAGTACAACAAATATAGCATTTGTTCATCTCAGTTTAATGGAGTAATAATTTTTCAAATAGAACCATAATATGTGTGTTTGTTTCAGCACTAAGTTATTTGTCCCAGAGCTCCTGTACACAGGTAATGGGTGGTATACAGTTCAGAGAGCTAATACAAGAGCGATACGGCAGTAATTTGAATTTGAGTTTCGATCATTTATTTTATTTTATCTTGTTGTGCGTCGGCGAAAGTCTAATCCCCAAAGATCGTATTGTTTGAATTTAAGTACTGTTCACGTGCTGTTCTCGTGTAGGGTACGAGTGTGTGGTATATACGTTTTATGCGGCTGAACGGAAAGCGCGTTCGTGATATTCTCGGAAGTGGGTAGGGAGAGGATATGAGGATATTTGTTTATGCAGAACTTCAGAATGAATTTACAACCACAAGTATTAATGGCTTTTGTACACAGGTGAACTTTGTATGCAGATTCACCTTTCAAAATTGTTTTTTGAACAAATATCATGCACAGATTAATATTATATTTATTATACTTATACTTATAATTATACTTATTATTATTATTATTATTAATATTAATATTATTATCATTCTTCTTATTATTATTAATATTATTATTATTTTATCAATAGATTTAGTTAGTGCATTATTCAACAAAATAATAACATACATGTATATGTTTTTCTCCGCCAAATTTATGTTCCACGCAAAATTAATGTATTCTGCTCACTTTCATCCATCCAATAAATAAAAACATCACTTATCCTTTAAAACAAAATCACTGATCATGGTTTTGAGCACCCCGTAAAAGCACTAGCGTTACTATTAAGTGACAGTTTACATATGACTGTGTAACACGGGACTGACGCTTTGCTCGACAAACTTGTATAATTGGGTTTACAAACAGCTGTTCACACATGGAAACAATATCTGGATTAACCAATTGTTCAACTCGCCGAGATCAAAAGACTGTCGGCTTATGTGAGAGGACTGTGATGAATATGGAATGAAAAGAAGCCAAATATGGCTATTGTTAGTAACATATGCGCTTACAGACACCATTTATATATTGAAAAACCGCTGACCCTAATGAAAAGGGATGCATCTCGTCATTTTCTTTTGATGTTTTAGAAACTAAACAGAATTAAATTGCTTGTTTAAGTGGCAGTTGATTAAATATGTTTTCCTACTTGTAATTACAAAACGGTAATCTAGGCTATCCTATCAGTTAACATAAATTGCAACGTATAGTTTCTGCTGTGGTCCTTGGGAGTCACATGGCCAAAATACGTGGCGTACTGACCAAGAACGGAACACAAATCTTATATTATACAAGTTGTAAATTTCAGTTAGAAAACTTGTAAGATGGCCCTTACGATACGAATTTGCTCTACCAGTGTTTTACAAACTTCTTGTTGTCTCTGAGATAATTTAACTTTCACCCTATGGCTGCTTTGTAGAACATTTATAGCTTTTCAGTACACCTTGCTACGATATTAGTTGAACTTAAATCATGGATTCTTGTTTCTTTATTTCTTTCTTATAATGGTAGTCAATTTTTTTTATCATGCTACTAAGTACACAACAACAAAGCAACATCCCTACTATACGGTCTGCTACTACTAGTAATAGCATAGACCGCAGCAACAATAACATCAAAAACTGCAACAACAATAATAATAATAACGACGACGACAAAATTGCAAATTTTTTTTTTAAAAATTATAATACTACTGACAACAGAATCGACATCAACAAATAATAATAATAATAATAATAATAATAATTAATTATAGCTAGAATTATGTGCTTCTAAAATACGGTTTCACCCGCATCCCCGTTTCGAACTCACCCGAAGAGTGAAAATCTTGATCAAGAACTGCCACAAGGGCAAAAGTTAGTTAAGTCTGGGTATTTATCTTTTATGCCAAATTAGTATATACACAAATATATGCTGACCTATAGACAATGTTTTATTCGAAATATATCTATAGAAAATTGTTCCTTCTTTTATCAATACAGCAAATTGGAAATATTCATCCAAGTCACTCGAATCAAGCCTTCCGTACATTTAAGACTGGTGTAAAATACGATAAGACAATTCCAACAATCATGTTGAATGCAGACAGACCTATAAAACATGGTATGAGGATTCTTGTAAAATGACCCAGTAGCTGCTGGTAACGATGTATTGATTTTTATGGACGGAAGACTTCTTTTAAATATATATTGATATCTGTCAGATTCTCTGTACATTTTCATTGTTTGTGTGTCTGTTCAATCATATAGCTAGAAGCAAGTTATGTTTACTGTACGTGTCTTCCCAAGTTCATTGAAATCCATTTACATCTATCAACGTCTCATAGCCAATAAACAAAAACAAACAAACAGAAAGAAAAATAAAACAAAACAAACGGAAAGAAATAATCCTAAAGACATATATGGAAAGATATATTCTTAAAGGATACAAAGGTTTTGACTTTAATCATATAACTTATAATCAATATATAAGTCTTGGGGCAACGTCAATAGTTTACTAATTTTTACTAATCAACCATAATAATCTGCCTGGCAACTATATTGTCAAAGCTGGGTTGCCTGGGGACAACCAATGATTTTGGACAAAATCTACCCCTTTGATCTCTATATTGGAGAAACACTCGCCCCATGCTGCTACTATATTTAGGGTGCAAGGAACAGTATTATGCACACATCTGATGCCGTATCAACCTGCGTAATATACAAATTTATTAAAAATAGAGTACACCAGTAATGTCAAAAAGGTCCATATTTTTGGATAGCTGTAATAAATCAAAACACAAAGATATCATTCAATTGCTCTGACAAGTCAACGGAATTTCATAGTTAACGAAATTTGTGCACCCGAGTGCCAAATTCCGAAGGTCATTTCTTAAAAACAGTGATGCTCACAGTGCACATTCAAGCCCATTCTCTTCGTGATAAATGTGGGAAACATTGAGTACTAAAAACCTTGATGCATTCAAAGTAGTGGTCATCAGGGTAATTTTTGGGATATTCGTCTTGCCTTGAACCCTTGGTGTCTTATGTTATGAGAGGATAGCTATGATACATAGCCAACTATTTGTGTTTCACTCTATAGATACTATCAGTTAACTATGGGAGATTTATGCCTCACATCGATGTCAAGAACAACATAATTCCGAAACTCCCAATTCACAAATATATCAATGTTTTTAATTATTAAACAATAATAGTTGCAAAAGTCGCACGATATAATTAAGTTAATAAATTTGGCAGTGGACAATTTACGAAACTATCCACAGCTACCTTAAGCTTTTTGAAAATATGGCTTAAAACGTGGAAACCCGCTTTTGTTAATTCAGAAGGTGATTGATGCGGGTCCAATATTCAACCTATCCAATAGCTCTAAAACAATACATTTAGATACACATATAACATGAGGTGCAGTTATTATTTACTACCTCAATATGTAAAGAACAAGTTGCTGATATTATTCAAAGTTCCTGATACAATATTCATAAAATTATAACACAAAATCCCTGGGTAAACCTGGCCATTCGAGCGTCCATTTATTTGTGACAACTGACTTGCTGTTAAGAAGTTTGCTGACACATGTTTGTTTTTATCGTTGGGGGGATATATTTAGCTGGATCACAAAATCTTTGCAAACATATATAGTCTGCTTTCGCTGGCAGCGTACACATATCCGTGGCACTATCAATAGCAGGGGAAGTAAGCGCAAGATCAACGGTGCATGGAGTCTGTTTGTTAAGCAATCAACAACAACAGACAGGACTGTGAATTAATGAAATAAATAAAATATTAACACAATATTGTGACGTAATAGAAATAGATTAAAGATTTATGTTTCATCCCAAGCAAGAATGGAACCATTGCCGCGTGTAACTTACTTACTTTAAATTATACTCGTGTGCGGAAATTCGGCCATGTGCGAGTTGTTAGTTTGCACACCGTGCAATTTTTAATTTATCGTCAAATGGGTGCGAAACATACATTTGCCGCTTTATTGTGTGCACCGCACACTTATTAGTTAGTCATGTCTGAAAGTGGGAAAGGTGGGAAAGAGCTGCAGGCGGTGCCTCGACGTCACAGGATGGCTCCAATTGTTCCAGGGTTGACATTTTGTTTTTTATTTGCCAAATCAAGAAAAATCGTCGTCTTGCACCTTATCAATGAATTTTAAATTTTGAATATAAACTCGGCATTTGTGGCTGAGAGTTTGGGTTAGTTAGAGAGTGTAAAAGATTTGTTATGTTATACATAGATGTCCGGTACAATCCAAGGGGTTGATATCCTATTTATTGTAAGCATATGCACAGACACTTGCTTTCTGTTTACTGGTGTGGGGGTGATTCAAGGAGTAGTTACCACATTGTGCGGTAGGGCCCTTGTGATCTGGACTTGATACCACCTTATAGACTTAATTGTTTTTGGCCAGTTCGATGGGTTTGATCTTGATTTATTCGGTTGATGCCACCTTGTGCGTCAGGGGTTGATGGTATGGGTTTGGGGCCACCTTATATAGTCTAATTTTTTGTTGGATGTTATTAGTGTTTTCCTTCCTAACACATGGTGCCTATGCTTACCCTTTTCTACGTCGGTTTTTAGTTTTTGAGATGTTTAGTTAATCAGTTACCGTATTGTGCGGAAGGTGCCTAGTGGTCTGGGCTTAGGTCACCTTATATTCTTTAATTTTGTTGCGGACCAGTTTACAGGGTCATGTTTCATACTTCTAGGGCATTCAATAGTTGCCACATTGTGCGGCTGGGCCTGATGGTCTGGGCTTAGAAACACCTTATAGCGAGCTAAATATTTTGAGAGGTGAGGTTATTCTATGTTGTCCCTTGTGATTTCTGCCGGAAACCTTCACCAAGCATGGATAGATTGAACATTTTTTGTTGTTGTTGTTTTTGTTTTTGTTTTTGGGAGCATTTTTCTTGGCGTAGGAAAAAAACAAGATAAAACATGCATGATTTGTTACTAATAATGTTATGGTGGCGATAATGTTGTTACTGTCTTGGTGTTGTGCTTAGGTTGATTTTAGTAATTGTGTGATTTCATTTCTATTTTGTAGTTTCATTCATTATTGATTTTATTATGTTTGGTTTTAGTGAGTTATGATGTGATGTGATTGGGCTTGCAGTCCTATCATGGGAGTGGAGTCTCTCAAACTTACAAGGGCTGAGATTGGCTCGCCTTAGCGGCGTATCACGGCACCCTAGCGTCCTAGCGATCCTGATATACCAATCCCTTCCCCCATTTTGTGCGGGCCCCTCCTTACCGCTTTAGACTGTTCGGGTTTTCCATAGTAAAAGGTTTCTGCACTTTTTAATTTTTGTTGTTGTTGTTGTTGTTGTAGTTATCTTTTCTTTACCTCTCTTCCTTCCTATGAAATTGTTTTGCTGTTTCTAACTGGGGATTAAATTTTTCCTCTTTTTCTTATATCAGAAATGTAGCCCAGGATGTTTGCATATACTAAGTTGATGTTATTATTATTGATTCCTGTATTAAGGAAACTCGGGTTTTGGGCCGCGTGTAACGTTACCTGTCTCCTAGATCTTATGCACCAGGGCTCAAACTCACAAAATGATCGATTGAAAGGACTCGAGATGCACGATAACTCGCTCGCTAGGCAATCAGAATTTAACTCTCATCTATATGTATATCATTACTGGATTTCTATTTAGAAATGCAATTGATATATATTAAATTAATATAAATTGACATATTCCAAATGGTTTGACAAACAGAAAGGAAAGAGCCTATCGGTATCCCTGGATTATTTTATAACAATTCCCAATTCCGAGATTACAAATTACATTAGCTTAATTTGACGTGCATAGACTTATAGATATTTTGATTTATATATATATATATATATATATATATATATATATATATATATATATATATATATATATACACCTTTTCATAATGATAGGTAAATTGACCTTGTAGTTTATGGTTACATTTGTAAGGTATTATGTTTTACAGTCTATAGTCTGCATTTATATAGGGATATGTTGAAACAACGACATTGCAGGTGGCGATGACTTATTATTCAAGTTTTGACATGTTCGGTGATACATAGCAATGACGATATTTTATTACAAAGTACTACTCATTGTCCGCTTGAAAATATTGATACTGCATTTTCTCAAAATCTAAAGTGATTATTTCGTTTTGTTAAAAAATCACAGAACGACTCAAGCAGGATCCGATAGAAATTACGTTTAAATGAACTTCTGATATAGTGCTGTCCACTCTCCACCTACTCCCGTCAAGATACGTTTGAGGATATAATTAGAAGATGATATATGGCGTCATTAGCCACATACCTTGACACGTGTTCAGTACAGTTAAGACAGTTGTATTCATAAAAGAAATACGGATAAGACTGTTACATTTATAAAAGAAGTACAATTAAGACAGTTACATTTATGAAAGAAGTACAGTTAAGACAATTGTATTTATAAAAGGAATACAGACAAGACAGTTACATTTATAAAAGAAGCATACATAAGACATTTACGGTTATAAAAGAAGTACAATTATGACTGTTACGTTTTTGAAAGAAGTATAGCGAAAATAGTTACATTTGTAAAAGAGGACGGTTCAGGTAATATTGTCTTATAAGATACTCTTTTAAACTGAAACTATTAATGTGAAATGATATTTGTCAAGAAAATAACACCTGTCTCTATACAAAAGAACGTTTTAATGCACTCCCAGTTCAGTTAAATTTAAAGAACAAGTATGAAATACTTAGGATACGTGCAACATCTGCAACTGCGCTAACAGTACATACAATTCGTCATTTGAGGTGTGAGTGCTGGTGGCCAAGTGGGTTGAAGGGACTGGTCTCAATGGATATGTCAAAATCCCAAATTCGCAAGACTCAAGTTCACTCTGTGGTCACGAGCTCTATACCATAATGAAAACTTTAATGAAACTATCTGCATTCACATTGTCAACAACAAGAACAGCACCCCAAGAAAAGAGCGTGATCTCAGTGACAATATGGGGTTAGATTCTTTAAGTAAAGGCTAAGTAAGTTCATGCTGATTAAAACGTAGATCTTCGACATAACAGTAGATCCGATAGGCACCGATAAAATGTCATGTTTTGTTTTCTTTTGGAATTATCGGTTCACATATTGTTTTGGAAATCTATGAAATTAAGCGCTACATTTCGTGTTAGAGATATCGTTAGGAACAATGTTATGAATAATGTTCTATAAAGTTTTGAAAGCTGACCTCTCAACTGTGCTTATCAGATCAATAATCTATAAGTAGGTCTTCATTTTAAAAATCAAATTGAAATATTTTTTGTAAGACATGCATTTTAAATAAACGAACAATGTGAACTGTTTAAGCTTAGATGATGTCTGTGAGTAGAAGATTAATTACACAGAACAAAAAATAATTGTGCATAACAAAGTTAAAACTGTCTTGATGAGCATTCAGAAGTCTAACAAGTATTACTTTGCACAGGGTTCATTTGATATAATTATTGGTCTGAGGGTAACACCTAGACCTTCTTACCTGTCTGTATTAAACATAAGAAATTATACAAGTTTTACAGAATTTTCAAAGTTTACAAAATATAGCTACATTTTTCGTGGATAAGAATATGTAAATAAATATATCAACTACCAATGAAACCTGCAAACTAAACAATGTCTTCGAGAAGAAATACATGTAGAAAAATGATAATTGAACTCATGTACAATGCGAAAATATCATTGAAGAGTATTCATTTGTAAACGAATGGTGAAGTTTACAAGAGAGAGAGAGAGAGAGAAAGAGAGAGAGAGAGATGGAGGGAGATGGAGGGAGGGGGATTGTTGAGGAGACAGTGAGCAGAAGAAGAAGATAGGGATAGAGAAATGTTGTTCGAGATGTTGACACTATGACTTCAAAGTCGCATTGTATTTATGTACACTAGAGGTCAACAGAAGAAAGATTTTCGTGTAGCTGTTATCCTTGTATTTGAGCATGTTAGAAATGGTCAGAATCGTTTGATGAATTCAGACAACTTTTGAGAGGATCAGGTGAGACAGATGCTTCAAGCATTCTCGAGTTCGAAAATAAATCTGTGCGAGGCAGATACAATATGCCGAAGAGTTTTCTGATTTTGGGCACGACACCTACGTTTTAAATGTTCTCTTTCTGCATCTGCACAAATATAAGACCTTGCGGATGCTCGGATTCTAATGATACCCACCTTTACAGGGATAAACGAGTAAGGCTGCACAAATCTATGGCTTTAGAGTTATCTGGATCCGGTGTACTTACATACGTTTTACAGAAATATAATCTCTCTGAAGTAAGCCGATTCCCATAGGTGATGCCTTATACATAAGAGATTTTCATGCGGCATTGCTGCCCGAAAGTCTTGGTTGTGTAAACTATGCAAAAGCTGTGTTAGTATGTCGTTTAAAACCAACCAAACAAAACTCTTACTGTCTAGCCCATACTTTCAATTTGATAGGACAGAACAGATATAAAGAAATCTTAGAGACTGAAGAAACAACAATATTACGATAATTCATGACATCATAATTGCTTCTGATTCGATTTAATGTTTTGAAAATAATTTAAGAACTTTCTACTGTGGTATATTACCAAAATATCCTTTAGCAATATATTCAGATCAAAATGAAAATATGTCTATGTGGTGCACGGTAACGGAGAAAGATACCTTATCTACCTAAGGGTATGAGGAGGTAACATGTTATTAAAGACCTCTCTGCAACCAAGCATAATTATGTATTTTTCTCTTGCCTTACATGAAATAATAGTAAGTGCTCTTGAAATTTTGAATGTCAAAGCGATATTGAGCTGATTTGATTTGAAGTTTTTATTGGACAAACGTTTGAAACTTTTCCATAATTTTAACTTTCTTTCCACTAGTCTTCAATTGGTCAATATAAAGAATGTTCGAGGAAATACCTCATATGTCTTTTATAGTAGATTAACAGCAAGATGACAATGTTTTATTGTGCATAGAATTATAGTACTGACTGTAGCCGTTGCACCAATTCACACTTTAAGCACGTGCTACTTATAAATGGAGCTGGCTAATCCCTGTATGGAGAACAAGTTGTGTGAGATGCATAGGAAAATGAAGATAACAAAAACATATATATGTAGGTGAATACAAACCAAGGAAGTTTTAAGACCATTGCATTTGTATTGTAATTTATGAACGTTTGCAATTGTATCGGCAGTGAAGCTGTATAACAGAGATGATACAATACGTAATCTATGTCAGATGTACGAACTGTACACATTTGACGTTATTTTTCTCTACAAGTGTTGCTAAAGATTACTTTAATAAAGTTGTCAAAATACATAAATTATATTGTCCTCTTTAAAAAAAATTTAAAGTTTCGCTGCCACAATTATGTCATCATTGGGTCAGAAAACAAAGATGCTTATCAAATGTGCTTCAAAATGTCTTATGTGCTTTTTAAATGGATTGAGCGTAACACATGCGAATCTAGTAGTATAATTGTTAAAAGTCTTAAGCTGACCGGTGAAGGATATTTCGCAATCTTTCTTTGACAATACATAAAAAGAAAATCGACTTCTGGAATATACAATGACATTTAACTTACCCTGTGGATGCAAAATATTAAATACGAGTTCAGGGAGATCGTTTGTTCTGATAACTTTGTACATAATTTTATTTGTATCTGGAAAGTTGATGTTCTGTTTTCTTTATGTAAACAAGTAGAACAGGATCCGAAGGAGGTTATGTATAGTTCATGAGACATCAATAAATAATCATTTAAGGATACCTTATAGATGAGAATATGCCTTCATATCTTTCTCATTTTAACTAGTAATCGAAAACACCATCAGAACAATTAGATTTTTATAGTTTTCTTCTTTAATTTATTTGCAGAAAAGCGGATCATTGATATCCAGACAAAGAGGGCAAATAAATGTTTCGAAAAGGATCAAGCATAAATAAATATATACTTGTATGTAATGCATACATACAGACAGATAGACAAGCATACTTGCATAAATAGGCATGTTTAAATATAAAAGTAAAATATGTGCCATACATGAGTGACTCCTATTTTTAAAGAGCAAAAAATATTATAATATTTCTCATATAACGTACCCCACCCAGATCACCCCACTACGTTCCGGCCTCGGAAACAATTGGGAAAGGAAGGGGTTGACAGCTAGATCCGCAACTTTTTGATGTTGTAGTATTTGCTGAACTTCGAAAGTATAAGCCTGACATTGAGAATGAAATACACGAGTCAATTATAATATTAGGAAGAAATCAAACAATATATAAATCCCCCTACTATGATTCATTGCGCTCTGATTGCGGGCTTTTAGAGAAGATCATCGGACAACATAAGAGATAAATTGTATTATATCGCTAATTTCACACTTATTGAATTAAAGCTTTATTCATTCCTAAATCAGGCATTATACTTAGTGATGGTATAAAGGTAACCGCATGGAATTTAGATCCCAAATTACTCTAACAATGTACTTTTGAGCCACTTCAGAAGTGTGTAAAGTATATTTATTGCTTGGTGGGACTCTATATCAGAGAAAGAACATGACTATGACAAAATCAGAGATGTAATAACAGGGAAAAGGTTAGAAAAAGAAGATAAATAGAACAAACTAAAAGGTCAAAGGTTAGAACGCCAAAGATCATGAACTATAAAAAGGATAAGGTTGTCAAAGGATAAATATAAAAAACTCGAAAGTAGCAGAAAACACAATATACTTTACTACAATATATTTAATATATAATATGGCTATAATTTCAAAAAAGTAATTCATTGCTAAAGAAGACCGTTTGAGGTATTTGTACTTTAACGCAGAGAGTTCAGTTTCTTAGGCAAATATCAACTAATTGTGGAAACGTAATACACTGGACAAAAGAATAATGAATACGCTGAATGGAGAGCAATCTTCATAACATGTACGTTGCAGAAGCTGCCGATAAGAATATCCGTACAAAATGAACTATTTTATTCACGTTGATCACAAGTGGCAGTCAGATATTGTTGATATTGATTCATAAGGAAAAACAACTGCTATAAATACATTTGGATTATGATAGACATTAAGAAAGTTAAGTTAAACAAGTTAGAGAGCAAAATCTATCAAAGGTACAGTTTGATGAAGAGAAAAAATTTTATATATTGAAGGTTGAGGGATTTTTGGAGGAGGAACATATCGAATACTTTTTCCACTATACTGAAAAGAAGGCATTTGCAATAGAGAAGTTTAATACAACTCTGAAGAGAAGAATGTAAATGTATTTAACTCAGATAGAAACTTGAAAATGGGTAAATGTATTGCCTAATCTGACTGATGGTTATAATAACATTTTCACAAGGTCAATATATATATATATATATATATATATATATATATATATATATATATATATATATATATATATATATATATATTTCAACTATAGCCAGTGATCCGAAAATGAAATATACAGTATTGATTAACTTATTTTGTTATCTGACAACTTAGTACGCTATTGAAGACCAGATTATTATATAGGCCAGACGGCTTAAATGTCAAAATACACATCACATATTTGTAAAATGCTAACTGCCTACTTTTCTGAAGATATGTTTGAAATCCGTCAAGCGTTTTCTGGCGACAATGTTGTACATAAACTGGAAGACTTACAATGACAGATTAATGATGATATTTTCTTGACGAAGAGTTTTCAGTATTTTAAGAGTTTTTAGCCAGACGAAAATATTATGCCCCTAAAATGATTGTCAACTTTCAAATTTAAAATGAAGTGTTTGATTTAGGGACATATTTTAATGTAATATTTCCTGTACTTTATATGGAGATATTTGTATGTTAGAACTGTGGCGAAAATAAACATGTCAACCAGATGGTATGTCAAAACAAACACTACTAAAGATGTAAAGAATGTGGTAATGTTATGAAATAAAATTGAAATCATGATGAATCAAGAGAAAGAAAAATATTCAGACAAAACAAAAATTAGAAGAATTTCACAAAATAGTACTGTAATAATATGCTAAATGTAAATCTGATAGAAAGAAATGCCATAATATGATAGAGGATATTGAGCGCTATATTTAATTTCACTTTCAGCTAGAAGAAAAATGCAGAATGAAGATGCAAAATAGAAATAGATGTATTACTTGAAAGATCTGGAATTCATTCATAGAGAGGGTATATGAATACATATTTGAGAGGGAAAATATTTAGGATTCTTATTGTATTTTTACAATGCCGAACCTTACTTGAAAAATATGAAAGTATGAAACTTACAATGCTGGATAGGGAAAGTTCAACTTGATTCAGTAATATAAATCAGAATTAAGCATTTGATTTTCACATTCAGAAAGTATTAGAGGATCTATGAAGTAAAAAGCACATAACGTGGCCAGGAAATAAGAAAAGATGCAAGTTGATCTTTTGCAATGACATATTATTTAACATTGCATGGTGATACATATATATTACTGCATTGCCAGCATGAGTGAAATATCAAAATGTTTGTCTTAACGTTGCCTATTCAAGTAACAAAACTTCTTTAATGCCATAGAGTATATGATACAACCAGCAAGAGATTATCAGTACAGGCCATCAATACATCAACTTCACACATATGAATATTGGTTTCACATATGCCCGATAAAGTTAGAAGACGTTGATATTTTTGAGGATATATTTGATATATCTGTAAATATCGTGGACAAATTTGTAAGACCAGAGAGAGAGAGAGAGAGAGAGAGAGAGAGAGAGAGAGAGAGAGAGAGAGAGAGAGAGAGAGAGAGAGAGAGAGAGAGAGAAAGAGGGGGGAGCTGCAAATCATGCATGCGAACTGGAAAACACTTGCCTCCAATAAGACACGATTGCTTCCGAATGAATAGCTCTATCGGTATATGACGAATATAAAATTGGATTTGTCTTCATTTACGACTGCATTATATGGAAAATAGAGAATCATCGACTTAGCAGCCCGTACAACTTTAGCAAATATAATACTTGATTTTCCCAGAATGATCTGCGCATTCCCGCTGCTGACCTTAACTTTTCCAATCTATCATTCATGAAACTTTGTTCTATTTTGTCTGTCCTTACAGACGCTGGTAACCGCAAATCTTTGAAAGTCATGACAATATTGTAGTCATTCAAATTGAAAATGTCATCACAATTGTAGGAAATGGTTATGTTTTGAATATGTGATCTATTAAAGTTGCTTACTGCTGCACCGGCAACGTCTTTTTGAAACTATACACCTAATAATACTAGGTATTATTCTAGGACTAATACTAGGACAATCATTAGGTCCCAACGCTGATGTTTCCACTTGAAGTAACTATTGAGGTTTGATACTACTTTGAGTATGCGTAATGCAATGATATGTTAAATAAGATGCTTAATATTCTCTGGTGTTTACTTTTGTTTTTGTAGAGATATATATTTTTCGGACGTTGGAATTATTGCACTTAGCTTTATCTATTCATTACACATATAAAGAGATGTTTAACTGAAGAAAAAAAACAATGTAGTCCATTAAAATAGTAATCAATACATCATCATCAGCTCATAAGCTATCACCTTATGGAATGTTTGTAAAACTTATTAGATTTGAGTTGTCTAAGTTTCTTTAAAATAACATTAGACTGAATAAAATAATATAGAGCAAAAGCATCATCCAAATTATTCAGCATCTGCGTAACGAAATTGTTTTATTTCATTCTTTCGTTCCTGAAGCTGTGTGCTTTTGCTCTGTTTTCTTTGTCCTCTACAGTTTTCTATTCTACTTGTTATGTATTCTATTGGTGACTACTCCTATCTGCATCAGATCGATTAGGATAAACATATATTTATTTGGTGTGAATGCCATATTGTTAGCCATTAGTCCACCAATCATAACTCTGATGTTATCTCTTTATTTAATGGTAAAAAAGTAATAGTGCTTTTTAATCAACCCGCCTGCATAGGAGATACAGGTACACATTTAACTGTATTAATACAATAGTTTTAAATATTGCCAATTTGTTTTAATATTATGTCTGTGTTTCTATTAATCTGTACTGGCGTTTGTTTTCATTTGTCCACAAATGAAACCCACTGAATAGAAAAATAATCGTTTAGCTTTCACAAATAATCCAGTGTAAATATTAATCATGCAATTTTGATAATGTTTAGGCTCAAGTTTCATTGGAAACAGTAGATGCAACAAATATTGTACAAGAGTCTGATTTCTTTAGTTGAATTAAGTTATCGTATCATTTACTTATTTCTACTGATCCACGTTGTCACATTTTGAAAGAACATAGGTAAATGCACTAATTTAAGGGATGAAGTTTAATATTTTAAAATGTCAAAAAAGCATCCCGTTATTGCTGAACATTACTCTAATATAAAGCTCCAACCTATCTTTCTTATATCCGATCAGGAGAATTAGTTCCGTCTCATCTGGTATGAAGCAATATCCTTCCCATCATTGCTTTTATTTTATCATTCAACTCCTTTTTGTATTATTGATTCTATCTTATAATTCATCAAGTTTAGTAACAAATGGAATACTATTTTTCTCATTATTTTCATCTACTTTAGTTTTGAATATCTGTTTACGTTGGAAACATTTATTCCATATAATTAATATTTGTTATTGTTCGTTTCACCTTTGTAGCTAATTAGTCAACACTACCTTGCACCACACCTATGATATTCGTCAGTTTTGAGCCAACATATTCTTTGGGATCTGTGTTAGATTATTGTATTCCAAAAGTAAGTTCACGTTTAAAAGTTTGTAAGATCTGATCTTTTAATATTTTGATTGTGTTGCTTAAAACAGTTATAAACCTTTAGTCGTTTCTATAGTTTTGATTATACTTTCATTATTACTTATTTTGTTCTTTTTGCATCTATCTTTCTGATTATTTCTTTTAAATCGCTCTTATTTTACAACAAGAGAATGTATTGGTGTTATGAGTTATCTTATCTTACAGTTTTATTACAGAACCTTTAAAATCATTAAATGATTCTTAATCTCTTGATCATTCTTTTTTGGAGTTCATTATTTAAGTCTTTCTGTAACTGTTCTAATCGTGATTGTAAATTAGTATTGTCTTTTTGAGATGTGTTTATTTTCTTCGTGTCATTTTCTAATACACACATCCCTGGGTTCCTTTGAGTTTTTCTTTTGTTCAATTGATTCCAAGTATTATTGAATGTTAGGTATTTTATATGCTTTTTCTCTTACTTACTTTCTCACAGTTGGCACGGTTTTTTTTAGCATTAGACGGTGTATTAAATCTTTGCTTAAATAAATCAGGTGCATGTAAGAGCTTTTTCTTGTTGTCGTCAATTTCTTCCATTGCTCTTTAATTTGTGTAGCTCCTTCAATACCCCTCTGATTAATCAAGAGAAGTTTGTTGTCTACTTTTCTCCTTTTTCTGTAATATATTTCTAATTATAAGTCTAATGCCTTGCGTATTAGATAATCAGCAAGCTTTTACTCAAACTGTTTATTAATTGTCCAGTTTCCATGCTTAATGGTGGAGAAAATGAATCTACACAGGTTCCGTAATTACCGCCAATTGCCATATGTGTCGCATAATATGAAATAGTAAAGAGTCATTGATTAAACTTGTCGGACTCAACACCACTCGCTTGAAAGCAACAACTAACGTGTTTCCTGTATTTTTTCTGTCTGCTTGTTTTTATGTCTTTCCTTTTTGCTCTTTAAATTTATCCCATCCAAGCTTGTAAACAAATACATATTATCTCCTGATACCGTAATTGTTTATTTTATGTTAAGCTCTGAAATATTTATGTCACCTTTGTACTAGACTGTTGAATTGATCAGAATATCGCTTTACGTATTATGTGTAACGTAAAATGAAATTAGGGCTAGCGGATTAGCTTTAGTTTGGAGCCCTGCATTTACCTAGATTTGCTCAAAGGATCCAATCAGATATGGAAGTTTTCAGCTTGAGTTTCAGTTTCATGCACAAAATGTGAATGCTAGCCTTGGTAAGTATTATCAATCACTTGTGACTGTACTGTGGTAATTCCGATTACTTTTATTGATTAATTAAGGGGTTGGGTGTTTTACAGCAAATCAACACAAGTAGATTCTTTAGTGTTGATTCAATGGGAGTAAAGTGCCTCGTCCAATGATGTACCATAGTAGCCAACCCTGACTGATCCAATGGTAGGATTCGAACATGCACCCTTTCAGTCCCAATTCTGGCATTCTAACCCCTGAACTACCATGGCTCCTGCCTCCATTAGTCGCATCTCTTGACATGCAGGTGGGCGTACCATGTTTATTCTACACACTAGAGTCCGCATGGAGTTAATTCAGATTATATCTAATGGCCCTTTTCTAGATAAATATTGTAACATTTGCCCAGATGCACAAGGAATTAAAATTGGACTCGTTCAGTATTTGATACTTTTTCTGCATGCAAGTTTATGTCTTATGTATTTCATATATGTCATTGACAACTTAAGAGCAAAATATTCACGTGAAACATGGCTGTGATGCCAATACAGAGGTTACTGACACATATTCTAATGCCTTTACAAACGTAATGCACTTTCTGATCGTTTGAATATAAAAATGTGTGGCACTAAAATCTGTAATATTGTCATAAATTCTGACAGAAATTTCAGTCTGTGTTAGAATGGGGATAACAGTGTTGTGTTAAGATGGGGATGATAGTCTTGTGTTTGAGTATTTGAAGATATTTGTGAAGGCTTATTACTGTACGAAATATCTGTTTTACCAGCAACATGTCAACTTCGCTGGTATAACTCCATGTGTGACAGTCAAACCACCAATAACATTCCCCAATTCGTCAAATACAACACTGTTATCCTCCAGTTCTAGTACAGAGCACTACAACTTTAATGCGATTTCAAAGCACCGAGGAAGAACTTAAAAATGCATACAATCCGTCAGTTTTTCAGTTCTTCAGCAAGTATTGTTTTGTTAAAATTTCACTAGAAAGAACTGAATGAAAATGTGATCATGATTAGACTACACCTCTCTAGTTTCTCGAATACAGAAAAAGACTATTACAGTCCCCCAGTCAGCCACATTGGCTGTTATAAGGAATTCCTTCTAAATGTATTCAAGGAAGATTTACTCCCCTTGGTTACTCTTCTTATAAAACTGAGACTACTTCCTTATTTAAAAACTGGTTGCATTCAAAATTTCGTCGCATTACTGTGAAGGGATTTTTTTGTCAGTTTATTTATCTTTTAAAATATTTTCTTTAAAATTAAATCTAACGCTGACCACTCCTACTATGTTTTTGTTTTTTGGTAGACTTTACTCCATCTATTTAAGCTGTGAATATGGTGCACAGGTAAACATTATGACGTAACAACTGAAAACATTTTTACATGCATCCAATCAGAGCAACCGTTAAAGATACATGCCGGATATAATGGGTCTGCTTTGTCATGAGTATATAGTCAGATGGAATAAACCAAATATAACTGAAAATAAATAACTATTTGTACATGTAAACGAGTTAGCAAAATGTGTGCATGTACAATTTGTTTACCTTGAGTTGTAAAGTGTCACAAACACATTTTAGAAAAATGTGTATCTGTACAACTTTTATTTATTTGGGTTGTCATTGCTATTCCTTTTATACTACTTGAACACACATTCATCCCAAGGTCTAGTTGGTCCTAAACAAAAAAGGTACTGCTCGAACATCCAATATGGCTATCATGGCAACATCTTGTAAATCTTGTTATTTCTACTCCTTCTGAACAGATGGTCATATCAAAATGAGGTTTTCACTAAAAGACTTTTAATCTTGTCTCGTTGGTCGTAAATGAAAATGGTGCGATTCGGACATCCAATATGCCCACCATAACAATCACTTTGAAAATCTTGTTATTACTACTTATGAATAAACGGATATATCACATTGTTGCATCCAGGCTGAGAGATCTTGGGATTCCCCCATCCTGTGACAAACTCATGCAAAAATACAAGTGTGTGAATGTATCCGATGAATACCTTGAATAATGCCACTTGAACACCTTTGGCTTTTTCTTTTTTTTTTTTGGGGGGGGGGGGGGTTGTTGTTTTTATTCAAAAACAAAAATAATTGTAGCTTTAGGTGGCTGGCATTAGATTGGCTGGCTGGGAATAAATGTTATTTTCACTGACAATTTGTTGAGATATGCCTAAATTAGTGACTAACATCTTCGACTGTATTATTGCCTTACCAGATTCCACAAACAGTTAAATAAAAAATAGGAAAAATGTATTGTATAACTATTGTTTTCTCTTTAACTTATTCTGAAGTGTCAGCTATTGCATATATTGGCTGAGACACAACATTTATTGTTGGGACATTATGGCGGGGGCGGTTTCACTTTGAATAGCAGAAAAAGTTGCATAGGTGCATGCATTTAACTGATAATTCCTAGCAATTACTCATATATTTAAACAATAGCTACGTTTTCTTTCATTTTATAGAGTAACAAAATGGGAGACAGTGAGGATGAATATGATCGGAGAAAAGGGAGAGATAGGTTCAGATGTGAAAGAAAAGATTATGGCCACCGAGGACAGGATGAAAGAAGAAGAGATCCATGGGAACATAAACGGTAACTTAGGAAACTTATATTAAACAAGGCCAGTAACAGCTAGTGACTCTCAGTTGTCTCTGGCAACTATGACTTCAATTCGAACTAATTAAACCTAGGCAAAAATTTAAGAATGACAAATAAAGTCTCCAAAATTGCAAACATTGCCCTTTCTTCTGTCTGAGTTTAAGGCATGTCCATATTATTTATCCGCAGTCTGCGGAGTTTCTACTTTACCTTCTTGCCATCTATGTAGATGAAATAAATAAAACTATCCTCATAATTGATTTAAGCGTCCAGTGCCCTCCTATTTAGTGCCAGAGAGCAGAAACTTTATCTATTGCTGCCCTTTCCCCTATTTTATTTTTCAGTAACAAGTTGTTGTTTCAACTTTTATTTATAGAAGTGAACATAGTGAAGGGCATTTGCAAAATGGTGCATGAAATAATAATAATAATAATACTGTAATTAGTTATAATAATACACTTCATTCTCGCAGTTTAAGTAGGAGTCTTGATCTCTGGAGATGACGAGGACGGGACAGCAGTGCTGACCATTATGGGAGAGATTACGACAGGAGACACAGAGATAATCGTGCGTATAGCCCACGACGAGATATCAGTCCTCCACATCCCTAGAGAATGAGAAGAAATTGGTATCGAAGGTGAAATAGTTATGTATGGCCAAGCTGAAGATAACGATACATCAGTTTAATTGAACCATTGTTTACATCCCTCCTTATCCGCATCTGAACAAATGGACAAACCCACACATACACCCCCGACAGTTTGAGCCGCCGATTTTAATAACGAAAAGCACTAAGGATATAAAAATTGTACAAAACGTACTCATTTCATTCATTGATTTATAACTTCTCACTCGACTGCTACCAAGCGGTCCCTAACAGTGTCACCTTCTTCGCTTTTCAAAACTAACGGAACATCAACACTAATACGGCATCCATATATGCGAAGGAGAGCTTGTGTTGTTCACACAACAGGAGTGATGTAGTTCATAGTTGTTCCGTAAGCTCCGGTTAATTCCGTAAATTTCCGTAACGTTGAGATGTAAGGGCATATTTTTTCACCCGTTTCTTCAGCATGTGTGTAAATAATAGAACTGACATTGCATGCATTAGATGCAGACGACTAAGTGTTTCCATCTATGTCATCAGAGACAGGTGGACATGACCCAATCTTATTATAAAGTATTAGCTTTCAACACATAACACTGACTGCAGATACATGAGGTCACTAACGCCCAGTCCTTGCACACAAAGGTATATCCTCTCTGTAACACAAATAGAAAGCTTCCCACCATGCATGCAATAAGCCAATCTGTCATCAAATATAGTAGAACACAGCTTCTTAGCACTTATTTTGGACTTTGGGTGAAATTTGGGGAATACAATACAGAAAAATGCCAAAGAAAAACAATAAGTAGTAGTAAGTCAAATTTAGTTAAAAACAGGAGGAAAGCGTACATCTAAATTGAACATGTAGCTAATAATAAAGGAATCAAAAGAGACAACAGCAACATAGAGAAAAATGAGAAGAGAAAGTTGGATTGCCTTACCTTAGAAAAATGTATGGAGGCAGTGCCCCATGGGTCCAAGGACAGTCCTAAGGCACCGGTACAATTACATCCATTACAAGTACCAAAATTTCATGTAAAACAGTGTGCATTCGCATCTTAAATAAAAGGATATATAATTTAAATCATATTGATGCATATAATTTATATTGGCCTTACACACACAATTAAAAGTAATTGGCTTACGTTAGGCGCAAGCAAAAATAAAAACAAATCTTTATCAATATTTAAACCTTTTAAACTCTGCTCTGAAATATTATTAAATCATTTTACTTACATTTGCATCAAGATTGAGGGCTACTATACTATTTTACACTAAATCTTCTCTTTATTTTTTATAAACAAACACTGAAAATGTGAGTTTTTATTTCTTTAAATGTCATGCATGGCGTAAGGGAGATAACTGAATTAAATACTTAAGGTGTGGTATTTATATTTCCTCCAATAATTTATCCATGTAATATAAATTAGTACACGAAAACATGTATTAACTTGCATGCAAATAAATTATCCACAACAAAAAATTACTGATAAAGTGAGAACCTAAAATTCATGCTTGTGTGAGTGATTTAATTTTGTTCTCAAAAATGAGGAGACTGCCCCATATCAAATAGTTTATGTTCTCTAGAATGCAGGTATGTGGAGTGCATCCTTCCGTAAACATGCTAGTCTGGATTCTTGCGATGGGACCCAAAGTTTGAAGAACAGTGTGGAATCGAATGGAAGGAATGGACAATATGTGACTGACGTGGTTACCACTCAGAATAGTTTGGCTTTATATCAGGAATTCCAAAAAAACAAAAAGCAGTTGGACAGAAATAAATAGGATTAATTGAAAGTCAATAGAGAATTATAAATGGGCATATGCAAGTGTCAATGTGAAATGCTGACTTAAAGAAATTACTCTTGTCAGATAATATTCTTGCTACCTCTACAAAAGGAAATGAAGCAGAACTTATCTTTATAAACTGCATGAAGAATTTCAAGACAAGAAAGTGTATAAATAGGGGCAATTATTGCATGACAATAAAAAGAATGTGGGAAGGAAGACCATATCTATAACAATTTACCTACAATTACTCATACCAGCATATACTATATGATGCAAAATGATCTACAACAACTGAAACACCTTCCTTGAGCCCTATAGTGTTCCCTATCCTGGTTTATGGCATACTTTTCAAGAAGCAGGTAGTTACTATTTATACATGATTTAAGGTGATATACAGGTGAAACAAGTAAGATTTGGCCAAAATAATCCACATTGTGTTTACATAACTTATTTTGTTGCATGTATCGCAATCTCTGAGCTGACTCCACTGATATAAAAACATCAGGCCATACAACTCTCTGTCTGCCATAACTATATTTATCGAACCCTCCCCACCCCTTCCAAAGCCAACATGTGTTCTTTTCTGAAGATTTCATACATTTTATTGTTAAAGGCCTGTCAATATTTCACCAAAAATGTTCCGTGTCCATTTGTTTTACTACATCAAACTAGAACAGTTTACAAATGGCGCTCACATGTATGCGTTTCTATGGATACACTGCGAGGCTGTTGTTCCCTCTAGGTATCACGGTACCAATTGCTTTTCCATAGAACTCAATGCTAATGTTTGGCGAAATAAATGCAATTTATATCCTACATCAGCATGCGTGTCACACACTGCCAAATAGAGCAATGTTAGATTGTCAATTTGGCAAGAACAGAACCAGGTACTCCATTGCATTTAAGAGAGATAACTCTACTGGAACTAAACAGGGGTAAGAGTTATCCAGAGGCAGTTTTCATGATGTGTATCTCATCTGTAACAAATCATAAACAAATACAAAATATGATCTAGATATGAATTAACATAATCTCACATGCTGCCAAGAGACTCAGATATGTGCTCTAGTAAAATTGCTTACTGCTGTAACAGCAACGTCTTTTTTAAACTCTACACCGAATACTACTAGGTACAATCATAACTTTAGGTCTCGACGCAGATGTTTCCACTTGAAGTAACTATTGAGGTTTGATACTACTTTGAGTATGCGTAATGCAATATGTTAGACTAAGATGCTTAATATTATGTGGTGTTTACTTTTGTCTTTGTAGAGATATATATTTATCGGATGTTGGCATTATTGCACTTTAGCTTTATCTATTCGCTACACATTTAAAGAGATGCTTAGCTGAAGAAACAATGTAGTCCATTAAAATAGTAATCAATACATCCTCATCAGCTCATAAGCTATCACCTTTTGGAGTGTTTCTAAAAATTGTTAGATTTGAGTTGTCTAAGTTTCTTTAAAATAGCATTAGACTGAACAAAATGAAAGAGAGCAAAAGCATCATCCAAATTATTCAGCATCTGCGTAACTAAATTTTTTTATTTCATTCTTTCGTTCCTGTAGCTGTGTGCTTTTGCTCTGTTTTCTTTGTCCTATACAGTTTTCTATTCTACTTGTTATGTGTTCTAATCGTGACTTCTCCTATCTTTATCGGATCGATTAGGATAATTGCATCATTATTTGGTGCGAATGCAATACCGTTAGCTATTACTCCACCAATCATAACTGGTGCTGTTATCTCTTTATTTAATGGTAAAAAAGTAATCGTGCTTTTTAATCAATCCGCCCTATAACTGCATAGCAGATACAGTAATTCACTGAGCTGCATTAATACAATAGTGTAAAATATTGCCATTTTTTAAATATTATGTCTGTGATTCTATTAATCTGTATTGACGTTTGTTTTCCTTTGTCCACAAATGAAACCCACTGAATAGAAAAATAATCGTTTAGCTTTCACAAATAATCCAGTGTAAATATTAATCATGCAATTTTGATAATGTTTAGGCTCAAGTTTCATTTGAAACAGTAGATGCAACAAATATTGTACAAGAGTCTGATTTCTTTAGTTAAATGAAGTTATTGCTAAGTTATTTATTTCTACTGATCCATGTTGGCAAATTTTGAAAGAACATAGTTATTCATTAATTTAAGGCATGAGGTTTTAATACTTAAAAATGTCAAAAAAGCATCCCGCCATAGTTGAACAATACTCTCACGTAAAGCTCCAACCTATCTTCATCCAATCAGGAGAATAAGTTCTGTCTCATCTGGTATGAAGCAATATCCTTCCCATCATTTGTTTCACTTTATCATCCAACATCTTTTTGTATTTTTGATTCTATCTTATAACTCATCAAGTTTAGTAACAAATTGGAATACTCTTTGGGATCTGTGTTAGATTGTTTTATTCTAACAGTAAGTTCACTTTTAAACGTTTGTAAGGTCTGATCTTTTCATATTTTAATTGTGTTGCTTTTATAAACCTTCATTCGATCCAGAGTTTTAATTATACTTTAATTCATACTTAATTTGTTCTGTTTTCTTCTTTCTTTCTGATTATTTCTGTTAAATCACTCTTATTTTGCAATGTGAGAAAGTATTGGTGCTATCAGTTATCTTATCTTACAATTGTATTACAGCACCTATAAAATCATTAACTGATTCTTAATCTCTTGATCATTCTTTATTTTGGAGTTCATTATTTAAGTCTTTCTGCAACTGTTCTAATCGTGATCGTAAATTAGTATTTTCTTTTTGAGATTTGCTTATTTTCTTCATGTCATTCTCTAATACACACATCCCTGGGTTTCATTGAGTTTTTCTTTCGTTCAATTGGTTCCAACTATTATTGAATGTTAGGTATTTTATATGCTTTTTCTCTTACGTACTTTCTCACAGTTGGCACGGGGATCTTTTTTGCATTAGACGGTGTATTAAATCTTTGCTTAAATAAATCAGGTGCATGTAAGAGCTTCTTCTTCTTGTCGTCAATGTCTTCCGTTGCTCTTTAATTTGTGTAGCTCCTTTTGTACCCCACTGATTAATCAAGAGAAGTTTGTTGTCTACTTTTCTACTTTTTCTTTTATTTATTTCTAATCATAAGTCTAATTCCTTGCGTATTAGAGAATCAGCAAGCTTTTACACAAACTGTTTATTGATTGTCTGGTTTCCACGTTTAATGGTGGAGAAAATGAATCTACAGAGGTTCCGTAATTACCACCAATTGCCATGTGCGGCGTATACGATGAAATAGTAAAGAGCTATTGAATAAACTTGTCAGACTCAACACTACTCGAATGAAAGCAAATAACTAATGCGTTTTCTGTATGTTCAATTTCTGCTTGTCTGTATGTCTTTCCTTTTCGCTCTCTAATTTTCAAGCCATTTAATATGAAGAAGAAAATCTTGGTATACTTACTTATCATCATGAGAAGGTGTATCGCGTACCTCATACGGGGTTGTATCTTTAAGGCCAAGGTCAAGGCTCAATATTTTACGATTTCCGTCACACATTCGTTTCTGGTCTAAACCTTTAGGGCTGTTTGATATTAGGGTATGAATCATTTCAAGCTTACGCACAATCAGTCCTTTCGTATACCACGTTGGTCGTCCTACTTTGTAAGGTCAATTCATGACTCCATATTTTAAGCTTGCCATACAACTTTTCATTCTTCTCCATAACATTAGACCTGTCAGAGAATACGGGATAAAACTGGATATACTTATACATGGCATTGGGGATCACATCTTTAAGGTGAAGGTTATAATTCAATATTTTAAGGACTCCATCACAGTTTCCTTTCCGCTCTATAACATTTCGCAACCCGTTCAACTTTAGTGATGAAACTTGGCATAGTTATACATTGTCATTAGAAAGTGTCTCGTGAATAACATTGGGGTCACATCTTCTAGGTCACGGTCATGGGTGAATATGTTAAGTTTTCCCTCACACTTTTATCTTCTATGTTCATTTATGATTACTTTTAGAATGAAATTTCAACTTGGTATACGTATACATCCTTATTAGCAAGTGTGTTGCATGCCACATTAGCCGTCTTATCTGCAATTCCAAGTCCAAGTGTGAGTATTTTTAGTTGTCATACATTCGTTCCTTTCTAGCATTAGAGCCACGTGAGAATAAACGATGAAACTTGGTATATCTGTTATGTATCACACTGAAGGCGCCATAGTTAAGGTCAATGTTTATATGCCAATATTTTACGTTTCAGTAGCATTTGTTCTCACCTTCGGGAAATTTTTATACTTTAAATATAAATTAATGAAATCTAGTAAACCTGTACAATGTCACTAGAAGATGTGTTGAATTCCACATTTTAGTCCGATATTCAGGGTCAAGATCACAAGTCTATATTTCACGGTTGGTTATGTTTCTGCTTTTCATTGAGGTTCAGGGACGAAGCACGGTTCACTTACATTTCTATATAATCATAAAAAACATCTACAAGAAAAGCGATCGTTTTCTACCTTATATGTTTTTTTTCCTTTGCTTACCTAGTCATTGAAACAAGTAGGGGTCCCAGATTAAAGTAAGATATGGTGCTCTGTATTATGGTGTGTCAAAGATTGCGAAATTTTAAAAAAATAATTAAATTGGCTCATTTTACATTCATATTCCATAACGTTTCAATTTAAGTTCGAACTTTCTGATTCCTATGCGATAAGTATGTGTTATATGCAACATTTCAATGGGTAATACCAATAAAAAGCCGCCAGGCAATTGGAGCCAACCTGGTCCGATCCTGTCATTTTCTAGTCAACAGCCTGCTTGGCGTTGGTTTCATTAAATATCTTAGGTTTATCATCAACCTCAAAATATGGAATCAAACAATCCGTTCGGTTGAAATTAAAATTGATGCAATCCGATTGATAGTTTCTTGACTTGCGGTTGAGGGTGAATTTATGATGTCAATTGATAACTGAACCAGGTTAATCAGTGACTTTGTTTATTTCGACTGCCGACTGCTTGTTGAAGAAATACCCCATTGCCTTGGTATACAGTACTCATCATTTTGCCCTCCATACAAATTGTAGCAAGAGCAATGACGAATAGCGCAATTTATTGCAGTATATGTGTAACATATTTTATGAAATAAATAAGTCAACACGACCAACACGACAAAAACATCACTTTCGCAGATGGGTAAAGGATAGGGATCAAATACGTCACCCACACACACTGTTTATATTGTTATTTTAACCCGTGACGGCAAGGTCTGCTTGCTTATTTTATCATTTTGAATGAGCAAATTTATTACCTGGCCCTGGGGTTTACGCAAATTGTCACGACATCTTACAAGTGGCTTCTGGAAACGAACATCTTTTAAATTACCCACAGAGTTTACCAAACAGATAATATCAATTACCTATAATGTAAACATTGCATACTCATGGGTTCATCATTGCTTAAGCCATATTGTTGAAAAGATAAATAGCAACAGCAAACACATAGTAAATTAATTTTGAATTGAAATTATAAAACTTCAAATGTCGTCGAGCAAATCATTATTTGATTTGACCGAGGGCGAAAATTCTTTCGCATTTCGCGCGAGTCAAGACTTGCAATGCACCAATGGAACGACAAAATATGACCCAGTTTTTCCGTGACGTTATCGATAGGACATAAAATGCACAAAAGCACACCTTTCCTTTGCGCGTCACATATGTATGTATGTATGTATGTATGTATGTATGTATGTATGTATGTATGTATGTATGTATGTATGTATGTATGTATGTATGCCTCTGTCTATCTGTCTATCTCTTTCTTTGCTCTGTCTCTGTCTGTCTATGTCTGTCTGTCTCTCTATATGTATACAGTCTTTCTCTGTCTCTGTCTATGTCTGTCTGTGTCTGTATCGGTCTCTTTATGTCTGTCTGTCTGTCTGTCTCTCTATACATATATATATATATATACATATATATGTATACATATCGTCGTCAAACTCTGTTTAAACCGTAAAACACAATTTACGTCCTCAGATTCTTATAAAGCAAGACTTTTATCCCATAATTCACATTACTAAAAGAAGTATTACCGTTCAAACAATTAACATTTTCATGATCCAATCTCGGGTAATTTTTTTACATTAACCTGTCGGTTACTTGCAACGATGCTCATATCTGTAGTTTTTGTCTACCTGCATACAATTAACGTTGAATGTCATTCAGCAAATCATTATATAAATTGTGACGCAATTCTTTGCCACGCATAAAGTTCAAAGTATCTGTTTTCGAATAATCCAGAGTCTTGGCATTCCACATATGTGACCTTTCTTGACAACTAAGATAAGTGAAGAGGTATATAAATAAGGGTTTCAATGTTACTTGTTGGCAGCTTCGAATAGAGATCGAGTACAATTTCTCACTATCAGGGATCACGTTGCCTTTTTGCTGTTTGTAAGCTTACTTTCCCAGAGGTATTTATTCATTCATTTCTTGTCCTTTTTATCTTATCTTATTTTATCTTGTATATATATATATATATATATATATATATATATATATATATATATATATATATATATATATATATATATATATATCACGTTTATATGTATCCATTGCATCAATGCATAAATAAATACCTCTTTTCTCGTCTTTTTCACAGTTGAGTGTTCAGATGAGATATTACATTTCGTTTTGGCAGGATTCTCGTAATGTAGAGTGAAAGTAAGGAATTAACTTATATTTGCAAAATTGAAGAACTTTGAGCTAAAAGTATTATTGAGAAAAGATATCTGAGACCGAAACGCTTTCTTTGGAAATAGTATCTAAATGAAAAACAGGTGAAGAAATTGCAATCAAAATTGTTGTCCTTTACTTTATACCTGTAGTTTAAAAATTATTTTTAGCAAAATGTCTGTAAAATATTATTTTAATCATACACCCCTTTATTATCAATAAGCATACCGTGATCTTCTTTAAAGTGGTCTGAGTGCATAATCGTTGAAGTTCCCCTTTTTTGTTTTATCCCTGCACTTTGTTTTCGCCTTGGAATTATTAAATTGTCAACCTCAGACATGCCTGCATTTATTCTCTACTCGCATGTGATGTATATATATTATTTCCCGCATTGATCTTCATTATGTATACTTTTAAGATTATTTTGTATGGCATAAAATGATGACGATTATCATTAACTGAAGGCCTGAACACAGACAAAAGCTCATGTGTCAATTTGAGACCTTTATGTGATTAAGACCAGTAATCAGTCTAAATCAATTACAGCAGAAGGAAGAAATGCAATCAGAATTTTTCATGCAAAGTGGTATTTTCCTGAATAAATTTCTTCTACGTATTCTAAGTTGATTGCTTATATGTTTGAACTCGAAAACAGAATTATGGCTTTTGTTACAAAGTACCATTAATCTAGCTCAAAATTGTGAGAATGATGAAAACCATATTGTCTTTTCTCATTCACCTTGAAATTTATACTCTGTGTTGCTTTCTATCTTCGTCAATAGTCATGAATTAATACCCTGAAATAAGCTTTTGGGAAAAGTAAAAATAAAATAATAATATTATAAAGAAAAAAAAGAGCTGAAATATCTCTTGCGCTTTTTGGAAGGCTGTTATTTGCAATATTTCGAACCAAGGTTAGTATTAAATAATACTTTGAACTCAGTTAATCTATAATTGTATCGTAAATGTCAATCCTAAGAATAATCAGTCAGAAAACGTCATTTGTTCATTTGACGAGGCTATTTATTTGGATTTCAACCTTATTCTATTAGAAAACTGAAACAGCACAGCTTGAAGGTTTGAGAAATATTTGTTCTGACAATATTTATTTTTTCCAATTACATAAGTTGTAATTTAAAATTCAAATAAATCGCAAGGCACTAAAATTGGAACGGTTAACAGAGAACAATTGATACTGTCTGAATAAACCAAATGCTTTCATTGAGCGGAAACATCTCTCGAACATATATGTTAATGCTAAGAATTTTGTTGTCCCTTAGGAAAACATTATTTATTCGGTCATCAGTATGTTAAAAATCTCATTTGGATTAATCAGCTACTGTTGAAAAAACTAATCTGAAGATACTTTTTATTAGAATTAAAGACATATCAATAAAGGAAAGTCGATAATGTAAACATCAATCATTCGTATAATCCATATATCTCAGTCCGGAATAAAACTTTATATTGTTCTCTTTCTTTTTTCTTTTCTTTTCTGCAGTTTCGAAAACTTGATACAACCATAACTCTGAAAAGTTTGGCCCGCAACACCGAGTTTTCGAAGGTTAAAGATATAAGGGCATTTAGCACACTATGAGTAATCTGATTTGTAAAGACAAATTCAAAAATAAGACATTTCAGGACAATACAATCAATGACCAAGTATCGTGTCGAACAAGAAATAGGACAGAATGGCAGTAAACGTTTTGAAATCAATTTTAGCTTTTGCTGTTGTTCTGTCCTTTCTTCTTACTCTGACACATAATTTGAACCTAAATAAGTGTGATTTCTAATCACCATTTTTTTCGTACCTTAGTGGAAAAATGGTGAAAATATTTGCAAACTTTCAATTCGATGACACTATCTTATAAACAGTGTAAATTCAAACATTCAAATCAATCTACTATTTAATTTTCTTGCTTTTACAAACGCTCGAACATCCACGTTCTCTTTCCAGGCAACGAAGGCTACAATCAAAAGAAATATGAGGCATGGGAGCGAGCTATTCGTCTAGATCTCGCTATTTTTGACCAAAACGGAGACGGTTATATTGATAGAGAAGGGTTCAGGTGTGTACACGTCTTATTAGCTTGTCTGTAGAAAAATCAGGTTAATCTATGTTATATTATAACTATTGTCTTTTTCATGATTTTTATTCTATACATTCGGATTGAGCGTAGTGCTTGTCTCGGCCTTGCTGAGGTAAACCACTATAACCTATCAATTGAAATAAAAACGGATATGACAGTCTTGACATTGAGATACGTAAGGCTAATTTAAAAATCTACAATAATGTAAAGAATTGAATCTCATTCACCGAAGACTTAGCAATATTTTGTCAGATCTAGCTAAGGATACAGGTCTCGAAGGGTCGCAGGGAAAACTACCTTCCATGATTAGCAACAGTTCGCTCATGTGCTTTTGAATGTTTCAAAAACTAGCTAAAACAAACAAATGCAATAAGAATCAGCTGCTATTGCAGCGGCTGCCTATATCCTGCTCCTTGTCATTTAAGTCGAATTCCCTTTAAGAACCCGTATGTTACTATATAATGCTCGCCGAAAGCAGCGCACAGTATACAACGCAGACAGACATAATCTTGAGTATATTTTACATAGGCACGTGTGACTTTGTGATACGTCTTGAACGTTGCAATCGCGCTTTCTCTCTGAAATACTCTGTACCGAGCAGGTGAGTGGTGGCAATAGCCTGGATCTGTCAATTTCATGTTTGACAATGGTGGCTACACTCAATCTGAAAAGATGAGATATGGTAATGGCGTATACTTTTCATTCTCATTTTGTACTCATCACCTTTAAAGGCAACTTTGCTTTCGTTGCATTGAGCTTAGGCTAGGCCCATACATTAGTTATCAAAGTTGTTGTCCTTCTTATAGCAGAATTCGACATTGAATTACGCTCTACTTACACAGTCATGTTTATTAGAATTGCTGTTAGTAGATGATGACAGTGTATGGTTACTTTTGCCGTCGTATTCGATAACGTTGTTTTATTTATCATAGTTAGTAATAGCTGTAGCTAGGCAGCCAGATATACACATATATCCCATCATCTATGTTATGCATATTTTGCTTACCTGGACTTAAAAGACTGTCACCTACATATGCTGATTCTTATGGAACTCGATGTAAATACCATGCTTCAAGCTAACGAATTAAAATTGTATCTATACTTGCTTTTATGTGTCTGCTTATGTACCAAGTAGTTGCCGTTTTCTAAAGGTCTTGAACATCAGTAATCTGAGAAATAGGTATTGTTGATATTTGCTAACCAAGATGTTTAGCATTTTGATTAATTTTCAATTCAATCATTTGAAAACATTTCATACAAGTGTACATTTCCTATTTAAGCACCGAGTTCAAACATGCCTACATAGAGTATGTATTGAAGTTTGTCGATGTTGATGGAGATGGGAAAATGAATTATGAAGTTAATTTATTATTAGTTACATATTGCTAATAATAATAATAACAATAATAATAATAATAATAATAAATTTGCTTCGGAGAATTGCATTATGTTGTGTGAAACCCTAATTGTAATAACTTGTTCTCTTCCGTTCACCTGTTACCATATCAAATGAATGATACCGAGGTCATAGGAGTGCACAATTGCATTAACACATGTTTTCCTATTAAATAGGGAGATTTGTGGCGCTAAAAGTAAATCATTCACTCAATAAATTTGCATATTTAAGTCATTGCCTCAATTTTATAATTTTTGTTTGCTTGTTTTTATTTTTCAAAGAGTTTGAAAATTACATGTGCATTATCAGCGAATTGCCTAAAAACACTAAAACAAAGTGTCCATGTACGTCAAATCTTAAAACATATAGATATCAATACATCCTTGAAATGTATCTGTTTACATGAGTATATCATCAATGACAAAGAACGAAACAAAAATTAATAGCATTTAAATAAGAAAGAAAACTACAAGGATCCATATCATTGTGTTCACTTTACCTGACATTATTCACGGAGAGGACATATTCGTTAGCCAAGAGTCGTCGATTCAATTCGTTCCACATGAACACTTGTCATTTATAACTAGCCAAATCAGTATCTGATAGCATGCAGCTGAAAGAAAAACATTCAATCAGATTGCTCATTTTATTTACCTAGTAAGATAACTGGGAATAACTTTAGAAGCTTCTGTAGACAACGCAAGTAGCATGTAACTTTCTCTAGTTTCGTTCACGTTTTCCTTTTTAGTCAATACATATGAACATCATAAAAGGCAACATTCTTAACATCTATCAGGCTAAGAAAAAATCTCTCTAAATGGTCAATTGATTTTGCTTGCTATAGATAGTAACTCCTCAATCACAAGAGGGTACTTGCCCAAATCATTGTTTTGGCTAGCTATATATGCGGAGGGTCGATGTGGAACGAAATGGATCGAAGACTGTTAGGTAGCAAAGACAGGAGAGGAATGCTGCAGTTTATTTATGCAAGGGCTAGTACTTTAAATGTTTCTATGAAAGGAAATTATACATTTGTCATACATTTTCCCTCAATGTATTTGTCGTAACTCTATGCTATCTTAAAATTACTAGCGTAACCAATAAACCGTACTCAAACGTTAAGATGCGACAGGAGTTAAACAAGAAAGGTTGTGTTTTGTTCTGTTTTACTTCACGACGAATTATTATCGTGATTTACATATGTGGCTTTTACAGCCATATAGAAAACAAGCCGCAGAATAATTACCATAGTTCACTCAGCTCAACATCGCGAATGATATTTCCGTTTGTAGCTCAGTGACTTTTCACGTGAGCGTCTCGAAATCTAGATAAAATAAAATCACCTAACTCGTTTCGCACACTATATTTGTATCAACATATAGAGCAACTCCACTCATTCGATACATGCTGAAAAAAGAGTGGTCTGTGTACATGGGATCCGCCATGTTGGTCCTGAAGTTATTGAAGAGTCCATTTTGACACAAGACTGAAGGTTATATAAGCCGTCGCGTGCCACACGGAAAAGAAAACATCGTCTACTTCATCTACTTTTCATTAAACTGTTTCAAATTTCTACTTAGCATTTCTTTATGGTATGATTGGTCTAATGAACAGAAGATGTTTGTTTATTTGTGGCACGCGACGGCTCCCATAACGGCGCAGTCCTGTGTGAACATTTGGATTCTTCCATTACTCCAGGGCGAACATGGCGGATTATAATCCATATAATTACATGTACGCATACCACTCTCTTTCAGCATGTATGGAATTGTTAGTGTTCCTCTGTATGTTGATACAAAAGTTGTTGCAATCATTCGTGCGCGAAATGAATTTGCTAATTTTGGCTATATTTAGAGAGCTCGCGTGAAAATTCAGCGATCTTCCGACGGGAATATCATTCGCAATTCTAAGCTAAACAAACTGTAGTGGTTTATGTGTGTGTTTTATCCTCTTGTCGTTTATTCTCTTTACTATATTGCTCAGAACATTTTCGACTGAATATGAAATAGAAGGGTTAAAGCTTTTTTTTCGCCAATATTTAGGAGCTAAGAAATGTTAATCTTAATCTGTATTTCAGAGTTTATAGAAGAATGGAATGGTTGGCCTACAATAGAATGGCCTTCGTCTGATACACGCTGGGATACATAGGGGTACCAGAAGTCAGGAAAGTAAACTGCCGTGCCTTATGAATTGTGCTGGGCAGGAAGTGAAGAGCGCGAACATTTCAAGGATTATTCAGACAGCTATCTTCCACGAAGAGTCTTTTACAAAATATACAAAGAATCAATTCTTTCTCATGCAAAGAATTAATAGAGTAATCATTGATTAAACTGATAAATGACAAAGCCTCATTTTAGATGGTTTATCCCCCCCCCCCAAAAAAAAGTCGGTTTTTTTACTACAAAATTAAATTTCAAGTAGGCAAGATATTTTCATATATTCGGCACATTTATGAATTGTATATTCTGAATTATTCAGAATTGCTTGAAAATCCACCAAATCTGAAACTGCTGACATAATTTCAGCTTACAGGATGAATTTAAAAAAAAACTGTATATTTTGTAATTGTATAGGAGATTTTTACGACTTTAAAGTAATAATTACCCTAGAGCACAATGCGATACCTCGTCTCACAAAACGCTACCAATTAAAGAAAAATCATCTAGGTACTCGACTGCAATTTTTAAAAAAATATACTTCTTGAACGTATTTCAAAGTGCGATTGTCATAATTATAATCCTTCATGGTCATCTGAAAATTGCAGTAGGATAAACCTCGTGTTTACATTAATTCAGTATATTAATAGAAAAGCTTGACAGTGATCAAAGTCAAAGGAAAATATTTATTATTTGTTAATTGCCTTATAAGTCTTTGAGATTCAAGTTGAGTTGTTTTATTTTTCTTTAAATAAACAGATCAGATATGTTTTTCAGTATAATACCTTTTATATTATTTGTAAAAAATGTGGAGAAAAAGAAACTGATATAGCAACAATTGTTTCTTTCTTCTGATAATACAATATGTGTAGCCGAATACAAGGTCCACAGGTGAATTCATGGTCAGGGAGTAGAGCTATAAATAGTAAAACACGTCAGTTTATGCGAGCATTAAGGCAAAGAGCTTTGTCGATTACGTTTTCTCGTCAAGGTGTACCTTTTCCTTTTTAAATTAAATTTTTGTATGATATTTGGGCTTGAAAGAACATAGGCACCGCCAACCACCCTGATTCCGACAACGATGCATTTTAATATATACAATATATAACATATAAAGAGTAAGAAGTTGGTGATCAACCAATCATAATAATTAAGACAAAATTATTTTTTGCAAAAATAGTATGTATGTACGTGTGTATATATGTATGTATGTATGTATGTATGTATGTATGTATGTATGTATGTATGTATGTATGTATGTATGTATCTTTGTATGTATCTATGTATGTATCTATGTATGTATGTATATATGTATGTATCTATGTATGTATCTATGTATGTATGTATGTATGTATGTATGTATGTATGTATGTATGTATGTATGTATGTATGTATGTATGTATGTATGTATGTATGTATGGATGGATGTATGTATGTATGTATGTGTTCATGTATGTATTCATGTAATTATGTATGTATGTGTGTAAAGGGTTTAACAGCATAAAGCACAATCACGGATATACAATGCCGAGCAAATTTAGGTATCACGAGAAAGGAACATAAAACAGAAAGAATTCCAAGAAAACGGGTAAAATCCTCAGAATACAGATTCCAATCTTTTGATACAAACCGCATTCTTTTAAAACGTCCGGAAATTTCACAGCTGGAAAATCGTCACAGGAAGCACCCAAGAGCAAATAGGTTTCTCCATCATTAGCATCTTGCAACATCTGGGAGGGTGCATTAAGCATGTTTTACATTCCCAATCCCACATGAGTTAATAAAAATAATGGTAATAATAATAATAATAATAATAAATAATTCATAATAATAATAAGTTAACTTTTTAAGAGCTGAAATAACAAAATTATGGTTTATAATTGAGTTCTTTGGGATGAAGCTCATATAGAGGTATACTATTTTGGAGTAAACCTTAACAAGGAGTGACACATGACAAAGAATGAATTACAACTAGTCAGGATGTACTGTCAAAGAAAAGGGAAGGTGTTGGGTAGAGGTAGTTTAATTTTACTGTTTAAAATTTTTAACTGATCTCAAATCGGGAAATCTAATTGTAGGGAAGCAAAGAAGTTTCATTGTTACACAATATCATGATAAATCGTGTCTGTTTGCAAAATCGACGAAAATATACATAAACTTAGATCTCAGCAAAATTTGAATCACGCAGAATCAGTATCAACATTAAATATATATCGTGCTGTCAGTGAATAGAGTCCACAAAAAGATGTAATTAGGGAGTATTTTAGATAAGGTTTGACTTAAATTTTCAAAAGAAACTTTTTATTTTTATGAAAATGCTCAAGCATTTAGTTCACTTAATCTACTTTTGTCTGTTCTTGTTATTATATGCTCATATTTTTGTTCTTCCTTAATTCAACATTGTCGGAACGGTTCAGTTTTTCCTTATTATATACTCAATTTTGTCTCCATTAACTTTACATTGTAGGAATCGTGTAGTATTTCTCCATACTGCACGGCTTTATACTGAGCGACACGTGTGAATAAAATATAATTCTTGTTTTCAATGTTGCAATTTTAAATCAATTCCCTAGCGAGTCAGTGATGACATCGGAATATTACGGCATAATGAGCTTTACTGTTCACGACTAGCGTTGTGAAAGGTAAATATCCATTTTTCTGCATGCGTGGTATAGGGATACAAAACGGGTTCATCCTAAAATTGTTGTGTAGTTCTTCATTTTTACATTATCGAACTTTACTTTTCATGGGCACCATAGTAATCATGAAAGATAAATACATCTTTCCTTTTTGCCTATGATATTGAGAGCAAAAAGAAAAAAGGAACAAAAAAAAAAACGGGATGATTTTTAGAATCATTTCCAGAAACAAAAAGAGTATATAATAAATACCTTACTTCAATTGAATGGGGAACTATTAACTCTTTTCTTCCTAAGCTATACTGTACTCCTAACGTCATGAAGCATAATTTTAAAAAATATTTCATATCTTCCCATATACAATGTAATAACATATACTCTCGTATATTTAAGTTGAAATAATCGAATTTTAAGATTATTTTCCATTAAACTAGTGACATAAATCTTTTAACGATGCCGATGTCTATTTTCTAGATGTAAATAAATTATGTGTATGTGTGTACCTAAAAATGCATTATGGAACATGTCAATATATTTAAGGTACTACATTAATAGGATTAGTTTATATGTGAACTAGTTTCTTCTTTGGTTTTCAATCATAAATGTTAATAGTTATGTATTCAAATGTACTGTATTACCTTAAGTTCAAGGTCAAGGTGAGTTCATAAATTCAGGTGTTGCATACGTGTTAATCGACCGCAAAGTGAATTCCTGAAAATGCTTCTGCAGCTAGCACGTACCTTTGGGATCGTGTCTAATTTAGCCTCTGTGTCTTCATATACACAAAATGTATCTGAAAACGCTAAGACAATCTTCAAGTTCTATCGGTCGAATCCTCTACAGAGGAAAGCTTTGTTCACTATGAACTTATTTTCATTGCACAAAGCAACAAACACATATAGGTACAACCACCTGTTAGCTATAGCATATTGTATGTAAAATGAACTTATATATTATACATGGAAAACCCGCGGATGTGCTAGAATAGAACTTTCATTACATACATATCCTAAAGTAGCACTAAACAGTTTTCACCTACGGCCGTGGTTAAAGATGGACCTTGTCAACGTTGAAGTCTCCCGCTGTAAAAAAAAATCCACAACAATAAACATGCATACATTTCCAAACTTTCCAAAGAATGGAGAAACCGAATCAGCGGAAAAAGTGACAAGGCAAAACTGATCCTTCAACAATTACTATCTTGACAGTTACACCAACCACCTCCAGCAACGTATACATATTTCTAAAATCCACGATATTCAACCCCATAAAGAACCTACACTGAACAAAATAGGAGATATTTCATATATCAGGCGGTAGCAATTGCGCCTTAGATATTACTTTAACAAAGAGGAAAGTGGACCATCATGAAAAGACCGATTTCCGACAAAATTATTCTCATTTAAAAAATTCCACATACAGATCAAAACAGACCTAAGATAAAATGGAAAGCCGCTTATGCACGTAATCTCGAATCTGGCTGACACAAATTGTTTCTGGACTAGTACCCATGCATACAATACGAAATCATACATTCTTGTCACAACTGTAAATAACGACGGAGAAAGCTAAAGACTATGTATGGATATCTCTTTAATAACAAATTGTGATATCTATGTGAAAGAGAATCCAAAAATATACCATAAGGGCAACATGAAGTGTTATTTCCAGTAGGTGAACAAATTGGGTTGACTCGGAACTAATCCACAGTCTTATTCAACTCAGTAAATATGAGCAATATGAACTAAAGCTTCTAAAATAAGACAAATTAATGTAATATGAAGGCACCATTTTTTTCGAAATTGTATTTGACATTAAAGTTGGTGGAACTGCAGGAATATATATCGATTAAACCTCTTTGAATGAATTAATATCAACTTCTGATTGGTTAATGCCAGGAAGGTCAACTTCCAATTGATTGATGACAAGGATGACGTCTAGGATACAATTATGGATTCCTTGGAGAGAGACAGGTCGGATATTATTTAGTATTCGTTATGGAGAAATATAGTAATTCAGATATTATTGAATACGGCACACAAATCGTTCTGACGTAATAAACAATCGCTTTTAAAAAAGTCGAACATGCACTTTTTCTATTGATACTATACCGGGTATGCATTTGTGCTTTCCAAACTCAACAATTATTGCCATGCAAAGTTATAAATTCCAAATACAATACGAATTTGTTGGGAGTAAATGTTTGAATTGTCACATACATGTGTGTGTGTGTGTGTGTGTGTGTGTGAGAGAGAGAGAGAGAGAGAGAGATAGATTCGTTGCTATTTGTGCCTGGTCTCGAAATGTTATATACGTCTCAAACAATGCTGTACGTATTTACTCATGTAAATCGATTGTTTTGTGAAACAATTATTACGTCGCACACTTTTCATACCATTCAGATTTGTATCACTCCTTTTTTTGGCAACTTGAATATCCAAGATGGATTCTGTATTATACAATAACAACGATTTCCATTCCTTTCTCTCTCAACTTATGACAATTGGATTTTTATAAACCGAAACAACTATTTTCAGAAACCCTGCTCAACATATGAATATAAATAAACATTGTATTAAGACTAAACATGGTAGTTTCTCGTTTATATTCATGGAGATTTTTTATTATATAAGAATATTCATATTTTGATATAGGTAATATTTTGACGTTAATTTAATAATTATATTTGTTGGTATAGATTTTACAAATGATCAACCCATGCTACATGCTTATGGCAGTTTAAGTGCTAATGTATAGAGGAGTGAATTAAGACATCACGGATACACACACACTTAATTCAAAGTATCTCAATAGTTCACGCTCCTAAAACAAATAGATGCGCTATAATAAATCACCATAACTTGTATGAGTTCTAACCTTCCAGTTTATCCCCGGTTGGTGATATTTAATATATTTTCAGGTACAGTGATATCGCAGGTAGTTGATATTGTCAGGTACAGTAATATCCCAAATAACTTCCACTACCACGACTATTCCTATTACTACTACTGCTACTAATAAAGAGGCTGGAAATACTATTATTACGCTTACTATTACTAGTTTGCTATTACGACTACTACTTGTACTGTTTCTGCTAAAGCTACTATTTCTACTGCTATTACTACTACTACTGATTCTTCTGCAAATACTACTACTGCTACTGCTACTACTATCTCAGTTGATGTTACTGCCATTACTGATGATCATGATAATTATTAATGTGAATGCAACTTGTAATCAATGACAAAAATTTAAGTCATCATGACTGGTGTGGCTTGGGCTGCTAAATAAGAGCGTAGTCGTGGAAACTTTGACAATGCAAGTGTTAAAGGTATGTGGAAACAGTGGTATTTCCATACAGGAAAGCATTCATTAATTACCATTTTGTGTATGATGTTTATATAATATTATAAATATTTTAGGAAATTATAAATATTTTTTTTTACTATAATATTTGCTCAAACCATAATGTAATATATCAGGTTTACTGTTTAGCTATTGTCCTTGAATTAGGTTGTTTACTTAGTATTTTAGATCAAGGACGGTTTTGGTAAACAAGTGTTTGATTTAATTTGAGGTCGGGGTTGAGTTTGTTTACAGATAAAACTAGAATTGTCTTTAGAATTGTGTTAAAAGTCACATACACCATATAAGTTTCTAGAACATTCTGTTAGGTGACATATCTTTATATATACTATGTTTTGTGGACAGTTTCATCTTCAACCTGAACATCAGTCCATAAAGAGCCATTACAGTTATGAAACAATCATTCCAAATTCATAGGGAGGAATTATTTCAAATATTCTTTAGATTATCGTGCTCATGAACTTTTGGATTTTTGCTTTGAATTGATTATTTTGGGATTAATGTGAACTTGTTCCACAATATTCTGGAGTACTTCATTTTGGCACTTCAGCACATTAAAGACTACTGGCACATCAGGACATTAAAGACTATTGGCACATCAGCACATTCAAGGATACAGTCATTCACTTGGAACATTCTATATTTAGGACATGTGATTAGGACACTTAGGATTATTCGATTATTTGGATTTTAATTCACGTTAAATAATATTATGATTTTCATGTTAATTATCTAGAGATAAACTGCTTGTTGATTTTTACATAATTTGTTTGTTTCACTTTCTTTTTATTACATATTTCTTAGACCATAGAGTCGTAACACTATAACATTGTAGAACATTGTTTCCTTTTCAATGCCTCTACATAAAATCAAAGTTAGCAACAGCAATAATTGCAAGAAGAAAAAGTACTGCCTCAACTACAGGTAGATACTACTACTACTACTCCTAGTAGTAGTAGTAGTAGTAGCAATCCTATACCGCCACTTGAACGACAGAGAGCCGTCGATAAGTTGTAAAGCCTTGTGGTCCAAACCCATTGCTTGCCGATACTTAAAGACATAACATTGCTGAAATGAAACACGATACACTCCTTATTGCGGGCGTCGGAAAAGTCTCCAAACTGTATCAGATGCGATTTGTTGGGGCAAGACAGGATTAAAGGCGGAGCAAACGGAGCAGATGCTCCAAGGCCCCTCCTGGCGGGGGTCCCGCAACTCAGTACAAATATTTATTTTTTGTTTTTATTTTTTAATTTGTTTTCTTCGCTGAAGGTGTGTGTGGATGTGCTTTTCTAAATTGCTTAGGAGCTTCCTACCTCCTCAATCTGGTGCTGGTTTGCGGTCTGTCTGCAACTCAGGGTAAACCAAGTGTTATATATATATATATATATATATATATATATATATATATATATATATATATATATATATATATATATATATATATGCTATTATTATTAATTAATTAATTAATGGGTCGACATGCGGGTATGTCTGCTACGTACGACTGCCTCTACGACCGACTTTATAGCGTCATTTTTTCGTGATGTGTGCATGGTCGAGATGCTATAGGAGTTGGTGCCTACAGGCAAGGTGATGAGAGCCGTAACCCACGGATCCGGGTTTAAATCTCCGTAGAGTACAAATTAAAATTATCTAACCTGCATGATAATATTATTTATTTATATTTAAAAATTATGCTAATGTTATCAAGCATTCTACTGTAGGATCCAGGGATAGCACCTCTGTTTGGTGTATATTTGGAATTCTCTCTCTCTATCTCTCTCTCTCTCTCTCCCTTTTAGTGGTATAATGCGTTGGCATTTACATATCATTGTCATCTTGCCTCTACCCATGTGGGTTTGAGTCTCGGCTCTACTTGGCCAACCTGGGATTGTGAGAAAGCTTGCCCGTAGTTTCCCATGGGTTGGCGGTTCTTCCCGGTGTCTTACCCAGTTTTTCCTCCACCAAATATGCTGGCCGCCAGGCATAGCCTATCAAGTGGTGAAATATTGCGTTAAATCCACATCATCATGTTAGTCAAATCAGGCAGCAATATGAACGTTTAGAAACTTAAAGTTCCCACGCTCAGTAGGGCAACTCGTTGTGAATTCAGTCAGTGCATAAAATGTCATAGGAAGGATGCATAAAATGTTCTAAAAGGAATGCATACAATGTCATAGAAGGAATGCATAACATGTCATAGAAGGGATTTATAAAATTTCATTGAAGGAATGGCACAAATTGTCATAGTAGGAATACATACAATGTCATTGAAACGATGCATAAAATGTCATAGTATGGATGCATAAAATGTCATAGAAGGCATGCATAAAATATCATAGAAGGGATACATAATATATCATAGAAAGGATGCATAAAATGTCATAGAAGGGATGCTTTCCTCCTATGACATTTTATACATTCCTCTTATGACATTTTATGCATTTCTTCTATTACATTTCATGCATTCATTCTATGACATTTTATGCATTCCGTCATAGAAGGGATGCATAAAATATCATAGAAAGGAAGTATAGCATGTCATAAAAGGAATGCATACAACGTCATAGAAGGAATGCATAAAATGTCATAGAAGAGATGCATAAAATATCATAGAAGGGATGAATTTTATGACTTCATCTACTTGCATGATACCTAAATATGTTAGTGTGTCGTTCTCTCTCTCTCTCTCTCTCTCTCTCTCTCTCTCTCTCTCTCTCTCTCTCTCTCTCTCTCTCTATCTCTCACTCTCTCTCTCTCTCTCAGGGTCATGCATATGATATATAGTATGTTACAAGCAACAAAGAAACCAAAAGACATGGACCTTAGGAAAACAGGAGACATGCAGACATGCATCTTATAAATACAGAAGATATGCACCATAAAAATCCAGAAGACATGCAACATAAAATCCAGTAGACTTGTACCTTACAAATCCACGAGACATGCACCTCAAAATCCAGGTGGTATGTACCTTAAAAATCCATAAATTAAAATGCATTATACAAAGTGTAACATAAATAAGAAAGAAATAATATAAAAGTAATTTCCCGTAAAGGAAGAGGTTTGATTCTTTTTATTGTTTTATACTAAGTTAATACGAAACTGTAAAAATACAGACAAGGCTTGTTCTTCTTTTTCTAATGCATGCAAACTAACACACATATTGTTATATGACCTAGTTTTCTCCACTTCTTATACTAAATGTTTTAGCTGGAAGTTAACCAATGAATTTTCACACAGCCGTATCTACTGGAACAAAATTAGGATGTCAACATTCTATTTTAAACATTCTTGCTCCTAAAGCTGAGGACCTTAAGATAGTGAGTCACTATGTGAGTAGCATGCCTTATGATAGAGTTCTAATTATTAAATAAATGTATACAATACTGGATTTAGGACGTTGATGGAGACCTCCCTTTGTCGCAAACAGTTAACAAATTTAACCCGATGACTTTGAAAAAAAATGTGTGCACCGTAGTTGTTGTTCTCTCTATCGCTCATAAAATTGCTCATAGTAGCGTGTATTAAGTGTTTGGCGAGTGTTTACAAACTAGAATGATTGCTTGGAACATAAACTCTATCCACGTTCGTTTCTAAACTTTTTTCTTACCTTTTATTTGTATTCTGAAAGGAACAGAAAATTATAAATTGACAAATATCCATTGTTTTATCTGATTAGCAACATTAGTTTTCATTTTACGAAGAATTGTTTTAGTTTTTTAGATGTTGTTGCGGTAGTCTTTCTGAACAAAGTTTAAGAAAGACATTTTTCTATCAGATTTAAAACTTTAAAATATTGTAACGAATTTGGACAAACTTTAGGTAAATACAATCTATAATGATATGAAATAGGGTGACTTAGTCATGATTGCGATGGATGCGTGTGCAGAGAAGGTACAAAGACATACAGGCAAGTATATAAATAGATAGGCAGATAGATGAACATCCTAGTGCCGATATACTAATGTAAAAAGTACTTGGGAGACTTGATATTTTCCTTGGTGTGGCTGATAATTATTAGGTTATATAAGTTGGCACTTTTACTATTTCTGTTAACCCAGACTTGATCGAGTTGTTTATATTTCAAGCTGACATTTTGGTAAAACAGGTTTGCACTCACCAGTACAGACACCAGATAAACATCATATAGTACAGGTCACCATACGTAAGGTATGACACATTGTGACCGATCAGATCGCACGAAGTTTTATTTTTAGAAAAATCGTAGAAGTTTTTATTTTTCCTAGGTAATCGGTAAGAAATTATTTTAAAAGAGTGTACTTATCTGAACTCTCAGTTTTGTTATTTAGTACACTGTACATTTTTATATTTTTAAAAGAAAATCTTATACACACACTCCACTTGGATCCGTCAAAACTTGTCGCATTGGCAAGTCATACGCACTGTGGATCCCATGATTATAAGCTCTCTGTTCAAAAGAATAATATGTCTGATGCAATCCTTTTTAAACCTAAAGAAATTGACTTAGTTTTATCATATTATGAGTAAATTTATACATGTTAAACAAATTTATTAGAAGTGTGCGAATAGGCAAATTTTATATATGAACATAATAAAGCCAACAACTTGTAAATGAATACTGCATAAAAGCATTGGTAAGAGATAAGATTTTGCTGTCATCTGTTCAGGTTACGGGGTATTTGGTTGACAAGGAAATCGCAGAAAACGGTGCAACAGTCTGACTCACATCGGCTGATTCAAAGCATATAATACTGGAAAAGTTAACATTTAATGCAGAAATGTCCAAATTCATGACCTTAGCGCCTGTTCGTAATTATAAGAATTAAACTTCACATTTTACAGGAATCATGAGTCATGAAAATCAATTACACACTTTACATAAACGGCCTTCTCTCCGCTACTGCCATTTATGCAGTGTGTAATCGATTTTTAAGCTTTCGTTTCTCTACAGCCATTTATGCACTGTGTAATCGAATTTCAAGCCTTCGCTTTTCTACAGCCATTTATACACTGTGCAATCAATTTTCAAGCCGCCACCAACAGTCATGTAAACACGTGACTTGGACATATCTAGAGCAGCACAAGTATAAGTATAAGCATAAGCACAATCAAATTGATGGTGAAACTTCACATTTCCATTCCTAGTAATAATGCTCCAGTAACACGTGTAACCATAACAGTAGCCAGATACAAGGATCTCCTCCCTGCTGACAGCATCAACACCATCACATACATACTTGGTTGTTACCGTCCCTGTGTCTCTGATTGAGCGGTCTGTAATGGACAGAAACTGAACAGTTTTCTTAGTAGGCGTTGTTACAGCAACTTCATTGTCGCCTGTCAGACACATGCCATAGGGATTTCCAGGCAATATGTGACTTGTAATGAAGTTATATGAAGAATCATATAGGCAGGATGTCTTGTTAGTGTAGTCTGCCAGAACTATGTATCCTTCGGGTAACTGAACGATACCATAGTACAAAGGGTTGTTGTTACTTGGACAGTGAACGTCAATAACTCTAGAGAGCTCCACAGTTCGTTTCTCAAGAGGTATCATAAGACTCGTGCATTGCAAATCCTTAGCATCCTCTTGACATGCTATTTTCACCAAACCTCCTGCATCTTTAGAAAGTACCGCTTTCATGTTGCTATCGAGATCAAGTCTTATTCTGATGTTATCCACTCTTTCAAACTTCTCTCGAATCTGATCACTGTAACATTTTAGCTGCTTCACCGTTTTGCTGGTCACCACGAAAGTGTGTGTATCCGACCCATACTGGTCAACCGTCTCTAAAAGCGCATGAGAGTTTATAATGGCACTTACCAAGGACAGACATTGGTGATTTTGTTCTTGTTTTCTGATCAACCACTTCTTGTAAATTCGGTTTGCCTCAAGCTTCACCATCTTCTCAATATCATCCAGTACATCATTCAGTTTCTTTCTGATATCTCGGATCTCTGCAGAAATATTGCTAACACGTGACTCCAGAATGCCTATATTTTCTTCATTCATCTCCATAAAATTATTGAGTTGATCCTCAAATATCTGCATTTGTTCCATTATTTTCTGTGGGTTCATCTCCTTCAGTAGACCTGGAAGACACTGTTTCAATTCGAGTACATCATGACATGCTTTATGGTGAAGAAAAGAACATGTAGCGCAATAGGCTGTCTCGTGGCTCCTACAGTAAAACTTGATGTCGTCATTATCATGTTCAGGGCACCCAAATCCCTCTCTAAATCGTTTGCGGTTTTCTGGATTATTTTCAAATTCTTCTATGGTAATAATTTGATGGCTTTTAGTCATCTTCATCTTTTGATGATATAAGGCACAGTTATCACACATGAACTCTTCACATACAATACAGAATTTCTTAGCAAGGTTTACTGAAGAGTCGTCTGATGAATTCAAACATACTTCACAAGACCGTTCAACTTTCGATTTCCCCACGAGCGGAAATGGACTGTTAGAATTTGTCTATGTATTTCCACTTATCTGCCTCTAACATGTAGCATATGTGTCACGTTCAGCTATCTTCCGGGTTCATATGCGTGTAATGTTTAAACAAAGTTTAGAACCGGGATGAGGAGTCAAAAACTTGTACCGGATTTCCACATCTCCATCGACTTTCCGACAACACGTACAAAATATAATGGGGGACACACACACACACACACAGAGAGAGCTTTACGAGATCTGCCGAATGAATACTTCTATTGTGTCCTAGTAAATTACACTATTATTCCATTTCATTATTTATTACGAAACGAAGTCTATGATTCCGATTGAAGACCTGATGTTCCGCTTCGGTGGGTGTGTGTTTGTGTGGGTGTGTCTGTGTGTGTGTTTAAGTGAATTATCTTATGACTGAATTATTGATTGACAAACTGTCCACCCTAATCTTTACACACTCTCTCTCTCTCTCTGTTCATAGATAGATCGATCTCAAAAATTTCCATAAATTGTTTAACTGAAATTGAACTGCTCAAACAAATATATATTTCTTAGTAAATTTTAAATATTGAGTATAATAATAAAGTGAGCTTATTGACTTTTACTCTTCCAAGGTATGTATGTATATATGTAGGTATGCATGTCGTTATGCTTGCGCCTGTAAACACTGTGGTAATGGTTACAAAAAGATGAAGTAAGCTTCCTCTTTATGATAGATCCATGTATTTTACGTACAAAATGCTAGTAACACGAACTTATTTTAGTTCGATATTTTTTTAAAATATTATTTCGCCTATAATAAACGGTTTTTTTTTTTAAATCATCCCTTGAACGGTACAACATTTCATAAAGTAAAATGTATACACTCGAGACCGAAAGATTTTAGTGTTATGAGCCAATTAAATTTATGGCTATACAATTTTATTATATGAATTCTCACTTAGCTGTTTACTGGATGTTGAATCCAAAGACGCTCTCTTTCCTAAAATGCTATATTACCCTCATGTAGACACTAATGGGGGACTAAGGATTGTAAAAGTACACCTGACGTACGTATTCACCAATCTTCTATATTCATTCCATGTGATTCGTCTCGAGTATATGCATTATATTAGTAATAAATGATGAAATGCTTATTCCGTCTGTTTGTTTGTCCGTATGTTTTACCGTAAGTCTGTCTCTGCTGTTGTCCGTCCTTATTTTTCCTTGAAATTTAAAAGTTTTTAGGATTGAACGTAGCGTTGAAAACGAATACATATTGTGGCTGAACTTTTGCTATTATATTTGTTTCTATGATTTTAATTAGTTAAAAAATATTAGCATTTAATCCAAGGAATTTAAAGCCTATTTGTTTTGAACGTTCATTTTGCAATGGTCATGTTTTCATACAGATAAAACTTTGGGCAGTTTTGTAGTCGCTGAATTCTTTTTAATTCCAAGTAAAATGTTATTCCTCTCTATGACGGCCTCAATGAACATCATTTTTCTTTTTTTTAAATTGATAAATCCTTGTATCAATCTCATCAAAATTCAGTAAGTATCTATTCTTTATTAGGAGAAATGTAATCAAACGCCAAAGGATTTTAATGCGGCATGCATAATAAGAATAAATCTACAAACATTAATATATAACACTATACTGCTGCAGCATTAGATCATAATCCAGCATTTTTTAAGATTGTTCTCATCTACATTTTTTGTTTCATCGCGCCATTAATTCCGTGGCAAAGTTAACAATTGTTCACCTTTGCAGACATGGTGCAAATGACGAAACGCCGAGCGTCATTCCTCTTGCAAACCCTCTAAATGATCATAAAATCGGGTTATTTTCGAAATGTAAGTGGACCGCTGACCAATTTTATTATATCATGACTTTATATGTTTTAGGTAACACATTTGGATATTAAAGTGTCTGACCTTGGGGAATTTTGTAAAACACCTAAACGATATCTATGAATTTACAGCTTCAAAGTCAAATTGCTGTAAATTCATCACCTTTCCTTACATTTATGTGACATTTGCATTGCAAACCAAATCTTGAACTCATAACATAAATGTCAAAAGAAGAACATTTGGAGAACATCATGTGTTTTGTTGCAGGGATGTTACCTTGGTTCTGGACATCAATCAAAAGTATTTCTGACAGGTGTTGGATAAGGTATACGCATTCACACGAAGGACCCATGTAAGTATGCAGAGAGTATGTTCTTTTCTTTCCTTGTTCGGAAGCGCGATGGGTAATCGTGTTTATTACAGTCTATACTTTATCCTATACTTTCCTAACTGACAAAACATCGTGCCCGTCTGAAGATACACATGTACGTACGAAATGTCACATAACATCTCATACCTTTCGAGATGAAAGCAAATCTTGGATATAAGTGTGCCCTGTATTACGGTGTAGCAATTACAGTTCAATATGTGTCCACCACATTTGGGGTGAAGCAATAGTTATGATGGCAATGTGACATGTGAGGGTTGATCAGATAATAATAATAATAATAATAATAATAATAATAATAATAATAATAATAATAACATTAGTAATAATAATAATAAACTAAAATGTGAATGATCAGAGTTTCCTGTTGATATCTACCGCATGACGCCTTGGTGCACATGGTGTGAGACAAGGTTCATTTAATTTCATTTCTCCCGTAACCTTGCTGGTCGTAGGGGCGCCACTGATGACTTTGCGACAATCTCTCTCCATTTCGCCCTGTTTCTCCACTGCTCTTTGGGACTTTGCAAACAGTTTGGAGTGGGTTTAATAATAATAATAATAATAATAATAATAATAATGACTATTTAAAGAGAGTAACACATTTAGTCGTAGAACTAATCTACCTTGAGGCCCTCATACAAAGAAACTTGTTTATATACAAACACACACATTTGCATACATATACATATCAGCATGTATATACAACAATATATTAACATTCTTTCCTTTCTCTCCCGCAGACATACACTCAACCATACATATTGAACCCACATAGTCAATATACATGCAATATGCAATTAGTGCAAATAGATGGGTAGAATATTAAATGAATCCCAGAGGCATCATGAATACAAACACAGTTGTTGTCATTTTCATTATAACCAGATCTCTGAAGCCACTGGACATATGGAGTTTAGAAGAAGGAAATAGAGTGGACATTTCTAATCTCTACTGGAATACTATTCCAGAGCAAAGTTCCAGAATATTGGAAACAATTTTTGAATAATTCCTTATTTGGTTTGGGAAGTTTTTACTGTTTGGTAGACATGGATCATAGGTGTGGAGTGTTACCAGGTAGTCTATATTGGAATGGTGACTGTAAATATACAGGAGCACTGAAATTTGCTATATTGTAGATTAACTTAGCTTTTCTCAACTGGATTCATTCTATAATATGTAATATTTTTAACTTACCAGCCAAGTTTTCCCTGTTTTCTGTTTGGTATGATATTAGCCCAAATGCTCTTGTTTGAAGACGTGCTAGCTTTGCTATGTTTTTATCATTTGAATTACCTCATACTGTATTACAGTAATCTAAATGGGGTTGTATGTAACTGTTACAAAATAGTTTCCTGTGCCTTTCTGAGAGAAAATATCTTATCCTACTGATAAGCCATAAACTTGAATTACCCTTTATATGTTCAGTCCATGTTAGATTATTATCTAGAAAAACACCAAGTACTCTATCATGACAGACCATTTTGAAATGTATATCCTTCCAAATTAGACAAAGTTCATCACTATCAAGATTTGTTCTTTTTTGTTGTGTTGAGATAAGTACTATTTTAGTTTTACCAGTATTAACTACCATGACATTGCATGTGCACCAGTTCTCAGACAGAACATCATTTATATGAAGACAGAACATCATTTATATAAAGATATTCTCTCATTTAAGTGTGAAGTAAACCATTTAATTGTGCTGTCATCACATTGGTAAATTTTCAGTTTGCTCAAAAGGATTTCACGATCCATCATGTCAATATCTTTCCTGAAATCTATAAGTACAGATCCTATTTTTCTACCTTAATTTCTTGGGTGCAATTTATGTTCCAGTCATGAAACATGATAATTAGATGCATTTCTGTTACCACTACTACATCGTTACAACCAACTACTTTGCTGCTCAATTCAGTGGATCTCAAATTTTACAGTTCAATTTAATATTACTGTAGTGATTGCTCTGTCATATATTCCACATGTCAAGCTACTAGATATGCCATATAAATAACTGATGCTTTGACAGGTTTTCAGATTGAGATAATCCTGTATGACAGCATGTGAAATTGCTGCCAGCCCGCTGATCCGATGCCTGCTAAGTTCACAGTAGACTTGCACATAATATGAGTAGCCAGCCCATCAGACCAGTTGGATTTTTAGGTATATTGAGTAAATTTAATATGTAAATTGTTTATTTTATCATATTAAAATAAATAGTATAAACCATGTGAAAATTAAAATCACAGCAAAATGTTTCTGATGACATTTTGTGAATCTAAAGCATAGTGATCCAATCTGCAGGGTGAGATGAGAAGGGACATAACTTGGGTATAGTCTGTGTATAATAAACACTTGCAACTCCAGTTGAAATCTCGTCTGCGTCTATACAATGTCTTATGACTCATGCTAGTTCCAATTCCCAACGTCAGCATGTAGAGGTACTCGAAGTTTGATGGATCTAATCAAGTAAATACCAGCCAGATGTGCCATGGGTGAGGCTGGCTTCTGTGAAATAAATAAAATGAAGATAGAATATAGAGATGGGGTGCATTCTAAGACCATGCTTATAATGCTCTTAACTGTTTAGCTGCATTCTGTTAATGTGGATGCATTTGATCAAGTTTCAAAAATCCACTGCTGGAACTAATTTTTCATAAGAATTAATTTCATGGGCAGCTGTATGTAACAGGATGAAGCCGGGTTGGGATTAGATTTAGCGAACACACCGAAAGTGATTTCATTAACAAAATGTTTATATATAATGTTGTTGAACGATGAATGAATCTGACACCATACTTGTTCGCATAAAGTCCAGCAATGGATTTAGCAGAATGATGCATACCGAGTTCAACAACTGATACAATGATATTATATAGTTCCCAACATGGAACTAACTAGAACATGTAACTTCAATGAGAAAATCAAACAAGAATCAACGTATGGAACTTATGAACAGATATGATTGATATATGGATATATCATGTACAATCAATGTATAGAATTTGTATATAAATATGGATACTATCCGTTTCTATTACCAAGAGTGATGAAAGTATAGGATTTACACTCAAATACAAGCAATGTATGATTCAACACCAAGGGTGACCAAAAGTATATGATTTATACACAAATATGAATAATGTACAATTTATCCACAAGCAGGATGCATGCATTGTGTACTCATTTAGCAATATTGACCTATTAATGTATGCTCAGATAGAAATAGTGAAATATATCAATTAAAAAATGGAACAGTTGACGACCATGATGTATTTCCAGTTCCACAGCTCTAGTCAATGGTCAAGGAGCCACCACTCTTGACCCGCCCTTCCAATCTGCTGAAGGATCCCTCGAGATCCTCCTCATTCAACACAGTTCCGCTGGTCATGAAGCTTTGGTCCCTCACTGTGAGAACACCAGTACTCTCTTCCGAGCCAACATCACAAGACAATAGCATAAAGGTTACAAGGAACCCTACAGAGTTTCTATGACTTCCCATCACAAAACAAAAACAGCTAAAATATAATAACAAAGCCGTGTAATACACATGACATGGTTAAGCATGAATGCAATGATATACGTTACACATGCGTTACACATGAAATTATTTCATCAGAACTACTATACGAGATTATTATTATACAAACCACGTTTGTACATTAATCTGTGTCCGACAAGAATAATCTTACTGGATCATAAGAGCTCAAACATTGTTCATCATTCAATGCATGCAGCGTATAATTGAATTCAATCTGTGTGTTCAGTTATAAGAAACGGCTAACTTGAAACAGACTCTAGACTATCTGAAGACATGGTCTTATATGACATAGGTTTGACTCCCTGTAAAATTTAGAATAAATTATGAAACATCCAGTATATAAAACAGTTTTGTCACATAAAATGGTTAGCAAGAAAGAATATAATTTTACACTGCACATACCTCTACAGCAGAAGATTCCTCCCATAAAGTGATTAGCTTCCAGATAAGACTCTTTGTAATGTGAATATACATAGAAAATGCACTCTATAAGTACCCTAGCTGTGGTGAATATGCACAGCCCGATAACTCAAGGTAATTGGGGTTTTCACTGCAGGCAATGTACACGTGCAGCATAGGATGAATCGAACTCAGTATTTTGAAATAGCTAAAGCCAAAAAATAAACCACCCTCAGATAACATTGTACGCGGCAATGAAACCTGAGTGCATTTTCATTCACATATATACATTGACATAAAGTAAACAATTCCGTGACACTGTACATTGGATACCAGTTCTGATTCTGTCAATGACTTTGATTAAGTCTGATAATGAATGGTAGCATTAGATTTTGATCCCCAGCCTGTAGATGAGGTATGTATGGATCTGGATCACCTGGACAGTTAGCAGCACTTTCCTGGTCAATAAACAGTCTATTTGTTATGCCAAGTTTACTCAAATTATTAAATTTGATATTTAAATCCCTCAGTTTTTGTTCTTTATTTTCCATATTTCATTACATAGATACAAACTGTATTGAGTAGCAAAATGTTTCTGGATTATTACTTGTGACAGTTGCATAGAGAGCTTGGCATCTCATTATAATTGTCAGAAATCAGAATATCAGCCTATTCAGGGATTACCAAAAGGAATAAGATCTGCATTATATCAATATACCATATGTAGCCCGATGAACAGACTTGACCAAGTAAAACTTTTAGTTACGAACAGGTGTTTGATATTTTTGCCATTACTGAGAATAAATTAACTTTTACTATAGATAATTCTGAAGTCAGAATCAACGGAAATAGGCATTTCAGAAAAGACCGAAATGATCATGTAGTTGGTGTTACACTATATGATGGAAAAGGCTTGATATGAACAACATGGCAATATCAACTCTGGCAAATCTACAAATGGTGGCAGTGCAGGTAAAACCAGTAAATGCATCCAGTATATTATATGTAGCTATTTACAGATCCCCAAACTCCTGTACGGAATGGTACAAAACTTTTGAAACAATTGATGGAAGAGTGTAATACCAAATAAATCAATCTAAAGGTGATGGGGATTTCAATATTGATGAAATTTAAAACATCTGTATTAAAAGACCTGACGAAAATTCATGGGATGCATCAACTAATTACAAAGTCAACTTGTGAACCAAAGACACAATCATGCTAATTAATCATATATATGTATCTGACAAATGTATGTATGTTGATCCTGGAGTTATTCCTCTTGGGATTAGTGATCATCTTATGTTATATTCAGTTTGAAAACGGAACGAAATTAAGCAGAGCACTAGAATAAATAATAAATATCACAATTTCAAAAACTTAGATAAACAAAAGTTAAAGATTTAGGGCAAGTTGTTTGGGGCACAACTAATATTTATGATGGCATAAACGATGCATGGTTAGCCTTCAAGGAATTATTATTTCATATAATTGATCAGCATTTACCATACAAAGAAGGTAGCATTAGATCTAATTCAGGAAATTGTGACAATGATATCTTAACATCCATGCATACCAGGGATTTCCTGCATTAGAAGGGGCCCAGGGCAGCAGAGTGGTCGAAGGCGCTCGCCTTTACCAATCACTCACATCTTGTCTCTATCTTCATCGCCTTGAGTCTCGGTTTCGGCCAACTTGAGCATGTGAGAAAGCTTGCCAGTAGCTTCCTGTGGGTTAGAGGTTCCTCCACGTGTTTTCTCAGATTCTTCCTCCACCAGATATACTGGATGCCATGTATAGACTATCATGCTGAAAAATGGAATTAAACCCACAAGAACAACCTACATGAGAAAGCAAGAAAAAGTAAACGTAAAGGTGACTGGGCCATGTATAGGGCTTTAATAAATTAGGTTCTATAAAGATTACAAAAGCAAAAAGAAAACTACTCAGATGATTGTGTTCAGCAGTCATTTAACAAACCACCAGAGATGTGGAAAAAAATTGAAAGAGTTTCTACCTTCATCCAAATCACATTCATGATCTAACTTTCTTACTCTTAATGACATAGTTGTTAATGATGTTACGAAAATTGCAAATTGTTTCAATGGTATATTCTGTACTATAGGACTAGATATTGGTAAGGACTTTGATTCATCACAACCAGATACTGACTGTATGTCAAATGAAGCTTTCTTTCATAAAACAAATGTTACTGAGGACTAAGTTAGAAAGGAATTGATAAATATGTCTAATTCAAAAAGCTAGGCATTATCGTTTTCATATTATATATAAATGATTTTCCAAAGTGCTTGAAACATTGTTTAGTATCTATGTATGCAGATGATACATCACAATATGTTAGCAACAAATATATTAACATTGTTGTGAGAAAACTAAGTGAAGATTTAGAACGTGCTATGGAATGAATGTATGACCAAAAACTTAGTTTAAATTTACAGAAAACACACATGATATTTATCTGCTCAATACAACAAGCAGCCAAAAGCAGACATGTACTTACAAGTAAATGGTACAAAAAATATTTTAGCATCTACATCATCTCATTTCAACACTCTTACATGTAGATGGATGCCAAGCAAGGATCATACTGTTTTTATTTTCAATTTTTAAAAATAATTTAGCGCCAGAGTTTCCTTGTGTTTTTAAAGTCTGTACGGAACATTAGTACAAGGATTACACAGTCAAAATCTTTTCCTTACGCCGGTACAGTTAATAGTTTGCAGCATGATATTAAACAAGCACCTAATGTTTCAGCTTTTAAGATATTTTAGATATTTTAATGAGCAATCCTGATTTTATGATTGCATAACATCTGTAAATGGTTGCTCTGATACATCTTTAGTTACATTTGCTCAATTTCTATTCTGTTATATTTATTTTCTTTTATGCAGTAGATATTAACCTTGTTGACTTCAACTAATTATATGTATATTGTTGTATATTTGTTTTAGATGTAGAGTCATAATGTAAACTAGATATTAGTAATTATGTCACCCTGGATAAATAAAGGATATTTTCATTATTATTATATATTATTATGTTCATCTCTACCTGCATTTATCATTGATTCAGTGACAACATTTTCTCTTGTATCATGAAATGTAGTACCAGTTGGTTATGGACAAGACCAGTATCATTTTCAGGTTACTGGTCCTGTGGGCTTGCAGAATATTTTGGTGAAGTTTCACACACTTCTGTATGACAAGGCTTGATTGGTGAAGTTGGTGTTTCGATAGATTGTGAATATTTAGACACACGTACCTGCGGTGAAGGAGATTCTTATTGTTATTGAAGCGTTATCAAAAGTCATCCTAAAAAACACAGGTTATATATCATACAGAAGATTATATATTGCTTTGCTCAATGTATGGTCACAGTCCACAATGAATATTGCACTGACAAAATTGGAATTATAGTGACTGTTGCTCATACAGTACAATAAGGATGTAAAACCATTGCATATAGATTCTCGGCATCAGATATGTCTTGATTTTTGTGTTTTAAATTTTAAATTATTCATTTACGATAGACATTCCATGCTATAGAAAAGGTTTTTATATAGTCTTCCATCCACCATTTTTTATCTTTTCTTCTAGGATCTTTGGATCCCAGAATGAGTTCTTCTGACTTGCAAAGATCCTCAGCACACTTGTTGCAATTGCAATCACTGCAGAAAATATCATGATCTAGCAAAATGAGGGTAGAGGGAAGTACATACTATATGTAAAGGGTAATAGAGTCCTACTTTTAAATGGACCTATTAAAATAAGGAGGAACCAAGTGGAAGTAGACCCCCCCACACACACACACATGCATGCACACACACAACCAATAAAATGCATAATTGAAAAGAAAGCAATTGATGTGCACATAACAGGCTTACTAGTAGAGATTCCCATAGAAGTACTCTTGTTCACAATGGATAATAAACTCAAGGTCAGAGTAAGAGGGTACAAATAGATCTCCTTTAGGGAGTACCTAACAATATATTACATGTGATTACAACTATCAACTTGCATGCAGAAAAGGCAAACAAACTGTCAACCTTTGGTTAATTAAATTTCTTTTGCAAATCTGGTATGTAAGTTGCATTTTACCACAAACCATGCCCTAGATATAATCAAAACCATGACATATTGCCAAGGATTGCTCAAATCCAATGAATATCCAACAACAATAAGCAACATAACCTGCAGTAACAGTTAGAAAACCCACAGTTGATAATGACTTATAACATATAACAGTTGATCTATTATATATATATATATATATATATATATATATATATATATATATATATACATACATTCATGAGTAAGCCTTAGTTTCTATCATCAGTCTATTTATCAATTGATAGAGAGAGACACAGAGAGAGATAGGGAAGGAGGAGGGGGAGGGTCTAACGAAACTAGTTTCCCAAACATTCAGTACTGCTATTTTCAGCTTAACGGTAAGTTGTGATTCTGTTTAAGGATGGCATTCAATAAGGGGGCCCAAAATCCCAAGTTTTATTACAGTGGGGGACCCGTTTCTCAATTTTTCCAGGGGGCCCCACAATTTCAATTTACGCTACTGACCAAATTACATCTTTCATACTGCTGAAAGTGAAAAGCGTCATTCAAAACATATCATTGCTAACGATAACTCTCTAACACGAAATGCAAAGCTTTATCTGATAGGATACTAAAAAAATAATTTAACAGGGGATTCTAAAGGTCACCAGAACACAAATTTTTCTCGATCCTTGCTAGATAACCGGTGTACCGGCAGGTCTGCCAAGAGGGGGCAGCACAGTGGCAATTGCCCAGGGGCCCACCGTCAACTCAGTTATAAAAAAAACAATTAATCTTTGCAGTAAATATTAAAATTTGTTCCTTGCAAGAGTCTTAAGTTATGGTACAGCTTTCATATGCAAAAATGTACACAGGTTTATATATATATATATATATATATATATATATATATATATATATATATATATATATAAACTGAAACTAGTTTTGGGGCCCATGAATGCACTGCCCAGGGGCCCGGAATTTCTGTCGGCGGCCCTATATACTGGAGATCTTGACTTGATTCAGATAGTAGACATCCATACATCTTTCTTACCTTGTATGTAGCTATAGAAAATGACGTAAAATTATGTTTTTGCCGTAATTTTTTCCTGTTCTGTTTACCTCACTTGGGATCGAAGGTAATCAATTGTTGCATATCTGTATCATCGCAAGTCCAGGATAAACATCCTTATAAAATGAATAATATTGATTTGGAAACGTAATAATTCATAAGACCCACCGAGAACGTGGCCAAGAACTGTCAGACGGCTGTCATCCTTTAAATAACATAAAGACTGCAGATCACTATTCTTTTTTTTTTCTCGGTTAAAATAATCTGTCTACACTCGCTTATAAGTCGATTCCAACTGCAAACTGCACCGACCCAGATCGCATAATGCGCTGGCAGATCTGAATCTATGCAATTTGTTAGGAGTGATCAGTAGAACAAACAACATGGACCCCGATCTGCAGAAGCGTTATGCGACGGCAGATTAGTGTCTTTTTGTAGTTGGACTCGACTTACAAGCGAGTGCAGATGGTGGTACACGTGCATCTGTTTGGATGAAGAAGCTATGGAACCAGGCCGTTTCAGCTTGGGATGATGTTTTACCGTTTTAAAATAGTCTTTTAGAGCGCATGTATTCCGTAGCATTGCAAAACTTCTATATTTACTTCACACGTGAACCAATCAAATAAAAGCATGGTACCCATCATACTCACAAAGAGTTGCATATTATGGAATGATTTGTTTAGGTAGTTACAGTGTTTGTTTACAGTAGTCTTCTGTCAGTGTCCTTACTAAAATTTGCATTTTTAAGCTAAATGTTGGTATACTGCTATCTGTAGGTAAGAAATCTCTTTTAAAATTGATCATGTATATTTTTATAAATTTGAAACTGATGTTGCTATTAAGGTCATTTGTCATATGGTTGGACGGATATAACAATAACTGAATCCTGCTTTTGCTAAGGTCTGGAATTATTTCATATAGTGAAGTGCATTGTCAGAATGTGTCACAAAGTAACCGTAATGATCCATTACCTAAACATAGATGATCTGCCGATTTTTGCATATCAAATTTACAATTACAGATACATCAAACGCCACACAGCTATCCTGTTGCGCGACATTTCGTTCGCGGAAACCTTTGGTCGACCCTTACCTTCCCACCTTCACCTCAACAAAACCACTGTCAAATCTTTATGTCTTGGCACATTTATTGTGGAAATGTTTTATTGATTATGTTTTTGAGAATTGGGAAATTGTCTGTTTGTCTTGGTAAAGGTTCTAAATCGAACAATGTGTTATAGCCCTTGTTGTGTGATATCCTGTCTGGATTTGGTAATGCAACTGGAATAAAATAATGCAACAACGATCAAGCAGGTAATAAGACGAAAAGAAAATTCAAGGTTTGAAAAAAGTTGCAAGTTTTATGTAACAGACAGAAAATACTGGTAAAAAAGCAAACAACAAAATAAAACTGAGTTTCAAGGTTTGAAAAAAGTTGCAAGCCTTCTGTAACACAAAAAATAATGGTAAAAAAACCTGAATATAACGTTTACACAAAGCAGTCCAGTTCAGAAGCTTTTTGAATAATAATAATAAGGAAACGGAGTCATCTGTATCCCCCGCTGCGAGAAAATGGACAGACCGACTGATAAAGCATAAACAAAAATGATTGCAAGTGCAAAAATGATTAATTTCAAACGGCACATCAAGACCACTAGCATGTGATGTATATAACATTTAAGTCATATATATATATATATATATATATATATATATATATATATGTATATATATGTGTGTGTCTGTATATATATATATATATATATATATATATATATATATATATATATATATTTATATTTATATATATATATATATATCGAGAGAGAGAGAGAGAGAGAGAGAAAGAGAGAGAGAGAGAAGTACTAATATACACTGCTTCTCAACAAAAAATAATATCGACATGTGGTTTCGATCAGAAGACAATCCTTCCGATATCTGGCCTCCAATAATGCCAACATGGTGGCCATTTAAAACAATTTTGTTATTGCTACTCCTTCTAGATGGATGGTCATATCGACATGTGGTTTTCAGTGAAGGACGTGCTATGATATTTCGTTGGTCCTAAATGGAAATGGTGCTGATCTGACATCCAATATGGCCACCAGTGCAGCCATCTTGAAAATCTCGTTATGACTATTCCTTCTGACTGGATGGTCATATTCACATGGGGTTTCACCTAAAGACTTTTAATGACGTCTAGCTGGTAATAAATGAAAATGGTGCCAATCTTACATCCAATATGGCTGTTACAGTGGCTAATTTGAAAATGTTGTTATAACTCTAAAATATTACAAATGCTTTCAACACTCATGAGTGAAAAGCGAGAAATGGTCTAATCTTGAATTCCTGGAAATTCTTATTGACCAGCAGAGCATCAGTCCTTTCGAGAGGCTCTTCTTCATAGTTAATTTTCTAGGTTCAGGGTTCTCAAAAGAGAAAGTTCATGTTTTCTGGACCTCCCGTTTTTATATCTACTGGTCATATACCAGAAGAACATAAATGGATAGTCTTTTGTCCGTCGTCCATCCGTCATCTGTCGTCCGTCCGTCCGATGCCACAAGTTTGTTATCGCTACTCCTCCTAAACTACTTGCAGGATTGCTAGAAAAATGTACACACACATTTATTCCATGGTCTAGTTGGTCATAAATGAAAACTGTGCCGCTCTGACAATCAATTTGGCCGCCACATTGGCCATCTTAAAAAATCTTGTTATCGCTACTCCTCCTGAATGGAAAGTCATTTCGACATGGGGTTTTCACCAGAAGACTTCTAATTATATCTATTTCGTATTAAATGAAAACGGTGCTGATCTGATGTCCAATATGGCTGCCACGGTGATCATCCTGAAAATCTTGTTATTGCTTATCCTCCTGAATGAAAAGTAATATTGCCCTGTGGTTTTCAACAGAAGATTTCTTATGATACATAGTTGGTCCAAAATAAAAACGGTGTGGATCTGATATCCAATATGGCCACAACAGCGGCTATTTTGAAAATATTATCACTACTCTTTCTAAATGGATAGTCGCATCAACATGAGGTGTTTACTAAACAACTTATGATGTCTAGTTGGTCCTAATGGTGCCATTCAGACAATGCATACGCCTGCCGCAGTGACTATCTTGAAAATCATTTAATCACTATTTCTCCTTAATGAATAGTCATATCAGCTTGGGTTTTTTACTGAAAGACTTCTTGTGATGTCTAGTTGGTCGTAAATGAAAATGGTGGAAATCCGACTTCTCCTAGATGACTGGTCATATTGACATTGTGCTTTCACCAACATACTTCACATGATGTCTAATTGGTACTAAATAGAAATGGTGCCAATCTGGTATCGAATATGGTCACCATGGCATCCATCTTGAAAATCTTGTTATCGTTGCTCCGCCGAAATCGAAATTCATATCAACAAAAATGGTGCCAAGTAGACATCCAATATGTCTCCCACAGCACCTAATTGAATATCTTGTTATCGCTATGGAATATCAAAGATGGTTTCAACACTCCGCAGTTAAAGGAAGAGATGGTCTTATCTTGAATTCCTGGAAATTATTTTCAGCCAGTAGAGCATCAGTCACATCGATGGACTCTTGTTTTGTTCTGGACCATCAGTTTTCAAAACTAGGTCTAGAATACCCCATACACTGGACTGATAGGTTTTCTTTTTTCATTTCTACTGCTCTTTTAAAAATATCATGCTGGGAGCCCTGATATTATTGACATCCGTCAAAATGTAATTACAATATTGACTTTTTTGTTTACAAACAAATTTTAAAAAATTGTCGGGAGGATTAGGTTTCCAGAAAATAGAAAAAAAATTGTTAGTTATCACATAAAAAGATGAATATCAATTACTTAACTTTGACCTAAATCTGACAAAAACATGATTTGCTAATACAATCTGGAAAAATTGTTTACTGACAACTGCCTAGTCACATTGGTATTAAGGGTAATGAAAGGGCAGGTAAAAAGCAGCCAAAACTGCCCAGTAGTCACCCATTTATGAATAAATGATTAATATACTGAGTTCAAATATTATATAAATCGGCATGTTCTATTTACTTGGGAAATATGTGGAATGAAAACTCCACAAACAAGCTTCGTAACATCAAACACATCATTGCAGAGTTGCATCCATCATATAGAACAAATTGCAGATATGATGTGGTATTGTGTCGATTGCGTATAGAACACATACCTGACCCATGCATATCTGCTAATGGGCGATCTTCGACGAGGGTGCATACCCTGCCAGTGTCCTCTGACAGTGGAAAACTTTCTTGTCAAAGTGTTTCTACTTCCATCCTACGAGACAGACATTAATTAAATTAAGAAAGTTTATGATGATGTACTACCAGAGAAAACCTTGGACTTTGAGGGAATGTGGTTTATGTAAAAATATTTGACCCTATATTTTAAGTTTTATTTGTTTTTGTGACTTTTTACAGCGATTTTAACGCCTTATTAGGAGCTAATTTTCTTTCCCAAGCACATACTGAGGCAGCCGGCCTGGGCGGATGCCGAACCCGCGACCCTTGGATTATGAGTTGGACTCTCTACCAACAGAGCTGCTGCGGCTCATTCCTTATATTTTAAGGCTTTTCTACTTTATGACTTTAGCTTTAATTTTATATTCCTTTTCAGAATTTTAACATCTTTACCTGTTATTGTTTATTTTGTAACGCTTTATGTTTCCGTTTATCTGGAAGGGTTTATCATCGTAGATTTTGCAGGGGATCACAATGATTTCCCCAAGTGTCATCAAGCGAGAAGAAACGAGTCTATTTGCTTTTTAAAAATGGTATCAACGGTACTCATATCTTTTTTCTAAATCCTTCCAGTGCTTCGATAAACACGTGATAAACACGTTTTCTACCCAGTCATTTAATCAAATTAGTTTAGTTATACTTCTGTAATTTTATCGTCATTCAAAGTACCTTTCTAATGCAAAGGAGTCACCCTTCTATGATGCAAGATCACGGAAAAATATCCCCTTAAAATTTTATTAAACAAGTGAAGAAATATTTTCAATAAGAAATCTTTACCATACATTAGAAATTCATTGATGAATATTTCTGGACCGACACTCCGACCAAGTTTTAATTGGTTCAAAGCCTTATCAAAGTTTGACATGCTTAAAGGGTTACATACATACATAGATACATACATACATACATACATACATACATACATACATACATACATACATACATACATAGATACAGAGATACATACATACATACATACATACATACATACATACATACATACATACATACATACATACATACATACATACATACATACATACATACATACATACATACATACATACATACATACATACATACATACATACATGCATACATACATACAAGGTATATAGATATCCGATTTTTTCCGGCTAGCGCGACGTAGGTTTTACCCAATCCAGTACTTAGTACATGGTGCAGGACCTGTTGTAGATAAATCCATTAGGGATCTGAAGCTGAACCTAAATGATATCTATGCAAGTAATCTGAGGCTAGGTATTAGGCCTCGAGCGTCCGTCGTGTGCATTTAGACCTCGGATGTGCCAGGTTCACAGAGCACAATACATTCTATGCGGCTCAATTATTCTATGAATTTAAGTTAGACTGGTAGCCAATATATTTGCTGTAATCATTGTCTAATAATTTGGATGCAGGTTGCATCAATGAAAATTCTTGTTCATCCGACATATAATCGAACAGGATCATTATCCTCATATATTTGGTCGCATGCAATACTATACCCTATCCCAAGAAAAAACTTGGGTAACGGAGCTCTATACGTTACAGATAGAAAGATGAACAAAGAGACGGATGGATGAATGGATCATGAGATAGGTAAATAGAAGCGTTTGTAGGTAGGCAGGTGCATATCATTCAAAGAGAGATTAAGTGAAATCAATTAAGTGAAGAAGAACTTTATTTAAATCAGGTGACGACCAATTACTTTTATTATATGCGTGATCTTTTCATATTATAATGAACATAAAAGTTGCTATTGATTCAGGTTCACATGCATACATACATACATACATACATACATACATACATACATACATACATACATACATACACACACACATACATTCATACATACATACATACATACATACATACATACATACATACATACATACATACATACATACATACATACATACATACATACATACATACACACACACATACATACATACATATAAACATACATACATACATACATACATACATACATACATTCATACATACATACATACATACATACATACATACATACATACATACATACATACATACATACATACATACATACATACATACATACATACGTACATACATACGTACATACATACATACATACATACATACATACATACATACATACATACATACATACATACATACATACATACATACATACATACATACATACATTCATATATACTAACATAGATCTTCTATCTGCATATCCAACAATACATCTCTGCATGGGCAGTGAGACACATAGTTGGAAAACAAATGGATAGATGGATACATAGATTGATATAATGATGCAGGATGGATAAATAGATGGATAAATAGATGCAGGATAGCTAAAGAGATGGATAGATAGATGCAGGATGGATAAATAGATGGATAGTTAGATACTTAGATGCCAGTGATCAGTGATTGAAATGACCTTTGGAAGAAGATCTAAAACTTTGTCAACAAAAGAATAATTTCTTTTAAACAATAGACAAATACTGACATTTATTGACATTTAATAGACAGTGAAAAATTTTAAATTTGCCAAAATAACTTAAGACATACCATACATACATACATACCCATACATGCATACATTTGTACGTAATTACTTAAGTACATGCATCCATTCATACATCTCATCTATTTCCCAATTTGCCATGTAATTAATTTTTGATAAGAACGTTACTCTCATAGTGTTTTGACTTCTTGCCTAAATTGATCTTTTAACTTATTCTGGGCTGATTATTACAGGACAAAAGTAATTATATTCATATTAACTTGTGTTATATTTTAATTTTGTTTTTTATCATTCAAGAATAAACATATATTGAGTCATGAAATAAACATTCAAATAAAACATCGACTTTTAAAATTAAAACTAATGCAATGCTTTGTTTGTAGATTCCTGTGCACAAAAAGACTTACCACCATCTTCTATCTCGTTCATTTGTACACAAAGTAGTGAAGTTTCCTCATTTGACTCTCATTAGTGATAACAAAATGATCCCTGCTGTAATTTAAGGAAATTCCTCTCGGATTTTGAGGAACACCGGAGGTAATGACCTGGAGTGTAACGCCATCGGGTGAGAGTTTGTGAATGTTGTTAGAATAGCGTCACAAAACATAGATATTGTCCTCTCTGTCCACTGCTACACCCATTGGATACTTCAGGTCATTGGATAAGTAGACGAAGTACTGTTTTCCATCCCTCAGGCCAAAACAATACACTGCATGGCCGTCACCAACAGACATGTAAACACGTGACTTGGACATATCTAGAGCAGCATAAGCATCTGTATAATCACACTGACAATCAAATTTATGGTGAAACTTCACATTTCCGTTCCTAGTGATAATGCTCCAGTAATATATCATTTTATCACGTTGGCCAGATACAAGGATCTCCATTCTGGTGACTGCATCAACGCCATAAAATAAAAAGTTGGCTGTTACCATCCCTGTTTCTCTGATAGAGCGGTCCGTAATGGACAGAAACTTGACAGTTTTCTCAAGCGGCATTGTTATAGCAACTTCATTGTCTCCTATCAGACACATGCCATAAGGATCTCCAGGTAATATGTGGCTTGTAATGAAGTTATATGATGAATCATATAGGCAGCATGTCTTGTTATTGTAGTCTGCCAGAACTATGTATCCGTAGGGTAACTGAACGATACCACAGTACAACGGGTTCTTGTTACTTGGACAGTGAACGTCAATAATTCGAGAGAGCTCCATATTTAGTTTTGAAAGAGGTATCATAAGACTTCTACATTGCAAATCTTTACCCTCCTCTTGACAAACTATTTTCACCAAACCTTCTGCATCTTTAGAAAGTACCGCTTTCATGTTGCTATCGAGTTCAAGTCTTATTCTGATGGTATCCACTCTTTCAAACTTCTCTCGAATCTGATCACTGTAACATTGTAGCTGCTTCACCGTTTTGATTGTCACCACTAATTTTTGTGTATCCGACCCATATTGGTCAACCGTCTGTAAAAGCGTATGAGAGTTTCTGATGGCACTTATCAAGGATTGATTTTGGTGATTTTGTTCTTGTTTTCTGATCAAACACTCCTTGTAAACTCTGTTTGCCTCAAGCTTCACAATCTTCTCAATATCATCCAGTACATCATTCAGTTTCTGCCTGATATCTCGGATCTCTGCAGAAATATTGCTTGCATGTGACTCCGGAATGCCTATAGTTGCTTCATTCATCTCCATAATATTTTTGAATTGATCCTCTAATTTCCGCATTTGTTCCATTATTTTCTGTGGGTTCATCTCCTTCAGTAGACCTGGAAGACACTGTTTCAATTCGAGTACATCATGGCATGATTTATGGTGAAGAAAAGAACATGGAGCACAACAGGATGTCTCATGGCTCCTACAGTAAAACTTGATGTCGTCATTATCATGTTCAAGGCACCCAAATCCCTCTCTAAATCTTATGCGGTTTTCTGGATTATTTTCAAGTTCTTCTGTGGTAATAATTTGATGACTTTTAGTCATTCTCATGTTTCGATGTCAGACGGCACAATTATCACACATGAACTCTTCACATACAATACAGATTTTCTTAGCAAGGTTTGTAGAACTGTCGGATGAATTCAAACATATGTCACAAGACCGTTCTGCTTTCGATTTCCCTACTAGCGGAAATGGACTGTTAGGAAATAAAGAAGCCCATTCTCTTACAGGTTTTTCTTTATTTGCAGGCCTGGTAACCGCTCTACATACAGGACACATAAATTCCTCAAATTTTGTATCGGTACGACCAGCCTTTTTTGTTATATAGTCCTGAAGGCAGTGTTCACAAAAGGAATGCAAGCACGGCAGCTGACGGGGCGATGTGAACCCGTCCAGACAGATGGAGCACCCATGTCCATCTTTAAAGGAAGAATCCGTGATTGAATTAGCCATTTCAAGAAACACAACAAACAATGTGGTCTTAAAGAGAATAAATGACAACTGAGTAGTTTACACAGCACTGATAATGAGAATTTGTCTTGGTGTTTCCACTTATCTGCCTCTAACATGTATCATACGTTTCACGTTCATCTATCTTCATGGTTCATATCAGTGTATTGTGTAAACAAAGTTTAGAACCGGGATGAAGAGTCTAACCCTTGTACCGGATTTCCACATCTCCTGCGACTTTCCGGCAACACGTACACAATATTATGGGACACACACACACACACACACAGACAGAGCTTTACGAGATCTGCCGAATGAATACTTCCTTTGTATCCTCCTAAATTACACTATTATCCATTCCATTATTTATTACGAAACGAAGTCAATGATTCCGATTGGAGACCTAATGTTCCGCTTCAGTGTGTGTGTGTGTGTGTTTGTGTGTGTGCTTAAATCATTTATCTTATAGCTGAATCGTCGATTGACAGGCCTTCTACCCTAATCTTTACATTATCTCTCTCTCTCTCTCTCTCTCTCTCTCTCTCAGTTGATAGAACGATCTCGGAAACTTCCATAAATTGTTTAACTGAAATAGAACTGCTCACAAAAACACATATTTCTTAGTAAATTTTAAATATTGAATATATTAATAAAGTGAGGTTATTGACTTTTACTCTTACAAGGTGGGTATGTATGTATGCATGCATTTCGTTATGATTGTGCATGCAAACACTGTGGTAATGGTTACAACAAAAATGAAGTAAACTCCCTATTTATGACATATCCATGTATTTTACGCACAAAATGCTAGTAATACTAATTTATTTTAGTTGTAAAAAAACAGTGCATATTATTTCGCCTTTGAGAAACGTTGTATTTTTTAAATCAACTCCTGAACGGTACAACATTTCCTAAAATGCTATGTACACTCTCGAGACCACAAGATTTTAGTGTTATGAGCCATGTAAATTTATGACTGTACAGTATTATTGTATCAATTCTCACTTTGTTGTTTACTGGATTCTTAAATCCATAGACGCTCTCTTTCCTAAAATGCTATATTACCCTCATGTTCCTACTCGAGGGGGACTTAGGATTGTAAAATCACACATGACGTACGTATTCACCAGTCTTCTATATTCGTTCCATGTGATTTGTCTCGAGTATATGCATTATATTAGTAATAAATGATTAAATGCTTATTCCATCTGTTTGTTTGTCCGTATGTTTTACCGTAAGTCTGTCTCTGTTGTTGTCCGTCCTTATTTTTCCTTGAAATGTAAACGTTTTTGGGAACAAACGTAGCGGTGAAAACGAATACATATTGTGCCTGAACATTTGCTATTCTATTTGTTTCCATGACTGTAATTAGTTAAAAAATTATAGCATTTAATCCAAAGAAATTAAAATCCTTTTTGTTTTGAACGTTCATTTGCGATGGTCTTGTTTTCATACAGACAAAACTTGTGACAGTTTTGTCCTCACTCAATACTTTTTAATTCCAAGTAAAATGGTATTCCTCTCTATGGCGGCCTCAATGAATATAATTTTTTGTTTTGTTTGATAAATCAATCTCATCAAAAGTCAGTAAGTATCTGTTCCTTATTTGGGAAAACAAAATCAAACACCAATGGATGATAATGCGGCGTGCATGCTAAGGATACATGTTCAAACAATAATATATAACACTATACTGCTGCAGCATTAGATCATAATCCAGAAATTTTTAAGATTGTTCTCAGCCACATTTTTCGTTTCATCGTGCCCTTAATTCCGTAGCCCCGTAAAAAAAGTTTCACCATTGCAGACAAGGTGCAAATGTCGAAACGCCGAGCGTCATTCCTCTTGCAAACCCCCCTAAATGATCATAAAATCGGTCTATTTTCGAAATGAAAGTGGACCGCTGACCAATTTTATCATATCATGATTTTATTTGTCTGAGGTAACACATTTGGACATTTAAGTGTCTGACCTTGGGCAATTTTGTTAAACGCCTAAATGATATCTACGAATTTACAGCTTAAAGGTCTAATTGCTGCAAATTCATCACCTTTCCTTAGATTTTTGTAACATTTTCATTGCAAACCTAATCTTAAACTCATAATATAAATGTCAAAAGAAGAAAATTTAGAGAACAACATATGTTTTGTTGTAGGGATGTTTCCTTGGTTCTGGACATTTAGGACCAACTAGACCATCGGATGAATGTGCGTGTGAAATTTCAATCCTCCAACGAGTTTAGGAGGAGTAGTATTAACAAACTTGTGCTAACGAACGGACGGAAGACGGATGAAAGACCATCCCATTAGCTTTTCTGGTTTATGACAAGTAGAGCTAAAAAGCCCAAGATTTCATTCACCCATGTCATTACATATTGTAACTCCGCAAACAACAATCTACTTAGCAGTACCCGTTGTGCTACAGTGAAAGCATGTGAGAAGATCTCTTATTATGACATTATCGGCATTGTGCAGGTATTCCCAATAAATAAACAAACAATACAAACCTTTGAACTGACTACACGTTTTCTTGATTGATAATCCTTTAAAGATGGAATAGCTAATTCGAAAAGGGAGTTCGATGACTTTGGCATTACAATAGCAGTTTGACAAGTACATAAGCCTGGTTAACGGTCTTTGGCCTTCAAATTTACCCTATAAATATAATAAAAACCGGTAACCTGACTCGACTGTTTCCGTCATTCTTTTGTGAATCTATTAGAGGTAATTAGTCACACATTTATGTCAGCCAATGGAAATGACCGTCTTATACTTCTTTCGCAACGAGGACGCTCTATTCAGTAAGCTTGGGATGCGCTCAAGTCAGACTAAAAGCAACCGTAACGATCCTTTATATTTATTTTATTTGGTCCATTCTATGTGTCATACAATGCCCCATCGAGAGAACATTTATTTGCGCCAAAGAGAAAAAAATAAGGATCATTGAGACAAAGACGCAGGTTAGTGTGACCCCTCGGCATACCGGAACCCCCTCAAGATCGAAATTTTTTGGGCTGCCAGATTTTTCAATTCGTAGTATCATCATTTTCTCCCAGTAATCGAAACCCATCTACTCTGAAAACTGAAAGAAATATCGATTCCAAAATTTCAATTTTACTCTAACCCCCTATCCCCACCACCACCACCCATCCCCACCCTCATAAAACCGAAACTCACCTCAAACTTAGAAAAGTATGTTAGCTGCTAAATTCCTGAGACACACTGGACCAGATAATTTACGGTTAGCAAATACTGTAGTAAGCCTATTGGTGAGAAAATAGCCTAAGGGCATGCGAGGTTAAAACAATACTTCACACGCGCGCCTACACAAAATTAGGTACAAACAGTAGGCTAATCTGAAGTCTTTCCACCATAAAAAGAGCAAGCTTTTAAAGTAAATTAATAATAACTAAACACTCATAGATAGACCGTTTAAGAAATATCATGTTTATCTGCTTATAATCTAATTGTGATTGATGCTATTCGTTTGTATAAAGGATACCAAAAAAAAAAAAAGGTTTTGGTTTGCTTTTTTAATTAAATACCCATTGTATTAACCAGACATGCAGCCTCACTTGTGATATTGTGCGGACGGGGACAGACAAAACAGTAAAAGTAGGATTCACTCAATTGATTTTTTACAGGAGAAAAATTATTACATACATGTAATTTAGTAGCTATGACTGTCATTTGTCTTCACTTGCATGTTAAGATTGAACTATCCTTACAAGATAAAATTAGTCTGATCAAAGAGTATGGATCAGTGCCAAAACCTACGTTGAAGAAACTAGGAGAACAATGTAGCATATGAAAATTATGAATTATACGGAGCATTTAAACAGTATGTATTATGGTTCATAATTCAAATGAACTTAAAGTAAAGTTATAAAACTATCTCGTTCCTTAAATGTTTCTTGGGACGCGCAAACTGTATTTCTATTAGGAGCAGCTATATTTATTCATGTGACAGGATGTGAGTTTCAGCTAATTTTTTCATTAAATGTTAAAAAAATCCCAGCTTTCTTAATTTGTGCCCATATACACGTATGTTCTCTCATAATTCTCTCTCGCATCACATAAGCGCTTATAAAAAAACATATTTTTTCATATCTGCGAAACCCTCAGGAAACTGAAAACGTCTCCAAAGCAAATACAATTTGGTCCCAAGGTTTCTCGGTTTTGAGGGGTTTCGCTGTTTAGGTGTGTATATATGAACAATTTCCTATTGTATGACAAAAAGGTATTGGCATCTGGACATACTCCCTGCCAATTTGCCTGCTTGTTTGTTTCTTTGCCTTCCTGTCAGCATGTCTGTCTGTATGCGTGTATGCATGCATTCTTTAATAAAGAAATTAAACATGCATGTATGTATCAACCCAGTGGGTTTGCTTGATTCATTCTGATAGCAATATAAGTTTCCATTATTAAGTAAAGACAATATCGGCCAACCAGTGAATTTCTTCTTATTTTGCTTCTATTCTTTTCATTTCCTTTTATTAATTTATTTATCGATCTAAATAGATCTATTAATCAGCCTGTCTTTCGTCAATGCGCCCGTCCGTCCATTAACCGTCCATCAACTAAACCAACGATCGAATCCTTGTTTCTTTTTGCTTGAACAGCGAAATGTAACTATACTCTATCCCACAAATCGCCTGTCAAACCATACACGAGGTAATCTGGTCAATGCCGTTATCAGTGAAGTCGTACTTATCATTTCATAATTCTTTGCAACACTGCCGCTATTTAACAATGTGTCTCTGAACGTACACGTGAATTCGCAGCATATTTACTACATGAATATAGGTGAAATGTCAACTATATCATTTTGTTTTCCATAAATGCAAGGCGTGGAAACAATTTCACATCATAAAATATTTACAGTATAATGCATGTTATGAAAGGATTTAGACTTGATACGCAATCTGACATCATAAATGATAGCAATTTCACTGCCATTGTATGACAAAATCTTTTTAATTTTGATTTTAGAGAGACAAAACATGCCAGCAATTTCACTGCTATTGTTAGACAAAATTTTTTAATTTTGATTTTATAGATACAAAACATGCCAGCAATTTCACTGCTATTGTATGACAAAATGTTTTTAATCTTGATTCCAGAGAGACAAAACATGCCAGCAATTTCATTTCTATTTTATAAGAAAGTGTTTATAATCTTGATTTTATAGAGAAAAGAAAAGAAAAAAAAGAAAGTGAAGCAGGAGCAACATTGACATTACAACAACATGATCACAAACAACTATTATTAGCAACAGCAAATACAAGAAATGCAACAACTTGGTGGCTTGAAATTACAAATCCCTACACTGTTTATATAACTTACCAACATCCCTACCCCTATTCCCCTCTCAACAATACTTGTAGTAACATCAACAAATAAAAAACTTGCACCTTCTCAAGATTCTCATATGTGACAGCAAAAGTTAACACGCTTTCTGTACATAAAATACCTCTAAAATGCACATGTTAAATACTATGTTTGGTCTTTTTCCACCTAGTATCTTCTTCAAAATCAATCATTGAATTATCCATGCAAATTCACACAAATCTAGATTCTTGTTTTTGCCATAAAATCTGTACTAGATTAGATTTAATTTAAATAAATTTCTAATTCTCTTCGTTCTGAGTGTGGTTAAGCTTTGTTTATTAATCCACTTATATCTTTCTAGATGAAATGTATTTTGTTCTCACTTGTTTTGCTTTGTGCATATCAAGTATCGAGGTTTTTATTGTGATTTATTTATGTTTCAATATATATTCAACTATTTTGCATATCCATTTCTCTTTAACACTTAACCTTTTCACTTTATCATAAATATTAGTAAACGCACATCTGCTCTCTCTAATCTCTCTCTAATCTGTCAACACCCTTGGGCAGCCATCGTTGTAGTTATGGGTGTTCCTGACCGCCCCAAAGGACAGAATTAATCGCTCTTTCTTACGGTGAATTAGGAGGGATTTTGCCTCAGTTGTATGTATCAGATCAGCCGAGATATCGAATAATTACTTAATTGGCACTGTTAAAGTTAACCCCTTTTGAAGTCCTAGACAAAAAGGATAGAAGCTCCATAAGTAATTTCAGCAGCGGGTGCAGTAAACCGTTCTTCAGAGATTTAAGGTTTGCTTCAGTTTCCATATATATATATATATATATATATATATATATATATATATATATATATATATATAAATATATATATATATATATATATATATGTGTGTGTGTGTGTGTGTATGTGAATGCATAAATACATATCTAGACCATTGATAAGTATATTTTTCTTTTCAGATTAATCCGAATTTATAAACTTATGACACAAAGGTTAGTAGAATATATGATTAAAGTACGCTAGAAAGTGATGCATCATCGTTTCCTCTTCGCAAAGTATTAAATATTTTAGAATTAAATTTGAAACATATGGAAGTATGCATTGACTTCCCTTCCATCATAATAATTTTACTATTTCAGTACAATGTAACACATAGCTTTTAAATCACACATTGAGTGTATTGAGTCCTCTCTAAAACTCCTAAATAAAATTAGTATGTGGAGGAAGACCAGAGAATCTGAGTAATAAATTTATAACGAATTTTGAAGCAAAGAGAAATGAAATACTGTCAAATCTATATATGGAGTGCTTATGAGGAAAATATTTTTACTTTTTGTACCTAAATATACAATACTCAAAGTTTACAGATGTATTAAATAAAATGAACTCTATTGATTTAGTCCAGATTATACCTTAGCCCCGATTTTCCCTTTAAAGATTTTTCTTCTATATGACTGGAAATAAATACATTTGCCGTATTCATCCTCCTTGGTCATTAATTGTCTCTAAAGATAAGCAAAATTAGATAAATAACAAAAATTACGTTCAGATTATTTGTAGTTTAGGTGCGGTCTGGGTACTTCTTTTTTATGTCACCCAGTGAACTTCAGGAATTTAACATGAGGGTAGAAATAACAAAATACCAATTTCTGTTTGTTTTGTTTTCTTTGCTTTTTTTGGGGGGCGGGGGTGCATTCTGTGGCTCTGCAAATATATTAACATAAGAGATGGCTGTATGGGTCCCTTCGGCAATACGAGTGACAAAAAAGCAGACGAACATCTTAAGGAATGAAAAACAAAGAGACATCAACATTGTAACTAAACCACTGTGATAAATGGTTACATACATACTTTGCAACAAACTCTCGATCGTCTTTTTTGTCCCATCCATTCCAATAGACCAGTACACATAATTTTAGTGCGCAGGGTCCATTTTTACTCTTTCATACACACAGGCATATAATCCAACACACCATCATCATTTCATTTGTTTTGCAGGTATAATTATTATAGCTATATTAGGTGCTTTATACATATGTATGGTTTATTTAAACACATGTAATGTTATCCACGGCAATCAGGAGGGTCCCATGACAAGGGGGATTTGGGACACGTTCCCCCTGTCCCTACCCCCCCCCTTTAATCCGGCCTTGACTAAGACACTTACTTACAATCCAGTACCCACATGCTTACAAAGACACTCGTAAGGAAAGGGAAGGGAATGCTTGTTTGGTTGTTGATGTTTTTGTTTTTTTGCCCACCTGACTTCTGGGAACCTTGTCTGCATATCAAAAGGGAATCGGTGATACGGTGATATATGACAACTCTCTGGAATTTTTCCAATCACCTTGTTGTGTACCATCTCTGTTGGCATGTAGTACAGTTTCACTGTTGCATTTATTGTCATGAAAAACTGTTGTATGTATGCATTATGCTCTGTCACACGGCACCGATCTAAAAGCACCTGGGCACATCATTAGTCTGTGTCTGGACAGCAGGGGAAACCCAGTATCGTCTAACAGAATGAAATGTGTATTGTGCACCTTTAGTCTTATTTTTGCAAACCAAATATTCACTAAAGTCAAGCCAGTGTGGAATAATGTAGCAGGAATAGTTTCGTAATTGGCCGTTGCCAATATACTTCATTAAAAGCTATCCTGAGATTTGTTCGTGTAATATTGTTTAATAATGACAAGTATGGACATGTTTTTAAATTAGGTGTTTTTGGAAATTTGTTGTTCTTAAAATTGATGTGACGCGCGGTCACCTCTGTTACATATAGAAGGCGCTTCAGTAAAACGTATAGAAGCGTATCTGATACAAGAGAGCAATATGTATTTTAGAAAAGTTCTGAAAAAAGATGCAAGAAAAAAAAGAGAGAACGTGTATTGTTTGATATAAGTTTAAAGGTCTGTATTAAGAAATGAAAAATGAACCAAGATAAAATTATGTACAATGCTATGTCTCGCCTGCTTTGTAGTAGAGTACATAATCCAAAAACTTAGCATAGTTAGTGTAATGACAGAGCTCGGTTCAGAAAATAATACCTCAGAGCACGTGACCAGGTATGAGTCTGCTTCTACCTAACGATTAAGGAAGGGAGAATGCAGGAAACACATACACTAGATTTTCTTTGCTACCATAAAACAAAATGATTCACTAGAAACAATCACATCAGTAAAGTTGCAGAACCATATAATTCCTATTTTCTTTATACAATACTCAGACTATTGTTATTGTTTTTATTGACAGGTATTTATTCATATGATAATACTGCTTTTAAAGAATTACTTTTAATTGCAATAAAGGTTTACTACAAATGGATACTATGATATGATTGTTAAGTTGGTAAATATGATGTCCGAAGAATTGCTTTTAGTGAATAATTATATAAGATGTACTATGTTGGAAGTGAATTGCACAAACGTTTAATAAGGAAGGATTATTTCAACTTGACTGTAAGTTGGTAAACATTAAATCAACAAAGATGCTACTGTGATTTTTGTCTCTAAACATCATAACTTCTCACCAGATGTTTTAATTTCAATAAGTCATGACAACAACAAAGACAATAACAACACACACACACACAACATAAATTTCATCATGTTTTATATAAAATATTTTAAGAGTTTAAAAAAAAAACATTGAAATAAAGCTTCCATTTTTATGGATCTTACGTATCAAGCTAGAGTAAAGCAACTTGTGTGTGTGTGTGTGTGTGAATTGCCAAAAGGGACATGAGTGAGCATACACAACCACACATTGCAAGGACTTTTTCAGCATCCAACAAAAAAGTATTTGTTTATAATTTCATTTATAACAATATTATTTGGCACCAAACATTCAACTGTGTATATTCTAATGAAATCATAGAAACTAATTTATTGTTGGATACTGCAAAATTATTTTACATCAAAAAGATCTTTCAACGGCAACAATCCGGATTTCTGTGCCGGACGCTATCATAATTTAGACTTGGCCACACTTCAGTTTCCGGAATGGAATCAAGCAGTTGAACTTTAGCTTCTCAAGTAAATATAGGGGAGCCGATAATTATCGACGCGTGGCTTTTTAATCTTGTCTCGATTGATTATCTGTGAAAACAGTGATGTTTTATTGTGGATTAGCGGTAATAAATGGTTTCGACCGAGCTACTGCAAAAGGAAATTGGCGGTAGTCCCCTGGGGAGGCGATATACATTTTTAGTAGTCCAAGCGTTGAGTGTTAGTAGCCCGCTGGCTCCGTGCAAGAGATTTGTCGGATCCTGGCCCACTGACCATGAAAACCAGTGTGTTAAATGAAAAACAAAAATGTGGTAATGGCATGGGTGCACCATCACTCCGAAGTTAAACTACATATGCCTGAAATTTAGGCACTCACATTAACTGTATTTTATTTTATTTTCTAAACTGTGTATTAGTTAGTCCACTTTTCCATGAATAAATTTGTAAAATGATACATGCCTTGACTTATCACTGGATGTCCACGCCGCGTTTCAAGTACCCCTTCCTTGTTATGTTATCTAGATACTCAAGACGTAATAATTGACCGTTCTAAAAATAGATATAATCTTCTGTTAAGATGACGGCATATGTGGATGACAGCGAGATAATAGGTATGGAGATATTAAACACGAAGGACGCTTGAAAAAATTTGTGACAGACAATGTTCTTTTACTAATTCTAACCTCGAGCTAAAAGGCAGCGAAGAGAAGCAAGTCAAGAACTGACTGTGAATCTATACATTTTGATAAAGGGCAGCACAGAAGAAGTTCAGAAAACCGTTAAAAAGATATAATAAATCCTTTCGTAAGATCTTCTCTTCAGATGGCGTTATTTAATAGTACCACTGTCTGCTCAAACCCTTTCATCCCCGCTCAGACTCTTTTTGACATTTTAAGTCATTTTTACGCTGAATCTCGACGGATAGAAAGATAATAAATTAACGTTACCGGTACTAGATATGCTGCTTCAAGCCTTGAAATGTTCTCTTTTGTATTGTTCTCTATTTTTATTTACATTTTACGAATTCTTTTAAAGATGAGATGAAGCACTCAAAAAGTGTCTAATATATGGCTCTATATTATGTCGATAAAACCGTGTGAGGGACCTCACAGATAATTAACGAGAGGGATCACGATTCTCTTTCTACATATCCGGTTTGACAAATGTCAGAATGTAATTCGGCCACATGTATTTTGCTATGTCAGAAAATCTTTTTCTAAATGTGACGATTTGGCGGATAAAGGTCATATATGATCAAGGCCGTATTACCACCTTAGTCCGGTATTGTATATGTTTGATAATGCACCGGAGGTGCAGATATATCTGGAGAGATAATAGTATCATACAGATTAGATCATTTTTAATTCGTCCTTTGTCGAGATTCGAACCTGGGTCCGTGGGCTACGGCATTCATCGCCTTACATGTACCCACGAAATACCATACCATCTCGACCCAGTAATTAACTGTCATCAAAGTACACAGTTCTCTGGCAAACATCGGGGCATATAGAGCATAACATAAACGTAAAGTTGCAAATAATACACAAGAGATAGTAGAAAGTGCTATCCCAGGATCCGTGATAGTATGCAGTCAATTATATATATATATATATATATATATATATATATATATATATATATTTATATATATATATATATATATATATATATATATATATGTATATATATATATATAATGTGGAGAAAGAATGCTATCATTACAGGTTAGAGAATTTTTAATTCGTCCTCTATTAAGATTATAACCTGGGTCTGATGGTTACGGCACAGATAGTCTTTCCCGCACGCACCAACCCCATACCATCCAGGCTAAGCGCGTGTTCCTCAAAAAGGATGGAATGCAGTCGCGGCTACAGGGATTCGTGCGTAGCAGATACACTTGTACACGCCCCAGTAATTAAGTCTCATCTAAGTATACAGCCACTCCAGATTCGTCTGATATAACACCTGAACTCTGATGCATATTTTATCAGCTAAGAGTTTTTGATGTTTTCTTTCTTGTTTGTTTGTCTTTTTTTTGTTTTTTGTTGCTGTTGGGTTGTTTTTTGTTTTGTTTGGGTTTTTTTTCTTCTTTTCTTCGCGAGAAAGAGCAGAGCCAGATCTTACATTTAGAAAAGTTTTCAGAGATAAGCAAGAAAAGGTAATTAGCAGGTCTAATTATTCTTAGATTGGAGAAGCATGATGCATACAAGAGATATACCCATTTTAATTGGGCAAACTCACTGTGTCGTCTGCATTCGTAATCCCTCTTTTACATAACCCCAGAGGTCCATCTCACGCTTTTATCAACATCACCTCGCGCGATGCATGAGAGAGATTGCGGCTGCGTACACACAAAAACAGGTGTCTCTGCAAGATCCCTGCATAAATGAACTTGTACTTGCAGTGGAGTTTCGAGAAACGAAGGGCACCTCACGAGGAGCAGTGTGAAATTACGCCTGAACTTGACAGATATTTGTTCGTTAAATATATTTACGTGTATTCAAATCACGATGTGAATTATCCCAAAATTGAATTTGTTTTTCTTTTTATTAAATTGAAACCAACTTCCATCGAGCTTTTATGCGAGCTTTAGGAAAGTGCTTTATAGCCAAATCACTGAAAGAAGGGTCGATCAATCGTCGGTCCCAAGGAAAGATTTTCACAAACAATAATTCTCATAAAGCTATGTTTAATCCATTACTACTCTTTGCAGATCCCGTCATAAAAAATGAAAATGTTATTTCCCTTACCCCAAACGCTGGGTTTGGTTTGGTTTGGTTTCACGGGTTTAACGCCATTTTTCAGCACATGATAGGCTATACATGGCGGCCAGTATATCTGGTGGAAGAAGAACCCGGAAAAATCCCGGGAAGAACCACCGACCCACGGGAAGCTACTGGCAAGCTTTTCTCACGTAACCACATTGGCCGAGCCCAAGACTGGAACCCACCCGGACAGAGGTGAGATGGCAGTGATCGGTAAAGGCGAACGCCTTAGACCACTCGGCCCCCCGCCCCCCCCCCCTCCACGCTGGGAGTCATGAATTGTAAAGTAGTTCTGTTCGTAATTATTGACATTCTTATTTGTCAGTATTACTGGTTTTGCTGTTGATTGTAATTTGTACTGATCAAACATTTTAAAATCGGAAGCATACAGATGAAGTAAATATACAGATCTGTTTTCATTATCACATATTATGTATGATGTTTATATAATATTGTGGATATTGTGGGAAATTATAAATGTTTCTTCACTTTAATATTTGCTTAAATCTTAATGTTATCAGGAAAAACATGTTTAACTAGTGTCCTTGAATTAGGTTGTTTTGATCAATATGTTTTCTCAATTTGAAGGTCAAGGTTGAATTTTGTTTACAAGTAAAATTGCATTAAGATGACACATATTCTAGAACATTCTGTCATGTGACCAATCTTTATATATACCATGTTTGGTAGACATTTATTCAGTTTTGACATTACCATCAGTCTTGTAAAGAGCTATTACAGTTGTGAAAATTCATTCCAAATTCTAACAGAGGAATTATTTTAAATATTCATTGGATTATAACAGTGCTCATAAACTTTTGGATTTTGGATTTTTAATTGATGATTTTGGAATTTATGTGAACTTATTCAGAGATTTTGGAGTACTTCATTTTGACATCAGCACATCAAGATTTCTAGTACATCAGGACTTTGGAGACCATTAGCACATCATAACATCCAAGGACACAGCCGTGAATTTGGAACATTCTATATTTAGGACTTGTGATTAGAACAATCATTCTTATTGGATTATTAGGATTTCAAAAAACATTACTGCAAGTGACTTTTTGATTTTTCATTTTAATTATCTAGTAATAAATTGCTTGTTGATTTTTACTTGATTTGTTGGTTTCACTTTCTTTCTGTTACATTTTTCTTAGACCATAGAGTCGTAACAGAAATTGGGGGCTCGTCATCCGGGATTGAATTTCTTTAAAGCATATTAGAGATATTAAATTTATCTTTGAAATTCATATTGATTTTGTCTTGGAATTTTTTTTTGTCTTTGGCAAAGATTTTTAATAGAGAAAAATTTTTTGTGTGAAACCAACAAGCATTTACAATGGCATCTAATGTTCAGAATTTCATTTCAAAACCTACCCAGGAGGGGTTAGAGTGCATGAGAAAGGATGAGTTGCTCGAGCTTGCCAGAAAATACAGTCTAACTGAGGCAAAAGTATCATTGACAAAACAGGAAATAAAGATTATTTTGATTCAGTATTTAGTAGGAAAGGGAATTTTTGAAAATAGTGCTTTAAGTTTGAAGAGAAAGCCTGTATCTGGTTCTGACAGGAAATTAAGGGAATTAGAGTTAAAGAACCAGATGGATTTAGAGTTGGCAAAGCTTCAGGTTCAGAGAGAGAGAGAAAAAGAAGAGAGCAGATGGAGAGAGAAAAAGAAGAGAGGCAGATGGAGAGAGAGAAAGAAGAGAGGCAGATACAGATGGAGAGAGAGAAAGAAGAGAGGGAAATGCAGATGGAGAGAGAGAAAGAAGAGAGGCAAATGCAGATGGAGGGAGAGAGAGAGAGAAAGAAGATAGACAAATACAAATGCAGAAGGAAGAGAGGCAAATACAAATGCAGATGCAAAGAGAAGAAAGGGAAATGCAATTTAAGTTAAGAGAATTAGAACTGGCAAACAGAGCACACTCCACTCCTTGAAATACAAGTTCAGGTTTTGATGTTACTAGATATATTAGGTTAGTACCCCCTTTTCAGGAAAAAGAAGTAGATAAATACTTTCTTCATTTCGAGAAAATAGCTGAAAACTTGAAATGGCCCAGAGAGCATTGGACTTTGTTATTACAAAGTGTACTTATTGGCAAAGCTCGTGAAGTCTACATTTCACTGTCAGTACAACAAAACACCGATTATGATGTGGTTAAGGAGTACATCTTGAAAGCTTATGAGTTGGTACCAGAGGCATATCGACAAAGGTTTAGTAATTGTAGAAAAGAAACTGGACAAACTCATGTCGAATTTGCAAGGGATAAAGACCAACTATTTGATAGGTGGTGCTCAGCCAAGAAAGTTGATCAAGCTTATGATAACCTCAGACAGCTCGTATTAATTGAAGAGTTCAAGAGGTGCATCCATAGTGATGTTAAAACCTATCTTGACGAGCAGAATGTGGAAACTTTGGAAAATGCTGCTCGTATGGCTGATGATTATTCCTTGACTCACAAAATTTCATTTGGCAATAAGTCGTCCTCTCAGCAGTTTTCTAGTAAAAAACCATTTCAATCTCATTCGAGTACTTCCAAATTTCACAACAGCACAACTGTTAGGAATCAAACATCTGATAAGACTGATCAGAAATCCTTATCTCTTCCTACGTGCACTTATTGTAAATAGAAAGGGCACGTTATTTCTGATTGCTTCAAGTTGAAAAATAAGCAACAGAGAAAAGACAGAGCTTTTCCAAATGCTCTTATTTCTACGAGGTCAAGGTCACGGTCTTGTATTGAAAAAAATACATTTGTTGGGTCAAACAAACCCCAGTCTGATTCTATTTTGGAGGCTTATGAACCATTCATGTCAGAAGGTTCTATATCACTTATTGGTGATTCTGCCAAACCTATCCCAATTAAAATATTAAGGGACACTGGAGCTTCTCAGAGTCTTTTATTATCAGGTACTTTGCCTTTGTCTGAGGAGTCTTCTTCAAGTGAAAGTGTTCTTGTTCAGGGAGTTGAGTGCGGCTTTGTAAATGTTCCTCTTCATTGTGTAAATTTGGCATCAGACTTAGTTTCTGGACCTGTGACTGTTGGGGAAGTGACTTCTTTACCCATAGAGGGTGTTCATTTATTACTAGGCAATGACCTAGCTGGAGATAAGGTTGTGGTTAATCCACTTGTAACTGACAAGCCTTGTTTGGATCAGAAAGTTGATCCTGTCGAAACTGAAATCCCTAATTTGTACCCTGCTTGTGCAGTTACTAGAGCTATGGCAAAAGAGCTCTTGAGAGTGATGTTGATCAGGATATTATTCCTTTAGCTGACACATATATTGGTCAGTCTTTTGATGAGGCCAACTTTTCCTCAGGTATTGATCAATCAAATGGTATTGATCACAGTGATCCTCTTTTGGCAACTCATTCTATTTGTTCTAATCAGGATGACAAACGACAATCCCTTGTCGTTGAACAGGAGCAAGATCCCGAGATATCTTGTTTGTTTCAGAGGGCTATTAGTGAAACTGAAGCCACACAAGTTCCAGTGTGTTACTTTGTGAAAAATGGGGTCCTTATGAGGAAATGGAGACCACCTGATGTACCCGCTGGTGACGAGTGGTCAGTGAGCTATCAAATTGTTGTTCCTAAGACATATCGACAGGAAATTCTTAATTTAGCCCATGAAACTCCTTTAGCTGGTCACTTAGGAGTCCGTAAGACTTATCACAAGATCTTGAATCATTTTTATTGGCCGAAACTCAAAAGTGATGTTTCTAAATACTGCAGATCTTGTCACACTTGTCAAATGGTAGGAAAACCCAATCAGAAGATACCTAAGGCTCATCTGCAACCTATTCCTGCATTTGATGAACCATTTAGTAGAATAATGGTAGACTGTGTTGGTCCTTTACCTAAAACTAAGTCAGGCAACCAATACTTGTTGACCATCATGTGTGCATCTACAAGATTTCCAGAGGCAATTCCTCTGAGAAATATAAAAACTAAAACTATTGTGAAAGCTTTGGTGAAGTTTTTTACACTTGTTGGCCTTCCCAAATCTGTCCAGTCAGATCAAGGGTCAAATTTTATGTCTGGAATTTTCCAACAAGTTATGCATGAATTAGGCATCCAACAGTTTAAATCTTCTCCCTATCACCCTGAAAGTCAAGGTGCTTTGGAAAGATTTCATCAAACTTTGAAGAATATGATTCGATCATATTGCTTTGATACAGAAAAGGATTGGGATGAGGGTGTTCATTTGTTGTTGTTTGCTGTTAGGGAATCAGTTCAAGAGTCGTTGGGTTTTAATCCCTTTGAACTAGTTTTTGGTCATACTGTCCGTGGACCATTGAAATTATTGAAAGAGTAACTTCTTTCAAATGAAGATTCAAAGATTAATCTTCTTGATTATGTTTCTGATTTCAAATACAAGTTGTCAAAGGCTTGTGAAGTAGCAAGAACTAATCTTCACACTACCCAGTCAAAAATGAAATTAAGGTATGACAGAAATTCACAGGAAAGGAGTTTTAAACCTGGTGACAAAGTTCTGGCTCTCTTTCCCATACCTCAGAATCCTCTTCAGGCTAAATTTTTTGGTCCTTATACCGTTGCAAAGAAAGTAAATGACTTAAATTATATCATTAACACTCCTGGGAGACGTAAACAGAAACAACTTTGTCATATAAATATGTTAAAGGAATATTTTGACAGAGATAGCTCAGCTAATTATTTAGTTAATTTAGTTGTACCTGTCCGACACAGTGAAGATATCAACGATGGAATACAATCAGACTATAGTGACTCTGGTATAACCAATCTTCGGACTTCAGAAATATTGAACAACCTAGACCAGAAACTTTCACATCTACAACAACAGGAAAGAAATGAACTAAAACAGCTATTACATGACTATGAGCACTTGTTTCCTGATGTTCCAACACGAACAAGTAAAATTTATCATGACGTTGACATTGTAGATTCTGCGCCTGTGAAACAGCATCCTTATAGGATGAATCCTCTCAAACAGAACTATCTGAAGAAAGAAATTCAGTATCTACTGGAGAATGATTTCATAGAGCCAAGTAAAAGTAACTGGAGTTCACCATGTATTCTTGTTCCCAAGCCAGATAATACATTCCGTATGTGTACTGACTATAGAAAAGTCAACAGTGTCACCAAAACTGATTCATTTCCAATCCCAAGAATGGACGATTGCATTGATAAAATTGGAAATGCGGAATATGTCACCAAGTTTGACCTTTTAAAAGGATTCTGGCAAATTCCACTGACGGAAAGGGCAAAAGAAATTTCAACATTTGTAACTCCAGATGGACTTTATCAATATAAAGTCATGCCGTTTGGAATGAAAAATTCGCCTGCAACGTTTCAACGTCTGATGAACATGATAACATTTGGTCTGGATAATTGTGACGCTTATATCGATGACGTCATTATCTACAACAACACCTGGGAAGATCATTTGGAAACCATTCGAAAATTCTTCGATCGACTCAGCGATGCGAATCTGACAATTAATTTGAGCAAAAGTGAGTTTTGCCATGCTTGTGTCACATTTTTAGGACATATTGTGGGACAAGGTCAAGTTAAACCTATAGAAGCTAAGGTCAAAGCTTTCTCTGAATTTCAAGTTCCAATTTGTAAAAAGCAACTGATGCGATTCCTAGGTATGGCTGGATATTATCGGAAATTTTGTTCCAATTTTCCAAAAATTGCTGAACCTTTGACAAGTTTATTGAGTAAGAAAACCAAATTTATTTGGTCTGACAAGTGTCAGGAATCTTTTGACAAGTTAAAGGCCATGCTTAAGAATGCACCAGTTCTTTCTGCACCAATTTAGCCAATCATTTAAATTATCTGTTGATGCAAGTGATGTAGGGGTTGGTGGAGTATTGATTCAGGAAGACAAAAGTGGTGTGGATCACCCTGTGTGTTATTTTTCTAAAAAACTAAACAAGCACCAGAAAAATTATTCCACAATTGAGAAGGAATGTTTGGCTTTGATATTGGCTTTACAGCATTTTGAAGTGTATGTTACCTCAGCTCTTTCTCCAATTATTGTGTACAGTGATCACAATCCCCTTACTTTCATCAACAAAATGAAAGATAAAAATCGGAGATTGTTGAGATGGAGTTTGATATTGCAGGAATATAACATTGACATCAAACACATCAGGGGAAAAGACAATGTGATTGCAGATGCACTCTCACGTGCCAAGAAATGTAATATTGCTTGATCTAATTAAGTCCAGTATCATAAAACATGTTCTTATGTAATTTTGGTTATTGTAGTATTAGATGTATATTCAAAAGAAAGCTTTATTATATAAATCTTTCTTTTTCTTTATGAGGGGAGGTGTTATGTATGATGTTTATATAATATTGTGGATATTTTGGGAAATTATAAATGTTTCTTCACTTTAATATTTGCTTAAATCTTAATGTTATCAGGAAAAACACGTTTAACTAGTGTCCTTGAATTAGGTTGTTTTGATCAATATGTTTTCTCAATTTGAAGGTCAAGGTTGAATTTTGTTTACAAGTAAAATTGCATTAAGATGACACATATTCTAGAACATTCTGTCATGTGACCAATCTTTATATATACCATGTTTGGTAGACATTTATTCAGTTTTGACATTACCATCAGTCTTGTAAAGAGCTATTACAGTTGTGAAAATTCATTCCAAATTCTAACAGAGGAATTATTTTAAATATTCATTGGATTATAACAGTGCTCATAAACTTTTGGATTTTGGATTTTTAATTGATGATTTTGGAATTTATGTGAACTTATTCAGAGATTTTGGAGTACTTCATTTTGACATCAGCACATCAAGATTTCTAGTACATCAGGACTTTGGAGACCATTAGCACATCATAACATTCAAGGACACAGCCGTGAATTCGGAACATTCTATATTTAGGACTTGTGATTAGAACAATCATTCTTATTGGATTATTAGGATTTCAAAACACATTACTGTAAGTGACTTTTTGATTTTTCATTTTAATTATCTAGTAATAAATTGCTTGTTGATTTTTACTTGATTTGTTGGTTTCACTTTCTTTCTGTTACATTTTTCTTAGACCATAGAGTCGTAACACACATTAATCCAGTAATATATTCATCTATGGTTGAAGCTGGTGTCAATATTTAGAGATCAAGCGTTTTCAAATTGTCATTCAATCTTTTGAAGGTTTACTTTCCAGGTCTTTCGAAGGAATGTCTACTATCATTAACAGAGTGCCTTATTTCTTCAAACATATCCATGAAATTATCCTTCCTTTTTAAGGGCGATTTTTAAACTAAGTTCCACTTGCACGCACTATGGCAGGCTTAATTCAGTCCTACCTTATCATTCTAGTCAAGTCAATGCCCTTGACTGGGGGTGTGGGAAAAAAAAAAGTACGCTAGTACAAACATGACTATGTATAGAGGCAAGAAACATAAGATATAGGGAGACAAACGAACAAACAAGCAAACTAATGAAAACTGGACAAGACAATTTTCCAAAAATTAGCTATCTACAATCCGGACATAGAGCCGACTTCAGCTTTTTTCTAAAATTGAAGAGTAGTCATTTGACAAAAGTGTATTGATTAAGAGGGTAAATTAGAGGGTAAAGCAACTTTTCAATACCACACTTCGACTGGAGATATGAAAGACACGTACTTTGATATTGTCAAGCATTGGTCATGGATAAATGGATTGTGCCTCATACTCAACAAGATTTTAAGACTCGGTGGCTAAGAGGTTAGCGAGCTGGACTCACACTCAGTGGGTGGCGGGCTCGAATCCTGTTCAGACAAGCCATAATCGGCTGCTGTGATGTGTCTCAGAGCAAAACACTTGACTACCATTGTCTTGGCACTAAATAGTCTTTCAAATGTTGATGTGCCGTTAAACACAAATCCATCAGTCCCAAAGAGGAAATGAGGAGAGACACTGGAACAGGTACTAACAAGTTACAACTTAAATGTCAAGGGTTATCATAAAGTGCAAGAGATATATTAAAAAGCTTCGTACCCACACATTCGCTTATGACGCCACATTTTTAAAAGACTTTATCTTTCTATATTTATTCGAAAGTATATTGCAAAAATATTCTTCTTACTTTACGAATTTTTCAAAAGACTTTCAAAAACAAATAAAATGTTGAAATATTTTACCACCTGACTCAGAGTATTTAATATTTGCATTGTTAATCCATCAATTTGTGTCTTTTAAACTTGTACACGAAAAGCAAGGCACATATGACAATTATGCAAAATGATGCAGACCCTAAAACCAGTCTGTGGTTTCCTATACGACAATTATGTAAATGAGGCAGATCCCAAAGCCAGTCTGTGGTTTCCTATACGACAATTATGCAAAATGGTGCAGACCCTAAAACCAGTCTGTGGTTTCCTATACGACAATTATGTAAATGAGGCAGACCCCAAAGCCAGTCTGTGGTTTTCTATACGACAATTATGCAAATTGAGGCAGACCCCGAAACCAATCTGTGGTTTTCTATACGACAATTATGAAAAATGAGCCAGACCCCAAAGGCAGTCTGTGGTTTACTATACGACAATAATGCAAATGAGGCAGACCCTAAAGTCAGTCTGTGGTTTCCTATACGACAATAACGCAAATGAGGCAGACACCAAAGCCAGTCTGTGGTTTCCTCTAGGTTCTCAGGTTTCTACCCAATCCTAGAACACATCATGCTAACACGTGTGCCTTTAAGAGCAGTTTGCACATATACTTGTTCACTCGACGTCACATACAGTTTTCATGCGTCCTGGGTTCGACACTAGGTTCCGCGTGTGAAAAGGTATGTATTCGCTGATCCGAGCTCGGTTATTTCCGCTAAAATGCTTCGATTTTCGGCAATTTAAAAGACCACATCATGCCAACAACCGGGTAGAAAGCTCGTTCATAAAAGCTGGATAAAATTAATGCGCAATCGACGTAAACTAAATAAAGTTGCAACTTCTACGTAAACATTTACATAAAGTTTAATATCATGGTGAAATAGCCAGTACAGATATACATCGGTCACTTACTTTTCCATCATTATAGGTATGTTTCTTGATCTACGTATGCATTAGGGTTTAACGGTGCTGATTCTTGATGTACGCAAGAAATGCCATCATGTACTGAAATCGGTAGGTACGACCAAAATGTGACTAGTAGTAGTAGTAGACGTAGTAGTAGTAGTAGAAGTAGTAGTAGCAGTAGTAGTAAATATGACCACTCTATTACCTACAACGAGACTCGAACCTGTAAAGTTCTAGATTTAAAAGCACTTTCACTTAGCCTCTATCACTGTAATTATTTTACATCTGGAGAGAAAAAGGTATATTATTATGAAGGTGTAATCCTCGCAACGCCGTTAAGTCTAGTAAACATCAATAAACAAAAATCCGAGATTGTCAAATACCACAGTAAGATTACACAAGGAAAAAGTGGACATCGTACATGTCATATCCCTGGTATTTCTGGTTATTTCTATTTTCCGGCAAAAGTAAAGCCACGCGACCTTTAAATAAAGATGATTTCTCAACCTTAACCGTTCCAGAATTGTTCGCATTTAGATACAGGAAAGGAATGACAACTCTGATATCACGTGGAAGATGAGACAACTAGCAGTTTATCCCTTTGACGGATTAGTTATCGCAAATAGGACGCATTAGATTTTTTAACTTAAAATGATCTATATTAACCATTCGGAATCTCATAATTCTACAACAATCTCAAATATGTTGTAGCTTTATACCCCTGGCCTGCGGGTCCATCTATTTTATCGTCACCCATTTCTAGACTGGTTCCTATTTTTCCATACAAATAGTACCGTGAATCCTTCATAATGTTTCATTATATCTAATGTTACATTAGACATATAGTCATTGTGGTATGACCATAACAAATACTCTTTCGAATACTTTAATGTATCGCTAATTTGGGGACCAAAATCGGCTATTTTCAATGTTGTCCTTTCTACATAACACGTTGGGAGGTGATAACAGCTACAAACAGACGGACATACTGACGGACGGAAGACATCACAATATTCCTAGGCTATAAATAATAAGATAAAAAACAAAACTTGGGAATAATTAATTGCTAAGTTAGAATTGTGATATATACATGACGTAATCTTTTGCTTTTGCAGACAATATGTTAGCGTTTTTTATATGAAATATGCTGGCGTTCTATTTCAAGTAATTAATTTTATTCCCCAAATTGAAAAAAAAATCAATATGAGACCCAAACGGGTGAATTTGTTAATGGTTTCATCAGACCTACACAGGACCTTTATGGACAGTGACGCCATGAGTGCTGATACTGTTATAACCTCCATCTGCTCGACTGTCCCTTACCCAATCACCTCCTAGACTGTCCCTTACCCCATCACATCCTATTATCCTGAAAAAAAATTCTCGAAAATTAATATTTATCTTCTTTATATGCTATATATCGGTAAGGAGGAGATAACTTTTGCTTCTCTTTGCTTTGAAGTGGTAGGGAATCAAAGGCAAAATTAACACAAATGTAAATTACAGTGATGCTGAAGAAAATGTTTCGATCAAACTTTACACATATAACGAGTTTGGGTTAATATCCTTGGGTCACAATCCCGGAGCCTGTGGAACTGGAGGTCATCGGGGTCTCGTGAGGAAACGAGTTGTTCGTGTTCAGTGTAATAAAGTGCGATGTGTTTGGCCATTTTAAACCACGGAACTCGATGTAGTTACATGTTTATTCAAACGCAATGCAGATTCTTATATCTATAATATTTTCATTGTACATTCATTTTCTTTTGAAGATAATAAAATCCAAATCTATATATTTTACAAGAATTTAAAAAAAAATGTTTTTATTTTATTTTAAAAATCAGTTCACATATATGCATCTTCTAGGCCAGTTTGAGCATTCATAGTGGTCATCGTGTATCGTGGAGGTAGGACTGAAATGTGCACAAACACACGTAGCCACTACAACACTGACCACTACGGCACTGGCCAATATATTCTTCCTCTGGATAGCGATAAATGTACGAGAAGACGTGTCTCTTATTGCTTTACAATTTCTTGGCAATGTCACGGTCGGGCAGTAGGTCGACGCCTTTTATCATATATTCCCAATAACCCTCCAATCCACCCTTGGATCCTGACATTCCTCACGGACCTAGAACCAGGGCGGGATACATCAAAATCCATCACATGTATATTATTTGTCCTTGTGCTATGACTGCATGCTTAAAGTCTGGAAATAAGAAAAAAATAAACAAAATGCCAGTGCAACTGCACTTTGTGAATATTTCACCTTTGGCTTACTACCAGGTAACCGAGGGGAGGAGACCAAAAACTATACCCATCTTGCAGATAGTAATTACATGGCCAATCTATGTACAAATGGTTAGGATTTTCCATCGATCGGTTTAGGAGGAAATGAAGTTATAGACAGATGGACGGACATACAGACAGACAGACAGACAGAATGTACCACAATATCCACTGCTAAAGAGAGAAGATAAAAAGACATATGTGGAATCCACATGAGACAACGAGCATATTTTCTCAACAAAATGAACATTGACTACTCAATATAATGAGTAAATTGTAACACAATTTTCACTTCCAATCACTTAAATATCATTTATTAACAAAATTAATGAAAATTTTAAATAAGATGTAGTAGTATTGAAGAGTGCGCATTTCGGCGCAATCAGTGTTTTTCTGCTTTCGTACTGGCAAAATCTGTTCAGAATTACCAGTAAACATCTCGAGCCGGTCCGCACAATGCGTTATTATTGAGTGTTACATAAAATTTTAACAATGTTATTTTATTGTTTTACATAAAATTTTAACATTTGTGTTTATAATTTGTATCCGCGTCTTCAGCTACTTTTAAAATAATAGAAGTAATTTTATCTATTTGTTGTAGTGTCTCATTAGTACTACCATGTACTAAATTAGATAGTTCACATATTTTAGATGTATCATCTAAATTTACAATATCTAATTTTTCTTTTATTTTGTTTAGTTTTTGTATGAGAAAATTTATTTCGGATTCTATTATCATTTTTAGCAAATTTGGGAAAATATAATACCTTATATTTATTGTTTTACATAAAATTGATGTTTACCAATCGGAGCCGCTGTCGTTGTCATGTTCGGTGATCATTATTGTGTTTGCATTTGCTATAAAAAAAATACGTTGTCCTCGAATTTAAACAAACTGAATTTTAATTTTCCACTTATTTGAAGGCCAGGATGAAGATGTTTTTTGATATGATCTTGATGCATACGTTTGTTATTTGTATTAAATACAATTGTGTTATCATCGATGATTATTTTTGTGTATGTTTCTTTGATTATTGGCGTTGTAAACATTGGTACTATTTTTGTTAGAATTTGTTCGAGGACATCAAGAAATTTGAAGTATGCGCTTTCCTCGGTTTTGATTAATGATAGTTTGATTCGATCTGATCCTGATTTGAAATTCGATCCTGATAATTCGGATTCAATTTGTACTTCTAGAGGTTTACCATTGAACATGATATTTTTGATTTTACCGTTTTTGATTAGTGCTATTTGTTCACTGTTATTTTTAATTTCATTTGTTAAATTAACAATATTTATCATTATTATTTTATTGATTTACACAAAATTTAGTTATCGAATATTACATCGAGAACGTCATATGATTCCGGACAGTATCCGATTGCATTTGTGTGGATTCCATCGCTACACAAACGTTTGCCATCGTAATTACATAATCCTGATTTGTTGATAACCGTTGTTGCAATTTTGTGACAGTCAGATCGTATTGTTGTCATACTAATGTGATTATGCTCTCCGCGCAATGCTTCTTTGTAGTCCTCGAATTTGATTACTTTGTTGACGACGGTCTTTTGAATTCCTTTGGCACGTTTTTTGATTGTACCGTCAGCAAGTTTGATACTGTACATTTTACTTCTGAGGCCAACAAATTCTACGATTGGTATAAAATTTGTTTCATCTTTGAATTTACCTATTACTTTTTTATTGTCGTTGCACTGAAATCCACTACTCGCTGGATAATCCGATAGATCATATAATTCACGATCATTGTACATATCCTGGTATATATCGTCTGGAAATACATAATAACATAGTGAATCAGTATCAATGAACAGTAATTTTGCATCAGGGTATTTTTTCTTAAACTTGTAATGAAAATCGTATATCAATATTTTTGATACATCAAGCACTGATGCGCCATTTGTGATTGGTTTGTTTAGCACAAAATTTGTTTTACGTTTGTGGACAGCCATTAGGTTTTCGCTAAAAGTTTTACGTGAGAGAAAAGTGTCCGATGATGATAATTTGTCTCGTCGTACAGCGTTATTTACTATTTCGATGTCTTGTCGTTTTCTAAGGTTCTCCATTGTTTTGCCAAACACACTATTGTTCATCAACTTGAAAAAGCATTTTTCGAAATCGTTTTTTGAAATTGTTTTTTGTTGCGTATTGAAGTCAATGTAACCTTTGAGCCAACAAGATTGTTTGAATTTGAGCACTCGATAGATATTGGTGATTATTAGTCCATGGTCAATTGCTTGCTTTAACGCTTGATAGTGTATGACGTAGCGCTTTTTGTTTATTAGATTTGGAACCAATTTTTCTACAGTGTTTTTACTCATGTTATATTTTTTACGCATTTGTATTTGTTCTAGTGATAAGTGGTCATCAGTGATTAACATTTGTTCTGCACAAAATGGGTAGTCATTGTGGAGATCATGTGGATTAATAGGGTATTCGAGATCGACTTCAACATAATAACAAATATCATCAGGAACATTTTTGTCTGTTTCGCTGCAAAACGTTTCAGCGGATATCCATTTGTAGTCACCGACTGGTAATGGTTGACTCATTGCCCGGCCATAGAGATTGTTGGATTAAAGGTAAATTATGTAGCTACTACGCTCATTAGGATTGTAATCAGGGCAGTACTTATTGTTTGCTTTTGCGTATTTTTGAGTTATTACTGAAATTCCACCTCGGATAGCTTTTTCCATGAATAATAACATGTCCGCATCAGTCAACAAATCCAATGTGATATTGCTTAGTTTTAGTGCTGCATCCCAAGCCAATCCTCAAGATGAATAATACCAAGCTGGGTCTAATGTGTAATTACGCATGCATACATCACGAAATTGTTCGAATACGTCAGCAAGAAGTAGAATGTCTGTTATCAAGTATAGATTATGATAGTGGCCCATGTTTTTGAAGTTGAATTTGTCCCATATTGTTTGAGCATAATCGTATTCTTTTTGGCTTATTCCTCCGATACGAACTTTTGAATACAATTTGGTTATGTCAGGTAAACTTGTTTCATCGAATCGGGAAAAACTATCCATGTACTCGTATGGGTAAGTTCCTTTTTGTTTTAGTAGACTACTCTGATCTACCCCAAAGTACTCTTCTAGATTATTGAATTTAGTGCAACCTTTTACAAGTTCCTCTAGTGACGCTGCCATGAACTGATAGCTGTCAATGAATCGAAGCCTTTTAAACGTTACCGACATATACTTTTCAGTACTGTTTGGAATACATTTGATGCTTTTTGTACTAAACTAATTGTTACCAAAAGCTTTAACAATGATAAGAGCATCGTATCCACGAAAATTGTGAAAAACAACTGGCACAAATAATTGTTTATCAAGTTGAGTTTTTTTAGTTCTTTTTGTATTTAATTTACCTCGCTTAACAAATTTTGTAACAACCATTGTGCTGGATTTTCATCACGATAAATGCGTATAGGTTGTGATAGACTGATGTCGAATGAGCATACAACCTTGTATGCCACACTACATGGAACGTGGTTTTGTATTTCTGTTGTTGATGAAATATTTGGATTGTTTATTGGTCCCTCAATAGGTTCCAATAATGCTTCAAAATTAGCGTAAATTATGAATGGAACCTTTGTACTATTTTTATGATTTTTGAAACTTAGTTTGGAGTGTTCGATGTCTGGCATTGATGTTTCTTGTACAAATGTGCAATACTCGAGATGGAGGTCTAATAGTTCTTGTGTGTTACATCCTTTGAGACAACGACAACAAAAATACATTTTTTCTTTGCGCTTGTTGTAGTGGCTGGCAACAAGACCGCTAAAATTCTTAATCCAACAATAGTGACCTTTGTAAAATAACAGGTTGATAGTTTATTGTGATGCTATATCGCTCAGAAAATGTGGTTAAAGGTAATATGATTTGTTTTATGACTCCAATCAATATTGAACACATTGATGCTAATATCATTTTGCCGTTCAAATTTTGGTATTTGAGAATCAGCAACAGGAAATTCAATTCCATTGAAATTTAGTTTGTCAACGTACTTTACATATATTTTTATTCGTTTTGCATCTTTATCAGCGGGAAATAGCGCTGAGAGCACCGCCCATTGGAAACAACGGTTATCATTGTTTTTGACATTGATTACACATCGTGATTTAGTGATTTGATCTGGAAGCTCAACATATGATGATCCTCGAAGTGGATTATATTTTGTTGTGTGAACGATGACAGCATTAACGCTCTCAAACTTCCATCCTGATGCCGCACTTTCGTAATCCTCGATTTTTTGGTTGATTTCATCGTATATATTTTTGAGTTTTTCGTTTAGGTTTGTTCCAGGTAAAATCATTGCTAACCTGGCTGTGATAAATGGTTCCGATATATCCTCCTCACCTTCCAATCCTTTTGTGAATAAAACCTTGTACTGTGCTACAATTTGTAGTTCACGAAATTTAGCTAGCTCAGCGTTAACTACTGGTGAAACCATCTGATAAAAATCACTGAACGATAATCCAAATTTACCCGTGTTAAATTTTTGAAGTGCGAGCTGATAATCGAATGTCCATGTTGTTTCAGCTAAAGCAAATGCTGATAATGTTTTTCTCATTTTGAATACAGATTGTTGCGTTATCATCCGCAGTGGCATTATTTTGTGCATTATGCTATGATATGTATTGTTTCTCTAACATGAAAAAATTTAAATTAAATAATGGAATAGTGTATAAAATGCGTCTTAGTGAAATGATTCCAGAGCACGACGATCTTGAGGAATATTATGTGCATGATTTGTACAAGGATTATTCGTGTAATATATTAGGGTCGATTATTCACAATGAAACTGAGGAACCACCTGAAATTAGAAAAACACCAGCGGGATATAAAGTTGTAATCGATGATGAGGAATTTTTTTTAAAAGATATTATTTTTACATGTTTTATTAGTGATGTTCCTGATTGGTTGCGCGTGTATCACGTAAATGGGTCATTTCTGGATTGTCATCTTGACAACCTAGATTTACAAAACGAATTTCAGCCGCACCCAGTTTATGACAACTACGAAGCGAACGACCAAGGAATTATTAGAAATATTAAAACGAACAAAATTATCGGTTTTATGGTTAATTCAGGTTACATAAAATTTATAATTTCAGGTAAAAATACAAGCCAGGTTAATTATTATTCTCATCGGTTTGGATACGAATTTTATAATGGGCAAATCGCAGGTGGTTTGGTAATTGATCACAAAAATAAAAGTTAAACCGACAACAGGATTGAAAGCCTGGATTTAGTTACCCAAAGTAAAAATACACAGGGGTGGTAACGCTGGTCGCTTTACAAAAAGTCCTAGAGCTATTATTGCCACTGACCCTAATACAAAAGAAACGAGAACTTTTAGTTCAAAGTATGCTGCAGGCAAACACTATGGAATTGATAGAGTTCTTATTCATAAACTTGCTAATGAGATAACAAAATCAGCTTTTTCAAAAGATGGTCACAAAATAGAATTTAAATACTGTTAGTTTGTTTTTAGTATTCGGATCAGATCTGCAACTTTAATGCAATTGTGACACCACATTATAATATCATCAGCTTCCCACTCCACTAGTATTTTACCGTAATGATTGTACGATCGCATTTCCTCTTGCGAATACAAAATTGTTTTTTTTTCTGCCCCGATTTTTTCACTTTCCTTGTTTATACCAATAGCAACGCATCCATGTGTACCAGGTGTTGGAAAACAATACCGTATTGCGTTTTCCGAATCACCAATATCCAGTAGTATGATATTTTATTACTTTATACTTTATGTTGTCATAATTTTTGTTAGTTCAGCTGGTGAAATACAATGTTGTGCATAATTTGAAACGTCATCCTTGGTAAACCGACTCCAAATTTTTCTTTCTTGATTTAGGAGCAAAATTTCATCAGCTCGCAACATTATGTTGCTAGTATTTGGTAGCTCTATTTCAACAAATATATCATCAACTGTTTCATTTTTGAGACACCTTTTGATTGCATCATCTAGAGTGAATTTGTTTATTATTACCAAGGATGCTTTGCAGCACCTGCCAGACATTTTATTTTTTTATTTTAGACAAAAAAGTTTGTTATAAGCAATGTCATCAACAACAGAACGTCGATCAAGAACTTTCAATGATTTATTGATTGAGCTTTTAAACAACACCGAAGAAATTTCAGTATGTGACAGACATACAGATTATCAACCTGATGAATCATCAACGAAACATGCTCCATCAACCACTGATTACGATCGGACACTAAACGATGAACCAAATAATTATGATAACGCAATTTCAGCAACCAACAACAAATTTCATAGTGCATCAACAACAGCTCGATACAATGTCAAATATCATCTGAAGAAAAAAAAAATTTGAATTGAGTGGAAATGAACAAATTGAATTTAATAATCGGTTGCGAATTTTTATGAACAGGACGACAAAAAAATATTAAATTTGATTATATTTTTGTTAAAATATTTCTACTGCTAACTGAAATTGGTATTATTGATCAAATGAGGGCTGACGAAATAATTTTGCTGTGTAAACCTGTTCGATGTAAAAAAAGTGCTACAAAAGTACGAGCAAATTTATAATGATATTATTAGCAGATCGCGTTAATCGATCGTGTTGGAACCCAACTATTAAAGTTGTCGCTGTATCCACGCCATTTAACAAGTGATTTTTTTCCTTTTGTTGTTATTACTTTGTCAATTACGAATGTGTCCTGCTGCGTCCGCTGTAGTTCCTGTTCGTAAAAACTACCAATTATTTCCTCATTATTTTGATCGGTCAACTTGTATGTTACAGGAATTGTAGTCAATATTTTACTCACAACAAATACTTCTTCAGTCCAATTCGGTGTATGACCTTTTTCAAATTGTTTTTTTGTTATTGAAATTCGGACTTGATCACCAACATTGAATTTATGTCTTTGATCAGCAACAGGTTGATTTCGACGATACAAATTTTCATTGGCGGCAACCGGATTATTGACAGCTTCGTTTGGTGTCATTGCAATTGAGCGATGTTTAGTGTTATTGTAATTGGAAACAATTTGCGGCAGATGATCAACATATCGATTTGTGTTGTTTGCTGTCATCGTCTTATAAATTTTTTCTTTTAGTGTTCGATTGAATCGCTCAACTATCACACTTTTTCCTTCATTGCCTGTCGTATATTTTTTGAATATTGTGGTCCTTTAGCCATTGTTCAAACTGCCTGTTGTAAAACTCTACACCATGATCTGTCCATATTGTGTTTGGTTAGCGGCCACTGTTTGCAACAATTTTGCTGAACGCTGACACAATTGTATTTCCCATATTATTTTGTATTGGTTCACTAAATGCGTAACGGCTCTGAACATCGACAGCATTAAGTAAAAACTTTGTGGTATCATTGTCTGATGCCAGCGACGACATATCTGTCAAATCAACTGACCAAATGTCATCTACTGCATTTGCTACAACAAGCCTGCGAGCAAACTTTTTTTTATTGGTTTATGGAGCTCATTGGCTAAACTTACAAATGGTGGTGGTTTACCCGATTGCGATCCAAGTTCGAGTTTAGTCTTCGTAGAACCAAGACCGAGTTTATACTTTGTTCCAATGATGCCCTGTACTAATTTTCTGTCGATGCGTTCTCTCATGTTTCATGGTTTTAGTTCGCGAAGTTCGTTTAACATTTTGTTATCACATGTGTGTTTGGTGTCCCCGGTTTTATCTTTATCGCGGTAACAAATATCATGTTGCATTGCAATTGCATCAACAGCATTATCAGGTTCCTGTCCTGGGAGTGGATTATCATTTTCGTCTAGTTGATCATCAAGTGGATTCCATGGTCCGGTGTATTTATGACCTGGTAGTGTCCAACCACCTTTTGGCCTCGGAAGTTTACCTATCAGCGAATGTACGTCAATACCGTTTTCAACCAACATTTTTTGTAAATTTGTGACGTTACCCAGTAATTCACGTTTGCCACATTTGCAGTATGTGACAACAGCGTTATTTTCAATACAAATATGTTTGTTGCCTTGATTACACATTTTTTATTTTAATCACTGATATATTAATCTATACATTCAACCAGAGGAATGGTCTTTTTACCTGATCCACTTTTGGATTCCGATTTGATAAACGTTGATTTCTTTTTACCGCAGATGGCACAAATACTTTTTATCATGGTTCTCCCGTTAGCTGTTGTTATAATCTCTGGATTTATGTTTTCATTTTTTTGTCTGTCTTTTAAGCAGTATGTCATATCACTGATGTTATAGTATCCGTTTAGATAAATAATTTATTGTTTTGTGTTGTTTTGCAACAAATTTTTTAACATCGTCGCCAGGAGGTATTCCAAATGAGTCCATATAATCATTGTTGTAAAGAGCAACCCAATGTGTTCCTGTTCCATCATCAAAGTCTTGTATGTTAATAGCAATGGAGCCTGTAGTTTGATTACAAATTGATAGAGATCGATTTCGATCGATTTGTAATCGATTCATTTGGTCTTTTGACCAAAAAAAAAACACCTAAAAAATCGGGTATTTTTTTTTGTGCTAATTGTATGTCAAAATTGTTTAGTGGTTTTATGTCCCGGGGACTTGCAGGACTCCACCAATTCCCAATGCTTTTAATACTGATGTTATCAGTGGTGCTCCTAACATTCCAGCCATCAGTGGGCCGATAAATCCTCCCTTTTTGGTCGATCGAGGTGTTCTTTTTTTAGTCAGTTTACCTGTAGTTGTTCTTTTTTTGGTCAGTTTACCTGTAGTTGTTCTTTTTTTAGTTAGTTTACCTGTTTTTGGCATTGTTTATGAATTTTGGTTAGATAAAATTAATTTTTGTCAAAATATAATTTCATTGGAATTGTATGGTACTCGCCTTAACCCTCTGCCAGATGTTGCTCTTTCGGCGGCTCCTGATGCTGCCCCGCTTGCTGCTGCAAGTCCAACGGTTGCTAACGCAGGTATTAGTTTTGGTAAAACCGATTTTGCAAGGGTAAGTAATACTGTGCTAATGGATCCACCGTCTTGTTTTGCAATTTGCGTTGATGATATTTTTAGCATAAACGGTTTTCTCTTTGCAAATCGAGCTAGCTGGTATTTATTCAACATTAATTTTATTGATGTACCAGATTTATTTTCCGGATTGACTTTGATGGTAATTGGATTTTTGTTTTTGATTGTTGATGCCAACTTGCGTATTTGATTAGATGACAAATAAACTTCTTTCGGTAAGTACGACATTGTTATAAAATTTAGTTAGATTAAATTAAATTTATATTGGTTTAAACCGATCACACAACAACCTGCATTTTTCCTGACATAATGTCAAGCTTAATGCTTCTGTCTGATACAACAAATGCGTATGCATAGTACGCCCAACCTGGATCAGCTCTAAGTGCCCATTGAACCTCCAAGTCCGCCATAGACGTAGAAAGCCTTTCCTCATGTTGTGACACATCAAAATAAAAGATCGGATAGAGGTTGATAAACTCATTGATTGAAATTTGTGATCCTGTGTCTGTGTCCTGATATTTATGCATTGCTTCCATCAGCATTGTGTATGCTCGGGATATGTTAAGTGTGGCATTATTAAAGTCGCATTCAAGTTCTCGTTCTGGATACTTTCTAGAATTTATTCTGACGTTTATTCTTGATACATTAGCATGATCAAATACTACACTGTTTTGTGTTTTAACGTTTCCTTGTCTTGTCTGATTTTGAAATACAACAAACACCTGACGTGGAAGCTGCTCGCTTGATGTAGTTGCAACTCTCCATGTATAATTCAATGTTCCAGCACCAACCGAATGCTGATAAATTTTATGCTGTCCAAAGTTTAACATACGTGTGTAATTAGAGTAAAACGAGTCCATTTCAAGTTGTTTTGACACTGATGGTATAATTTCTGGCATCCACAACGAGAGTTTTCTTATGACAAACTGGTCATCTTCGACACCTGCTGCTGTATGCATGTATTTTGCTGGTTCTGCTCTGTCAAGTATTATTGTGTGCTTTACACCACGAAATACCTTGTTAATGTCCTTGCAAAATCCAAATATATTTGACAATAGCAAAAACATTGCAACTTGGCCACCACCATCTGTAATTGCCTTACGTTTGTAAAATCCTTCATTAAAGAATGGGTTTTTTCTTAGTACACTAATAACTTTGTTAATTTGATCTAATACTGCTGCTGTGTTAGCGCCAGGTCCAAGTGCTGTAACACCAATTTTTGTCGCAACCTCATTAATTCTAACAAGTGTGGCTGCTAGATCAGCGGCAGCTGCTGTTTGTGTAACCTTATAATAAGGTGCTATTGCATTTATTACGTATCTCATACTGACAAGCGTTGCAGGATCATTAGCACCAGCTACTACAATTAATGAGGTTGGAAACTCTTTTGAAATAGCGTCACCGTATGCTGTGTCCTTAAACCAAAACATATTTGTTGCACTAGTTCTCGAATAGTCATCAGAAAATGAAATTGTGTTTAGAATAATGCTTGCAATCGGTAAGTGCGTTGAAATATCCTCAATTGTTTGATCGTTTATTTGGTATTTTGCTGATCTAAAAAGTGTCCAACCGTTGTTAGCTATTGTAATATTGTAATATCATGTCCAGCTGGAAACTCCGCACCGGGAACAACAGGGTTTACTCCAGTAAAAATCGAACCTTGGATTTCAAGAAAAGCTTTGTGTGGTAGCAAATACTGATCTTCGTCTTTGGCTTTGAGTTTTCGCTCACCTGTTTTATTTGGAGTATTAGCATCATCATCCAAGTACGCAATGTACTCAAATTGTGTTGCAGAATAATCGATGTCTTCGGTTACACCAATGTTAAGATAATCTTTGATATACATCGTTTTATAAATAAAAATTAGATAATTTTAAAAAGTTGGTCTCATTCGTGATCGATTCAGTGGCACCTCTTGCAACCTCAATTTAAGGTTACGTAGTATTTGTTCAGTATCCGATGATACAATTTTTTTTTTTTGCTGTTTTAACCATTGCGTTTTTAGCATCCGTAGTTAATCCTGGTAATTCATTGATAGCCTGTTTTATGTCATCGATCGTCCCTGGTAGATTGTCACTTGCTGGCTTTGTTAATCCACTAAAAGTGGATCGAGTATACATTTGATCCCCGATTTTTGCTTCAATGGCGGTTCCAATTCCTGATGCGGCTGCCTCGGCTCCTTTCAAAAGCATCGGAGCTAATTTTGGTGTTGTACTTGCCAAATAAGTTGGAATTTCCTTAAAAAATGACGAAAATGACAATCCTCCTCCAATTACTGGTTTACGGTAAATTTTTCTGTTTCGCATTTTTATACAATATTTTACAGAAAATATTTTACAAAATTTGTCACAAATTCATCAGTTCTCAGAATACTTACGTAAATGTGAAAAATATGTCACGAGCTCATTATTCAAATCGAGCTGTCGCCCTGCTTGATCTGTAAGTTGCATTGTAATAGTATTTATTTGATCCTCCAGCGAAATTGGATAATAAACTATTTGTTTTGGCTCAATTTGCAACATTGAACCCGGTCTAACATTTGGCGCAAATGAATAAATTGTGTTGCCACGACTTCCTTTGGCTGAGTAGGACCCTTGAGCGATAGAACAATTAATTAGTATGCTATTAACCTCAAAATTATCTACTGTGTGCTCTCCCTGGTGGACTCCCTCAGTATAAACTTGTTTGTTAAATCCGAGAAATGATCCAATTGAACCATTTGTTGTAAAATCAACTGTGATATTGGCTGCAATCGTCAATCTAACCCGTGTAGTACTATAATTCGGTTCAATTGTAATAATGATATCTTGAAAACCCAACTTGGTTATCAACCTTTTTGCTTCAGTGTTTATGTCTTCAATCTTGTATGTGCCTGGATCAAGTACCACTAACGGTAAAATCCAGCTTATTATTAACACCTGACTTAACATTGTAAATAATGCTCCACATTGTTGCTGAAATGAGTCCTATTTCATATTTTCCTGATAATATGATCGGTGGTGTATAATTAACTGAAAAATTTGTACTTGGTTGATTTACGCCTGATGATTCTGAATCAAATAATAGTGTGGCCATTTATTTTAGGTATTTTGATAATTTGTATGTGGCCACTGTGTCATTGTAAATAGTTTTGTATTCATCATTGGACAGGAGACCCTCTGATTTAAGTTTGTCAAGTATTTCTACGACCTCATTGTCAATTTCAATACCATTATTGCCAGCTTGAACTGATGATATCAACAAAATAAGACAATAAACAAGTTCGGCTGGTGAACTATAAAATTGTATACCTTGTCCCGTTTTAGTTGATGGACCTGGAGAACCAGTAATAATGTAATCATACAGGGATATATCAGGTATATTACCTGACGATTTCTCTTTATTGTTGAATTTTGAAATCTAAATATGTTGCAATAGCTCCTTTTCTAGCGTCACGAATATTTTCATCATCACCAATTTTATGTTTACTCATATGGTTAAAAATAGCTACACCTTTTTTCATATCATCAGCTATGTCACCAGAAAGTTTTACACCACCTGTTGTAATATTTTTCATAGAATTAATTGTTTCCGGTTGAAGATAATTTTGATATTCTTCCACTGTTGGCTTTGATTTAATAGATTTAAGATTATCATCGGTAATCTCCCTAAAATTATGTTTTGGTGATTCATAACCCTTTTTAAGTTTATCTGTAATTTGCTCTTTCTCAAATACGTTTTTGTATTGTTTACCAAGTTTCCAAACACCAAGTTTAGATTTTATAGCTTTTTTAGCTTCCCTGTATGGCTTGCTCATAAAATAAAGAGTAGCTCTTATTAGGTAATCAGCAGCAAGGCTTTCTTCTAATGTTTTTATGTATTGTTTAATTTCCTCCGCACTTAGTGTTATAACATGCCTACCATTGTCAATAACACCTCTTAAAAGATTTTTTATTTCTTCAATTCTATCCGCATTGTCAAGCATTTCTTGCCCGTTGTAATCAAGTAGGTCAAGTGCATTTATATCAGTTAAAATATCCCTGTACAGTTCAAACGATTGTGTGGTCCTGACAGCTGCTATTATTGTTTTCTGTTCCTCAATTGGCAAATACTGAATTTTTTCTTCAACGTCTGCTGCTGTAATAGATGGATATTTAAAACAAACGTTCGGGTCGTACTCAAACTTTTCCATTGTTTTTTCTGGAATGCCCTTAATTTCTTTTTCAAGGCCACACAATTTTTCTCTGGTTAGTCCTCTCAACCCAGCTATTTTTGTTGTGGTTGTATTTTCAAGCTCAGCTAAAAAAATTTCGGTAGCTTCCTTCAATGAAATCGGTGTATCATCTGATTTTATATCACCGACTAGTGCGTTAACAATTGGCTTTGCAATTTCTTCACGCCGTATTTCCTCAGCGCGCAATCCAAGACGACTTTCCTGCCAAGCTTTTTTTGATCGCTTCTCAACAAATTTTTTCATTAGAGCAATTTTTTGATCCACTGGTAATTTGTCAAGGGACATATTATTTTCACAGTCCACAAATTTTTATTATGTGGAACATTATAGTAAACGTTCACAAAAAATGTCAAAAATAATCAATTTTGATAGTGACAAATTGCAGGTGCAGCAGCACAACAAAAACCTTCCAAATACTCATTACATTATTGTTGGCCAAACAGAGTGCGGAAACACCAATCTTTTGATGAACCTACTGATAATAATGGATTTAACTTTGATCAAGCCATTATTTATACTATTAACCCACAGCAGGACAAATACCAAACGCTAACAGATTTCAACAACACACTAAAAACAAACTTAAATGTTGGTGAAGACATCTTTACAATTACAATTCCTGATGAACTAATACCAGTAAGCGAACTTGATGGCAGCGAGCACACAATTGTAGTGTTCGATGACGTTCCATTGAAACACAACGAAATGGAAAAAAATAATGTCTTATTTTTCTTTGCCTAGAAATAAGCGCTGTAACACAATTTATTTGGCACAAGGTTACTACAATGTTCCAAAATTCATCAGGAGAAATGCAGTTTGTATAATACTGTTCGCAGGTCTTGATAACACAGACATTGCAAATATTTCAAGGGAGCACGGCGACAACAAAGAACAATTTATAAAACAATACCGTAATGCTACATCATCAGGCAAACACAGGTTTCTTTTTGATCGATAGATTCAATGACAAATTAAAGTATAGATCATCAACGGACATTTTTAATTAAAATTACTGACAATCAAAAATATTATGAATAACTAAAAATAAAATGTCCTACTACACAAAATTTGGTACATTAATAGGTATTACCTCCGACAAAGCCGAAGCCTACAATGATTCCGCAATAAGACAACAAATTACAACAAAGGTTTCAAAAACCGGAGACACAATGACAGGACCATTAAACATGAACGACAACAAAATAATTGGTATTGAAACAAATTACCCACCAACAAATGTTAATGATACGCAAGCTGTAAGTTGGTCACAGCTAACAGTAGCAAATTCCGACAAGGTTAATAGGTCCGGTGACATAATGGCAGGTCTATTAGACATGAACACAAACAAAATTATTGGCCTAGAAACAGTGTATCCACCAAATAGCGCAGTACAATCGCAAGCAGCAAGTTTTGGTCAGCTGACAACATTAGATTCCACCAAGGTTAACAAATCCGGTGACACAATGTCCGGTGATTTAAACATGTCAGGTAAACGTGTAATCGGATTAGAAACAAATGATCCACCTACAAATGCAAATAGTACTCAAGCGGTAAGTTTAGGTCAACTTGATGCAATTGGCTCCACAAAGGTTAACAAATCCGGTGACACAATGACTGGAGTATTAAACATGTCCGGCAACAAAATTAGTGGACTTATAACAGATTACCCTCCAGCTGATATTGATTCAACACAGGCAATTAGTCTAAACCAGCTAACAATATCAAACAATGCTCATGTGTTAAAAACAGGCGACACAATGACAGGAACATTGATACTATCAAACAATGCTAAAGTGACCGGACTCCCGGTGATGTATCCACCTAATGCGACAGATGCTGTCAGTTATACTCAACTAAACACAAAATTGACAGAGTACGTACCGCGACTAGGAAGTACAATGCTTGGATCGCTTAACATGGGCGGATTTGTTTTAAACGGCCTCAGTATGGATCCACTTCCAGCAAATGATTACGCTGTTAGTGTTCAATACTTAAACAACCAAGCGTTACTAAAATCAGGTGGAACAATGACTGGCAACATAAATCTAAGCAAATACAAAATAACAAATGTTCCAACTCCAGTTAATCCAGGAGACGCTGTTCCATATTCTGCAATATCAAATTCGTTTCAAACAACAGGAGGAACAATGACAGGAACGTTAGACGTGAACAATAGGTCATTGATAAATTTAGCACTGCCAGTTAATCCAGGAGACGCTGTTCCATATTCATCATTAACCAACTTAAGTAATGCAGTGGTCAAAAAAATTGGCGACTCAATGACAGGTGATCTTACAATGAGAGGCTGTAACGTAAAAGCGTCAACAGCACCAACAACAACAGATGACTTAACAAACAAAGCGTATGTTGATGCCAGGTTGTCAGGGTCGTTTAGAATCAAAAATAATGTTGGTTATATTCCAGCGTTGTCTGGAAGCACTGGTAATCGTACTGGATTTATTGTGTCAGCTTCATCATCGTACTCGGGATACAATCCATTTAATGCATTTGCGTATCATTTACAATCCACAACAAATACAAACGAGTGGGCAACTAATGGGGTTTCAACAAACTTCTGGATTAAGATCGAATGTCCGTCAAGTGTTGCAGTGTGGAAATTAGAGTTTCGTGGCAGAGCAGGGGGTGGCGAACGAATTTATAATTGGAAATTACAAGGTTCCACAGATAATGTCAATTGGATAGATTTATATTCGACAACAAACTACTACATATCAAACTCTGTGCAATCGTTTTTGATAACTACAGCAAATACTTTAAACAAATATTTTTTGTTCAGGTTGTTAGTTAATAACGCTGAAACAACAAATCCAGGGTTGACGTTAATGCAAATATTTACAGTAGACGATCTTGTATAAATGTTATCTAGAATTATCAAAACATATTAATATACAAATGAACGATATTGTAGACGTCTGTCGCGAATTTTACGAAAAGATTTTAGCATTTGAGCGCTCTATAATCAGCAAACCAGAATTTCTCACACTTCCAAAACCACAACAAGACGCAATTGGAGAATTGGATAACATAATAAACAATCAATTTTATGGTGATACTGATAACGTTTTAAATCTAAAATCTGTTATTGCAATGCAAAAAAATCAGGTGGATGAAATTCTGGACAAGTATGATATATTTGTAAAGTTTTGTGCAGTACAGGAAATAGCTAATTTAGAAAATCAGATCAAGGATTTGCTGCATGATATAATCCTAGAGTTGTCAAAAGACAATGTTAGCACTATCCTGTGAACTAAGTTCATAAAAAACGAAAATTTGCTATCAAAGGAAAAAATGACGAACATAAAAATAATTCTGACTGTCTTGAAAATATTTTCACAAAGAAAAAGTTTACTCTTTGTTGAAACATAAAATTACACAACAATGTTTATAAGCGAAGATTTTTCAAAGAGATCGGACTAGATTATAATGATACTGAAACAATTCTTGCAGTTCATAATGAACCTGATGATGCTCATGCACTTGCTATTAGTTATGTTGTTCCTGCTGCATCAAAAACTAAAGGATATAAAAACAAATATAATAGATATGATATTGAAGTTGTAGTCGATACAATAAAAACAATATAACAAAAAGTAAAAGCTTTACCGGAAGCTGACAGTAATGCAGTTTACGCCGAATTAATTGCTCTTAATGAAATATCAGAAAATATCCAATGGAAAGTGGATGTTAAACAACCATATAATGAAATAATAAACAACAAAGATGATAATAAACTACTTTCCAACTTTATAAAAGAACATCTGTATATGGATTTACGCGATCAAATAAAAACTAAACTAAAAGTAAACGAACTTTTGTCAGATGATAATACATTAGATGATTTTGCAGCAGCATACACAATTGTATACCAGTACTTGTTGCTTGACGTTATAACCACAGAAGTTATAAAATCAGCAATATAATTCATAGATAATAATGAAGAAATATAAACGTAAATAAAATTGTGCAGGTTCCAGATAAATTTGAATATAGATATAAAAAGTATTATAAATTTGATGAGGAGGCTGAGATAAAAAACAAAAAATCTGTTATATTTAACAAGTACAGAGATTTTATCAGCAACGAAAAAAATAAAAAGTTGAAGGATTTGATAACAAATGCTGCATCAAAAAAATTTGAAACCGCTGAATTACACTACGAACTACAAAAACTTACTAAAGCAATTTTTACTATTTTCTTAAATTTTTGGTTTACAAAAGAACATAAAATTAATAAGTATGATCTGGATAAATTATTTGAAAAAAATTTAATCGCAGCAGTAAAACACGTTAATAATAATCTAAAAATGTTAGACAAGTTAAATGTAGTATTATATTTTAAAGATATAATAAGTTTTGCAACATATGATGATATTAAAAAAGAACTTTTCTCCAATTATGAACTATTAGAACCTGATGAGATTTTAGTAGATGCTGATCTTATATCTGTCCAAAATATATTGTTTAATAATCTTCAAAAAAACAACTCTATAAGTGTTATATCCAAAACAGCAAACGACATTGTTTATTTTATTCTTGATGGCGTGCAACTAACTTGGAAGCAGCAACAAGACGCCCCAGCATCAAATATAAAAGAGAGGTTTGCAACAGCTTACGTAATTTTATACCAGTACTTTATTCCTTGCAACATTAATATTGACCTTATCAAAGGAGCAATTGAATTTATTGATTCTCACGAGAAAACAATAGGTGAAATAAATGATATTGAAATAGTTTCAAATACACTTGACCACAAGTCAGTATTACATTATGATGACAAACAAGAAGATTACGCGACCAAAAATCATCTCGATTTGATATATACAAAGCAGTACTTAATGACAAACACAATGTTGACTTTCGTGCTTTGCTTGTTAACGCAGCCGCAACCCTAAAAGTATTGCACTAATTTTTAATAATGAAACACAAAAACGTTGCTATCAACTGTAATCATATCTCAAAAGAAATATCAGAGGATGACAAAAATCAACTAATGTCATACTTTAACACCTATCACAAAAAAGCTTACTGCGCTAAAAAAGCATATAAATATTACAGCAAAATTCTAAAAGTAATATTTTATACTCAATTCCTTTTAACAACAAGTGCAATTGTTTCAGCAGGTGGAACACTAAACCCGCTTCTTTTAATACTATCAGGTGCTGGCATACTTATTAGTACAGGTTTTAAACGTCTTTAATCAAAACTCGAGAACAAAAAATCGTCGTGTAAGTTGGCCGCGGCAGTTTACTCAAAAATTCTAACGCAATTGCAAGCGTATCTCAGAGGTAAAAAATATAACATCAGCGACCTAATACAAGAATTCCAAGCCAAAGACGACATGTTAGTCGACATTGTTCCAAATAGAGCTTTAAAATATGAGACCAAATATAATATGCATTATGTCCAAACAAATTAAATATAATGGGAAATGCTATAGCATACAAACAAATTCCTAATCACATATTTAATTATTTTATTAGATATAATAATACCGCGGATTATTTTATTGCATATAATTTGCTCAGGCCTATAAACTCAAGTTATTATTATAAATTAAACTCGATTAGGGATACACATATTAAAATTAACTATAAAAAAACAGGCAATAATGTTATAAATGTTCATGCAGCAGAAAGTAGCTATTACCCATCTTTTTCAATTATTTTTCCAGGAAAACAGAACAACAGCAACCGAATTCCAAGTATAAATAATAAATCTGCTGAAGCTAACTTTATAACAAGAGTTTTAATGTCAGGATGTAGTGGATCGAGCAATATAATCAACGAAAATAAACTTATAAAATAATTAATTTGAAATACGAACAGAGATTCAAGATCACATTTTATTTAAGTTATTTCAGCATAAACTTTTTATTTTAATTTCAGATAAAAAGTTATCCAAAAGATCGTACTTAAATTTTCCTAATATATTTGACGATGCTATTTTATTTATTCTTAAAACATGGTAATACTAATGATGCACTACAACAAATAGATAAAATTACTTCTATTATTTTAAAAGTAGCTGATGACGCTGATAAAAATTATAAACACAAATGTTAAAATTTTATGTAAAACAATAAAATAATATTGTTAAAATTGTATGTAACACTCAATAATAACCCATGGTGCGGACCGGCTCGAGATGTTTACTGGTAATTCTGAACGGATTTTGCCAATACGAAAGCAAAAAACACTGATTGCGCCGAAATCCGCACTCTTCAATACTACTAATGTCCTCCAGCAAATTCATTGTTTCTTGGTGCTGAATGAACTGAGTACGGGATAACATGCCTTCAAGGCACAAAAGAGATACAGTACGACCTCTATGAGGCACCAGTTATGTAGTTACAATGTGGTGGAGGTCAGGAACAACCCACAGTATAAGTAGTTGGGGCCTCTACAGTACGACCTCTATGAGGCACCAGTTATGTAGTTACGTTGTAGTGGAGGTCAGGAACAACCCACAGTATAAGTAGTTGAAACCTCTACAGTACGACCTCTATGAGGCATCATTTATCTAGTTACATTGTAGTGGAGGTCAGGAACAACCCACAGTATAAGTAGTTGGGGCCTGTACAGTACGACCTCTATGAGGCACCAGTTATGTAGTTACGTTGTAGTGGAGGTCAGGAACAACCCACAGTATAAGTAGTTGGGGCCTGTACAGTACGACCTCTATGAGGCACCAGTTATGTAGTGACGTTGTAGTGGAGGTCAGGAACAACCCACAGTATAAGTAGTTGAGGCCTCTACAGAACGACCTCTATGAGGCACCAGTTATGTAGTTACGTTGTAGTGGAGGTCAGGAACAACCCACAGTATAAGTAGTTGGGGCCTCTCCAGTAAACACTTTTAAAAGCTCGCCTTTATATAATCTGGACCAGAAATATGTATGCTACAATTTTCCACTTTAGTCAGCAAACATGAGCAATTTGGTAGAAGACGAATTTGTTGGCGGAAAAAAAATATCACCTGACAGGCGATTAGCTTCGTGTAGCTGATGAGGATATGTATGTAACATTTGGATTCTGTGGATATATATATAAAGCATCACGTTTGTAACGCGGATAAAATCAATGTAACTGCCAATGCATGTGTACTAAGTCATTTTGAGCGTACGTGCACCAAATCATCAAAGTGTATCATCATATATAAATTTAATAAAAGAAAACCCTAGGTGCTGCTGGCCCAGACGGTACGTCATACATTTTTCCATATTATTTGGAATGACTCTTATTTTGGTATTCGATGCCTTTGCTATTGCCTGCATGATCAAATGACCATCTAAACCACGAAGGTTGTGAAATACGACTGGAATTATTGTTTTACGTGGATAAATACGCAACTGAAGGTTTCACGCACTGTGCGCAGCTCCTCGGGACGCACCAGTGATGTGACAGTGATCACGGACTTTTTCATCAGTGGAGCTAAAAGCTCCTTCACAGATCCAGTACTGTGTTGCCACGGAAAACTCACGAATGTTATCACGCGTCATAATCATATCTGCGGGTGAGGTAAATTGTTGACGGATTCATTTCGCTGTAACCTCAAGCGAATTAATAAACGCCTCAGCCGTGTCCTTACAGCGATATAATATTAGCGGCTTTGTTTGTCTGTCACATATAATACCAGCGTAGCGAAACCCGCATGGGATTTGTTCCGCAACTTGTGTTGTATTTTATTGAACCACCGGGGCTTCATGGTCATTGACTGGAACGTTTAAATATTCGAAGCCCGCGTAAATTATATATCTAACTTTCATCTTTCGTTGCACCGCGGTGAATTTCAGAATGTTTTTGCCAGATACTGGCATGGTCGTACTCTGAGGCTTCTCGCTAATTCCACTGCAATAAAATGCATATTTGTATTGCAACTGTTGCGTGCTGAATACATGTTGGCAACGCTCACATGGAAATTTTCGTCCATGGTGCTTGCCGTGCCGGCAAATTATTCGTGGAAAAACTTTTATCCATACGTAATGGTACGACGACTCTGGACCATCCATGTTGCTTAACAACAACAGATTAAATTTAAATCGGTTCCATGAATCTTTGTTTTGTGCATGTGTGTATAATTTAATCGAATAAAGGCCCAAGCATACACATTAGCAGCGATATTAGGGTTGAGTCTTTCAAACTTACTGATGTATGTAATCTGCACAGGAAATTATATGTTGCTGTTTGTATTTTCAATGCTGGTCTGTATGATTGCTCGCAGGATGTAACATGGATAAGATCGCCCATTCAAAACACCTGTTGACGTAGTTTTTTACATTTATTTACTGCTTGTGGTTGAATACACGCTGGTGTTAGAATATAACTCGACGTGCGGAAAGCATTATACAAGCGTCAACTCTGAACCTCCGTTCGTGTATTTTTCAACCTGCTCAATGATCTTTGCCGATTTCATTATTAATGGCCTCAGTGTCGTTACGGTTCAAGATTACAAAGGGATCACTCCAGAATCATGGGCGTGAGATTTTATGCGCATCGCTGTCTCGTGAATCGGGGATAAGCGGCATACTAAAATTCGCGCCAAGAACAATGTACACCTGTAACCCGGTAGTGTCCGCGTGCTGTAATGTTGATATTAATTTCGGACACATATTTGAGAAAAGATTCACAACACCATAGCTTGGCCCATATTCGTTTGGAATAAATGCCTGTGCATGGCAAGCTCTGAAACTTTGATTCGTCGTGTTTGTGCAGCAGCCTCAGTAGCAGTGGAAGCTGTAATCGGACGACTACGGTTTTCCTCATCAACAATCATACGTTCAATTTCAGCACGCTTGGCCCGTTGAGGAATCTTGATGCATAACTGTGTTTCTGTTTCACGAAGTTGCCTCGCAGTCAAACGTGGCACCTTTGGAGGAAGTCCTAATAGTGTAAGTATACCTTCCTTTTCTGTACCTCTCTGTATCTTTATTCCGTGTTCTCGCACGGATTGTTTAAGTTGAGTTACAGTTTTCCTCAAAACCAGCTGTGGTTCATTTGGAATAAGTTGTCTCACAACCGGCCCTGGGTCATGCACAATTCATAATACTACAAGTATAGCTACCTTTGCCATACCGCTTGAAATTCCTATTCCACGCTCTCGCGCGAATTGCTTCAGTTGATTCGCAGTCGGCATGCCTGTATATATCAGGAAAAACACTGTCTAATTGCTCATTTACCAATACAATTTTTTATGATATCATTTTGCAGTATCAGTAATCACTTCGATCCTTGATACTATTTCCGTGACGTCATAGTTGGGTTATACACGATAATACTTAGACAGATCCACATGGTCGGCAAAACTGATTACGCGACTTGACTCCTATACCACATTTAAGACAATGTCCGAGCACCAGGGCCAACTTGTAATTCGAGCAAGTGGGATTTACCGTAATCGTAAAGACATGTTCGGTTGCAAAGTTCCCGTTTTCCAATGCATACACCTTTGCATCTATTGAGTCCCAAGGCCACTGAAGTTTCTATATATACACACGGATTGTTTTCTTTAATATGAAATACTGTTGATCTATTCTCAATTTTAGTTGCTTCTTCCTGTCCCTTTCGCGTTATCCCCTCGCGTGCATGCGGTGGTATCTAGATAAGATAATCTAGACAATAGGTTAAAATTTCAAGGAATCCATCAAGCGAACTAGAATTTTTTTGCAATATAACAATGTGAAATAGTAGATCAGGCGTTTGCAAATAAACAGGCTTGTTTTCTCCAGGATCATAAAGTTCACTTACAAGCCTGGATACAATTTCCATCAAGTCAGTCTCATCCCAAATGAGCTCAAATGATCCATCACAAAGTATTACACCAACTCGCAACTCGAACAGAACCAGACTTTGTACATTTGTATCCAACAATATCAAACGTCTCGGAGTGCTTGTATACCTCGGCTATGGGTTGTGCAACATTAGACTTGGAAATGGCTTCAGCAAATTTCTCCCATTGGCTGCGCTGCTTCGTTTCTGCGGCGTTGTATATCATCAGTTCGTATAGTTCATGAAAGTTGGGTGTGGATGTCATTGTTATATTATATGACAAAAACATTTATCTAATTGATTAGCCCTTGGTAGTTATCTTCGCTGTCTTCACTAGACGTTTCAATAATGTCTTCTAACGTCTTCGCTAGACATTGTAATAGTGTCTTCGCTGTCTTCGGCCGGCGACTCAGTCAAGGTCAGAGTCTTGAATTTTTCTTGTACAATATCATACAATGATTTTCACGATTTGTGTCATATTTTTCGCCAAGTGTTCGTAGTGCTTGCTCCAACACGATGCCTAACCCAGTTAATATTTCAAGGTGCTTCGGATACGTATTTGAAAATTTATACAGCATCTTTTGAGAAACTTTGACAAATCAGTGAGTAGTATCATAATGGGCGTGCAGACACAACACTTACCTATCACGTCAGTAGTTGAGGGGGGGGTAAATAGGGAAAAATGGCGGCCGGGGGGCACTACAGGGAAAAAAGATGGCGGAGGGCCTCTACAGGGAAAAAAGATGCCGGAGGGTCTCTTCAGGGAAAATTTTTAGGGGGGTGTCAGTTGAGTGAAAATTTTTAGGATAAAGGGAGGAGGGTTCGCTTTAGGATTCCAATTTTCTTTTATTGGAATCCTCCTTCTCCTTCTCCTTTTTAACCGGTGAAGACGTGGTTTTTTAATATATTAGAAGTTCCGATGTGAAGGAAAACATGGTAAGGTTTTTTTTTCAGATCGACAGAGAGATCATAGAGAATAGAGGAAAAAAAGGTTTTTAACTTTTTTAGATCGATAGAAAGAGAGAGAAAGGTTATATTCATTATTTTTTTCAAATTCAATAAAAAAATAGAGTGAAAGACTTTGATAAAAAACCATTAGATCGATAGAAAGAGAGAGAAAGAACATATTCATTATTTGTTTTCAAATTCAATAAAAAACCACACAACACCTTTTTTTTCAACAATTCATAAAATTGTTTATTCAACAAGAACTATTCCAACATTAAAAAAACTAACTATTCAACCATAATTTTTTTTTCAAACAGGAACATATTTACAAGGTTGACAACGTTGGGAAGGTAAAGTAAATGTTAAACTTTCTACATTGACATCATCATTTTGATGTACACTACGATGGTGAGCTAAAGACAAGAGATAACCATAACGTTGACAAAACCACTGTTGTACTTTAGCATCGTTTCTAACATAGTCACTATCAAAATAAGTTAGTAAATGTTCTAAGGAATATCCAAGACTTCTTTGATGAAGATAATGAACACAATATTGTCCACACACCATCGAATCAGATCCTTGTAGTCTCACATTATTGAATCGAGTCGAAACGGCATTTCTTCTCATAAACTCGATGATGTCTTTTTCCAAAGGAGGTAATCCATAAGAATCAAAATATTCCACACCACCACCATTATGATCGTTGGGAAAGTACACGGCAACCCAATGGGTTCCTGGTAGATGACTGTCGTCAGTATTGATGACATAAGCATGAACGTTTTTCGGTTTACGATGAGGTAGTTCATCTTTAGCACATACCACAGGATTCCAAGAAGAAGTATAGGAACTGCGATTCAATAAGTAATGAAGTTCCCTGGTATCCATTTTTTTTCTTCTTTTTTTTGTCTTCAACAATGGAAATAACTCACTATCAATTCACACCTGACTTTATGCTTGAATTGTTCTGTCTTGTAATTCCACGAATATTTACGTCGGATAGGTTCTGCACTCTGATGAATGAGTCCTTCGATCCGTTTGATCTCCAGAGAAGTAAGTGGAGGAAAAGAAGAAGTCTGTAAGACTTTATACCACTGTGTCAACACGTGTTCATCTGAGAGTTGTGTCCAGGCCGTTTCCAAATATTCATCCAATTGTTCTTCACCTGTGAACATCATACATTTGTCGTGTTGTATCTGACTGGGATGATCGGTTTGACATCCATAACATTGTTCTTTAATCAGACTGTTAATGATTGGACTCAATTCCTAAGCATAACAGGTCACTAACTGTTTTTCGTGTTCTGGCCATCGACAAACCATAAATCCAGTAAACACAGGAACGGAATGGTTTTCTTCTTCTTTGTCTTCTTCTTCTTCTTCTATTCGAGGTACTGAATGAATGACTTTGTCATTATCATCCTTCTTTGTGGTAGTAGTTGGTGACTGTTGAATCACTTCACAAAATCCCTCATCTATCTCCACCATAGGTTCTACTTTCTGCATCTTTTTGGTTTTTTTCTTCTAATAGTCTACAATGACTTCTCTCAAACTGTTGATCTCTAGAATGTTATCAAATTCTGCATACAAGATGACGTTCACTGTCTGGGTTAGAGCTTGACCAAACTGAAGTTCCACACGAAGGGGGCCTGATTTTATAGGGTGGAAATGTCCTTCATCGCTGCCTTGGTCAGGAGTGAAATCAAATCCCCACAAGGCATACCCTCCTGCATAATCCTCGTACGTAATGCCGTGGCTACTGTCGCGGCCTAACTGTCCTGTGGCTTCATACAGGGTCAAGTAAGATCGTAAGTAATTTCTCTCGCCACCAAAGTCAGGTTCAAAAGGTCTGGTACACAAGGTCTTGCCATCTCGACTGACATCTATTTTGGTGACGTTAAAGTGCTGAAACTGGAATGGATTTTCACCGATGGCTCCGTTGAAGGCTGCATTAGAAACCATACCAATGATCAAACGTTTAGGGAGCTGCCCTTGGAAGATGTGATCTTCGACTATGGATCGGAGTCCAGCGGCTGCAGTAAAGGTTTTCACTTCCACGCGTCTAAGAGGATACTTAGCAGTGGTTCTGCTCAAGGTTTGACTGATGTCGTTAGCTACTTTGGGTAAGACTTCTACACCTCGCACATAAAGTTTGGCTTGTTGAATGATGGTTTTCCACTCGTTAGAAAAAGCTATCAAATGGAAAGCGGCACTACTTCGATTTAGTCTCAGACGTACATCTACTCCGTTCAACAAATACTTGTCTTGCAACCACATGTCCAAATGCAAACGATCCATCAGTTCTAAACTGTTCCCTCTGATTTTCTTTCGGCGTTCGTTAAATCCCACATTATGAGGATCTGCTGGAATTATTTTATGAGCAGCATCATCAGTCTAGTCAATCCTCGCCCCTACTGACGGGGATATGTCGTTGAAGGCACCCGCGGTGTCAGGTTTCCAGACCACCGAAGCATCCAGATGAGTGTTCTTGGCATCTTTTCCGTACGACAAGAGATTTTCCAAATAAGCACGGTAAGGGTAAGTATCCAAACTGCTGCTGATCAGTTTGTTATTCAAGTACAAATCTACTCCACTGAACAAAGAATGAAAGAAATTATTGACGGGAGCTACTAGGGAAGCTTCCACAGGAAGGCTGTTGTCACTTTTTTGTACTAGCAGTTTCAGGTACAAGTAACTGTTATTCAGATCGATGTAATCTTCGGTTTGTCCTTTGATATCAAATTCGATAGGAGCTGAATCCGTCAAAGACGATACAGGATGAAATTCCACCCATTGGGATTCTTGCATTGTCATCATGGTGGGACGCATAGAAAACAGATCTAGTTCGGACTTGGTACAGTCGCAAGAATCTCGGTGCATCATTTTCACAGTTTAATAATCAAATACGTCTAATTCTCTACCAGTTCTTCTTTTCTTTTTTTTTCTGGAAGTACTACTGCCGTGTGTTCTTTTATGAACTTTGAAAGGATTTTGAGGTCGTCGTCTCTTTCTACCTTGTCCTTGCTGCTGTGAAGTAATGCCAGAGTCTGAAGCGTGAAGCGTATTTATAGGATTTTCTCGGAGACCTAAAAGATCTTTACCAGTAGTCATCAACACATTTTTGCCTGCTCTCAAAAAGGCTTCTTTAGGATTTTGTTTGTCGATGAGGACGTTTTGCAAAAATTCTTTTCCTTGTGTCAAAGCGGCATCTTTTAAGGCATGAAATCCTCGAGACACCATCGGTTTCAAAATAGGAGCTACCGTCCTAAAGGCTGATTTTAACATATCTCCTAAACCATGTCCTCGTTGTCGAGCCACTCCTTGGTACACTGGATACATTTTTTTTTGAAGAATGTTAGAGAACTTGTTTTTTTCGAAAATGTAGTTTCACCGTGACTTTTCCTTGGTCAATGAATGGTACACTTTGTCCTAAATCTCCTTTTATACTAATCTGGACACTGTCAAAATACGATTTACTGACTGGAAGATAATGAGGATGTACAAATTCACGGTGAACGTGAAAGGTGTTGCCACCAATACTAGCATTACTAGTGGTAGTACTTCCACCCTCTTCGTCCACAGTAACACTAGAACCACCGCCACCACCAATATCCAATTTGAAAGGTATGACTCTCAGTAACGGAGCAGATGTGTGTCCCACCGCGTTGTACTCCACCACATCGGAGTAGACAAACATTAAATTCAGTCCACCATTCAATTCAATAGGATGTTTAAATTTATGTCCAAATTCTACGTTGGTTCCAAACTCTAAATCACTTTCAGCAGTAAAATCTTTATTTCCACCCAAAATACCAAACAATCCAGAGCAAAATTCAATAGTCAAGTATTTTCTCTCTTCCAAAGGTAAACTTTTATCTTTCTCAGTTAGGAGTTGCCCTCTCTCTTTGAAAAATTGGACAATTAAACGTCGTGCCAAAGCATGGTAAGCAATTCTTACAAATTTATCGGCTGCTGATATGGCATGGCTAAATTGGCGTGCAAACTGGGTTCTAATGGTGTCCACCAAATGTTCAGGACAAAAATAATACCCTGTAGGAATTCTCAGGGTAATCTGAGAATAGACAATAGGACTAGTAGATTTCGGATCTGGTACTAACTTTTTGAATGATCCTTTCATGTCTGGATCTTCAGGGTCTTCTTTCCAGATTTCAGGATCATTATTTACCAAGTGATCATGTCTTTTTTTGTTCAAGATTTGTACAACCATAGTGTTTTGAGTTTTGTTGATGTTTATGATTTGCGTAGGATGAATGATTTCTACCAAACCCAATTCCCAATGAGTATCGTGATCCAATTGAATGGCTTGAGGTAATTTGGCCGTGAAACAACATAAGCTGTTGTTGGGAAACACATCCATGGAACTGTCACTAGGTAACGTTAAATAAAATTGGTCATTCATAGTTCCAAAGTGGTGGTTCTGGTGTCCGAGGTGTCACTCAAGTGAACAGAAGAAGGATGTTCAAAAGGTTCCAAAAGAGGATTGGTAGTATTTTGGTGGTGGTAACTGGACGAAGAAGAAGAAGATGGACTGGCGTTGTTGTGGTGACTGTTGTCGGTCGTGGTCGTAAATTTCAAAGAGGGACTGGGTAAAAGATAACCGATGCAACTGCTCGGTAAAATGGTCCACAATTGTTTGTCTCCTTGTTGTAAACTCAAATTGGCAATCGCTGCTCCGATGACACAATACACTACAAAGATTTGGCAGAAAAAGACGATTTGATTTTTAGCCACACGTTCTCCGCACCACACCCAAAGTGGTTGTTTTTGTAATTCTTGAAGAGAAGAAGAACTCTGTGAAGGAGTCGTTGAAGTCGTCTGGGTGGCTACTGTGTTGAATGGCATGTTGTGAGTTTACTTCTTTTTCTTTTTATAGTCGACGACTTGAGAAGCTGCAATCCAAGAATCAAAACTAGGGGGATATCCTTTCCAACGTACTTGACTTCTTCTACTCGACGTTTACCAGCTTTCCGTGTTCTTTGTTCGAGAATGCTTTCGATGTCGTACAAGGTGTCTTCATTTTTTAGTCACTCGTTGTAACTCAGGCAAGTAAAATGTTCCTTTGAGTACTTCACCGTGCATGTCTTCCAATTTATAGACGGGAGGATCACGACCACGGACGGGGGTAGTGACACGAAACAATTCGGTAGTCCAGTTAGGTAAATAACCTTTGTCAAAAGTACGTTTGGTTTTTCCGATGCGAACCCAATCTCCCGTCTTTAACTCCAACAAAGGTGTCTTTTTCTTTTTTTTTTTTTGGTCTTCTGGGGTAAACCAAATAATTTATCAAACACAGACACTTCGTTTTCAGGGCTGACCTCTTCGGGGGTACATCCGATGCTACGATGGTACGATTGATTGTACGCTTTGACCAAACGAGGTAACACGTCGATGTACTTGAGAGTATGTTGATGTGTAAAATATTTCCACATGCGTTCTTTCAAAGTTCTTTGAAAACGTTCCACGATACTAGCTTTGGTTTCAGGATTTTCGGTCGTAAAAAAATGAATGTGTCTTTGTTTCAATTCTTTTTGAAAAGCTTGGTTTAGAAATTCGGTGCCTTTGTCCGTTTGCCATCGTAAAGGTTGGCGTCCACTTTGTTTCAAGACCAATTTTAAGGCTCGTACCAATTCGGTACTGCTTTTAGAAGTCAAAGGCACGACTCAAGCAAATTTGGAAAACACATCGATGACACAAAAAAAATATTTGTGACCACGATTGTAAGTGGCTAAATGAGAGACGTCCGCTAAATCGGCTTGCCATTGATGATCGATCCCTTCCACTTGAGTAGTACTTCTAGAAAATTTACGTCGAATGGGTTTGTGTAACGTGTACGTTGATTGTTCTTGTAACCATCGTCGTACTTCAGGTAAACGTACACTTTTCAATTGACTTTTAGCAGCTCGATATAATTTTTGAACTCCGTAACCAGCAGCATGACCAGGATTGTAATAAATGGTGGCTAACAGTTTCTCCATGATGATGATGATTTTCCTCAAGAATAAGTTAACCAAGTTCCAATACTCTTTTCTTCGTGAGGTATCTTTTTGGATTGTTGTTGTTTACGTGTCCGACGTGCTACTGGGGTAAAGGAGGGAGTTTGATCAGGGGTCATCGGTTCTGTTTTGACTTCTTTCTTTACTTCTTTCTTTTTCTCTTCCGAGGGTAAAGGGGTAGACCTCTTCTTTTTTATCCAATCCGGGGTGGCTAACTTTTTTATTTTTTTAAGAGGTGGAGTTAGTAAAAACTCTTCTTCTTCTTCTTCTTCTTCTTCTTTTTTCTTTTTTGATGGTCACTTTAGGTTCGCTTTTCATCAGAGCCTTAAAATCTCTCAGAGTGGGTGGAGCTGTTTCGTCGACTGCTTTTTGGCGAAAGAGTTGTAGACGTTGTAAAAGTTGACCGTACCGTTGGGATTTTTCTGTTTCGGACACATTGTTTTGTTCCATCATGGATTGTATTTCTTGTTGTAACTGAGACATTTCGTTAAGATTAGGATTGGGTGGTAAATGAGGTATCCGTTGTTCGTTCCAACGATGAAATTCCATCCATCGTTTGTAAGGCACTAAAGTCAGTTTTCGTCCTTCCATTTCATTCAAAGGTACCAAAAAAGTGTGGTCTTTTCAGAGAAGGGTGGTCCTTTTATCTTCTTTTTTTTTATCGCATGACTCCTCCTAAAAGTGGTCCAGCAATCGTTCCTAACAAAGGAGCGGCTATTTTTAACAGCGGTCCTAACAACATAGGTAGAAATCCTCCTCGTTGTACCAAAATTTTTTTCTTTTGTTGAAGAGGTATTTTCTTTTTGACCATTTGACGAAGAACATTCCGATGTTTCCCTAATTTTTGTTTCTGTATCTTGGACAAAGGTACCGTTCCTTTCAACACGTTAAAAACAACATTCACACACGGTATCAATGATTTCTTTAGGAGCTGTTTGAATGAGTTGTTTTCGCATGGGAGAATTGGATTTGGTTAAGACAGACAAGACATCCCAATGTTTAGCTAGACGAGGGGGAAGTCGTCCTTTTTTGGTGGTTTTCTTCTTTTCTTGGTGGTGGTGGTGTACACGTTTGGGAGCCATCTTTTTTAGTCGGTAGAAAACAAGTCTGAAGTCTTTTAGCAGGGTACCCTTCTATTTTATACTGGAACAGTTCTCCACTGATTGTCTGCACGACGTACCAACTTCACGACAGGTCTCACTCGACGTTGAGGTGTTTTCAATGGACTAAATCGTTTCAATTCTTCTTTGGATAAATCCACTAAACTTTGTAAGATGCCAGTTCTTTCTTGGACTTTGGTTTTAGGGGATGGTACTTTGTGGGTGGCTGCTGCCATGGCTAAATCAGCTGAAGTTGACGGTCCCGACGGGGTAACTTTAGAAATAGGTTTCCATTTTTGCATCAAATTAGGAAACACGGATCTTAAGTCTGGTTTGACAGGCATCATGGTGAAAGGGGGTGAAGAAGACAAAGAGGAAGAAGTGGACGCAAAAGGAGACCTTGTCACTGCTGGTGATGATGGTGGTGGTGATGGTAAGGGTGGTGGTGGTGTCTTGCGGGTGTACATTTGCGTCCTGGCAGCAGTACCTCTTGCGGGTGACAGTGGTGGTGGTAGTAGGTGTTTTTTCCTTCTTTTGGGTAGAACTTTTCTTTTCCTTGGGGCTGGTTTTCTTCTTTTTTGGACTTTTCTTCTTCTTTTTAGGAGTTTTGGATTGGGTATCATTAGGATCCCATTTCAAAAGGGAACGAATCATAACCCCTCCTAAAGAACCACTTCCACCAGGAGTTAAAATGATTTGTTTTTTAGTCCGTGAATCGATTCTAGGATCAGCCAGTTGTGACAATGCCACTTTATGTCTTTGAAAAAAACGTTGAGTTTGATGAGGGATGTGAATGATGCCTTGTAGTAACTGACGTGCTGTCAAAGTAAACCATCGTAACACTTCTTTAAGACTCGCTTCTAACAAATGAGCACGGAGTTGTGCATTTTTTTCACGACTGATGCCATACAAGGCATGAATCAATTTAGCCGAAGGATGAGATTGAAAGGAAGTCATCTTCTCTCCAAAAAAGAGTGTGAGACAGAAATGACGTCGTAGGTTGTTTTTATAGTTTTTTTTTTTTCAAAAATGGGCTGAAGGGGACGTGTAAATGACAGGACCTCCTTCTTGACCCCAAGGGTGAAACAATTGGGCACGAAATCTCAAATAGTCAGGAGTGGTCGGTTTTAAGTCAATGAGTAAATACTCGTGAGGGGTTTGAGTGGCATCGTCGTACGCATAATTGAGCCAAGGAGCTCCTAACTGTTTGGCTAACACTTGTACTTGAGATTTGTATCTGGGACTTTTAAACAAGACCACGTAATGAGCATTCAAACTAATGGTTCGATGAGCTTTACTTTGTTGAAATAAATTTTGTGTAATGTAGACAATACTAGCATTACGATGGTGACCTTTTCGTGTAAACCAAAGTTTAATTTCTTCTTCGTCTTCTCCTAACATATCATCAAAAATAACTAAATGAGTTTGACTCACGTCAGACACAATTCCATCGTCTTCGTGAGGAATACCATCCACAAAGGAAATGGTTTCTCCTTGACTTTCTTTCAATAACGTGTAAGACGGTTGCCACTCTTTGTAACACCACACGATACGTTGAGGTGGACGATCAAACAAATCAGTTTTGTGTTCGATCAATCGTTTGACAAATTCGGTTTTGCCTGAACCACTCGGTCCAGCAATCAACATGTTAAATGGATGGCGCAGATACAAAGCATTCCAACTTTGACGATCTAACTTTTCGTCAATCACTTTCACCACAGAAGAGGAGGAGGAAGCAGACGAGGTAGAAGAGGAGGAGGATGATGTAGCCATGATTGAGGTAAGAAGATTTTTGAGAAGAAGACAAAAAACTCAAGGGATTTTATACGATTTTCATACACGTTTATTTTTTTTTTTTTAAAAAGTAACCAACTAACCAACCAACAAAATAACATATTTTTACAAGTCATTCATTTTTTACAGTACGAGTGAGAAAATAGGCAAGTAAAATCATCAGGTACACAATGAAGGCTCCTACTAAAACCATCAAACTGTCATATAAACACGTCAATGTACAACAATAGTTTCGTGTCCTAGTCATGAAAGACACTGTTTGTGGTGACATTCTTCTTCTGCTCGTCTCTTTTGTTTTGTTTTGAATCCTCTGACGGTATCGGTGGTGGTGGTGGTAAAGAAGAGTGGTGGTGGTGTTCCTCAAGAGGTATTGGAACCACAGTGGTGGTGTCAGGTACTTCTTCTTCTTCTTTTTCTTCTTTTAGGGTTTCCCATCGAGGTTCCCCTTTTTTCACTTTTAGAACCTTATGAACAAGTGGCCAAATCTTTGCTGAACTGGGCCACTTCTTGTAACCAATATTGGAAACCAAGGTTTCTCCAGTGGCGTACATCTTTCCAATGGAAAAGGTGTTGGTGTGACTCACTAGCAAAACACACTTCTTGAAATGTTTTATACACAGATAAAGTGTGACGAATGTCTTCTTCACATGGAAGTGCGTCACTAATTTTCATTACCACTCTCAACGCTTTACGTACAATGTTTCTTTCGTGGACTGATAAAATCAAGTTTTTTTATAGTCTTCTTCTTCTTCTACTAAGTCCAAAAAAGAACACAGGGTCATATTGTTTTTTGGAACTCAACAACAACAATTGAGTCCAAAACAACCACGGATCGTTCAAAAGAATGCAAGGCAAACACTTGTCCTCAAAAATACTCCACAAGGAATGTCCTGGAAAACGAATTCCAAGATAAGAAGTCACTAAGACACACACCACATAACGTCCAAAATTTAATGGACACAGTTCTTGTATCACTTTTTTATAATCCTCTAAGGTCTGAACATGATCTATGATTTCCTTCCACGGAATCCGTTTCACGAGTGGCGTGTAGAGTTCAGGCATACCCACTCTTTTATAGCCAGGCTGTGTCTAATAATAGACACTTAGTGGTGACGGGCTAGATCTTTGGCAAACTCTTGGTAAATCTTTTCGCGCACTTCCAAAGGCAAGCCACGAATGTACTCTGGTAAAGTTTCCGTATTCTTCTAACGAAGAAGTATTCTCCTCCGACATGGAATTTTTTAAAAACTACTTCTTCTTCTGTTTGGCATCTGGCTCATCGTACCCGAATTGTTCTAAGGCGACTAAAGGTAAGAACTGACAGTGCGGAGACCATCTGGCATGTTCAATGTAAGCTGAGTCGGTAGGCTTCCAATGGCGAAGTTTCACACCACAACTAAAACATTGAACTTTATCTCCTTCTCCCGTGTATTTAAATCCAGATCTAGCTAAACCTTCCAGTTTAGGTCCTTCTAGATATTTTGGCCACTTGTCTTGGAATGACTCCAGTCGACTTTCATACTTGGAATAACCAAGTAAAGTCACAGGTATTCTGATATGTAAATAGGGACCCACATTCACCTTGTTGTCATTAACGTCAATACCAAACCGTACAGAATCCGTTTCATCGCATGGTACTGCATCACACTCCAAGTCGTGGTGACTCATCTTTTTTTTTCTTCTTCTTCTTGGTTAACGTTGAAAGTGAGAATGAAGGGTTAGTTTTGGAAGGGGTTCCTTTTTTATACTTCTCCAAATCGGCGTGTCCGTAAGGTAAAGTGGTGTGATCTGGAAGTCTCACTCGTTTTTGGTACACGATGCGATACACTTTTTGAACAGGTCGAGTCACTATTTTATGATTTGGTAGGCGTACAATCTTGTGAGGTTCTAACGTGGCTACTTGAAAATCTTTCACTTGTCCAGACAGTAAAGCATTTTTAAAACCTCAAAGTTCACGACTTGGTTAGTTCGATAGTTGAGAGTCAACCCTTTGACTTTACAGGAGGTGTGAAGTTGACCTTGAGGGTCTCGGTATCGGTACCCATAATTTTTAGGGCCACCGCTAGCAAAACTCAGGATGGTATCTTGAGGGTGTTCGTCTGTCCAGGCTCCTAAACGATCTCCTTGAATAGTAGGGTGGGGACAACCGGGGCGATGAATGTAAATGCAACTGTCAGTATCAAAATACAGAACACGATCTCCCAAGACTTCTAACGCTTCGTCATACAATTTCAAACGAGCATGAGCAGTCACGTAGGCGGCAATGACTACGTTACTAAACTTGTCAGGTTTGACAAACTTGGGTTCATCTTCGAAATTGACAATGATCAAATCCTCACGGACAATTTCGACGTGCTTGACTAGAATACTTTTGTCGTCCACCAGTTTAAAGTAACGATAAGGATCGTCCACGTATTCCGTTTTGGGTAAGATCGTTCGTTGAGCCATTTTTCCCCACAAGCAATTCAACATCACTTTGGCAAACGATCTTTTTCCTTCATTTTTTTCTACGTCTTCTAAAGTGATGCCTTCGACGTCACGGTATTCATCTTTGAATCGGACTTGGTCTTCGGGAGTTTGGCACCACGAAGGATAACCACTAGCTTCTTGTTTCAGTTTGAGAAATTGGTTCACGTACCCCGAAAAAATGCCCGGATGATTAGTGGCGTCGTCCTTTTGGTATTGGGCTGTAGTTGAAAAGTGCCAAATTTCAAATACGTTCAATAAACGGTATCCACGATCCAGAGCTCGAAACAATTCGGCACTGACCCACGTTCCTATCATCGACCGTTCTTCCTCCGTGTGGTGACAAGGATGATCTTGGTTGCACGTTTCGGCACACGTCCGACATAAAGGAAACATCAATTTTCCTTGACAATGGCAAGGTAAGATGGGATGGAACAAGTTTGTCGGAGGTAAAACTTTACATTTGATTAATCCTTCGTATTGACGAATGTGTTCCACGTCAATGTGTTCTGTTAAAATTTCAGAGTGTCCAGTAGGAAAACGAGAATATTTACACACCCAAGGATACAAAGAACACACGTCGATGTATTTGATTTCTACTCCTTGGGATTCATTCACGTCGTACAGTAAACAAGTGGCATTGGTTCGTCCTCCAAATAAACTGTGGCGTGGATCTAAAGGTTCGATGTCGGCTGCGTCGTAACTTTGAGTGATGGTCTTAAATTAAGGATCAGTTTTCAAACGTCGATCGTATTCGTGTTCCCACATTTCTATCACTTCGTAACCTTGACTTTCTAACTGAAGTCGTCGTTGACAAGTCTGTTCGTATAACTGATCCATGGTAGAATCTGAATAAGGGCTTTTCATGTCTCGGTTAGGATAACAAGTAGGACATCCGTGAAATAAACATCCCTGAAACTCGTACACTATGTGCGGGTTTTCTAAATCCCAACCATCCACGGAATAACCTCCAATCTTTTTTTCTCCTCCTCCGTTTCTAGCATGTTGTATCCATTTGTCTTCTTTTTGACATAAGTAATGAAGCCAACGTAAAGCTTTGACCGAATATTGACGACTAGCAAAGAGTCCCGTGTTGGAGTCGATGATGGCGAGTTGGTTCTCGGGCATGAAATTTTGTCTGTAGACTAAGGAACAGGCTTTAGGTAAAGTGGCTGCATCTTTCAAAGGATCGACCTCCGCACTATCGAGAAATAACTCTCGAAATTTTCCACAACAACGTCTTAAAATATCTACATCCGATCGACAATATTTGAGCATCTCTTCTTGAAAGTCAAAGGGATCGTTCTGATGAGTTCGGTACCAAGCGTGAAAAGCTTCTCGCTGTTCGGGTCGCATTCCATCGGGGTCGTAATCACGAAGGTCAGGTAAATGAGGTAGGACGGCCTGTTGATTAGCTTCCGTGTTAAAGAAGTGAGGAAAGTAACCTTTAGCCATTTCTGTCATGCCGAACGTTTTTGGCATGCGACTCAAAGGCATGGCTAAATAACTCATCGAATCTTTGAATTGAACTTGTCCTACTTTCATGTAGATGAGCTTTTTTCCGTTCATGGTGACTTCAGGACGTTCGGTTCCATGGTTCAAATAATAATTAAGTAAAAACTGTCCATCGTATCCCGAAAAATTGTGAGCTATGACGGTGGCATACCGATGACAATCTCCGTAACGACGAATGTCTTCTTCGCTCCAAGTGTCATCGATAGGGTCTAAAACCCATTCAGCAAACTCCGACAAAGTATTCACTCCACGAAAGATTTTTTCACGTCCTCCTGGAATACGACTACAATGAGGACAGTGAAAATGAATCGATTCTTGAATACAATGATCACAAGCCCGATGTGTTACACAGAAATTTGGAATGTGAGTGCCTGTTTCTTGCATACATTCAAAATCAAAAAAGATGAAATCTACTTGTTTCTTGTTTTTCTTCCTCTTTATTTCTTTCTTCTCTATCTTGTCAAACTTTTGAATAAAACATCGATGATCAAAATCGACGATCTGATGACAAATAGAACATTTTTTCTTGCCAGCACAAATGTGTCTCTTGGAGTTGTTGGAACGAATGAGTTGTCCACACGTAGAACACGATTGTAATAACTCACAAGCACATTTTTGTTGCTGACCTTGGGTCTTGCGATGCTGTTCGTAGCAAGTAGGACTGACAAAACGGCGTCGACAGGTTTCACAATAAATGTGATGTTGTTGTGGTTCAGGAAGGCATGGTGGGTTGGCTAAACAACCTCGACATCTTGCTCCACAAGTAATGTGTTTCTCCCGACTATTACACCCTTTGTTACATTTCTCACAGTAGTAAGAGTATCCCAAAAATCCAGTAATACTGGTAATAGTATCAAAATGTTCTTGATGGTGATATAGATGAATGTATTTTCCCTCAAGAAAATCAGGGCCTCGAAACAGTAGAGCTCCACGCACTTCTTGAGGGTGAACTTTTAACGTATAATGAGGAGATAAAACATCTTGAAGTTGCTGTAATTGAGAAATACCACACACGGTCTCTTTAGGGATCCCTGCTTGTTTCAACAAGAGTTCTGCCTCATTTCGTTGTTTGGCATTCTTTGACTTTCGAATGTTTTCCCAGGCTTTTTTCCATTCTTTGCTCTCGTTCTTGTTAGAATAGGTTCGACCCACCACGATAGCTCGAGCTAAACACATTGAATCTTGATTATTGTTGATTTGGACGACACTGTGTTTGGTAGTACGAAGATCGTCCACCAATAACGGTTTTCTACTTCGACCACTTCCTCGAGGTGGAGAAACGTGAGTCAAGTAAAGGGTCGCCTTTCCATCGGTGATAGTAAATTTGTCATTGGATTGTTGTACATGTTCTATTTTAGACATGACTTTATCTGGCGTTAATTCAGCCGGACTGCTAAATTCAATCCAAACGGGACTCTTCAATTGGGCATGATGAATGGTTAGTCTCAAGCGATCCTCTTCTTTAGCTCCACATTGCCGTTTCAAGTTGATTAAGACAGATTCCCACAAATCGCTAATGAACCCCGCCGCTTTCTCTGGAGGTACTTCGGACTTGAAGTCTTTGAAGTGAACTGTGTGAGTGTACGCCGTGGTCCTAAATTTTCGAGAAGTGATTTTTTGTGTCTCTCGAATCCGATAGTAATTTTCAGGAGCCACGGTAGATATAGTAGTAGGACTTTCTTGGTTAGGGGTTCTGGTGTTGGTAGTAGTGGTTTTGGTTTTGGGTGGCAGTGGTGGTTTGGAAGTTTGGGTTTCAGGTTGTTGTTCACTCATTTCGTCTTCAAAGTCACTGGCATGGACTTGAGCCAGTAGTTCCTCTAAGGGTGTTTCAGGCGGCACGGAATACCTTTGTAGTCGTGGCCTCTTGGTTTGTTCTTGTTCTTCTTCTTCTTCTTCTGGTTTCTCATAGATTTGACGTGATCTTTTCATCTTGAACTTTACTTTGAAACTGATTCAGTTTTCACCCAGGTACCTTTATATAGAGAGAGGAGAGTATATAAAGAGAGACCTTCGTACCTTCAGAATCAGTCTTTGGGATTGTACTTTCAAACTGTGAAGATGGAAAAGTACTGCGATCAAGATAAAAGTCAAGATACTTGCGATATCTACCAAGAGAAAGGATATTGGCCTTCAGAATGTCCACCAAGTTCACAAAAAAGAGATTTTGGAATTGAATTGAATAAGTACGTTCATAAAGTATATGATAAATATGCTGCGGACATAATTGGAAATGTCTATCATTTGAAGTCTGGAAGGAAAGTCAAAGGAAGATTGAGATCAACTGGAAGGAAAGAAGAGGAAAATTACAAATCGAGGAAGATTTGTCTTTGAAGCGGTCAATGGAGTGGATCTACCAAGACAGAGTCGAGTGGTACATCTCAATGATGTACTTGATGATGATAGAATAGAAAATCTTCAAGTGATGACTGCTAGTGAACAAACATGTTTACACAAGCATGTGAAGAATGATAAAGAAAAAAGGAGAGTTAATTTTGGAAGTGCTAGAAGTGTGTTGTGCCAGTTTGTTGGTGAGACTGAGGAAAGAAGATTTGGAAGTATGACAAAGGCTGCTCAATATTTTGATTGTCATACAGAAAGTATCTATCGTTGCTGTCAGGGGATTTATAAGTTAGTCTTTTCGAAGAAGTTTCAGAAAAGATTTCAAGCTAGATGGGAAGAGCCAGAGAAGAAGAGTCAAGTCACTAAAGGATTTGTAAGACCTGTGAAATTAACTGACTTGAATTCAGGATTATATACTGGAATGGATTCCATTCGTGACGTGGCAAGGTGTTTTGGATTAGTTCCTTGTGAAGTTTACAAGATTTGTCAAAAACGGCAGTGGATTCAAGATGATAATGGACATTTTATTAAGTTGGAGTTTATTAATGAGAGTCCAGAAGAAAGTTATGACAGAATTGTCAACAAGAATCTTCCTGAAATGCCAGAACAAGAAGAAGATGAAATGGTAATAATATAAAAATGAATTGAACTGTATTGGATTTATATGAAATTGTTTTATTACCACGAGTAAACATAATGTATATACATTAAATAAAATATAATTATTATTATTGATGTATATCTAGGCTCTTGTTTTGTTTTTTTAGATCAGAGCAATGGATGGTGTATGTGTTAAATAGTATGTTAGCGTGATTTCATTCCTTCGTCATACCCTTTCGTATTTTTTTCCCTCTATTTTTTATTGAATTTGAAAAAAAATAATGAATATAACCTTTCTCTCTCTTTCTATCGATCTAATGGTTTTTTTGTGTTATTTTGTTTTATAGTAGAGATGCACGCACAATCTTTCTCTCTCTTTCTATCGATCTAAAAAAGTTAAAAACCTTTTTTTCCTCTATTCTCTATGATCTCTCTGTCGATCTGGAAAAAAAAAACCTTACCATGTTTTCCTTCACATCGGAACTTCTAATATATTAAAAAACCACGTCTTCACCGGTTAAAAAGGAGAAGGAGAAGGAGGATTCCAATAAAAGAAAATTGGAATCCTAAAGCGAACCCTCCTCCCTTTATCCTAAAAATTTTCACTCAACTGACACCCCCCTAAAAATTTTCCCTGAAGAGACCCTCCGGCATCTTTTTTCCCTGTAGAGGCCCACCGCCGCCATTTTTCCCTGTAGAGGCCCTCCGCCATCTTTTTTCCCTGTAGTGCCCCCCGGCCGCCATTTTTCCCTATTTACCCCCCCCCCTCAACTACTCACGTCTCCGAAATCTCTGAACCCATGACAAACCAAGCTTCCAAGCGAATGCACACGTGTGTAACAAATCTCCAGTGGGAAAACGTTAGGGGAACTAGAAAGGTTTCATGGTTGCGAGACCTGGTAGGTAACAGTGGTCTTAAACGCGCATTATGATACTACTGATCCCAAGGGAGAAGACAATCATGTAATATTAATCAACTATGATACTTACCCAGGTAGGATAGTAGTGGACTATTCCCAATGGCTAATCAGTGTTGTAACTAGCTGAATATAAGAGTCGGGGGGGGAGATTATGGGTGGAGAGTTTGGAAGGAGGTGAGATGGTGCGAACCGAACTAACGCACATGAATTAGATGTGTGTACGCATTCATGCATTGGAATTGGCATACCTCCCAAATCCCCCCCCCCCACACACACACACACACAAATTATAACAACGTGCCCATGAAACACATTGTTGAATTTTTAGTGAGAGAGAGAATAAATTATTCGTGTATCGTTATGGTCGTAGTCATAAATATCATCATTGTCATCTTCACAATCATCGTCATCATCAATTCTTGAGTTGGATAGGTAAGTAGATAAGACAAAAATACAGCTAAATGAAAGGAAATAAGATATACAGGGGGGCGGAGAGAGGCAAAATGATAAATAAAAACGGGAGGAGAGACATACAAATCAAGGATGACCCACAAATTAATGTTAACAATGAATTTAAATGTACTTGACTAAGCTAATCACAAAAAATTTTCTTACGGTATAAAAGATGTAAAATCAGTGGTATTGAAGAACAAAAAACGATGGATATAGATTTCAGGTATTTATCGCAAAAATAATAACCAGTCCATACGAAGTGGAATTAAATTTACTGAAGTAAACTCCCAGAGTAAACAGTAGTTACTACACGTAAATTATACATTTACGTTGCCTTCAAATTTATGCATATTTAAAAGCAAAACAGAAACAAAGATTATCCTTAGGTTTAAACACAAATTCTAGGTCACATGTCATCAATTTTCACCTCACAGTCTGACACAGGATGCGTTACGTTCGTAAAGAGTAAAAAATTCTAAGTCACAAGTCATCAATTTTCAATAGAGCACATACCTAATTATGGCTTATCGCCTAATCCGACTGATATTCGTGTCAGAGCACACTTTAGACATACTCGCAAAACTCGTGAATGCTTTACCGTCACTCTTAGTAAAACTGCGCACTACAAAACCTTTATAGAGACAACATTCTACTCAGATCCTGAACAGAACCTTCATTCCATCACGTCCATCTGACATTAGCAGGGTTAAAAGGGTATAAAATTCATAAATGTGGTAGGAAATCTGCAGGTAGGGGCCTTAATTGAAAATTGTTGTTGTGTTTTCTTTTTTGTTTGCTTTTTATGGACAGGATGAGTTTTTAGGGTGTGATGGAGTAGGGTATCTTTCATGTCTTTTTTGTGTGTTTTTTTTTTTTTATAAATCATATAATTACCGAGTTTATTCCATTCTCATAGAATATCGTGGATGTAGCTGTAGCAGTAGGCATCTGTACTGTTTTGCAACGGCTTTATGTGTATTAGTCGGGGTGTAATCTGGTCGACCTTCTGTGTATTTGCACATTGGGTGGAAGAATAACAGTTATCTATCATTGAAAATCTTATGAAAGTTTACTTAGATTCTTTCCTTTCGTCTAATTTGGAGCAAAGGCAACCCAGAGTTTCCAACATTCGGGTGACACCGACATCGTGCTGCTCTTCTTTGGGTTTTCTTTTTCAATTTGAGTTTCCTACAGACAACGGGTATTCTAGTGTTTTAAATATGCTTCACCTTTGACCTCTTTACTGTATTTATCTAGGGCTCAGGAACCTATGATTTTACCTGACCTGTTGATTATACTTTAGTATACCTGTTGATTATACTGTAGTATACCTGTTGATTATACTTTAGTATACCTGTTGATTATACTGTAGTATACCTGTTGATTATACTTTAGTATACCTTTTGAGTACTTTAGTATACCTTTTGATTATACTGTAGTATACCTGTTGATTATACTGTAGTATACCTGTTGATTATACTTTAGTATACCTTTTGAGTACTTTAGTATACCTTTTGAGTACTTTAGTATACCTGTTGATTATACTTTAGTATACCTGTTGATTATACTGTAGTATACCTGTTGATTATACTTTAGTATACCTGTTGATTATACTTTAGTATACCTTTTGAGTACTTTAGTATACCTTTTGAGTACTTTATTATACCTTTTGAGTACTTTATTATACCTTTTGAGTACTTTAGTATACCTGTTGATTATACTGTAGTATACCTGTTGATTATACTGTAGTATACCTGTTGATTATACTTTAGTATACCTTTTGAGTACTTTAGTATACCTTTTGAGTACTTTAGTATACCTGTTGATTATACTTTAGTATACCTGTTGATTATACTGTAGTATACCTGTTGATTATACTTTAGTATACCTGTTGATTATACTGTAGTATACCTGTTGATTATACTTTAGTATAACTGTTGATTATACTGTAGTATACCTGTTGATTATACTTTTGTATACCTTTTGAGTCCTTTAGTATACCTTTTTGAGACTATGTTGTTCTATTATGGATTATAAAATGTTATTAAACGTGAATATTCCGGAGCTTATGAGTGTGACGCACTCAATTTATTTCCGTCAGACATCAAACAATTTGGAGATTTCAATGATTTGGCTGCTATTCTTCTGTGAATCAGATATGTCTCCAGTGGTAAGAAGAACGGAGATGTACCGTATTCGATGTATTAATTACACATGCTGTAATAAGCGCACACCCCTCCATGTGGTCAGAACTCGCACAAAATTAATTTCCTGAACGTTCGTTTCTTTAACCCAGCTTGCCTATTGCGATATGGAGATGGTTGCTAAAACCCGCTTTGAATATCATTACGATCTTGGAACTTACTGACATGCATACCCCATATATTATTATAACATAACGTAATAGATTAAATCATCATAAGAATCAAATCTTAATATGCTTTACAGAGCGCGACCATTTTGTTAAAGACAATTCACCTGAAAAAAGAAAAAGAAGAGACCTCCCAACATGACCAACTTCTAACTCATTTAGTATGTACATACCTGTGATGGGGACATTGCTAATTATATATCGTCAGTGTATGCTAATTAAGATGAGCTTAAACCTAGTGGAATGTACTCATACAACAAGTTATTAAGCGCATAATGAGAGTATTACGTCTATTACGGTATTTAAGAAGTGTACGTTGTTGATGAGCAAGTACTTGTCTTACACTTCTATCGACTAGGATATATAATCTAGAGACCAGAGTAAAAAATGTCCGCAATTTATCTCTAAAGGGGAGATAATTTGTCTAATTATACACTCTTAAGGCAAGCAAGATTTTACCGATCAAATCCCATATATGGGAGTGTTGATAGTAAGATATACTTATGTGTCGCAAACAAACCCTGTTGCAGCACTGCACTAAGATCTACTTACCTGTCATATAGGGAGCGTGTTTATTCGGATCTCAGTACAATTACAAGTATATCTGACATGGTATTTACTATAGAATTAAATGATCACGATTATGTTTTTATTCAAGTGTACATTTTACCTAATTACTCATAAAGTAAATAAAGTCCTTAACCCGTGATCATTTAGTACTCATAATTACAATTTTCCCCCTTGTCATGAAATCAGCGGATCTATCAACAAATTTTATTTGAAGCATGACGTAGTTTATCTTATGAGCATCTTCACATGGCGCCATGATCTCAACCCTACTTTCGCTAGCTAAGGGTCGTGGATCCACTTCGTTCATCATTTATGTGGAACTAAAGTGTATCGACGAGTCTTTGCTAGCTAGAATGACCTGGCCTGTACAGAATAACAACATGAGTTGTTGAGGGTTACATTGATTTTTACTGAGCAAATATTTCTTTACGTGTTTAGCATTCATCTCTTGCCATTCTTTGAACACCTTTTCCGCCTAAACAGTGTTTCGTCGTGTGTCATTCCCTTCGGTTTTTTTTTGAAGATGTTTACATCCAATAAAGTGGCTGGTCCACCCAGTCTAAGAATCTGATAAAAAAATCAGGTCTCCACATTCCAAGGTGGAGATCTGATGGATACTAATACGAGTTCATGTCCTGTTGACCGTGTGGTTCACCAATCAAATCATGACTTTCAAAATTTTGAAAGTGACAAACCTCATTCGGAACATATCGTTACTAACGATAATTCTCCCTAACGTGAATTTGCAACGCTTTATCTGACAGGCTAATGAATATAAGTGGAATGGGAATTACCAAAACATGAGCTTTTATCGGCGTCTCTCAGATCTCCACGTAGGATTGGGGAGATATAATTTTAATCAGATTGCTCAATCTACACGAACCTTCAGACTTCGTGTTATTTGATCACAGTTAAGATTTAATTGGTGGCATACGATCATGTTTAAAGATTTAATTGGTGACATATGATCATATTTAAACGAATTCACGCCACCGAGAATGTCAAAAATCACATAGTTGATATTTGCTGGATTAAAAATACTGCAGTTTAATTCATATTTATCTAGTGTCTGCCTCAATGACAAATTATCCAGGTCATCAAAACATGTTAAAATATCAAATTTTGCAACCATCTAAAACCTTTATCCTCTTCTGTAGCAGTTTGCAAATTGCTCGTAATGTATCATCAAGTTCATGTACTTGTCTCATAATCTCGTGGGACAATCTCGAATTTAAAGGACAAGTCAATTATATGCTTGACACCCACTAAAGGACGTGAAATATCAGCGACATATTACACACTCGACGGCTACGCTCCTCCTGCCTAATATGTCCATGATATTTCCAAGATATCCCCTCAAGTCATTATATAAATATAACTTATTTAATGTGCATAGTGTGTAATAATACTTGATTTGCAATGTTATTGCATATTTGACGTCTGTCTCTATTCGAAAATCCCAAGGACGAAAGGGTAATTTCTTGCCCGCTCTATATTATTACTTAAAATATTATTAAAGGAAAGAAAAGCAATCAAATAAAATACTGGATCTGGATAACCAACCAATATTCTTTTGGATAAAATTAAGGCATAATGAGTGGTGATAAAGGATGTTTTCAATACCTAAATTACAACTCACATTGATGGGAAAGTTCTCTTGCTTCACATATTTCCCCCTATCTTTCTTCGAGAATCAACACTACACAAATTTAATAGCAGATTATCCATTTTGAATGTATGTAGTTGTGTAGTTCTTAAAGGTACAAATCAGCATGCAAAAACGGTTTTAACTAACAACCTTAAGGTCAGCTGGTACTAACATACTGGGTGTGGGGATGGGTGGTAACTGGAGACTCCACTGAGCCTACAGACATCACCGGTTCACTTTTGATAGGAAAATAAAGTGCCAGTGGTCTCTTTAACACTCGGAATATAAATCCTAGTTTAGCGGTTGTGGTTAGCTGAACCATTATCCCATTCTAAATTATAATTTTAAATCTGAGTTACATTTTTACCAAAGGAAAAAAGAATTTCACTCTGATATACCCTTTTTACAAGCAATTTATGATCGAAAGAAATAGAATCATCTTCACTGAATAGATGCCTTATTGCAACCTACATATGAAAAGCGATTTCAGATTTAAAAGTATTAAAGGAAATGGAAATAGATATATATATATATATATATATATATATATATATACATAGATTTTCGAGAATGAGTGTCAGCAGTGCATGTTTCAATGTGTGTTAAGTCAAGGAATATAGGTTGTATTACTGTATCACTGATACAGAGGAAGTAAAGTCATTTACCAATAAAACAAAATTCATTTAATTAAAATTTCAAATATTCCACTTTTTCCTGTTATTTTCAAAACTACGGTGCTCAAAAGAGTAAATAAATTAGACTAATGATTTCTTGCATCTTTTGCAAATACTATAGTGTTTTTATCTTTTTTGTAAATGATTAAATAATAAATCAGTGTGGTTTACAAAAATGTGTACTATAAACAATTCTCTCTTACCCCGTAAAACTCTAAAATCCCCACGGCTTCTTTGATTTCAGTTACTAAGTACACTGATTTGCATATCAACAGAAAACAGAAGATATTGTGTGGGGTAGATAATCAGTTTCCTATGTAAGTTACTCTGAGCCGTGAATGATTGGTACATATGCATTTGTAGAAAACTTGCATCATTCTTTTATTTAATTGCAAAATGTATGGAACAATTTAAAGAAAACCTGTTACTTTAACTCAAGAGTTAGTTACCTGAAACTAATTACTGGAGCTGTCAACCTTGAATGACACGGTTAACTTTGATTTGCTGTTTTACTATGAGTGAAAAGGAACCTTATGACACCTGCTGGTGAGGAGAAAACTTGCCTCATCCTTGAACACGAATAAACAATCTGAACGACATTAAAATACTGGCAAATATCCATGTTCGTGCAATTGACATCGTAATACCTTATTTAACAGCATAAGGGTATCTTCCCTTCTTTTAGCTTACACAAGAATTAAAAGAAAATGTGACCATCAGAGTACGAACAAAGAAAACACGTTTTCTGTATATTTTAGTTGTTCTAAAATACATAAATAAATACATAAACATATAGATAAAGAAATGAATAAATGAATCATAGCATTATCTCACTTTTTCCATATTTATGGATTTTTTTCCATCGATATTTGATTTATATGTAGGAAATTTACACCTGATTATTCAGACTGTATGTAACCTAGGTTTGGAGAAAACACATTTTATCTCAAGATTTATACGATGATAAAATGAAGTCTAGTTCCAAGTTTGGACATTTATAATAAAATTGTTCCAAAGAAGTTTACTTCGAAGGATGAATTTCTTTATCACCAAGATATTAGTCATTCATTTTGTTCTTCGCACACCATTTTGTGATTTGCTTCAAGATATTATTCCTCTTGTTCGATTAAATTGCTCACTAGAATTGAAACCTTTTGTATGTTTCTTGATTATTTTTGTTTTGTTTTGTTTTGTTTGTTTGGGATTTAAATGTCCGACTATCATCTCGAACTACATCTGTTCCACAGAGTTAAATCGGTATCGCAAATATAGCAAAACAGAACAAAAACCCCACAAAAAACCCACAAAACAGAAACAGATTTTGAAAAGGCTATATTTTCCAGAAGTCATGTACAATTACAATGGAGGCCTTCTGATATTGGGAATATAATGTAATACATTTTAAAAATATGGCCAGTTTTCCATGATACCTGAGATTAACCTAACTTCCATTATGTTATACCTAGGAAACTCCATGCCCCTCTTGGATAGAAAACTGGATGACTTACTTATTTGACGGCCCATTCTCCGCCAATCGGCACCATTTGCAAAAAAAAAAAAAGGTACGTAACGCCAGTACTTTATTTTTATCATGTCAACAACAGACAAAAAAGAAGAAAAACTAATATCATACACCCGTAATGGATGTCCACGAATGCCGTTCTTCGATGAAACATAGCAACTTGTTTAACATTACTTATTTTCTGTAAGCAACCGATACGTTTACGCTAGTCGATTGAGCTCGGGAAATCAAAAATAAATTCTTGAGAAACGTTCTTCTTACCAGATGTACAGGGTTTCCCGCCATATGGAGCTTATTCTATTTTAAGACGCTCATTCTATATTAAGACGCTTATTCTATTTTAAGACGCTTATTCTACTTTAAGACGCTTATTCTATATTAAGACGCTTATTCTAGTTTAAGACGCTTATTCTAGTTTAAGACGCTTATTCTAGTTTAAGACGCTTATTTTATTTTAAGACGCTAATTTTATATTAAGACGCTTATTCTATATTAAGACGCTTATTCTATTTTAAGACGCTTATTCTATTTTAAGACGCTTATTTTATATTAAGACGCTTATTCTATTTTAAGACGCTTATTCTATTTTAAGACGCTTATTTTATATTAAGACGCTTATTCTATTTTAAGACGTTTATTCTATATTAAGACGTTTATTCTATTTTAAGACGCTTATTCTATTTTAAGACGCTTATTCTATTTTAAGACGCTTATTCCATATGAGGACGCTTATTCTATTTTAAGACGCTTATTCTATATGAAGACGCTTATTCTATTTTAAGACGCTTATTCAATATGAAGACGCTTATTCTATTTTAAGACGCTTATTCTATATGAAGACGCTTATTCTATTTTAAGAAGCTTATTTTATATGAAGACGCTTATTCTATTTTAAGACGCTTATTCTTGATTAAGACGGTTGTTCTATTTTAAGACGCTAATTCTATATTAAGACGCTTATTCTATTTTAAGATGCTAATTTTATATTAAGACGCTTATTCTATTTTAAGACCCATAATGTGGTCGGTAATTAGGAGGGACAAATTATTGTTTTCAGTGTTAAAAATGAAACTCGACTCACATACTTCAACGAAAACTGAAGCGCAAGTGTATTATTATTATTTATTCTGTAACAAAACTTAATATGCTTCTGTGTTATTTCTGCAAATCATGTTGCACTTTGGTCGATTCTCATAGTATGCAGAATAGAAGGTATCCGAAGTATCGAAAACCTTACGAAAAGATATGTGTGTGTGTTTGTGTTTGTGTGTGTGTGTGTGTGTGTGTGTTTACAATTTACTTCCGAAACAAGAGTTAGCTAATACCATATCCCCTGGGTAAATACTTTGAATGAGATAAAAAATCCAATTCAACAATATAACATTGGTGAAGATCTGGTACTGGCAGAGAGATACCTTCAAACTGAAAAGGTGGAACTTACATTATTTTCATAAAATAAGAAGAAAGGAGTCGCTATAAAATGTTTTGTTTAAATCATCATCCAAAACAGTGCATTTTAATATTGCCAGGAAATATGTGTCATTGATAAGTAACAGACGACTGAAATTTTTTCTTTCTCTCTCTCTCTCTCTCTCTCTCTCTCTCTATCTCTCTCTCTCTCTCTCTCTTACAATGCCGGTTGCAATTGTATGCAAAAGTAACCCAATAATGCAAAACAAAAAACCCCACTTTTCTCCGAGGGTCTATAAATACAAGTGTTCGGGTCAACAGCGATTCAAAAGTAACGAGTCAGGACATTGTACGTGAAGTTAATGGCACTTTATTGCACCCGTTGAGATGAATGACCAAAAAAGTGGATGCAATTAAAAGACATTTTGTAATAACTGCACTGTCGTAAATTGTAAATAAAACCCTGTGGTTGCGAAACACACACCTCCACACTTACCTGTTTTAACATCCCGCATGCTAATCTCGGCTAATTTCCTGAGGGTAATGTTAGATCAGCTGCAGCTTTTTTTATTTCCATGTGCAGTAAGCAAACATCGGCTAACTCTTATGCATAAATGCCCTAATCAACTTAGGCTTGCAATCATCCCACCACAAAATGGAATAAGGTCCATTATAAAGACTTGACCTTAACTAGAACTCACTAGATAGTCAAACAGAATGTAACAATGTTGAAAAAAAATATTCATAGTTTGCGAGTCTCGACAACCTGTCACACAAAACCCACACAGATGAAAGCATTTAATAGATTTTTAAAGAAATATCCAACGACACAGTGCGAATGCTTCATATTCTTGGAAAGCTTCAATTCCATAAAACAACTATATTTAAAAACATTTTCTATTTAGGTCAGTCTGTCACTGATGATGATACAAAATATGGCAGTGGTAGTAGTAATAGTAGTAGTAGTAGTAGTAGTGATAGTAGTAGTCGAGATAGTGGCTGTGGTGAAAATGGTTGTGGTGTTGGTGGTGGTATCACATTGAGTGTATTTATTAATTCTTGTTTCTAATTAGATATTATTCAAAATTTCCAGACTCAATACCAATTTTTACACTCCTTTTCAACTCACAAGTCAACAGTGCGGCGCGGTGGGGGGGGGGGGGGAGGCGTATAAAGGCAGTCACTGCCCCAAGGCGCCAGGCGAAAGGGGGCTACGTAGGGAGCTTTTTTATTGCAGATGAAATTTTCATGGTTTTCACCTTCACCTTAGTATAGCGGAGACAATTCTTCACAAAATAATATTTTGGACGGTGGTAGGGGGAGGGAGAAACAGGAGGAAGGTTGACAACTGACATAAAAACTGTTCTCTGTAGCAAAGTAGGGACACAACTAAATAGCATTGCCCCCGGGCGCCTCGAACCCTTGTGTGACCATTGCAAGTCTAATTGGTGCAAAAGCTTGTCAACATTAACAACTGTTGCTCATGCCAGACCTCACTTTTGATTGGGCACATCACTAGTCTAGTCAGTATAATCAATTTTATTGGCATTTGTTACCATTCAACTGTCAGTGACAAACCGTAGCTGATCAAATCCCCACTATGCAAACCCACAACTCGACCAGTCTGCCTCATTGTCTGGAAGCAAGTAGATGACATGTCGTCATCCGACTTGGAAGGACAATCAAGAACCAAGGTATTGCCAACAGGTTCAATATCCATTTTATCATGATCAAGGGCAGCCTTAAAACAATTACTTATCTACGATAGTGTCAGTCAAATGTATGTTGATCGAAGACTAATGCCAATCTCTATTTACTTATTTACAAACCAGTTAAACTGATGTTGAAAAAAAAAACAATATTTTTTTAGTCTAATAATGGATATCAATTGTAAAAATCAAAACATATTCCGTGCATCGTATTTTTTCCCCTTTTTTCACAGGTTAAGGACGAACATGTGCCGCACTGCGAAAATTCCCCATTTTGTCACGCGATGTCAGTCAACGTACACATGATGTCGCCAGATGCCATTCAGCTGCGCTTGTTATATTGACGCTTTTGATATTTGATATTGCTTACCTCTAATAACTATCCATTATCAATATACAAATACCTCTAATAACTCTCCATTATCAATATACAAATACCTCTAATAACTATCCATTATCAATATACAAATACCTCTAATAACTATCCATTATCAATATACAAATACCTCTAATAACTCTCCATTATCAATATACAAATACCTCTAATAACTATCCATTATCAATATACAAATACCTCTAATAACTATCCATTATCAATATACAAATACCTCTAATAACTATCCATTATCAATATACAAATACCTCTAATAACTATCCATTATCAATATACAAATACCTCTAATAACTATCCATTATCAATATACAAATACCTCTAATAACTATCCATTATCAATATACAAATACCTCTAATAACTCTCCATTATCAATATACAAATACCTCTAATAACTATCCATTATCAATATACAAATACCTCTAATAACTATCCATTATCAATATACAAATACCTCTAATAACTATCCAGTATCAATATACAAATACCTCTAATAAGTATCCATTATCAATATACAAATACCTCTAATAACTATCCATTATCAATATACAAATACCTCTAATAACTATCCAGTATCAATATACAAATACCTCTAATAACTCTCCAGTATCAATATACAAATACCTCTAATAACTATCCATTATCAATATACAAATACCTCTAATAACTCTCCATTATCAATATACAAATACCTCTAATAACTATCCATTATCAATATACAAATACCTCTAATAAGTATCCATTATCAATATACAAATACCTCTAATAACTATCCATTATCAATATACAAATACCTCTAATAACTCTCCATTATCAATATACAAATACCTCTAATAACTCTCCATTATCAATATACAAATACCTCTAATAACTCTCCATTATCAATATACAAATACCTCTAATAACTATCCATTATCAATATACAAATACCTCTAATAACTCTCCATTATCAATATACAAATACCTCTAATAACTCTCCATTATCAATATACAAATACCTCTAATAACTATCCATTATCAATATACAAATACCTCTAATAACTCTCCAGTATCAATATACAAATACCTCTAATAACTCTCCATTATCAATATACAAATACCTCTAATAACTATCCATTATCAATATACAAATACCTCTAATAACTCTCCATTATCAATATACAAATACCTCTAATAACTATCCATTATCAATATACAAATACCTCTAATAACTATCCATTATCAATATACAAATACCTCTAATAACTATCCATTATCAATATACAAATACCTCTAATAACTCTCCAGTATCAATATACAAATACCTCTAATAACTCTCCATTATCAATATACAAATACCTCTAATAACTATCCAGTATCAATATACAAATACCTCTAATAACTCTCCAGTATCAATATACAAATACCTCTAATAACTATCCAGTATCAATATACAAATACCTCTAATAACTCTCCATTATCAATATACAAATACCTCTAATAACTATCCATTATCAATATACAAATACCTCTAATAACTCTCCATTATCAATATACAAATACCTCTAATAACTATCCAGTATCAATATACAAATACCTCTAATAACTATCCAGTATCAATATACAAATACCTCTAATAACTCTCCATTATCAATATACAAATACCTCTAATAACTATCCATTATCAATATACAAATACCTCTAATAACTATCCATTATCAATATACAAATACCTCTAATAACTATCCATTATCAATATACAAATACCTCTAATAACTATCCATTATCAATATACAAATACCTCTAATAACTATCCATTATCAATATACAAATACCTCTAATAACTCTCCAGTATCAATATACAAATACCTCTAATAACTATCCATTATCAATATACAAATACCTCTAATAACTATCCAGTATCAATATACAAATACCTCTAATAACTCTCCAGTATCAATATACAAATACCTCTAATAACTATCCATTATCAATATACAAATACCTCTAATAACTCTCCATTATCAATATACAAATACCTCTAATAACTATTAATTATCAATATACAAATACCTCTAATAACTATCCATTATCAATATACAAATACCTCTAATAACTATCCATTATCAATATACAGATTTGCAAAGGCTATGTGTTGAAAGTTTTCGCCAGCCGGAAGTTTGAAATCGGAACAAATTTAGGAGCTGGACAAAAAGTCGAAGACACCAGATGATCACTTAGCATGACGAAACAAAAATAAGTGTATATTTGTAACATACAAAATTGAACGTTAATGCACAGTAAAATCAAGATATGTACCGAAATATATTGCATAGATTATTTTACATAGGCGAAGAACGGGTACATACTGCTGAACGAGGATCTCCATGGTGTGGATGCTTGATTATATGAAAGATATTTACACAGAATGACACCAACATAATCAAACAGTTTAGAAAGTTATAACTGGTCCGTCTCTCCCTCCCCTCCCCGCCCCCGGAAAAAAAAAAGAAAATAAAAATGTAAAAGTAGATTATATAGATCACATCTGTCAGATACCGATCGTATATATGGAACCAACTGATAACACACGGTGAAAACTAATGTTTTGCCTAACATTATAACATTCGGAAGCTACGGCTGCCTCTTTTAAAGACAATAGTTCAAACAGTAAATTTAATATATATATATATATATATATATATATATATATATATATATATATATATATATATATATATATATATAACAGAGAAGTGGAGAGAAGTTAGAGGTATGTATATTTACATACAAAACACGCTTTTAATGCAAACAGAACAATTTTGATGAGAGAGGATCAATTTTTTTTTATCAGGTATAATACACTATGAACACCTCATCTTAGTTTGCCTATATTAGCCCCAAGAGGAATTTCTAAAACTTTGAAAGCTTTATGCTATTTTTAGATCTCTACAGAAATAATGAGTTACTGAAAACAATATTTTGGACTTTAATATCAGTTAAAGTTAATGTGACAAATAATTTATCGAAAATCCCCAAAATATAAGAGACATCCTTGTCATGGCAAAAGTTAAGTCATCGATAAAGAAAACATCCACTACCACATCCGAACCATGTTCGAACAGAAGGTGTAACACTTTCGATTACATGATGAAAACAAACGTATAGTCCAGTACTATTTGGGACGAAAAGCTGAATCTTCATTACCCTAATATTACATGCAAAACTGACATTGTAATGTAGCTCTACCCATGCAGCATACGCTCACTCTGGCATTTTGGAGAGATGGATAAACTTATTACAAGATAGAACCGTCACAGATCTGATTGGATGACAAAAGAACAATTATAAAGTATCCCTGTGACAAAACATTTCTCTTCCCCTGACCACATTTCCAATGACATTATTTTGACCGGAATAACCTATAGCAACCATTTAAGTTTAGCAACTACATAAGGAAAAAAAGTCTACTGGATGCACCTGCTAAGGACACGCAAGACAGCGGCATAATCCAAGAGGAATCAGTGCAGGCATCTTCACGCACATTACTACTACTACTACTACTATTACTTATTATTATTATTATTATTATTATTATTATTATTATTATTATTATTATTATTTGTCCAAATAACATAACGTTGGGAAAATAAATATTTGATACCTACACATCCCCCCCAAAATTTACTAAAGGATTAATAAAGGACCCTCATGAAGTATTATATATATTTCCATATTTACATTAAATGATTACTTTTACTACTATTCAAGTATAAATTTCAAACTTGTCTTCCTTAAGCTTAGAAAAGTAAAGATAAATATAAAGACATAAATAAAACATTCTAATAACATACTGTTGATTTTGATCTGGTGTAAAATAGAGTGTTTTTGCATCGAGGGATTTATAAGTATTTTGTTTATATTTAACCAAATCTAATTTGTAATTAAACCTAGCCAGGGAGACAACAAGAATGGAAAGCTTTGCCCAGATTTTAGATCTGTGGCTTGGTATAATGTTCTATATTTTAAAATTATTGAAAACAAACGAGAGGTTTTGAATCTTATAAATTCCCACTGTTTATACGATGCATTGATTAAAATGATTAGTATATAGGTATTTAATCTGTCGCAGGTAATGAGTTTCCAATGACTTGATATATTCCTGCAATTCTGTTTTTGTTTGTTTTGTGCAATCAATATCTATTTAAGAAAGTGTATCATGTGACAGAATAAGCTTAGTTCTGTCACATGATCAGCTTTCGTGACCGCCTAATTCGTATATTAGATAAAGTCCAACAGGTAAATTGTACTCTACTTCAGTAGTATATCGACACAACAACACAACAGTGGGAAACCGGGCAAATATAAAACAGTTTCAGAACCTTTGGAGCTAATCGAACTCTTCCTCAGGGGAAGAAACAACTTACATCAATAAAACAAAAAACTAAACGTAGAAGTCAAGAGAAAATTCGAACCCCTATATATTTGAATAACAAGGGGAATCTACAAACAGGAGTTAAATAATGGAAGAAAGAAATAAGAAATGGTTGAAAAACGGTTAAAATGAGCAAAGAACAGGCAGCTGCCCCGGGTTGGAATCGACGGGTATCGAACCAGCTACCCTAGGACTACGATTGCAATGCTCGACCACCTGACTCTATGCATCTCCTTAATTCAGATGTCAATAAATAAAGTCATAAGCGACGAAAGCTGCAACAATGTAGTTATATGAAGTCAACAAATTACAAGATAGAAGATGATTCTCATTTAAAAAATTAATTACGTACACGCACGCACACAAACATGTATATATATATATATATATATATATATATATATATATATATATATATATATTACACTATAATTGGTATGATCATCTAAATCGTGTATAGCGTGTATAGATAGGTAAAGGGATTCAGTAGGAGCTAGCAAGTGAAATATAATGCAAAATTATATTAATAATTGAAATGCTACCAATGACAAGTCATGAGGTCAACTTTAATATTTCGAGTATTTTTAATCAATTGCTAAAATACTCTAAAATTTGTTATCATACAGGTAAAACGGAGTGCACTGGAAGTACGCTAACTGCTGCACAATAGTCCACAAGAGAGTTAACTCCTGGTGCACTTTGATCTGTATTCTTTGTTTAAACGTTGAAATAAATTTAAGTAGAACTACACCAATATATTCTAAAAATTAGAGAACTATTATCCGATCCAAGCAAAAATCGAAATCGCCTTGCGTATAACGGCATCTCCATGCACAAGCGGTCTTATCCATTCAATCATTCGCTCGTCTCCCACAAAATGACGCAACAACGATGAAGGAAAGGGCTCAAAGTCCACAAGAACCAACTTGACAGACGAGTGGAAATTAACACTCAGCTAAATGCACAAACTCACGTGATTTTAATTTAAACATGCACGGTATCCACGTAGAATTTTGATTACAAATCTACGCCTATGTCCCAAATGGAGAAAAAGACGCAAATCGCCGGATCCATTATTAGAAACAAGGATACGCGCTTATATGAGGGAAATTTGTCTAGAATTACACCGATAATATCAATCAGGCTAGAAAGTTATAATCCTTTGGAAGCAGGAAACGAATCCGGGTCACGAGTTGCGGTTAGGAATGTTTAATATTAAATCAAACCTTTAGGACCCGAAGTATAACTCCCTCGAACTGTCTTGTTATTTTCCTTACCTATAATCTATATGTAAATCCGTGTGTTTATATGTATATGTATGTATATATATATATATATATATATATATATATATATATCCCTGGATCATACATTGCTGTATGTTTGAATCCATGATCATATGGAATCAATATATATATATATATATATATATATATATATATATATATATATATATATATATATATATATATATATATATTGTCACCACTATAATCAAACAGGCTAGAGAGTTATATAATTCGATAGCAGCAGGAATCGAACCCGTGCCACTAGTACGAATACTTATTGACTAAGTCTCACGCACCAACGCTCTAATCCACATGGGCTTGCCGTCATCCCAGCAAGAAATGGAACAAGGGAAATGATAATGACTCGAGTTGCACCAGAACTCACTATCAATGCAAAACGAATGTAACACTGTTGAAGAATCTATGCGTAGGTTGCAAGTCTGGACAACCTGTCAGACATAATCAACCCAGATGAAAACAGTTAATGGGATTTTAAAGAAATATCCTACGACAGATTTTGAAATCTTCAAATTCTTGCAAAGCTTCATCTTCCTAATAGAACTCAATTTAAACCAATTATATTCAAGTACGTCAGTCATTTATGATGATACAAAAGCTGGTAGTGGCAAATATTTTTTGTAGTAGTACAAGTAGTAGTTGTAGTAGTGGTGGTATTTAATTGAGTATATTTATTATTTCTTCTTTCTGATTTGATATTGTTCAAAGTTTCCTGATGCAGTATGGGTTTTCTTTCATATATTTTGATTGGATATTGTTCAAAATTTCAGGACACAATACCGATTTTCCCGCAACTTTTTCGACAAATCGAGTTGGTGCCAAAGCTTGCTTAGGCTCCTGTCTACTTTAACAGATGTTGCTCATGCCATAACTCGCTTTTGGTTGGGCACAGCACTAAACTGAGCTAATCAATTACACTGACATTTGTTACCACGTAAAGCACAGCTGGTCAAGTAGTAACTATAAAACCCCACAACCCAACCAGCTTGCCTCGCTGTCTGGAAATAAGCAGTTGATACATTGTCTGCTACCTGGAAGAGCAATCAAGGTAGGTATATATATATACGTCACAGTATGACTAACCTACTTCTTCTCTCTTTATGCGGATAAATTTTTATCATCAAAAGTGAAAGTGTAGTTGACTGTTTCGATCTACTCCACCATTAAAGATTGCTGCCGGGGGACCAGCATATTCAAAGACTTAGCGGCGGTTGTTGGAGCAGAAGCAGTATGCCTAAGACGGAAGCCTGTGGGAATGCTCAAAGAGCGAAACTTGCCAGGGACAGTTACTACGAAATTGCCTGTAATTTGGCTTTGAAAATCCCTTTCGATCAGAACTTTTTAATTTCAAATTCGATGTTTTTACGCAACCGTCTAAAACACAACTTTGAATTTCGGGAAATAATATATATGATCACTAAATTATTGAAAGGTAACTTATACCTACGGATTGGATTACATTTTCGGAAACATTAAGTACACTCTGTACACTAAATTCCAAATTGAATGAAACAAGTAAATTTTTTAACCAAATAGATTATGACAATTGAAATATGTGGCTAACACAGAATAGGCCGACAGGGACAGCCCGAATTAGACAACTGGGCAGAATTCGATTAATGATACATCATTGGCGTTTCAACTCATGATTCCTCTGCCGCTTTGCGCCTCTGGACACTTCCTTTTCAAACTTGGTCTCGACCAACATCGTGAGCTTAAACCTCGCTAATAATTAAAACGTGCGCTGTGCGCACATTTTTAAATGGTCGCACACGGTCGAAGGACCGATAAGCGACTTGAATTCAAATTCAGTTTGTCAACAGACTGTTTCGACGCGTTTCTAAAATTTTCAGAATATAAAGTTCAATGTTCTTGAATAAAAATATCTTATCTCTCGCATATGAATGGCCAATTATGCCGGATTTTGCTTTCTCGACTCGACACTACTAATTCCATAAAAAAAATTCTGAAGCAGGATTAATATATATATATATCAACGTATGGTAGAAACAATGTGATTATTGTTACGGTTATTTTCATTTTAATATATGTCAATCATGATCCTGATGCATAATATAAAAGCTTGAACCCCGTCTTAGAAATCCATCTGTCGTAAATTCACCTCAACTTGAATCATAATCATATATACCCATTATAAAATTAGCAGCGACTTAAGAGAATAAAAGGTTTGAGTAATGTAACCTGTTGCAATAAATTATATTTTGACATTTTATGAAATATTTTTCAGTAAATGACCACAACAGCAAGCCATATCGAGTGAGATAACACAGTTTTGACATTTTTTACATGGCAGTAGAGAAGACATAACTTCACAGAGAAGCAAACCATAGCATGCATATTATTTCGCGCCAAAATAGTTTACGGCTCTTAAAAATATAATACAGTTTTCATTGATTATTCTCGGTTACACATGCAGTTTATTTTTGGTTACAACTTGGCTGCAGGTGAGCCAGTCAAACGTCTCCTTTGTTCTTGATATTTTAGTATAATATTTTGTGATTTTGGTTCATCATAACAAAATAGTTCGTTAAGACATATTTTTGTTTATGTTTCAGTATTTGTAATTTTTCTTTGTCATTGTCGTCCGATTTAAAAAAGGATCCGTAGATTTTGAAAGCGCTTGGACTGTTTCTCTGCCTTGCTGCACGGTGCTTTATCGTGCTGGCTTCATTCATAAATTCTTCTTGACAAAAGAAAATTTCCTTAAGATCCGGACTGTCACGGTGTATCATTGTGTGTGTGTATATATATAAAGAATACACATCGTAAGGGAGAATAATAATCCTTTCAAGACAAGTACACTGGATCGAGCAATGGATCGCGTGGGTTAGGGATTGCTTAAGATAAATGAACAAAACTGACAACGAACTGTGCAGAACTATGTTGGATTGTTTTTGTTACAAATAAACAGAGAAACGTTGAATGTACAAACTATTGTACGATTATGGATCTAATGTAAGTATTATTTCAAAATTGTAGATATACCGCCTAATTGGTTTGAACTCATATGATAGAAAAGGCTTTTCAAGTTTTGTAAATTCATCTTTTATGTGTGTATTGTTTTATGGAAATGTTCTGCTTTTACTTTTAGACTAAAACGTTGAAAACATGCAGAAATCTTTCGTCGTTGTTCTCTTCCTTGCGTCTATCTACGGATTCATTGTAATTGTAGCACAAGGACCTCAAGCTGGTAAGTCTAGTTCTTTGCCCAGCATTTCTATTTAATGCAATAGGTAGCCTGTATATTTTAGTAAGCATTCATTAGATTGTAAGTGGTATCCTTTGCATTCTAATAACCATTCCCATAGCATGCAAGGTGTTGTCTTTGCATGCTTATGTATTTTTCTATCAAACGTAACAGACACGTGTACATTATTATCAGAATTTCCTTAGCATGCAAGGTGAAGCCGTTGTCCTTTAGTAACATTTCCCATAGTATTCAAGGTGTAGCCGTTTACCTTTAGTAACAATTCCCATAGTATTCAAGGTGTAGCCGTTTTCCTTTAGTAACATTTCCCATAGTATTCAAGGTGTAGCCGTTGTCCTTTAGTAACAATTCCAATATTATTCAAGTAGTAGCCGTTATCCTTTAGTAACAATTCCCATAGTATTCAAGGTCTAGCCGTTGTCCTTTAGTAACATTTCCCATATTATTCAAAGTGTAGCCGTTGTCCTTTAGTAACAATTCCCATAGTATTCAAGGAGTAGCCGTTGTCCTTTAGTAACATTTCCCACAGTATTCAAGGAGTAGCCGTTGTCCTTTAGTAACATTTCCCACAGTATTCAAGTAGTAGCCGTTATCCTTTAGTAACATTTCCCATATTATTCAAAGTGTAGCCGTTGTCCTTTAGTAACAATTCCCATAGTATTCAAGGTGTAGCCGTTGTCCTTTAGTAACAATTTCCATATTATTCAAGGTGTAGCCGTTATCCTTTAGTAACAATTCCCATATTATTCAAGGTGTAGCCGTTATCCTTTAGTAACAATTCCCATATTATTCAAGGTGTAGCCGTTATCCTTTAGTAACAATTCCCATATTACCGTTACCCTCTAATAAGAATTTCCATAGTATTCATGGTGAAGCCGTTACCCTCTAATAACAATTCCCATAGTATTCAAGGTGTAGCCGTTACCCTCTAATAAGAATTTCTATAGTATTCAAAGTGTAGCAGTTGTCCTTTAATAACAATTGCCGTATGATTTAAGGTGTAGCCGTTACCCTCTAATAACAATTCCCATAGTATTCAAGGTGTAGCCGTTACCCTCTAGTAACAAATGTCATTGTATCAAAGGCGTACCTGTTTCATTCTCATGACCCTTTCCATAGCATTCACTGGGTTTTTGTAACATGAAAGTGCGTTATAAGTTGGAAATGATGTTTGTAAAGTAAGAAAGAATGATTGTTTTTTCAAGTGTGGAGTCAGATGATTTTGATTGTGTTTGTTTTGCTGCATTTTTATTATAAGGGTAAAAAGGAGCATTATTCTCACAGAGTCTTTATCTGCAACTGCACAATATCTGACAGAGTACCAATGACTGCGTTCTTTCAGTTTCTCTTGTTCTAGATTATTTCCTGTTTATTACTATTTGTTTGGTAACTTTTGTGGATATAACTGAGTACTGAATCCATGCAAAATTACATAGGGGTGTCATATTTAGCATGAACAAATAAGGCACTGAGTGAAAAACAAACAAACAAAAGAAACAGAAAGAGAGCCAGTAGCAACTTCTAGCAAGTGGCAACCCCAGGGCTTAATAAAGTTTTCAAATAAAACAAGTCATGGACAATGTTTTATTATTTATATTCACTATATTTACTAAAAAAAACAGCACAGATGAAAATTTTTGTAGTCATTATGTTTGTTACTTACTCTACAAACTTAACATAAATCACGTACGGGACTCAAAAATCTTAATTCCTGTCTTGAATTGGGCCGTTCTTAAATATCAGAATTTTTATTTCTTTCTATCCCGTCTTACTCTAGTTCCGTAACTGGAAAGTGGCTCATCGGAGAAATAAAAACATGGTGTAGTCATACCAAAATTACTAGAATTTTTGGATGAACTAATAAGTGAAAATGAACTAACATACCCGTTTCTTTCAAAGATATATGTGTTTCGGAGATATAGTTGACTTTAAAAGTCAGTCACCTTAATTTTGGTATATTTCTTTGAATGATATATAGGATACACAAATAATTCATGTTGAGCAATACAACACATTTTATTAGAAAACAAAAAGTATTTTTAGACAGTTATAAGTTCAGATGTACCAATAGTTGCATTTGTATGCAATAACTAGAATCTTAAGTGAAAGTGTACTTTTTCAAAACCGGCCAAATTACACATGTTTCCTTTGTCATCCAACGCAAACCCAGAGAGCTGGAACCCAACATTCTTCACTTGTTTGCAAATCTCCAAAATTAATCAGAGACAAAATATGAATAATTTTCTTAGGGATTATAATGGGATCAAATAACAGCTGATTGTCTCAGTGTCACGGAATTGTATCGTTTATATCAATATGTATATGTGATCAAAAATGTATTCGGGTTTCGTTTCCGACTAGAGCGTTACTCGGGGGTTGTTTATTTTTTCGACTCTAGTTATTTTGAAATACTGAGCGCGATTCACCCCATGCTGCACGTGCAAATTGCCTGCAGTGAAAACTCACGTACCTAGCTGCTGCGCATATCTGTCACAGCTAGAGTACATATAGAGCGAATTCTCTATAAACAAATTACACTACGATGAGTCTTGTCAGAAAGCTTACCTCTTTACGGGAGCAAAACTTCAGCTGTAGAGGTATGTGAAATTTAAGATTGTATTCTTTATCACTATTCGTTTTATATGACATAATTGTTTCATATATTAGATGTTTTAGAATTTATTCTAAATTCTACAGAGAGTCAATACCTAGGTCATACAACGCCATGATATTAGAAATACTATAGGCTGGTTCAAGTTAGCTATTTGTTGTAACTGAACAGACGGGTATTATTTAATTATACGCGGCATGCATTGAATGATTAATGTAATGTGTAACGAGACGTAATTTATGTGCGCGCATGCGCAACATATATCAATACAAAAGTACTAACCGTGTCATATGTACTACACGGTTTAGTTGTTATACTTTTAGCTGTTCCTTATGTATGGTTTGGTGGTGTGTGAAGTCACAGAACTCTGGGTGGTTTCGTGTGACGTGTACGCTGTGTCTGGTGACGTTGTTTCGGAAGAGTGTACTGGTTTTCTCGATGCGAGGGACCAAGGCTTCTCGATCAACGGGTCTGTGTTAATGTGAAGGCTCTCGAGGGATCCTTCAACAGGCTGGGAGGGGTGGACCATGCGTGGTAGCTCCTTGACCATGGACTAGAGCGGGTGGAACCGTAGATACATCTTGGTAGTCAAACGGACGCCACGATAGTTATATTTATTGCGTGTTCCATTTGATTGTTATCTCAATATTGCTATCTGTGCAAAATTACATTCATTCCCATTTCAATATCGCTATATGTGTGATAGATTCATAATTTCATACATCCCCATTTCAATATCGTTATATGAACGACATATTCATAATTTCATACATCCCCATTTCAATATCGTTATATGAACGACGGATTCATAAATTCATATTCCAATATCGCTTGTTAAATTGATAAATTGACGAGTTAACAGATTGATGGATAAATGAGTATTCTATTGATAAGTGCATAAATCACATGCTTTGGTCACCCTTGGTACTTAATAAGACCTTGTTTATATTGGGGTGTAAATCATATACTCTTATTTGTCGATTGGTGATAGGATGCTATTCACGTTTGTTTAAAATTCCATTTGTTAAATCCATCTTTGATTTTTCTCGTTGAGTTACTTGTTGTTGATAGTTCCATGTTAGGAACTTTATAATTTTCCTTATCTTTTTGTTATAATGGTGTCAGATTTGTTCATCTTTAAATTGCGTTTATAAATAAACATCTTATTAACGCAGTTGCTTTCGGTGTCTTCACTAATCCAGTCCCAACCCGGCTTCATCCTGTGACAAATGGTGTCAGAAGTGGGATTTATTGGATTAGTCGGAGCACGGACGTTAGTTTGCATAGGTCTTGACTCCGGTAAGATTTTTTCAGTTGTTTGTTTCAGATTGTGACCTTCCTGACAAGAACTAATTCAGGCGGGTGAGTGAATACCTCACTCATATTTTGTTTTATTTACCATTTGTTTGTCATATATACATATTGCATATATTTGGAGAAGGGATATACGGTTGGTTCGTGTAGTCCTAAAAATTGTATGTGTTATATGATAGTGCACTTAGGATTGGTGATCTTATCAACAGTATTTATCATGTCGTCACTCAAAGATCTAGTGGAGTTGGGTAAACAGTTTGGGTAGGAGGGGCGGCCCTTAGAAAATTCGTTCAGGAGGAGCAGTCTCGGGAAAGGGATCAAAGATTAAAGGAGAGAGATATAGAAAGGGAAAAGTTAGAATTAGACAAGCAAGCCGAGGAAAGGAAGATATCATTTGAAAGGGAAAAGATGGTATTTGAGAAGGAGAAGATAGAGTTAGAGAAGCAGGCAGAGAAGGAAAGGATAGGTTGGGAAAGGGAAGCAGAAAGGGAAAGAATAGAGCAGGTAAGAGACCTTGAGGAAAGAAAATTAGCGAGGGAAAAACAAGCAAAGTTAGAAGCCATTGAGTTAGAAGACAGGAATATGGAGAAAGAACATAGAAGGAAATTTGAATTATTAGAGGCTAAGAAAGATGGTCAACAAGAATCAAAGTTAAGAGGCCCTAAATTACCCCCTTTTGAAGATGACAAAGATAACTTAGATAGTTATTTACATAGGTTTGAGCGATATGCTACCATCCAAAAGTGGAAAAAGGATGATTGGTCGCTCCATCTCAGCGCGTTACTTAAAGGTAAAGCGCTAGATGTATATTCGCGTCTACCCGTGAACGAGGCATTGAACTATGACGCGTTAAGAGAGACACTCCTTAAGAGATACGAGTTGACAGAACAAGGGTTCCGCAAAAAATTTAAATATAGTAAACCCGAGAAAGGCGAGACATTCACCCAGTTCGCCAGTAGGACGGGGAATTATTTCCAGCGTTGGGTTGAATGTGGTAAGATCCAAAAAACGTTTGAGGGTCTTACCGATTTTCTACTTAGGGACCAGCTGTTCAACACTTGTGGTAGGGAATTGTACTTGTTCCTGAGGGAAAAGTCCTTCAATAATATCTCAGATATGGCTACTCAGGCAGACTATTTCGCCGAAGCTCGGGGAGGTATCCAGAATGTGATCTCAAGGGATAACAAGGGAGGTAATCAAGATAAAGATCAGAGACCCAGAGAACCCGAGAAACTTGGTACACATAAAGGTGGAAACCTTCAATCTGGGAAGGGTACAAATCGTAGGGATAGACAATGTTTTACCTGTAAGGAATGGGGTCACATCACGCCCGATGGTCCGAAAAGGAAGGGGTTTGTCCAGAGAGTCGCGGTTGCTATCGAAAGCAGAGCATGGTCAGGAGGCGGTAAGCGCGATGATTTTCCGCGTGATAATTCAGTGACTAATAACGTGAATACGGTATACGAGTCCGCAGCGCGTTCGCAGATCGGTCGTGATGTTATTCAGTCGATCGGCACTTGTCTTTTTCCCGAGGCGAGAGTACCGACTGCTACTGGTACCGCCAACGGTCAAGAAGTCACGGTCTTACGCGACACCGGGTGCACGGGCGTCGTAGTAAAGCGGAGTCTCGTTAGGGATGACCAAATGCTTGGTTGGAAATCCCCGTGCATGTTATTAGATCAAACGATTGATCGCGTTCCCGTCGCGAGAATAGAAATCGAGACGCCTTTTCTGACCGGAACCGTAGAAGCTCTGTGTATGGAAAATCCCATATACGACTTAACTATCGGAAATGTCGAGGGATCCAGACTCCCAACTCTCTCTGATTTCCGGTTTCCCATTGTACAAACGGCCGAAACTAGGGCGCAGGCGCAGGCGGAGAAAACGCCACTACGTACGTTGAAACTTCCGGAAGCCGTGACCGATATCTCGCGCGATGAATTTACGCGTGAGCAAGGCCATGACGCGTCCTTGAGCGCGACCGCGGAGAGGATCGTGTCCGGTACCGCGAAACATTGTAAAGGCGGGGCAAGTTTGAAATTTATACGTAGGGAAGGTTTAATGTACAGGCAATTTACCACGTTGGATGGTAGAAAGTGTTTCCAACTGGTTGTCCCCCAGAAATTCAGGTCCCGTATACTTAGAGTAGCGCACGAGTCCGGTAGTGCAGGTCACTTGAGTAGGAAGAAAACAACCGACAGAGTATTAGCGGAGTTTTATTGGCCTGGCGTAAATAGTGACGTAGCACGATTCTGTCGATCGTGCGACGTTTGCCAGAAGATGGTGTCGAAGGGAAGGAATACCAGAGTACCATTAGGTAAAATGCCTCTAATAGATACCCCATTTAAAAGGGTAGCTGTTGATATTGTGGGACCGATATTTCCAATTACAGATCGGAAAAACCGATATATCCTTACTCTAGTAGATTATGCAACTAGATACCCAGAAGCCATAGCTTTACCATCAATTGAAACTGAACGTGTAGCCGAGGCGCTTGTAGACATGTTCAGCAGGGTAGGGGTACCTGAAGAAATTCTCACAGATTGTGGGGCTCAGTTTACCTCAGAACTCATGGCAGAAATTAGTAGCTTGTTGTCAATTAAGCAGTTGCGCACCACGCCGTATCACCCCATGTGTAATGGACTGGTAGAGAGATTTAACGGGACGTTGAAACAAATGCTACGTCGGATGTGCGCGGAGAAACCGCGAGATTGGGACCGGTATTTGAACGCGATTTTGTTCGCGTATCGCGAGGTACCGCACGAGAGCTTGGGATTCTCGCCGTTTGAATTGCTATACGGTAGGACAATTCGTGGTCCTATGCGGATTCTGCGCGAACTATGGTCGGGTGATATCGCGGACGGAGAAGTTAAAACCACCTACCAATACGTCGTCGACTTACGCGAGAGATTAGAAAGCACGTGTCGGATGGCACACGACGAGCTCGTGAAGTCGGGTCGCAAGTACGCGAAGTATTACAACCGCGAAACGCGAAGTAGGAAATTCGACGTGGGTGATCGAGTGTTGGTGCTACTCCCTACTAGTAGAAACAAATTATTGGTCCAATGGAAAGGGCCATATGAGGTCAAACAGGTCAAGGGTGAAATGGACTACCGAATCGACATGAAAGGTAGGTTGAGAATATTTCATGCCAATATGTTAAAACGATACGTGGAGAGACCTGATCAAACTGTTGGAAAGGGCGTTTTGAAAGTCGTATGTATTGCGGTCATAGAAGAACAGAAATTCCCCTCGAGTACCCCATGGTTGTAGGAAATGAGGGAATAGATATGGTCAGCGTGTGCCCGGAATTACCTGAAGGTCAGCGTCAGCAAGTCAGGGAAATTTTAAGTAAGTACCCAGACGTATTTACAGATCGACCAGGTAATACTGGATTAATAACGCACGAAATAAACTTGAATACCTCGGAGCCAATCAGAATAAAGGGATATCCAATACCCTTTAACGCACGGGAGACAATCGATGAGGAAGTGGGTAAAATGTTAGACCTGGGAGTGATTGAACCCTCAAACTCCCCCTATTCTTCCCCCGTGGTATTGGTTAGAAAGAAAGACGGAACTAATCGATTTTGTATAGACTTTCGACAACTAAATAAAGTCACCGTGTTTGATGCTGAACCGATGCCAGACATGGAGGGCTTGTTTTCAAAATTGGCAGGACACCAGTACATTTCTAAATTAGATCTAACAAAAGGTTATTGGCAGGTGCCCATCGCTGAAAATGCCCGCGTATTAACGGCATTCGCGACCCCTAAAGGTCTTTTCCAGTTTAAGGTTATGCCTTTTGGTCTGGTTAACGCCGGTGCGTCGTGCGTGCGTCTTATGCGAAAATTGTTGAAAGGCATGAACAACGTAGATAGTTTTGTCGACGATATTCTAGTATATACACATACCTGGGAAGAGCATGATAGGGCATTAGTCGATCTGTTCGACAGACTCCGCAAGGCAAATCTCACAGCGAGACCCTCCAAGTGTAGCATAGCATATTCTAACTTGGAATGCTTGGGCCATCTAGTAAGTGGGTCAGGGCAGTTAAAACCCCACCCTGATAAAATTGAAGCGATTAAAGACGCTCCTAGGCCAGAAACCAAGAAACAGATACGATCGTTTCTTGGATTGATAGGTTTTTATAGGAAGTTCGTTCCAAATTTCGCCGCTATAGCTAGTCCATTGACGGATTTGACTAGGAAAGGGCAGCCAAATAAAGTTTCTTGGGGTTTATGCCAAGAGAAAGCTTTTAACGCCCTTAAGGCAAGATTGATCAGTGCACCGATCCTAAAGTTGCCAGAATTAAATAAATCGTTCATATTGAGAACTGATGCATCCGACACGGGCTTAGGAGCAGTTTTGCTACAGGAGCAAGATGGGGTAAAGTTACCCATAGCTTATGCTAGTAGGAAATTGCTGCCTAGGGAGCAAAACTACTCCGTGATCGAGAAGGAGTGCTTGGCACTGGTGTGGGGTATAGGTAAATTCCACACGTACCTTTTCGGAAGGAAATTTCTCCTTGAAACGGACCATCAGCCTCTCATATATTTGAACAAGGCAAAAGTTGCCAACGCAAGATTGATGCGTTGGGCATTGACTCTGCAGCCATATCGTTTCCGGATCGAAGCAATCAGAGGGTCGGAAAATGTAGGGGCCGATTATTTAAGCAGAGTGTGATTTGCAGTTTTTTTTTTCCTACCATGATATTCTGGTAATGTAAATAATACGTTTCAGTTTGTATTTTTGCCAAATTCCGTGATTTTCTAAAAGTGCTTCCACTTTTTTTTTAAGGGGGGAGGTATTGTCACGGAATTGTATCGTTTATATCAATATGTATATGTGATCAAAAATGTATTCGGGTTTCGTTTCCGACTAGAGCGTTACTCGGGGGTTGTTTATTTTTTCGGCTCTAGTTATTTTGAAATACTGAGCGCGATTCACCCCATGCTGCACGTGCAAATTGCCTGCAGTGAAAACTCACGTACCTAGCTGCTGCGCATATGTCACAGCTAGAGTACATATAGAGCGAATTCTCTATAAACAAATTACACTACGATGAGTCTTGTCAGAAAGCTTACCTCTTTACGGGAGCAAAACTTCAGCTGTAGAGGTATGTGAAATTTAAGATTGTATTCTTTGTCACTATTCGTTTTATATGACATAATTGTTTCATATATTAGATGTTTTAGAATTTATTCTAAATTCTACAGAGAGTCAATACCTAGGTCATACAACGCCATGATATTAGAAATACTATAGGCTGGTTCAAGTTAGCTATTTGTTGTAACTGAACAGACGGGTATTATTTAATTATACGCGGCATGCATTGAATGATTAATGTAATGTGTAACGAGACGTAATTCATGTGCGCGCATGCGCAACATATATCAATACAAAAGTACTAACCGTGTCATATGTACTACACGGTTTAGTTGTTATACTTTTAGCTGTTCCTTATGTATGGTTTGGTGGTGTGTGAAGTCACAGAACTCTGGGTGGTTTCGTGTGACGTGTACGCTGTGTCTGGTGACGTTGTTTCGGAAGAGTGTACTGGTTTTCTCGATGCGAGGGACCAAGGCTTCTCGATCAACGGGTCTGTGTTAATGTGAAGGCTCTCGAGGGATCCTTCAACAGGCTGGGAGGGGTGGACCATGCGTGGTAGCTCCTTGACCATGGACTAGAGCGGGTGGAACCGTAGATACATCTTGGTAGTCAAACGGACGCCACGATAGTTATATTTATTGCGTGTTCCATTTGATTGTTATCTCAATATTGCTATCTGTGCAAAATTACATTCATTCCCATTTCAATATCGCTATATGTGTGATAGATTCATAATTTCATACATCCCCATTTCAATATCGTTATATGAACGACATATTCATAATTTCATACATCCCCATTTCAATATCGTTATATGAACGACGGATTCATAAATTCATATTCCAACATCGCTTGTTAAATTGATAAATTGACGAGTTAACAGATTGATGGATAAATGAGTATTCTATTGATAAGTGCATAAATCACATGCTTTGGTCACCCTTGGTACTTAATAAGACCTTGTTTATATTGGGGTGTAAATCATATACTCTTATTTGTCGATTGGTGATAGGATGCTATTCACGTTTGTTTAAAATTCCATTTGTTAAATCCATCTTTGATTTTTCTCGTTGAGTTACTTCTTGTTGATAGTTCCATGTTAGGAACTTTATAATTTTCCTTATCTTTTTGTTATAATGGTGTCAGATTTGTTCATCTTTAAATTGCGTTTATAAATAAACATCTTATTAACGCAATTGCTTTCGGTGTCTTCACTAATCCAGTCCTAACCCGGCTTCATCCTGTGACACTCAGTTTATGTAGTGATACTTTGCACAGTCAACTGAATTCATGCCATATAATTGAAAAAGTAAGCGAGGAAATCAGTCAAAATAGTGCATACAATAATGGAAATCGACTTACAGTTGCCTTAAACGCTAAATATGCCTAATATATATATATATATATATATATATATATATATATATATATATATATATATATATATATACTTAAAAGATTATTCAAAAGTCAGATGATGAGGAAGAGGATGATGATGGCAAAATGCCGAACACCACGAATTTTGTGAAAACCTAATTTAAGACTTTCATGCATGATATATCCCATCAAAAGTTTGATTCAGAGATATTTACAAGGTGTTAATTTTTTTGTATTCTAGAGTGTGTTAGTCCCACCTTCAGAAACGCAGTTGATTGTCCGAGAATGAATGCTCCACGAGTCATCTGGTACTACGAGAAAGCTATTCGCAGATGCGGAAAGCTCTCTGGATGCTATCTTGATCAAGACCCGGGCGTGTACCAAAATCAAGAAGAATGCACACGTAGATGTGTGATAGAACCTGCACAAACACTTCCTGTTGTCGATTTTAATAGTGTTCATACACCGCCCATTGATGGTCGCGATAAATAATATGTATGAATTGCGTTTATTGAGCAATAAACCATCGACTCACGATTGTCTCTCTTTGTAATGACAAGACGGATTGTCAAATTAGTTGAAAGTTTCAATTAATACCAAACTTCTGCATTAAAACATAATATTCTTGAATTTCAAAAAAAAAAAAAAAAAAAAAACCCTTTAACACAACACCCTTCTCATCCTAGTACATCCAGCGTATGATCTTGGGGTAGGGTGTGGTTGTGGCGGTGGTTGTCACGTAAATACAAAAACTATTATACACATTTTAGGAAAATAAATTTATACTTCAAAGTATGGTGTCAACTGTTTCTATCTGATACGGAGTTGTAGTAAAAGCTCTATTTTGTTTTTCAACATGCATTGATAAGCGGTATGACTTTGTCTCCATTCTTTATTCGAATAATCTGCTAAATATATAACAACTCAACGAAATCGAAAAGATACTGGAATATGTTAGACATCCAATGTGTCATGGACAATGGTGGTTTTGTTACACTACTTGCCTATGATAGTGTCAGACCAATGATTTCCACTTCAAGAATGATGACGATCAGCCGTTTTACCAGTATATAAACCAGTCAACCGGTTCTCGAACAAATAAACAATCATTGTTTATGTACAAAAATGGACATCAATTGGAAAAATCAAAAGATAGTTCATGCAGCCTAATTTACTGTCTTTTAGCACAGGTTAAGAAGGCGCACGTTCATTGCGATAAATCTTCATAATGTCCCGTTATGTCAGCATGCATGACGCCACCAGATGTCACTCAGAAGCGCTTGCTATATCTTGGCTTTGGCTTATTCATATTAGCAATAGTTATCTGGTATCAATGTACGGATTTCCAAGGTTTATGCGTTGAAAAGGTTTCACCTACCTGATGTCGGTAAGATGAAACCAATAAAACAAGCCTGAAATTAGTGTATAGTTTTCACGTACAAAAGTAGACATATTATTGGAAAATAGAATCAAGGTATGTACCATAACTTTTTTACAGATTAGTGTTTGCCTAGTGTTATCGAATTCAGAAGCTATGGCTGCCTCTTTGAAAGAAAAAGAGTTCAATCACAATGTACTATATATATATATATATATATATATATATATATATATATATATATATATATATATATATATATATATATATATATATATGAGAGTTATAATTGAAAAGTGTAGTGGGAGATATGTATATGTACATACAATAGTTCAACTGCTAAGTGGACTTTAAAGTTATATTTTTGGTGAATACTAATTGCTTTATATGCGTTAACTTTGACACTAAATAAAATATGTGATGACTAGATTTAATATTCAATTTCTGTTTTTTTGTTGTTGTTTGTTTAGCATTTATTTCGTGTAATTTCTAAACGAATTGCAAGGAACTTGGTTGTCGTTACAACTGTCCATATAGATTTTATTAGTATGAATCTCATAAGCTTCAAGCAATACGTACTTAAACCTTCTAACCATTAAGTTTTAGTTTTCATTTTGAAATAATAGCGACAAAAAACTTGAATGGTTTTGATAAAAATATTTTACTACTATGAAAAATAGCAGAGGACACCTAGGAAAAAAAATATCTTCCACGGCATATTTCTATACAACCCTTTGAAGAAATTAAACCTACGTGTTGTTTGACTATCACTATATTATAACAGAGTATGACGTTTACGAACGTATTTGTAAGGAAGATGGGTATTGGACGACAAAAGTAAAGAATAATTTGAGGATTTTCATAAGTATAAATTCTTAATTCGGTTTTACTTTCAAGAAAGAACACACGCAGACTATTATGTGTGCTCCACTTAGAAGTAGAAATCCTACAACAAATGACGCGACGGCTTAACTATGATTTAATTGTTTTGTCTTTGGAAAAGGAAAGGTGGCATTACATGTGTCTAATTGTTTGATTATTTTCATAATCTATATAATAAAATAAACAGTAAAATTATGATGACAGAGGCTCAACAATTTTGTCGTCATTTGTGACACATCAAGTATACGTCAACTTACTTTGTTATATTGATCCCAATAAACTGTTATAAAACTTTAAGAGCCTTATATCATATTTAAATCATAACGAGTTACTGAAAACAATATTTGGGTTCAATGATCAATTGAAATTAGAGTGACAAAAGAAGAGCTGTGAACCATATTCAAGCATAAAACTACTACGCTTGCATTTATGTTGTATAATATATTACACATATTCTCAAATGCCATCCGGAGTGCCCTCAAATAGATTGCGTCTTTTATAAACACTGGCCGACTTTTGAATCGTGCAAATTTCTGAATACGATCTTATCCCATAAACCAGTCGTTGCTTATTTCAGCCAAAAAAATAATAATAATAAAAACAAAATCTAAGAAATATCCTTGTCAGTGTAAGAGCGAAGTGATCGATAAACCAAACACCAATTGGCACAGCGGAACCCTGTAAGGACTAAAGTTGCAACACTTGCGAGTACATGATGAGAGTAAGCATGCAGGAGCAAAAAGCTGAATATTCATTGACCTAATATTACATGCAAAACTAATAATGTGGTCTAGCTCGTCAAATGCAAAATATGCACCCTCCAGTATCTTGGAGAGATGGAAAAACATAATAAATGATAGAACCTTCACACATCTCATTGGATGACCCAAAAAGAATTAGCATGTAGCCCTATAACTGAAACTTTTACATCCCCTAAAGACACTCAAAACGGCAGTTTGAGCCGGGAGTAATTAGAACAGGCCTTTTCACGCACATACATAATTATTAGTGCTATTATTATTATTATTATTATTATTATTATATTGTTATTATTATTATTATTATTATCATTATTATTCGTGCAATAAAATTATATTGGGAATTTGATATTTGACAATGACATATCCAGGACAAAATGTACTAAAGGATTATTCCCTGTCCATCATAGCGTATTGTATCACTTGGAACATACAGCATGCTCCACTATTATGGTAGTTGAAGCATCAATATGCAACTTCCATATTGACTTCATAAAATTGTTTTTATGACTATTAAATTATATACCTCAAAGTAATTTACTATAACTTTAGAAAAGTAAAGATAAATAGTACCATACGATTTATCTTGATCTAGTGTAAAATAGAACTTTTCTGCATCGAGGAATTTGAAAGTCTTTCTCTTAGAATTGCACCGAATCTAATCTGTATTTGCATATAGCCATATAGATAATAAGCTATAAAACGTTTTGTGCAGATTTTATTACTGTGGCTTTGTATCATGTACTATATTTTAGCATTGTTTGAACTAAAGGGCATACACGTACTTCTCTGCTAGGTTTCAATGTTACACAATTCCACTGTGCGTTTCATCGATGCATTAATAACAATGATTATTATTTAAATATTTTAATCTGTCGCCCATGATGAGTTGCTAATGACTCGATATATATCTATTAGGATTCATGTTGAACTACAATACATTTTATCGTTTGGACTTGACCTGATACACGAAAGTACTGGATAAAACCTTCTTGGAAGATTACTTGCATATCTTTTGACCGATGTTTGCAATTTTAAGTCATTTTGTTACAAAATTTAATCAAAAATACTTTTAAAAAAGATTTTCATCAACATTTTTCCTTTGATAGTTATTTTCTAAGACTGTTATTAAATTTTCCCCACTGTTAGATTTATTTAAAAAGTACACCAAAACACGTTTTAAAATAACTTTGTTCCAAGTTTTTAAAACTTTTACCTAATTTGTATGGAATTTAGGTTAGCTTTGGAAAGATCTTCGTACAAATTTTACAAAAAAAAAAAAAAAAAAAAAAAAAATACATCACCACTGGTCGCCAAACTGTTTACTTAAAAGACAGAGGTCACTGATCGTCTAAGATTTACTAAACCAATCAAGGCCACTGATTGCCACATATTTACTAATAACCGCGGCGACTGGTATTCAGAATTTTACTAAAAATCCGAGACCAATCGTAGTCAAATTTGTAATTGAAAATATTTAGGTCACTGGGCGCCAAAATTTTACGACTCCTCTGACACCAGGGCGCCGACTTTTCTTATAAAAGGGCCACCCCAAAATTATAGGATGAAGAGTCAGCGCGGATCCCAAATTTTATATCAATAAATCATGAGATTCAGATTTAGAAAATATACAAGTAGCACACCTAATTCTTATCCTGCAACCAAGTGTAGTGTACCAGCTTATATAGGAATAGCAGGTCTATATCACAAGATACAAATTGTATACAGAAAATGCCTATTTTATAAACAAGCCATTAAATATTTTTGATTAATGCAAATAGTGGAATATAGGATGGTCGATATGATAAAGACATGAGCCATATATCTTCCAAATAATACCAGAAAAGGAAGTACGGTGGACTTATTTCTTTATACGAGTTAACAGCGCACTAAGATTCGAACGATATAAATTTTAGGTGGCCAAGTAAAAAATGAAAACTGCATTAACAAGGTCTGAATATACTGTTCAAAACACCTTAACAAAACTGTTTGCATATTTAAGTTTAAGTGAACAAGGTTTTGACGCAGAAAAAAACATTACATCAAGATTTCAACGCTATATTTCCGATTCAAAAGATGGAGTAATCTATTTAGTTGGTGGGGATGACATATTTTTGATACCCAGTGATATGGTAATGAGGATAGATCGTATAGATGGTTAAAATAATAATTTACTAAAATGATCAAATTCAGTTAAATTAGGAATAAATCCTGATGTAAATATCGAGGTGGCAGAAATTGATCAACCATCTGTAGTAGTTCGCTAACAGACAGACAACACAAATGACGACACTAACACGAATTATATAGAGAAACCTACAAAAAATATGTCTGATAATATAGATCATGAAACAAATAAACAGGTATTTATTATTATGTCTATGCTTGTACGAGCTGGTGCAACTTATATTGTGTAATAGATTAATAAATTAACTAACTTGTTAATAGAATAGTTAATAGAATCCTAATCCTAATCCTAATCTCTAATCCTTTTTGTTACCACAAATAAAACTTCTGGATAAATTCCGAAGAACAAACTAATCAATGCAAAAATAAGCAGATTTGCATTATCAGCAGTTAAGAAATACTTTTCCAGACCTATGTTAAACGCCATCGTAATACACTACCATTGATACTAGACAACGATGCTGCTGCTACGTTAAACAGGTATTCAACAATATTTTTCAAACTTTTTTGAATTTATGAGTGAATCAGATATCTTTGCTGATCCCGCCTCTACCACTACCACCCCAGCGCCACCACCACCACTACCACCACCACCACCACGGAGTGGCAATCCTTTTACAAAACAGGTATTTTAAAATTAGTATAGTAAATGGAACATACAAGGAAATGACTGGTAAACATGACATTTTTGTAAATGCTAAATTAACTAAAGTATCAAAGTCATTGTCAGATGCAATAATACTAGCAGTGACATCTTTGACAAGTAGATTTCTTCTAATTCATAACTAACACGAATTACAGAAAGAGTTGAAAGAAGACTACTTTACAACAGACGGAATTAGATACTCTAGTGAGTTTGTTTTTTACTTTTAGGTTTTGACTAACAATTTCTACATTAAGTGCTAGCTTGATAAATTTTAAGGAAATTAATATTAGAATGGAACGCTAGGAAAGCGTAGGAGAAGAAAATGAAACTCAAGTTCTAGATGACACCAGGCTGCTCCACACAATGATCAAGTTAAGTTAGATAGTCAGCAACTATTTAAGATATTTGTAACTTTACGATAACTTGAAATAACTTGAAGAAAACTTGAAAATAACATGAAAAAGAACAACAAATCTTGAAAGTAAGCCGAAGATAACTTGAAACGAACTTAAATCTGTTTTGGAAAACTTTAATTTACTTAAAAAATAAATGGAAGGAAACGAAAAAGTACATCTGAAGAAAAACTATTGGTTCCTATATCACCAGAGAAAGGAACTTTACAAAAGAGTAAAGCTTTCCGTAAAGTTGAACTTGGCAAACAACTTGAGAAACTTTCACTTGAAGTTAAAAAAGCCGAAGCAGAAAAAATGTAAAAATAAAATATGACTACTAATGAGTGAAGTTGCAGAACTTATGGCGAACGGAACTCGCATGGAGGTTACAACATTTCCTGCTTGATAGCTGGCGCAGTGGTTGCTATAGAAGTATGTATCGTATATTTAAAAATAAAATAACATAAAATAAAAAAAGACAAAGTGAATACTAAAATATCTTTCCAAGAGCCAAATAGAATCAATCCATTTTCAGAACTGACGTAGATTAATAGTGGATTAATTAGCAATTTAATATAAAGTTATATTAATAAAGGAAAACGCCAAACTAAAAATAGATCTTAAACTATTTACCTTAAGTTGCAGTGTGTTTTTGAAGAGGATATTTACTTTTAAAAAGATTCCAAGTCTAACATGGCTATGGAAGATTTACTAAAACTGGTTATTCTAATTTCTTGGAGTCAGTTTGCAATTGACTATCTAATAACACAAGGAATACTACCAGACAAAATAATTAGATAAATAAGTGGTCCTACCTAAGTCATAGAATTAACGTTAAGCTGATGAAAAGTTATGAAATTAAGAATGATTTAATTAAAGAGGTATAACATTAAAGACGTGTAAGAAAAACACATTAAAACAGCATAAAGGTTATTAAACTTTGTAGATGTTGGTATAGCAAGTGTTTCCGATGGAATGGATGCTGCAAAGCTTTAAAAGACAAGTTGGTATATTATTAAATTTTAAAATACGAAAAGATTCTAACCTCTGCTATAACTAACTAGATATTACTGATGCAATGTTTAGTAAACCAAGGAAGTAAGTCAGAATGAATTTAATATAATTGTTACCGAATGCAACAAAGGGTTGGAACGAGACGTCGGGGCTGCTTCCCGAGGACATATGAAGACTGCTTCGCAGGACACTTAATTACGATTCTATCAAGTTATTCAAATGGCGAACTCTGAGTTACCTAATGACAAAGTCTATTTACATTATTGTGGAAATACAGCTCCAGAACGAGACATATTTTTCCAAATCCCATTGATAAGAGAGATGTAAAATTATAGATAATGTTGCAGGGAATACAGCTTGTAGTTGTTATTACAATATTTAAAATAATCAAAAACACCCCCCTACCCCCCAAAAAAAATCCCCAAAAACCAAAACAAATAAAAAACAGTATATTATACTATATAACAGACAATAATGAAATCAATACGATATCAATACTTGACGATTTATATAATCATGAAATCTACATGAAATAAGTCAAAGAAAGATGTTGAATGTCAAACACATAACTCTCAAGTTTTATTAACTCCGAGTGATAATTACACAATACATACAACCAACTAAAACTCTAGGATTTAATAATGAAGATGTCTTAGTACCAGATGTTATTATAGATGAAATAATTGAAAAGTTTAAACTATAAAAGAGACATAGACTTTGAATGAGGTTGGAATATCCGTTTGATTACAAGGTAGAGATTAACTAGGTTTCCAAGAGATTAACTAGTCAACCTTACTGACATAAAATAAAGTATTCACATTACCCACACGATAACGTTGATCAACCTACGGTGAAGGGGCAATTTTATTTATCATGATATTGTATCTCGTGATGGTAGAAACCTAATTAAATTCATCACTTGGTGATTTATAGTTTGGCTAAATAAATACGCTTTGCACATATCTAAATTGAGATTCTTTTTAACAACATATTTCTTAATACTTTAAATATTTTCTTTTCTACTATGTATATAGTCCTAAATGCATAACGCTTGCTTCTAAGGCCACAAAATTCCATTATAGGTACGCCATTCATCTCGAATCTGATATATTATCATTTTTGTAATCCATTGTTATAATACCATATATTTTGTTTGATACCATTGTAGACGTTGTCTGTTTCAACACTTAGGCTCAGAGAATCTGTATCAGACATTTAGTAACTTCATTTTGTCGCCATGTGGGTTATACATCAGCAACTTACTTACTCTAGCACTTTAAGTCCAAAATAAATTGAATTGGTTAATTGTATTTATCTGATGTTTAAACTAACTAATACCATATCTTCATTTATTATTGTTCAGCTTAACATGACTATCAGTTTGAAGTTTAAAATATTTATTCTTTAAGCACATGTTTTTATATTATTTGTCATTCCTAAATTTTCCATTTGTTTCCAGAGATAACAATTTTTATTAGCGTAAAAAAAATCTTTTTTAAAAGTCACTGGTAGATTTTTGTCCTAAAGATATATTAAGGTAAATACATGATTTTAGTCACGGATCCTGGTCGAATATAATTACTCTATGTATCTTGTTTAGTTTCATTCCTGACTAAAGATACAATTTCAAATTGAGATAGTAAACAACGTAATTTTCTTTGCTTTTAACGTGTTTACTAATTCAGGTACTGACGGTTTTGTACCATTTTAATCCTCTTTTTTTCGAATGCTTTTATTTGTTTATCCATTTAAAGTTTCTAACTGGTACTGGCTGGTACATGACACAGCCATTCCAGTTGTTGGTGTAAGGCACATACCGTATGACTTTGATCTTGATATATCGTACTATTCCTTATATTATTCAAGATTTGCTACAATTTATCTATTATGTATCATACTTATTCCTCTGATTACTGATTCACTCATTGAAACATATCATAATCTTTTAGCAATTTCTATTCTACCTTACTTATTTTCATACTAGCATTGTGAATTAGTCTTGATGAACTAAAATAATGTACTGGATCTAGTTTAGACTTATTCATACAGACAAATCCGAATTCTTCAAAATATCACCTAACATTAAAATATTTTTCTTTACATATTTGTCGTGAAGATTGCCAAGATAATTTAATTTGAAATGCTTCACAATATCTTATACAGACTAGTAACCATCTGTTCTAATAACTGATCATGTGAGTTTTAAATTAAATATTTCAATTGGGAGGTAGTTCAGTGTCATTAATTCTTTCAAGTGAATCCCAATATTCGTATTAATAAATGTATTTTCTTTTCTCCAAAAGTCTGGTCTCCATTTCCAAGAACTTTGTATCGTTTCGATGAATTTATCATCGTTTAGATTTTCAGCAAGTTGCCTATAAGTGATTGTAAGTGATTGGCCTATAAACCTATACATATCTAGAAACTTTTTCGCCACCATTAACAACTTTATCTTACTGAACGATAAATAGTTTTTGTCAATAATTAGTATATTTAATTCTTCTTAATCGGGATTGGTTTTAGCTAAAGATTTGATAACGAGACGAGAATTGTATCCAGATATATTATGAATAAACGTTGGAATATATTTTAGATATTTACAATTTAAATTACACTGTAGATGTGCTGGACCTCTATATTTCCAGCTAAGTGATCACGATATTTTGTTTGGTACTCACGGACCCCATCTTCTTTTCACAGATATGGCATATACTGCCAGAATTATAATGTTTTATATCTGTATTAGTGAATATAAATTCAGTAGCCTTACTTCGTCTTAGTTCTCCATAAACAGTTTTTGCAATTCATCCCACATGTTCATAAATTATAAATATTATTTTCCTCTGTAAACTATGGATTCGGGCTCCTTGCGCGAAGATGTAAGATAAAGGCAAAATTCTGCTGGTTTGTGTTTTGCTGTCTTTATTGTCCATGATACATTGGACAGGGCACCATAAATATCAGTTGTTGGCTCAATTATACTTTTTCAATCACAATAAAGAACAAAATAAACCTTTTTGCTGACTTTGACTACCGAATACTCTTTTGTCATTACGTCTATTATATTAGATGTTCGTCTGCATAATCTTTTGTGTTCTTCTAATCTTAATACTTAACAAAGACATTCAAATCATTCTTACAGAAGTGTTTTTATTGTGTATTTCGTTTATCTGAGATGAAACCAATCTTGATAAATTCTTTATTACACAATGATGATAATGGAGAGAATTATTCTCTTCTTTTTCAAATATGAATACAAGATCTACATGTCTGTCTCTTTCCCATATCGTTATTCTAGCTGTCCTTATAAGTTTTCTACTGGCTATATACATTGGCTGATGTACTAAATTAATTCTCAAATGCATTTATATCTTGTATAGTATTGGACATTTATTAAACCAGTTTTTATATTTGTCAAGGTTATATTTTTGATGCAAATACCGATGATTCCTATATGGATTTAAAATAGATTATATAGCATAAATATATATATATATATATATATATATATATATATATATATATATATATATATATATATATATATTCTTTATTTTGTACATTTAGACAGGATTTATTGTGTTTTATCAAATTTGGTAAATCTACGTATGACTATCCTGTTAAAGTTATTTAATTTATCTTATTAAAAAACAACGTGTATCTATCTTTGTTTCCTGATCAAATTTTGTTTCTAGTATATCAAACAGTTCTTGAACTTTCAATATCATTTTTGTTCATTATGTTTTCGCGTCTGTTTCCGTTCTTACGGGTTGTATCTAAATGCCTAATTTGTCTAAGTATAGCTCAACTTTGAAACAAATAACAAAATAAAAAATTGGTTAGTTTCTTCTCCTGCTTCAAATCTGTAATAATTTAATAGTTTCCTTTTTAACGAGAATTATAGCTTTTTTCCAAGAATTGTTTTGCTTGTTTGGTTTCATTGACAATTTTTCTTATTTGTCTTCTGGATGGTAGACGAATTAGAGAAATCTGTTATTTCCTTCTTTCAGATTTTGTTATGTTTGCATCAGGCAAATTTTGTACCATTTACATATTATTATTTACTTTCAATCAAACGTTTGTTGAAATATTTTTAGTCGTTTCCAAATATAAAAATTCCTGTGAAATTTAGTTCTGTTTTAACGGAACATTTAGTCTCCTCTTACAGTTTTCCCGCATCACAAGTAATTTCTGTTGGTTGTAATCTGTTATTTTATCGTTTAGTCCAATACTATTGAGATTTCATTATATATGCACAATCTTTACATCCTGTGCACTTAGTATTTCAACTTTCTATTTGATCAACAGATTTCATTTGATACCATGTAACTGGTTTCATTTACATTTCCTCCAGCACAATACTACATAGATTTTATTATATTTGCAGTCTTTACAGCGAGCGTAGTAAGTATTTCCAAGTTTCATTTCATTACTAGATCTAATTATATAGCACGTATAGAGATACTTGGTTCAATATATACAGTGTAACTTTCCTGCATATAACTACTACAATATTTAGGACGGGACGTGACGTCTGGACTGCTTCGCTGGTACTGCTTGAGTCGTCAGAACTCTTTTAGTGAAATAATAATTTCTTCCTGCTCCCAAATATGAAAAGATTACTCACGCCCATTCTATTTTAACAGCACATATTTTTTGCCATTCATTTTTGTTGTTGTTTTTTTATAATTTTTTAACATTTTCTTAATCTTGTAGACGTCATCTTTATTGTCGTATAGAAATAACTTCTCCTTATATAATATTCCGTCAATATTCCATTCCTTTGAGTCTTGTAATTTATATACTACAGGATTAGATTTGGATTCAAAGAAACCAGCAGGTCAATCGAATTGTAAACAACGGGTTTTGTTGTGCATTTGGAAGGTTGTGCAGAAGAGATTATGAATTATGAGGAAATTTTACCCTGAAAATACAAATAAAATACATTCAGTGCAAATATACATCACAATTCAGTCATCAGGACATTACTTATTTTTGCATGTACACATCAATCAATTTGCCAGCACGTTCATTCTGAATTAATTAATAGCTTTCATATTCATTAATTATTCAGACAGAGAGATAAGGAAACAATAAAGCTAATACGCAAGGGTACATATAGAATGACAGACATGTATAATCAGAAAGAGAAGTAATACATTACAGATGTATAAGCTGTCAGTGTGATGGGGCAATAGAGGGAGCGAGCAGACATACATAAAGGCACATGGACAGAACTGTAGTCCCAGATAAAATAAGCATATTGAGAGACTTTTATATACACGACAAAAGCAGCACACGTGATGTAAGTCACATCTTATGTTTTAAATAGTAGGCAAGTATTTTTTTATGAATGTCAAACAACCAAAGTTAACACTATGCGATAAAGCAGAAATAAAAGCAAAGCTATTCTATTTTAAGTTTGTCCTCTTATGTAATGATCAATGACTTTTTGCACTTAAAGCAAACGTGTATGTGACAATGAGGCTTTATAACGACACATTTCCAATCATAATATTGTTTTATTTACGATAAACTTCCTTAGAAAGTATGAGTACAAAATGACAAGAAATGAATGCTACAATCTTACAAGCGTTTTAAAGATATGTTAAATTAGTATTCCGAATTCAATAAATAAAAGTCGCATGCGACTAAGGCTAAACTAATTTAGTTATGTGAAGTAAATTTAATAACGTATGTATTTTTGCATTTTTTATATGAAACTAACTGTTTTACATGCAATATAATTCCTGTAATAAATTCAAGAGTAAAACGTAATTATGCTTCTAACTTCTATTACTACATGCACTCTATCGTTCCTATTATCACTTGCAGCCAGATAGGTCAGTGGGTCAACGAAGCCAAGCCCAACGCGTGACCCACCTATACTGCTTGGGGGCAGCGTCAATATGTCAGCCCTAGAATAATAGTAGAAAGTATTCTCTTGCCTTTGTTCTGTCGTTACTTAGGTCAGCTGAGTGTGGGCAGTATTACATCTTCCGCTTGTTTTAATTATTTGATATTTATTCTTACTGCTGACTATCTCTACCTATACAATCACTGATTTTATTTATCACTTCAGTTACATTCACGATGACTGGAGACGAACCATTAAACAGAAGGCAAAACGAATCTTTAGCTAACTGCTAGTACATCCGTCCAAGCTCAAGAACAAGCTAGTGACGCTGGTGTTACTGTTGGAAAACTACATGTAGGTCAGCATACCATCAAGATGCTTACATGATAAGATATACTTGTACTTTTGAACATTATGTGCAATGTCCGATGGTTATGAATGGAGTACGACAGAGAAGAAAACAGTTACAATGTGTTTTTTTTTAAATCCAGGATATTGTATACACTTATATGCTACCTCAGGACCGGGAACATATTGAAATGATGTGTAGAGCATATTTTGTGTTTTCATACTGGTTTATTATTCAACATTTTATAGTAAATCAAGAAGAATTAATTTCTACAAATTCAGATCATATCACCAGCAGCTTCATACCAAATGAAAAACTGGACGTGCCGATATATACAGATCAACCCTGCCTTGCAGACCAGTGGCCCAGCAAAAAATGGATCAAGGTTTTGGGATGTTAATTCTAGCATGAAGCAAGCAAATCAACAAATGGCTTGAATTTGAAGCAGACCCAGAGGGAAACAGCACCAAAATGATGGCGTACATTAAATCTACAATATTGAAAACTCTACTAAAAAGGCACCTAATTACTGTAGATACATTTCATCGTGTGTTACAAATACTATGATATTTTAACAGATAAGTTTGAACCGAATCTTTGAGACCCGCTTGTCGTAAGTTCATCTCGAATTAGCCGTGTTTATACATGTTCATTATAACATTCACAGCAATTTAAGAGAACTGCGGGATTGCGGACCTAATCTGTTGTGATAAATTATATTTTGGTATATTTTACAGTGAACGTGCATAATAGCAAATTAAAATCCAATGAGACAACATACTAACTTTTGACATTGTTGGCAAAGCACTATAGGTAACATGACGAAAAGTAGCGAACGGTGTAGAGTCTATTATTTTGATACAAAAATCGTCTCTATCCTATACAATGTAGTTTGCACTGATTACCCTTTGTCACAAAATGCTTTTTGTTTTATCTTGCTGCCAGTACAATTTCTATATTCAAGTGTCGCATGGAAGGATTGGAGAAAGCAGAAAAACTTTCAAGTTGGAATATTTACATTGTTGTAAACAAGTATACCAATTTGTTCACGCAGACTAATTCGTTACAACTTGCTCGCAGGAGACCTAGTTAAACTGATCCGTTTTCTTCATACTTTTAGTACTCGATTGTGTAAGTTTGGTTTCATCGTAGCAAAATAGTTCGATAAGACATATTTTGTTTACGTTATTCTGTTTGTAATTTTGCTTTTTTGTGTTCTTAACGTCGAAAAAGTATATGAACATCTCACAAGCGCTTAACCATTGTCTCATATTAGCTGCACCGTGATTTGATATATGACACACACACACACACACACACACATAATGTTTAAATGCACTTTCTCCAGCTAAATGTCGGTCGGTGAGGTAAACAAATCGCTTTAAATCACTACTGAAAATTTAATATTTAAGAAACACTGCAATTGCATTTTCAGGCACAAAAAACGAGAAAAATGCAGAAACATTTCGTCATTGTTCTCCTGTTTGTGTCCATGCACGGACTGATTGTGGCACAACTACCCCCACATCGACCTGGTAAGTTTGGCACTTTGCCCTTTTACTGCCCGACTGTCAATGTATATAGGAAATGTCTCTCTGTCAGTAAGTCTAAGGCAATTTTAGAAACATTTGCATGTTGATTTGAATCAAGACATAACATGCCGTGAACATGAACGAACTGTCTGGACACAAATACCATGAATAGTAGCTAATGTTTACTACAAACTAGTGAGTCTTTTCACGATATACATTGTCTCAAAGTGTAAACACGTCTCCTACGGATGATAATGAGAAGTGAGCATGAAAGCCGCGGGTATTGTACGAAGGGTCGTCTGAATCATAAAGGTTAATGTTACTACCTGCTGCAAACGACTTGTCATCATGTAATTACATATTTTGTACCGATACGTAACAACGATTATTAAAAGAATGCAAAAGACAGGCTGTTTATGCTAATAAGCATTACCATAGCATACATGGGTTGTATGTGCCTGCTTATAATAATATCCACCGCATGGAAACGATTGTCATTGCCAGCATCCAAAGGTGAGCTGTTGTTTAGCATTTCCAGACCATCAAAAAGCCATTGCCTGCCAATAAGCATTTCCAGAGTTTCAAAGTGTCCTCCTTTTGCATGCTAATACGCAATTCTGTTCAATGATATGGGTGTCATGTGCATCCCAGTAAACATTTATTTTCTTAATATGTAAATAGATGTCGGCCCTTACTAATAAGCATTACAACATCATGCAAAAGGTTATTCGTCGTCTGCTAATAAACATTTCCATAGCATGCAAAAGGGTAGTCGTCGTCTGCCAATAATCATTTCCGTAGCATGCAAAGGGTCGATCGTCGTCGTCTGCTAATAAACATTTCCATAGCATGCAAAAGCTAAAAAGCATTACCACAGTTTGAAAAGGTTTTCCTTTTTGCATGCTAATAAGCAATTCTATAAACTGTAAACATTCATTTTCTTAAGATGCAAATAGCATTCAATTCCCATAGCAGGCAGAGTGCATCAATTGCCTGGTAATATGAATTAAAGCTGCGTACACATGATTGCCTTTTATGTTAAGAAGCAATTATATAGAACACAAGTGGTAGCTTGTGCATTTTAGTGATCATTTCAATAATATTCAAGTGATAGCCGTTGGCTGCTAATATCATTGACCATCACCATTTGGAATTTCATGACTGAATTGTTAGAGCTGCGTGTTAGATCAGATCCAGCAACCAATCAGATACGACTTTCGCTCATTCAAAAGTTTTGGTTGCTTTGGTCATATGACTCGACTCGACAAACGTTATCCGCCATATTGTTAGTTTATGTCTAATCACGCGTTAAATGAACTGAATGAGAAAAGTAGTAGTGTGTGGCACTTTAGAATCTAACAAGGGTGAGTGGGTGTGGGCATGTTAAACAGGGTAAAAAGTTTATGGCACATACGGCAATTAACATTAGGCAGCCATTTTGAAATGTATGTTTTGTAACAGTGTAACATGAGGTGACGGTCTGCACTCGAACGGATATACCACATTACGTCATACGTTTCACATAAGAAGTTTGTTTGTTCTGTTTAGTTGAGAACGCAATCTAACCCGAATCAGTCTGTTTGTAACATGTTGGTTCTATTTTGGAGCATGTGTGAGTTTGTCTGCACTGTAAATGAAATGCCGTATTACGACATACGTTTCACACGAGGAGTCTGCCTGTTTGTAACGTGTTGGTTCTGTTTTGGAGGGTGATGTAATTGGTTAGAGTTTGTAGACCGGGAAGATAGGAGTTTGTCTGCACTCTAAATATAATTATATAGTTTGTTTCGCTTGATAAAAGAACTAACTTCTTTATAGCCCCTTACCACCCAATGATCCCCCTTATAATGATAGCATCTTTAACCCATTATATGATATTCACATCAGCCCTATACCCTCCTTTTTCAAAAAACAAAACTACCATCCTCATAATCCTTACATATCAATACCCAATTACCTACCATCCACCACATAGTTGTCTAATATTCAGCACCCAGTTATATGATGTCCACCAACCAATTATCTACTATCAACACCAGTGATCTACTATCCACCAACTAGTTATTTTACTATATATCGGCTAGTTATCTACTATCCAGAACCCAGTTATATACTATTTACCAACCAGTTATCTACTACCAACACCCATTTATCTACTATCCAGTACGCAGTTATCTACTATCCATCAACTAATTATTTACCATTAATACCGAGTTATATAATATCCGCCAGCTAGTTATATACGACCAGCATCCAGTTTTCTGGTATCCAGAACCAAGATATTCACTATCAACCCCAAGTTATCTACTATGTAGCACCCAGTGATCTACTATATACCAACTAATAATATTCTATCACCGCCCAGTTATCTACTATCCAACTACAAGTTAACTACTACCAAAACCTAGTTATCTACTGTCAACGCCCAGTGATCTACTATCCATGTACCCTATGAAAGAGAGAGAGAGAGAGAGAGAGAGAGAGAGTGAGAGTGAGCATTAACATTAAACATCCAGTGTATTTAATATTCAGCCGTAACATGGGCCTTACTCAACAGACCATACAATATCAATATTATTATTATTTACTATACCACATAAATTATTATTATTATTATTATTATTATTATTATTATTATTAATTAGACTATATTATTATTATTAGTAGTAGTAGTAGTAGTAGGAGTAGTAGTAATAGTATGGAGCGTAAGAAGAAACAGAAAGTAGGACATCATTTTTGCCGTATTATAGGGCAAGGAGTAATTTACACTGGGTTACTGTTTTTATAAGTTTATGAGGATATGGGTAAATACTAAGTTAGAAACGTTTATTGACACATTTTTCATTGATCAGTTTCTAAAAAGTCGTGTTATATTTATGAAAGCAGTAATATTTGATGTGTGTGAGATCTTAAGTCTAAAATTATGTCAGGTTGCATTGCCTACACTTGCCTACACCCTCTGCTGGCCTGTGCCACACTTTTCGTTCTTACATTTTTTTCTTCTCAATGTTACAAATCGTGGCCTATATTCTTTTAGCATACACTGACCGACTTGTTTTTATCTAATGTGGGTGTACTTGTTACAAAACCAGTTTTTCTTTCGACTTAGATTTAAAGTGCATAATAAGTTGCATACCATTATGATTTAAATCTAATCCGTTAATGTGTGTATATGTGTGTGAAACACAAACATACAGAGAGAGAGAGAGAGAGAGAGAGAGAGAGAGAGAGAGAGAGAGAGAGAGTGTGTGTTAAAGGGCAGTTATCTACCATCAACACCCAGTTATCTACTATCCAGTACCCAGTTTATTTAATATCCAGCTTTAACAAGGGTCTAACACAACAGACAACACAAATTATTGTAATTATTATAATATAATAGTTTTGTAACAAGTATATCTACATTAGATAACAAGGTCCGTCAGTCGAAAAAAAAAAAGGTTTCGTCAGTACCCCATAAATCGAAACTCAATTCAAAGTTGGATAAATATTTTAGCTGCTAAATTCCTAACACACGCTGGAACAGATCAAGTAAGGTCAGCAAGTACTGTAGTGGGCTGATCTAGAGACAAAGACACGGAAAATGTCACAAGAGGAAGCGATGTTAAAGCAATGCTTGAGATGCGCGCCGACACAGATTAGGGCTCACAATAGGCTAATCTGAAGTCTTTGCACCATACGAAAGAACCAGCTTTAAAGCCGAATTCTTAATAAATAAATGCCTCTAGATAAGCCATTTAAGAAAGTCTATGTTTATCTGCTAATTATCTATTTGTGATTGATGCTATTCATTTGTATACATGATGAGTAGAGCATTGTTGGCTTGTTTTCTCAATTAAATATCAGGGCTTTATTAACCAGGCATGTAACCTCGCTTTTGATGCTTTGCCGATGGAGGCAGACAAAGCCATATTATAAAAGTCAGATTCACTCAGATTTGCAAGACTTCTGTCTGAACAACAAATGAGATTCAGTCCTACGTTGACAGGAATGACGTACAGAACTCCTGTTCTACTTCGAAGACAATATATGGGGCACAATCATCAGGAACATTACCAATATTGAGTGTTGACGGCACCACACTGCTCACTGACAAAGAAAAGATACTATAAAGATAAGCAAAACACTTCTACAACATCCTCAATCTACAATAATCATCATTCTATGAGGAGGCAATCATATATCTTTCTGATCCTCCAGCGCTGACTAACTTTGACCTGCTGGCAAATGTCAAATGACCTGGAGCAGAGACTGTACCAGGAGAAGACTACACAGACATAGGCTTGTACGTGGCTCAGAAACTGGCTGAACTTTTTCAGTCAACATGACCCCAAAGAGAATTATACCCAAGTGGTACAAAAATCCATCGTCCACTATTACAAGCGGAATGGCAACAGACAGTTCTGCCAGAACCACCGGGTTGGTGATGTTCTTGCTGTCAATAACCAACAAAATCCTCGCGATAATTTTGCTGAATCGCTTTGTGCGTCACATGGATCAAAACCTTCTGCCGGACACTCGGTGTGGCTTCAAGGAAGGAAGAAGAAGCAAAATGATGGCGCTTGCAGGTCGTCAACTACAGAACTCCATACTGTGTACGGCATTGGTCGACCTGGTTCGACAATTGCATTATGGCATGCTTGTTCGCTTCGTGGGCAACGGTAAGTTTAAACCATTCCCAATCATCAATGGAGTCAAGAAAGTCTGCGGTAGGATGTTCTATGTCATGCTTACAGGTATTTTCCATGACAATGACAATGGAATCAACATCAAATATTTGACTGATGGAAAGCTTTTTAATCCGAGCAGATTACTGGGAGGTACTGGTCACGCACTCCAAATCGGATGATGACTGTTCCTTAAATGCCAAAGCCAAGTCTGAAACGCAACAGAGTTTGTGTCATTTTGCTTTAGTTTGCGAAATTTCTGGTTTGACAGTTAGTATCAGGAAGAGAGAAGTGATGCACCAGTCTGCACTATGAAAGCACTACCTATTGCATAATATCACAGTGAATGGTCAAACTTTCCAGGCAGTGGACAAGTTCATTTACCTCGGCAGTGTCACCTGCAGTCAACATAGATAGTGAAATCAACGTCAACATTGACATAACAAGTGTGGCCGTGGGTGGGCTATGCGCAAATATATTTGAGCGCAGAAGCATCAGCCTGCGAACAAAACTGAATGTCTACAAAGCCATTGTACTGCTGATCATGCTGTTTGCATGTGAAACATGGACGGTGTATAGGCGGCATGCCAAGAACCGGAAACATTTTTACATTAGCTGGCTGAGAAAACAGATTTAAATAAGACGACAGGACAAAGTTTGAGACTCTGTAGTTCTCACACGGGCGGACATTCCAAGCATTCACACTCTGCTAATGAAATTAAGTCATCAGGATGTCGGAGGAGATACTACCAACGAAGATCTTCTGCGGCGAGCTAAAGGTAAAAAGGCTATCTCATGGAGATCAGAAAAAGACTTCCTTAAGTCATCTTTGAAACACTTCGACTTTGAGGCCCGGAAATATGTTACACAAGATTGTTCCACCTGGCACAGTCTTATCCATACTGGAGCTACGGATAATGAGCTGAGGGGAATTCGCGGAGGCAGTGCAGAAGTTCGAGCAACATAAATTACAGAACTGCGGCACGTTTTCTGTTGAGGAAGCAACTCCAAGTGGCATCTCCTGTTCAATTTAACACAGACAGTTCAAAGAATAAACTGGCCTGATCAGCCACTCACGTGCTCATAGAAACAAAACCGGTTATTGATGTAATGGTCTCAAAGGGAAAACAGTAACACAATTTCCGCACAGTTGTTTCCCCATATATCAAATTTAGGTTTTGATGACAGAGACGAATCCTCCCATTTTCCGGTCTACTGTTGATAAATAAAACATATAGCAAAATAGATCAGAGTACAAGGAATATGTGTGCAATTAATATGGCAGTGATGGTAGCGTTATCTGTGACAGCCAGGACAGTGATGGTGATGACGACGATGATTGCCATTTTTTTCATATTGAAGGATGCAAATGGAGAAACTTATCTCCAACTGTTTGAGAGGAAATGTATTGCACATACTTAAGACATAACCAATTTACTGCATATAAATCTCCACTATTGTGTAAAATAGAAAGTTTGTGTCTGTATATAATAGAAGCCACCGTAAACTCCAGTTTTACTGCTGAGGTTACAATCCCCAAAGTCGAATCAGGACGTTGATCAAGCTAAACTGAAGACATTTCAGCTTTGACGAAAGTTAAAATTTACCAACCAAATTATTTATCCAGACGCAAATGTTCACTTTGGAAACTCATTTAAAATATTGTGTCAAGTTACAAATTCATTATATGAACGTCAACAAGGGAAATTTTTTAAAATCAAGACATGATCCTATACAATTCTGGCAGCTGTTAAAGGGCAAAGCCCCAATGAAGATAAATGTAAGAGAAACTAAACTAGCAAACAAATAACTGGTTAGATTATTTTTTATGAAGCTAAATGTAAGAAAAACTAAACTAGCAAACAAATAACTGGTTAGATTATTTTATTTTCTTATTAAAAATATATGGAGTACGATGAAGGTATTTCAAAAATAGCAAATGACAATTTTGAATTGACTAAATTAACTACAAAATTAATAAATAATTGACACTATTCACTACTTGAAAAATAAACTCATGCTTCCGACAAGATTCTACTCATTTATTACCAGTTGACTTTACTATGCATTTTTTCATTCTAAACGTTTTTTTAAATAACATTCTTGAAACTGGTGAATTTCCAAATAAACGATGTAGAAGTATAATATGCACGATATTCAAGAACGTTATCAAGAATGACCTAAGCAATAACAGGAGAAGTTCACAAATAAATACATTGTGGAAAATATTTACATCTATTTAGAGTAAATGATGGTATAGATGGGTAGAAAAATGTAATAGATCAGATACAGGTTGGTTTCTGGAAACACTACAGTACTTATAATAACATATTTAGTTTGCATGCAATTATTCAGAAGTAAATATGTAAAGCTGGAGTTAGATTGTACTGTTTATTTGTTGATTTTTATTTTGACTGAAGCCTTATATCGTGTGCAACATAATAAGCTGTGTATCCTTTTACTTATACCGAAAGGTAATGATCAAAATATTTTAGAAGTTTTAAAGAACATGTATTATTGTCTGAAAAGCTGCGTAAGAAACGAATAGTACCAAGCAGATATTTGATGTGGAAAGGAGACAAAAATATGTTCCAAGCCCAATTCTTTTATTTTCTCTTTTTATTGAATATCTACTTCATCAAATTCAAAGTAAATGTGATGGGTATTTGCATCACCGAGAAAATATCAGAGATCTTCGCAATATTATATGCAGATGGTGTATGTGAATGTTTGGTTACTACAGCAACATATTTATGTCATAGGTGAATTTTCTAATGAAATATGAATGAAAATTAATATAGCTCGCATAACAATAATTGTTTTTCAAACGGTGGCTTTTTGGCAAATTGTGAGAGTTGGTAATATAGGGGCAAAGCTTTTGAAATGTTTTCATTTTGATAAAAACATGTGGATGCTTTTCACATCTAGCCAGACAAAAGCTAAAAATATGTTGGCATTTCACGCTTTGAAATCAGTATCTAGAACTTTTGGGTATCTGCAAATATTTGGAAAATTACTGTAAAAGGATAAAACTAGGTAGGTTAGGATTTTGATAAAGAATAAAACAATCGTGTGAATGATATGTATATTGCAAATGTAGATAAATAATAAATGAATGAATGATCTTTATTTGCATATAATCGAATATCTATTAGCAAGTATATACAAATACATTTAAGTATGTTACAGTAAATAACAGTGTCACATTTGATACATTCAGTAAAGCAAATCTATCTATATACTTCTTTATATATACATGCCTTCCCATAGACATTCACATGTGCTTTTGCACACTTACACATTATATATGAATATACATATATACCCGTGCACATGCTCACACATAGACGTGTTCACTGTTCATACAATCATATTTTATACATGATATCAAAAGAATAAATAAATGAAACAATTTTCTATTTAGAAAGTCATGCAAAAGATGAGGATGAAAAGACGAAATATCTACACTTTTAAAACTTTTAACGACTAACATGAAACTTTTCCGAAATAAGTACACATTTAAATCAGACCTTTTGGAACAAAAACAAGGAATAAGCATAATATGTAAGAATGCTAAATCAAGAAATGAGGGCCAATATTTCATCTACTCTAATCAAACGTACAGGATTATAATATTTGTGACAACATTCCAACTCCAGTTAACAAAACCAATATGACCAGAGTGAATACAAATCTGTACATTGTTGCGCAATTGTTCTTATTCACCTTGGTAGTGAAACAACGTTTATTTCTCTTTCCGTTTCTGTTCTGTCTTTAAAGCTGAAGGCTGTTTATTCGTGATAATTTTACTTAAGGATGGCGACGCACAAATATTAAGAAACGTGTCTCACCGATACGGATCACCTGATGCTGTAGAAGTTCATAAACATTGGTTTTTACGAATACACAAGGTAATATCGTGTAGTAACAACGGTCGAAAACTCTTACGATCATGGTAATTATTAACCAGTGATAGTTCTGTGAATCTGTTTCCCAACAATACCTTGTGTTGATTTAATTGCAAATACCTCCGTTCTCACAACTGGTTCAGGAAGCCCACTGGAAAGTAACTTATTATTTTATTAATGATTGACATATTTTCGATACGATTTCAGCTTTGTTTAAGCATCAGTTTGGCAGGTGTGTATGATAGGAAAAACTTCCACCCGAGGGTTAGAAATATTCGTCCGACACAAGGCTCTGCGTTGTCAACCTTTGTCAGTAAGTTTATGTTTAATGTTTTTTTAGTATTTTTCAAATGAAGAAGAAGGGACGTGCCCTAAATCTTCTTCTTCATAGTTATTGTTTTAGTAAGCTCTGTCCATTACGCAAAATATTTTAATTTAGATAAAAGGTGTTGTCTTGACTTGTCAACATGAATAAGATTGCTAAACTAAGCTAAGCAATGTTGCATATGCACAGGGCAAGTCACCATCTCATTGAGAGGGAAGTGGAGAACAAAATCATCATTTTCCTCAAAATGGCGCAAGATCAAGATGAATATGATGTGCGCGAGGTGATTCAAAAGGGAAGGGAAGAATGGAAAGAGAAGCAACAACAACAGCAGCAGCAGTAGCAGCAAGGAGAACAGGTAGAGGAGTGGAAGATGAAGATAGATGAGGTGCAGTGAAGCCCACGACGAGACCTAGCCATCCCGGATATCATCATCATTAATATCTCAACATTCTTGGACAACAATATAATCCTCCTTTTCAGGGTCACTCACTTCTCTTAGAAAAGAGTAGCTACTCATATCAGCGCCATATTTTATTTGTTTGTGCCTGTCTTTGTCCTCCACAAAAACCTAAAATGTAAAGGCCCCTTCTACCGCAATGTAATATTGTGCATGTGGATAACGTGTATATGTATAAACACTCCTACCCTTACTTATTATATATCTAGCAGTCTCAACGATGATACGTTTTGTGACAAATTGAGAGGAACAGTTTCTTTTAGGTCTGCGCAATTTCTCATGACTTGTATTGTGTGTCATATCTACGGATGATTTTGTTCAAGTCCGCGTACCTAGTTGGTGGAATGTTTTTTTTCTTCAAGTATGTGCTTCAACCGTATAAAACGGTGCGTTCGCAAGTCTTGTACCTCCACTCCCCCATTGAAGCATCCTCTTTAACTGGAGCAGTTACACCCAGAATGCGGTACTGACCACTGAGGAGCACAACATCAGGAAGGAGAAACAGAAAGAGGGCTGGAAGAAGAGCAGCTGAAACTGGAGACGAGCTCTGTGACCCAGAGTGCAGTGCTGACCACTGACGACGGCCGAGCCTTCATCGCTAAGTACCAACCACCAGGAGAAATCACCAGGGACGGCTGAACTTAATGACTGTGTATACGGGGTTTTCCCTTTGGCTCTTGAAATCCCCTTTCAATCATAACTTTTTAAACTACAAATTTGACTTTTCTGATCCACGGTATAAAACACAACTATAAATTGGTGCAAAAATATATAGAGAGCTAAAATTTGAAGGGTAACAGAAAAAGCCATTATTGTAATTGTTAATTTTTTCACAAAAAATCCTTATTCTCATTTTTATTTCTGAAGAACAAATCCATTATAGAGCAAAGTTGAATCGAGGACTATTTAATTATTTTTTGTCTGTCTCGATCAATCTCATGTATAAGCGTGGACTTTATTTTTGTACCTGGTCACATTTGTATCATTGTGCAAGTTTTCTCCAGTATGCAATCAGACGATGTGTATTGCCATTACCATAGCAGTTTCAACCACTACTCTTTAAAAGCGAAGATTTGTTAAAACAACTTCTGAAGTTTACACTGAATTTTTCAGTGTAAACCTAACTTTGTATGCTCTAACTAAAGGTAAGAAAATGTTCAAAGGATGTTTTGCTGTTTTGATTGTAACGTCAGTATTCACGATGAGCCATGTTTACAAAGACCCTCTGTTTTCGTTCAGAAATGTAAGAAAAAGAATCCTTCATTATGTTTCACTATACGATAAAAGCATTGCACTCTCAAGATCCAAGTTTTGCTCTTGACACTCGGCAAACCCACGTGTCTGACGCACATTTCTAACCCTCGGGTGGAATTTGCCTATCGGACACAGAGGCCTATGAATGATGATATTAACTTTCCCTTTGACGCTATTGTATTTATCTACGAATGTCTTATTGGGTCGAGGTACAATAGTACTAACATGCAAAATGCATAAGGCATAGGAACAATAGTATTAACATGCAATATGTAGTAGGCATATGTACAATAGTACTAGCATGCAATATGTAGTAGGCATATGTACAATAGTACTAGCATGCAATATGTAGTAGGCATAGATACAATAGTATTAACATGCAATATGTAGTAAGCATATGTACAATAGTATTAACATGCAATATGTAGTAGGCATAGGTACAATAGTACTAACATGCAATATGTAGTAGGCATAGATACAATAGTATTAACATGCAATATGTAGTAGGCATAGGTACAATAGTATTAACATGCAATATGGAATAGGCATTGGTACAATAGTATTAACATGCAATATGTAGTAGGCATAGGTAGATAACGTCAACTTTATTAATATTCAGTGTGAACAATTCGAACCTAATTGTTGAATACCATTTGAATATTTTCACAGATCATAAAATCGAAAAATACTTACTTAATATTTTCAACTAAACATTTAAAAACGATCGGATTGAAATGTCTTTAGATATTTACTCAGTCTCAGACCACAATTAATTGACAACAATCACAAGTTTTTTCTGAGAAAAAAAATAATTAGTACGAAGTTCGATAATGTATTTCACAGCCAACATAGTTTGAAATGTTACAGGCCATGTTGATACTAAAAAGGTACACTTCTGAGTTTACAAAACTTAATAGATCGTTGAAATTGCCTGCTCTCCAATGAAATACAGTGTCACTTACTTGCATGTCATACAAGCCTGCTTTTGTTACCTCCCCTGAGTCGGTCCGTTTACCATATTAATAAACAAAACTAACATGCCAATCCATCACGAAACTTTGAAAATTTCATACATTAAGTTGACTGAGCATATGAAGCAAGTTACAAAACTCGTTTAGTTATAGTAGGAAATGTACAATATTTAAACATACCATAGAAGGAAGAGAAGTTTTGGCTGAATCCATCTGCAAGATGAATCTTGCATCTTACGTTACCATTAAAATATATATGAATTATTGCTCTGATAACTACAAGAAAATAATAATAATAATAATAATAAATTATAAAACGGTCTAAAACGGGTAAACTTCATATCTGTGTTATGCTGCCATGAGCCCCAAAAAGTTGTGTAAAAAAAAAAGAAAAGAAGTGTTTGTCGATATATATATATAAACTATATGAAAAAAGCCAACACAAACACATATATGATCTTAGGTGCATTTATGGAACAAATCTCTTCTGGTGGCCGCCAACATGTTTCTGCTGAGAGGTGCATGCATTTGTATTTTTGATCAGTTAATGGTCTTGCTTGCAGCTCGTTCCAGCATTCTTTTTTTCGGGGGGGGGGAGGACGGGGGGGGGGGGGTTAGAGGCAGAAAAGGTGGGACGTTTCTCTATTTCGTCTCTGTTTGATAAATTTGAGATATTTCCGGAATTCCTTGACTCCACTGTTAATTTTCGTTGGTCCGGAATCACGCTTAGGCGGAGGCTGTCCGATAATAAATGTAATAATAATAACAACAGAGGATAATTACTTGAATACACGCACTTAAAACTTGACAAGACCTTCAACGAAACTGTGCACCTATCATGATGAGTATGGGTAGAAAGAAACAGTATTTACGAGATGTATTTTCCGCATGGGTTTTTGTTATAAAGAATTTCATTGCAGATTTGGTTCTTGAAACTGTAATATGTATTCACTGAGTGTATTATTGCTAAGGTGTAAATGAGCGTAAATATTTTTACATATTCCACTGTATTTTACTCTGCTCTTTCATTCTTCTATCCATTTGCAAGGAATGTGTCACAAATATTGAATGTCCCGTTAACGTATATCCCCAATATGTTTCCTCTTTAAACCTTGCTTGCAATAAAAATAAGAAAACACATATAAACTAAACACAGACATAACACACACACACACACACACACACACACACACACACATATATATATATATATATATATATATATATATATATATATGGCAACCTTGGTTCCTTAATCAAGAACCAAGGGTTGCCAAGCCACTCCCTCTCCAGATCGATCCACAGCATCTATAGCTAACCTAATTATTGTTTTAAATAACGATCGTCTTGCGATGAAAAAAGCTAGAGCCCATAGTAAGTTAAATCAATTGACCATAGCTACAGTCCATTACACGTTTGATATTTATTATGAAGCCTACATGTCCTGACTCGGAATAAAAATACTTGTGTGCCAATGATTTAAAATGGAGAAACTGACATGCGATAGGTGTTGTCGTCTATGGAGGCCGCAATGATTATTCCCAACATCTACATACATACATACATACATACAGCGCGGTTTCCAGATAGGCACTTAGAAAATATGGAAATCGCAACCCACCAATTTTATATAGGAGTAAAAAAGACTTTAAACCGCTGTCTAGCATGTGCTTTCGGGTTTTAAAGTAATGCGCACTTGAGAATATTTTGGTAATGTAGGCAGAGTCAATGCTCTGTAAGACTGTCAGTGGAAATATTATTTTATCATGTTTTGGAGTAAAGTACAGGAGAAAAAACTCATCCACGATTTGATAGAAAGAAACACTTGAGGTGCATGATAGACAATGTTAAATCAACATTTAAATTTGATTGCAATTCTTCACTTTCAACTGTTGTACAGAATACCCACAATTATATTTCTAAACCTTTCGCAAGGAGTTTACTGTTCACACAAATATATATTATGTATGATATGAAAATAAAAAATAAAAATAAAAAAAAATAAAACAGAGTTCTCTATTTTAATAGTCATGCAAAAACTGAGGATGAGAAGTCAAAATGTCAGCTCGAATATAAATGACGACGCACGCATATTCCAAACGTGTCTCACCGGTGCAGATCACCAGATGCTGTAGAAGTTCATTAACATGGTGTTTACGAATACACAAGGTAATACAACGTATGACGAGTAGGTACATCGTGAACGAAGAACGGTTGCAAAACCATACGTTCAAATTGTGCATTCTCATAATTAGAAAAGTACTTTGAACACAACATTTTTGTTTGAAGTTCACACTACTATATGAATTATGTGAATATTTCGTCACACAGCTCGCTCCAGGTATCCCTTTAACTTCATCATTCTCTCGTTCTCTCTATCTCCCCCATCTCTTTCTCTCTACTAATAGCTCATATATTTAGATAGAAGTTATTTAATGCTTTTCCTACCTATCTATCAATCTAATGTCCTACCTTCTTCTAACATATAACAGAGGAACACTTGCATGTTTGGTATGTTTTAATCCTTTGATGAACAACTCATCTCACAGCACATTTGTTATGATTATCACGTGCTCCAAAAATTACAATCGAAATTTGGAGATAACTAGCAAATGATTATGGAATCTCCATTATCTGTCAACAAATCTCACCTAGTAAAAAATTAATTCATGCATTGTACATATTTCAATATCAACTTGAACGTTGTCTCACCAATCTAACATTTACATCTTAATTTGAAACTGACATTGCATTTTCTAGGTGATATATAACATACTGTGTTTTTACGCCCGTCTCCGTTTGCCATAAATTATCATTTTTTGTTATTTCTTATCCAAACTTGTATGTGCTCTTATTTGTGTGTACTTTGAATATTATGGCAAGAGAAGAAAAATCCAAAAAGTAGCTTCAAAACATCGCATACTACCGTTTATACTCGCGTATAATCCTTTACCAACTGCAAACTGCATAGACTCTGATCGTACCGTCGCATAATGCGCCGGCAGATCTGGGTCTATGCAGTTTGTAAGGACTAATCAGTAGAACAAACAACATAGACCCTGATCTGCCGGTGCATTATGCGCCGGCAGATCAGGGTCTATGTTGTTTGCATTTGGATTAGAATTATACGCGAGTATGACGGTACTCATCAATTCAGATTATAAACCTACTTTATATAAATTTAAGAAGGAAAGAATCAATGACAAAAGAAAGAAAGTACGAAAGGAAGATATGACAAAAGAATGAAAGAATAAAAAAAGAAATAAAGAATAAAAAAATATTGTATATATGAATTAGATAATTAGACTTGCTAACATATATGCACGTTTACATGTGTAGGATTAAATAAGTGCATACGGGTTTTTAAGTCATGCGCACTTGAGAATGTTTCGATATTGTACAAAGAGTCAATGCTCTGTAAGACAGTTTTTGAAAATATTATTTTGTCTTTGCTTTTAACATTTAAATTTAAACTTTATTTTTTTTTTTACATTTTTGTATAGAAACTTGGATAATTAGCCGATAATTAAACGATTACGTATTACTGTCCCTGTGCTATTTTTGCTCTACGTTTGGCATATTTTGCACGAATAATCAATTCTCTATATTTAATTATTTTCTTTTTCATTATTGAAGTAGGAATTGAATCGACCAGACAATGTTTATAAATAAAGTCTGCAATATATCCTATAAAACTGTTAATTATCCCTGAATTATGTTATTATTTTTACCAAAGTTATTAATTGAATGAGATGTCCTACAGCATCCGCTTGACCTAGAACCAATATTCTTAACACAAATAGCCGGAAATTCTAATCAGGCAATATTCATATAGATATAAATACCATCATGCCAGCCAAATGTATTTTGTCTACCTTAGTGAATATTGCTTCATTCTACTAACACCGTTTTGTTATCATAAAGTCTGATATCAAAAAGTTAAAAATAATAATGTCATATGTAGGTGTATAAACAGAATGTAGCAAAATTTCATTTGTAGTGGTAGATTTTGAGTATTGATCTTAGCAAACTTCTAGACCGGATGAACTGGCGCATCACATATAGATGCCATCGCTGCAAGAAGTGTGTGTGTGTGTGGCGGGGGGGGGGGGGGGGGGGCAAAACAGAACAAATAAATATGCCTTTTTCTTGATGTTCTGTCACTTTCATGGCATAAGTATTTCATTCATGGAGTACAAGTAAAGTATGAATATGTACATGTTATTTACAAGTTTTGTACACAAAACTGTTGACACCCTCATAATGGACTCGCAGAATGGAGTCAAGAAAAATTATTCTCTTACATGAGGTTATAAGATGGTATGAAAACTTCAAACGTTTTGCTACTTTTCATACCGATGTTTATTTGAGGAAAAGTGGTAATGTACAGTCGTATAGATAAGATGGGCAAACTGTTGGATGATTGCGCAATATCACCGATATTTTTTGAAAAAAAGCATGGATACCAAAGTTGGAAGATTGTCTGGTCTAATCATCAGATGTGATATTATTAGGTAAACGCCATAATGTCGTGTCCTGCAACGAAATTGTGCACATACCCTCATTATATGATGATTGAAAGACACAAGCAAAATATGAAGAATTATGGTAAAAACTAAACATTGGACAATTTATCAAAGAACCTGATGTCTTTTGACCACGTGTGCCCCCATTCCAGGCACAAAGTAAAAACGTTAGAGAGTTTAACAATGTAAAAGATTTATTTAATACCCCAGAATCTAATATAATCATCTTGATGTGTATATAAATGCCTCTTCCAATTTGTATTTGTCTATATTAAGCGGTTTTGGTTTAGGAGTACTGACAAAGGGTGTCATGAAAAAAAAAAATCATAGCATGGCAGTTTTACCCTGCCAGTTGTCTATACGCAGTTAAGGATATGCTATCATTTATTTAGTCATTCTTCATCCTAAAACTGACAGCTGGAATATGCATGTGACTATCTCTAGTGTAACAGAACCTCGAATAATCTGACACATTAACCCCAACCTCACTTCTATTATACCTGCTCTAGTTTCCATAAAATGGATCATGCCATGTCACAGTTCTTAGTGTACATCTTTATTTCCAATAGAGCCAACGCATATGTTACTCGTAGCGATCATACATCCGATTGTCTTATTTTACTTGTCAGCAGTTCGTTCCAGCATCACATTGTCAGGCTTGCCAATCCTACCCCGTGTATATTGTTAAATCTGCATGTAATTTTATATTAATCTATATGTGGTGTAAATGTATATATCTGCATGCAAATTTAGATACAAAACCTATTGTTTATATAATTGTTTCCTTACAAACAAGATTTTAATAACATAATCAATTCAATTAGTATGCATATCTATGCATATTTTTATATACGTTGATATTCGTAAACATGTGTCTGGTGTGTATGTTTCTATGCACACATGTGCGTATATAAGTAATTATAAGTAGGTATGCACATATGTATGCATGTATGTATGTTAAATTTAATTGTTATTTTATTGCTTATAGTTAGTAGAATAGGTCTTATCGGAAAATATGTGCTTTTATGTAAATGCAAACAAACTCTAGATAATATTTGTATATGCCCGTGTGTATATACACGTCACTCATTGTCCTACAAATGTTTGAATTTAAAGCTATCTGAAAGTCTCAAGCACCTTAGTGATAAGCTGAAAAGTGGGGTACATTAATGGAACTTGTCAGACTGCAACTTGAAATTTAATAAGAGTTTAAAATCTTAGCATGCAAAATATATTCCTTCACTCATCTACTCATTAGTTGAATGCTCTGTACAAACAACGGTGAATTCATAAGTGTCAACAGTTCTGTTAATCGCAAAACTTACAAAATGTATACAATTTTCAAAACTTTGTATAATGGCCTGAACTTATAATCAGGTCCTTCAAATATCCTTACATATGTGCTTACTGGTTTTAATTTGTTTACCTTGTACAATTTGTGTCCATTCGTGTGGCCAAACTTTTAGCGACAGGCGTCTGGTAGAAAATGACCAATATCAAGACGAAATTCAAGCAGGGTCATTCATTACGCTCAATAAACTTTACAACTTTGCATGATATGCATATCGATGTGACCACTCTCGAAATTCCTTATATTATATACTGCACTACAATGAAACAATTTTTCAAGTATGGTTGATTGAGGTGTGACACTTATTATGTCCGCTCAACGTGAATTTTATGACATTTTAAAAGTGTCCCAAAACGTTTCGAATCTTTCTCTAACTGTGTTTTTCTATTCTTTTTTTAACCTGGAGTTTTTCTTTGTTTTGTATAGGATGCCAGTGCGTTTGTCGTATAAATACACAAATATCTGACGGTCAACCCTTTGGAAAGACTCTCATGATTTCATAATTAAGGTAACTGAGTATGTGCAACACGTTATAACGTTCTAGGAGTTATAATATGAAATCTACAATAATTAGCACTATATATATATATATATATATATATATATATATATATATATATATATATATATATATATACATATAAATAATATCATCATACAGGTTAGAGAATTTTAATTTCTACTCTACGGAGATTCGAACACGGATCCACGGGTTACGACACCCATCGTCTTGCCTGTAAGCACCAACCCGTATACCACCTTGACCATGCACATATCACCAAAATTGATGCTACAGAGTCGGTTAGGATCCAGGGATAGAACTTTCTGCTCTGTTTGGTGTATATTTGTAATTCTCTCTCTCTCTCTCTCTCTCTCTCTCTCTCTCTCTATATATATATATATATATATATATATATATATATATATATATATATATATATATATATATATACACGAATAAATAATATTATCATATAGCTTAGAGAATTGTAATTCGTACTGTATGGAGATTCGAACCCGGATCCGCGGGTTCGAATCTCCCTACAGTACGAATTAAAATTCTCTAACCTATATGATAATCTTATTTATTCGTATTTAAAAAATTTTGCTAATGTTATCAATCATTCTTCTATAAGATCCAGTGATAGCACCTTCCGCTGTGTTTGGTGTATATTTGTAATTTTCTCTCTCTCTCTCTCTCTCTCTCTCTCTCTCTCTCTCTCTCTCTCTCTCTCTCTATCTTTATATATATATATATATATATATATATATATATATATATATATATATATATATTTAATTGTTACATTTAACGATACTTTTTTTTTTATTGATTGAACTTTGCAAACTTGCGACAAAGAAATTAATATAATCTATAATTCAGGTACAGAAAACAATTACTGCATGATTGTTCTTCCACGCAAAGTATTCAATGTTTCGAAATTAAATTTCATAAATGTTGAAGAATGCATTGAACTCCCCTGATAATAGTTGTACTATTTCAGCAGAATGTAGTTCTTAAGTCACATCTTGAGTGTATTGAGTCCGCTCTAAATTCCAAATGAATTAGTTTGTGGTACGGACTTGGAGGTGACCACAAGTAGGAAATGTGTTTGTGAAGAAGATCAGAAATTCAGTCCTTAAATTACATGCTGAGTGTACTGGGTCCGCTCTAAATTCCTAAATGAAATTAGTTTGTGGAGTAAGATCAGAATACAGTCCTTAAATCACTGCTAGATGAAGTTAGTGTGTGGAGGAAGATAAGAAATGCAGTCCTTAAGTCACATTTTGAGTGTATTGAGTCCACTCTAAATTCATAAATAAAATTAGTATGTGGATGAAGATCAGAAATGCAGTCCTTTAATCACATGCTGAGTGTATTGAGTCCACTCTAAATTCCTAAGTGAAATTAGTTTGTGGAGGAAGATCAGAATACAGCCCTTAAATCACTGCTATATGAAGTTAGTGCGTGGAGGAAGATAATAAATCCTTGAATCACATTTTGAGTGTATTGAGTCCACTCTAAATTCCTAAATAAAATCAGAGTGTAGAGGAAGATCAGACTGCAGCCTTTAAATCTAAAGTCGAGTGTATTGAGTCGGCTCTAAATTCTTGAATATAATCAGTGTGTGGAGGACGATCAGAATGCAGCCCTTAAAACACACATTCAATGTTACAGGACCTGTTCTAAATTCCTAAATAAAATTAGTGTGTGGAGGCTATCAGAAATGCATACTTTAAATCACTTCTTGAGTGTTTCGAGTCCGCTCCCAATTCCTAAATGAAAATAACTTATGAAAAAAGATTAAAATATCTGCATAATATATGTATAAACGAAGTTATAAACAACAACAGTCCAACACCTATCTTTACCATCGAACACCCACCATTACAAATAACGGGATAGGTAATGTAGTTCATAGGTAATAGTCGCTGACACACATACTTTCGATCCAACACCCACTATTACAAACATAAAATACGATGGAAATCAGAGCTATGTGATGGTCACTAACGCACATGATTACAATGTTACACTCAACGTCACCAGTCCAACACCCACCCTTACAGCCAAAACACACGAGGCAAAGGGGGAAATGCGAGAGTCACTAGCACACCTATTTACTATCCAGTAATCACCCTTACAAATACAAATTATCGGGAAAAGCGGGTATATTATCATAGAACCACTAAAACATTTACCCACAATACAATACCCGCACATACATACAAAGAAGCTAATACTGAAAGAGAATGGATGCTTGTTTGTTCTTTGTTTCTCTCTCTCTCATTTTTGATGAATGATTAAACAATTGTGACGGAACTAACATTTTGGTTGAAAGCCATACTACCCTTGTCTCACGCCATGTGCACCAAAGCATCATGTGGTAAATATTAGCAGCAAACCTGGAACATTCATAGTTTATTTTTATTATTATTATTATTATTATTATTATTATTATTATTATATCAACCGTCACATGCCACATTGTATTCATTTTCATTGCCTCACCCCAAATGTGTTTGACCAGTACTGTACGGTCATAGCTCACACCTTAATAATACTAATGTCCAATATTTCGTTTGTACTGTTTGTTTTGCTTCATCTTGAACGGTATGAGATATTAGTTGACCTTTTTTAACGCCGCATACATCTTCAGCCGGATAATATGTGTGTCAGTTACAAAAAGCATAATGTAAAACATAGGATATATCAAAACTGTGAACCTCTCACGCTTTTGAAATAGAAAGAAAAGAATATTTCTCTGCATGCTTACCTGTGTTTCTCGTGTGAGAATATATGTACTTCTCCAAACACCTGTCAGAAATACTTTTGACTGATCTTCAGAACCGAGATATCATCCCTACTACAAAACGTGATGTTCTTTAAATTGTCTTCTTTTGATATTTGTATTATGAGCGTAAGATTAGGTTTGCAATGAAAAAAGGCAACGGAGTTCCTTATGTACCTTATCAAACACTTGTCACACATATTGATCGGAGGCGGACGATTAAATGTCAAAGAGTGTTTCTGCAAAACAAATGTAATCATGTTATGACAAAATGTTGACAATGTCTAGATTTTAGTAGTAGTAGTAATAGTAGTACTAGTAGTAGTAGTATTGTTAGTAGTAGTAGCAGCAGTATAGTTAGTAGTAGTAGTGCTAGTAGCAGTAGTGAAAGTACTAGTAGTAGCAGTGCTATTAGTTGTAGCAGCGTTGCTAGTAGTAGTAGTAGTAATGATATTAGTAGTACTAACAGTACTGTTCGTAATAGTGCTAGTTCCAGTAGTGCTAGTAGTAGTAGTGATGATACTATTGGTAACAGTAGTTCTAGTAATAGTAGCAGTAAGGCTAGTAGTAGTACTAGTAGTAGTAGCAGTAATGCTACTCTTAGTTGCAGTAATGCCAGTAGTAGGGCTAGTAGAAGTAGCAGTACCGCTAGTAGTAGTGCTAGTAATAGTAGCAGTAGTGCTAGTAGTAGTAGTGCTAGTAGTAGTGCTATTATTATCATTCTCTTGGGGGGTGCCAAACGATTGACGCTCTGCAACGGGTTGCAGAAGTAAGGGAGGGATCAAACCTGAAATGTGACTGAGAACAATCTTAAAAAGTGCTGGACTATTAATGTTTGTAGATTAATGTTTGGTGCATCATCATCCTGTTAAAGTTTTATTTTGTTTCCCTTAGGAAAAATGGATACTTATTGACTTTTGATGAGATTGATACATATACAGTATTATCACAGTAACGCGATCTTGATTGCTAGATCACGTCGAGTTGTCAGCATTAGAAAATCCGGATCATTACGAGACGCAAAGCGTCGAGTCATGATCCGGTTTTTTCTGCTGACACTCAAAATCGCATTACTGTGATAAAGATATTTTTTTTATATACCTTTCAATTTTCAGATAATTGAATAAAATCACTATATGTAGTTGAAAAGCACAAGAAATTACTAAACATTTCAACATCTTTAATACTAACTTCATCTTAAAGCATAAACCGAATTACTTTTGAAAGGCTGACATGTGCATGAATATTAGTTTATGAATGAAGTTTGTAAAACAAACGCTCGCTCAGTCTGACTACCATCACTGTCATTAACACGAATTCTTCGACGCTTGAGGGCAGACTACTCATATATGTGATTTACAGTTATTGTGCAGTTCTGAAATTTTGCATCACGGAAGTTTTCACCAGCTGAATGACTGGAAGTTTCTTTCAGAGCCCAGGTTGAATGCGGTTGAACTATTTCTGGCGGAACATCGTGAGAGGCTTCGATGGGAACTTGACACGGGAATGACAAGATGTCTAGACGGGTTCACCAATCCCAGCCAGCTGCCATGCTTGCATTCTTTTTGTGAACACTGTCTTCAGGGCTATATCACAAAGAGAGTCTTCCAGGTATACTGAAGGACATGAATCCAAAGAAAATAATGGAACCAATGCGGAAATTAGAGGATCATCTCAATGCTTTTATGGAGATAAATGAAGCAAACATAGGCATTCTAGAGTCAAATGTTAACAATATTTCTGCAGATATTGATGATATCAGAAAGAAATTGAATGCTCTGCTGGATGATATTGAGAAGATGGTGAAGCTTGAGGCAACTCGAATTTACAAAGAGTAGTTGATCATAAAACAGGAACAAAATCATCAGTGTTAATCCTTGGTAAGCGCCATCAGAAACTCTCAAGCGCTTTTAGAGACGGCTGACCAGTTTCTAATCATTAGCAAGACGATGAAACAGCTGCATAGTTACAATGATCAGATTCGAGAGAATTTGAACGTGTGGATAACATCAGGATAATACTTGAACTGGATAGCAAAATAAAAGCAATACTTTCTATAGATGCAGTAGATTTGGTGAAACTATCATGTCAAGAGGAAGATAAGGATTTTTACTGCACACATCTTATTGTACCGCTTCATAAACGAGCTGTGGAGCTCTCTAGATTTATCAACGTTCAGTGTTCAAGTGTCAAGAATCCTACATATACGAGTATCGTCCAGTTACCCGACGGACACCTAGTTTTGGCAGACTACAATAACGAGTCATGTTGCCTGTATGATTCATCACAAGCTACATATTGCCTTGTAAACCTGGCGGCATGTGTCTCATGGGAGACAATGATGTTGCAATAACAGTGCCTGGTAGTAAAACTGTCCTGTTTCTGTCCATTAGGGACCGCTCCATCAGAGACACAGGAACTTTAACAACCAAGTATAAATCTTGTGGTGTTAATGCAGTCAGCAGGGAGGAGCTTTTGTATCTGGCCCATGTGGTGATACATTTGGTAGGAAATGTTACTGGAGCCATATCGCTAGGAATGGAAATGTCAAGCATCACCATGAATTTGATTGTCAACGGACATCTAATGCTTATGCTGCTCTAGATATTTCCAAGTCACGTGTCTACATATCTGTTGGTGGCAATCATGCAGTGTATTGTTTTGGTCTGACAGATGGAAAACAGTACTTCGTCTACTTATCCAACGACCTGAAGAATCCCGAGAGTGTAGCAGTAGACAGAGACGGTAATGTCTATGTTTTTGGACGCGAGTCGAACAACATTTATAAACCGATGGCGCTCTACTCCAGATCAATACTTCCGGAGTCCCAGAGGGCCCAAGACGAATTTCCTTCAAGGACAGAAGGGATAATTTTGTTATCACTAATGAAAGTCATATGAGAAGTCACTATTTTGTAAACAAATAATACATCTCCTGAAAGACATATAAGATGGTGGCAAGTGTTTTCATGCACTGGAATCTATAAACAAAACATCAACTTAATTTTAATTTCAAATATCGAATTATTTGGGACATTTTTTAAGATTCAATATATCGTATCGCATGAAGTCTTTTTGTGAGCTATAAAAATTATCAAAATAATAACTTATCTTAAATTAAAGATAATATTTTGTATCCCAGAATAATCACTTCAGCTTCAATTCATTAAATAAAATCAAAACGAGCTGTCATAACACTACGGGTTTATCCAACATCAATTGCAAATGTTAGATGGAAATGATTCAAACTGAAAAACATTTGGACCTGTTTTAATACAATGTATGCTGCTTGGAAAGAAAGCTTTCAGCTTTGCAGTATCAAATGTCGTAAAAAAAAATATATTTCACTATGAAGCACCTTTAGGATTATCTCTCTTGCACGTCTATATTGAATTATACGCTTTATTTAAATCTCCTTCGCCGCATGCTTCTTGTACTTCTTCTTCACTCCTGAATTCAGGTCCAGTGCATTTGCATGTGAATGACGGATAACTGGAACAGGGAAACACACGTAAAATCGTCAGTTTCGGTCCATTTTCCATTGTGCATAACTAACGGTTATTAAAATGAGGTTAACAAAAATGCTGATCAATTGTTTTGTCTACAAGAAAATTGCATGTAACTAGCACAAGTAACCAAATGATGATGGTTTCCGCATCACTGTAGAGAGGTATACAAAAATGAATAAAAAATTAAATGCAATTTTAAAATTTCAGTTCGTTGAGAGGGGCAAAGTTCAACGATTAATTCATAATAGTTTTAATGTTGCCTGTCAGTTTCTCCATTTTTTTTCTCTCCAGAAAATGTGTTATAAGCATTTTTGTGGAAAAAAGACACGTCTTGATTACTTTACTTGCATTAGTTAACATAATTAATATTGATTAAACTTCTACTCTAATAATACACACGTATAACGATTGATGCCATGATTCAGACTCGGTGCCCATACTTAGAATATGAACGTAAATGAGCAAATAAATGAAAATCAATGAGTACTCACAAAATTAATGAATGAATTTTAACAAAATAAAAAATCAATTATCATATTTCACATTACATTTTAATAATATCGCGGTAAGTATTCACAACATGCTGCTAGTTTACACGTTTGCTCATTTATTTTATATTCGTCATACCTACTCTAATGAAAAACCCTAAACTAGCCTCGCCCCCGCCCCCGCTCTAATTATATTGGTGAGAAAATCGAGAGTAAATCAAGGGAGAAAAGATTAACATGCAAGTGACTTTATAATTTCCAAAATAAAGTTATTTACTCTGCCGTAGTTTAAATGTGTCTCGAAAAATGTAACACGAGTACCGTATTGGTACATTATAGTACCGTATTGGTACATTATAAGTCTTACATTATAGTACCGTATTGGTACATTATAAGTCATACATTATAGTACCGTATTGGTACATTATAAGTCTTACATGAGTACCGTGTTGGTACATTATAAGTCTTACATGAGTACCGTATTGGTACATTATAAGTCAAACATGAGTACCGTATTGGTACATTATAAGTCTTACATGAGTACCGTATTGGTACATTATAAGTCTTACATTATAGTACCGTATTGGTACATTATAAGTCTTACATTATAGTACCGTATTGGTACATTATAAGTCTTACATGAATACCGTATTGGTACATTATAAGTCTTACATGAGTACCGTATTGGTACATTATAAGTCTTACATGAGTACCGTATTGGTACATTATAAGTCTGCCTCGAATTTAAAAGTCCTCTATATAGGTACTAGTAGGTCATGGTTAACTCTGGATATTATTGGACCAACGGGTCTCGGTGACCTAGACCTTTGATCAAGGTATGCAGTCTTAAACTAAACTTAATATGCATAAACCATTATTTTCTTAATAGACTTATCATGATTGTGACTTTTGACCTTGAGACCTAAAATCTATAGGTCCCTTCCTTACCTTATATCCAAGTCTTCCATAACGTTTGGTCAAGGAAGTTTCTTTATAACAAAACTTAAAGTGTAAAATTTATAGTTATTTATGTCACTAGACCTTGATCTTTTACCTATTGACCACAAATCAATTGGCTTCTTCCAACCTGATACACAGGCTCTACACAGACAGTTTTCAATGTATGTGGTCTAGTACTAGAGCTATTACACAAAAATCCATTTTTCTGTCTTAGTCACAGTGACATTGAACTTTGACCTTATGACACACAATTCAATAGATTCTTCTTTTTTACCCAAGGTATAAGCCATCCACAAACTTTGATGAAGGTACAAGTAGTAGGGTGGGGGTAAATAGGGAAAAATGGGCCTCTACAGGGAATCTATGGACGTTTAACATGGGGAGGGCACTTGGGGGAAAAAAGTGAAAAGTTTATAGGGAATGGGCCTCTACAGGGAAAAATGGGGCACTACAGGGAAAAAGATGGCGGAGGGTGTCTATAGGGACAACGGGAGTTTTTAACATGGTGGGAGTGTGGGAGGGAGGGGAATAGAATTAATCTTTCTTGAAAAAGGTTGGTCCTGATGAGGACCGTTGGTTTTGTTTGGTAGGAAGAGCTTTTATTTATTTAAACATCTTCTCCCTGGCTTTGCCCCCCTACACGCATGGCAGCTCCCCCTCCATGTTTCTTCTTTTACCTTCTTGTTAAAGGTTAAAAAGAAGGGCGGATGGTCAGCTTCAAACTCCCACTCTTCTTGAAGCATGGGGTGGGGTCTAATTGAAATATTCCTCTCCCTCTTTTCTTCTTCTTCTTTGCTAATTATATCTTGGATGACTTGAGATAGTACATCCAAGATTTTTTTTACGTCACGTAGGTTTCTGAAGCTAGTCATTTTTTTGGGTAGCTTAACCGGTGAAGACGTGGTTTTAATATACTAAAAGCGCGGACGTGAAGGAAAACATCCCTTTCACCTAAAAACAAAAAAACTACCCCACTACCCTGCGTCTTACGTCATTCGTTCTACGTCATTCTTGGCTTCGTGGAGTTTACACTCCATGAACCCTGACTCTAAAAAGCGCGGACCTAAAAGAAACTACTTTTGATAAAAATCAAACCTACACACCATACTAATTTTTTGTTATTTTTTTTAAAAAAAAAACTTACACACTATCAACTTTTTTGGGAAGGGAAATTTTTTTTAAAAAAAATCAAACACACAAACACACTATCTACATTAATTTTTTTGGGAGGGAAAATTTTTTATATATCATCAATCACACAAATCATATAAGGTTTTTTTGTTTGAGAGGTGGTAGACTATTATAAATAATATATATATATCACACACACTTATAGATATTTTTGGCAATATTTGAGAGAAGTAATCTTTTTTCTAGAGATTGGGTGGCCCTAAAAAGGACCGTTGGGTTTAAAGAAGTTTATATTTTTTAAAACTTCTTTTAGGTAGATGTAGCCGTGGCAGCTCCAGCAGGTCGGCCACGTTTAGCGATAGTGGGTGGTCTTACCGCTTTCAGACAGGCAGGTCTCTTTCTACTGAAAGTGAAAGCAAAATCATCGCAGTCAATCTTACATAAGACTTCACCGTCAAATTGCTTGCTGGATTGTTGCTGAAGAAGTTGTTGCTGCTGTTGCTGTTGCTGCTGCTGCTGTCTTTGTTGCTGCTGCTGTTGCTGATGTAGACGTTGTCCTGCTTCCCATTCTGTTCTTTCTCTAAGTATTTCTTCTCTCATGACTTCTTCTACTAGATCATGAGCCATTTGAATGAACGTCATGGTCTTTCTCTCTGGGTTGGTCTCCATCAAATAATTCTTCACCCTCATTATGTTCACCATAGCTTCATTCAACTTTGTAATCTTGGTGGCAGCCATCTTCTTTTTCTTTCTTCTTGGAACACTGTTGAGATCTTGACGAGTCAACGAGAATGACTACACTGGCTAGTGAACCGCCTTATACGCTTAACGCGCGGACGCGATGGAAAACATGGTAAGATTTTTTTTCAGATGATCGACAGGGAGATCATAGATAGATAGAGAGGTTTTTTAGATCGATAGAAAGATAGAGAAAAGAACATATTCATTATTTTTTTTCAAATTTCAATAAAAAACCACACAACACCATTTTTTTCAAACAATTCACAAAAAATGATATTTATTCAACAAGAACTATGTTAACAATTAACAAGTAACTATGAAAATTTTTTTCAAAACAGGAACATATTTACAAGGTTGACAACGTTGAGAAGGTAAAGTAAATGTGAAACTTTCTACATCGACATCATTTTGATGTACATTACGATGGTGAGCTAAAGACAAGAGATAACCATAACGTTCACAAAACCATCGTTGTACTTTAGCATCATTTCTAACATAGTTACTATCAAAATAAGTGAGTAAATGTTCTAAAGAATATCCAAGACTGCGTTGATGAAGATAATGAACACAATATTGTCCACACACCATTGAATCGGATCCTTGTAGTCTCACATTATTGAATCGAGTCGAGACGGCATTTCTTCTCATAAACTCGATAATGTCTTTTTCCAAAGGAGGTAATCCATATGAATCAAAATATTCCACACAGTGTTCATTGGGAAAGTACACGGTAATCCAATGGCTTCCTGGTAGATGACTGTCGTCAGTATTGATGACATAAGCATGAACGTTTTTTGGTTTACGATGAGGTAGTTCATCTTTAGCACATACCACAGGATTCCAAGAAGAAGTATAGGAACTACGATTCAATAAGTAATGAAGTTCCCTGGTATCCATATTTTTCTCCTTCTTCAACAACATAAATATTGAGTCAGCAATGCACACCTGACTTTGAACTTGAATTGATCTGTCTTGTAATTCCAGGAAAATTTATCTCGGATAGGTTTTTCACTCTGTTCAATGAGTCCTTCGATCCGTTTGATCTCCTTAGGAATGAGTGGAGGAGAAGAATATTTCTGCAAGATTTTATACCACTTTGTCAACACGTCTGTTTCTGAGATGTTTGACCAGGCATCTTCCAAAAATTCATCCAATTGTTCTTCGCCTGTCAACATCAAACATTTGTCGTGTTGTATCTGACTGGGATGATCGGTTTGACATCCATAACATTGTTCTTTAATCAGTCTGTTAATGATGAATTTCAATTCCTCAGCATAACAGTCCACTAACTTTTGTTCTTGTTCTGGCCATCGAGAAGGATAAAATCCAACAAACTCGGTAACAACAGTATTAGTCTCTTCTTTTTTAGGTTCTGAACGAATGACTTCGTCATCATTATCATCCTCTTTGGTGATAGTAGTTGGTGACTGGTGAATTACTTCACAAAATCCCTCATCTATTTCCATAGGCTCTTCTCTGTTCTGCATCTTTTCTTTGTTTCTTCTTCTTCTTCTTCTAATAGTCTACAATGACTTCTCTCAAACTGTTGATCTCTAGAGTGTTATCAAACTCTGCAAACAAGACGACGTTCACTGTCTGGGCTAGAGGTTGACCAAACTGAAGTTCCACACGAAGTGGTCCTGATTTTATAGGGTGGAAATGTCCTTCATCGCTACCTTGGTCCGGAGTGAAATCAAAGCCCCACAAGGCATACCCTCCTGCAAAATTCTCGTATGTAATACCGTGGCTACAGTCGCGGTTTAACTGTCCTGTGGCTTCAAACAGGCTCAAGTAAGATCGCAAGTAAGTTTTTGCGTTGGCGTCAAAGTCAGGTTCAAAAGGTCTGGTACACAAGGTCTTGCCATCTCGACTGACATCTAACTTGGTGACGTTAAAGTGCTGAAACTGGAACGGATTTTCATTGAAGACTCCATTGAAGGCTGCATTAGAAACCATACCAATGAAAAAACGTTTAGGGAGCTGTCCTTGGAAGATGTGATCTTCGACTATGGATCGGAGTCCAGCGGCTGCAGTAAAGGTTTTCACTTCCACACGTCTAAGAGGATACTTAGCAGTGGTTCTGCTCAAGGATTGACTGATGTCGTTAGCTACTTTGGGTAAGATTTCTACACGTCGTAAGTAAAGTTTGGCTTCTTGGATGATGGTTTTCCACTCGTTAGCATTAGCCATCAAATGGAAAACGGCACTACTGCGATTCAGTCTCAGGCGTACATCAACTCCATTGAGTAAATACTTGTCTTGCAACCACATGTCCAAATGTAAACGATCCATCAATTCTAAACTTCGCCCTCTGATTTTCTTTCGACGGTCGTTAAATCCCACATTGTGGGAGTCTGCTGGAGTTATATCTCTAACAAGATGACCCTGACCATCAACAACAGCAGCAACCCTGGCCGGTACTGACAGTTCTGTGTCGTTGAACTTTTCCGAGGTGTCAGGTTTCCAGATCACTGAAGCATCCAGATGACTGTTCTTAGCTTCTTTTCCATACGACAAGAGATTTTCCAAGTAAGCACGGTAAGGGTAAGTATCCAAACTGCTGCTGATCAGTTTGTTATTCAAGTACAAATCTACTCCACTGAACAAAGAATGAAAAAAATTATTGACGGGAGCGACTCTGGAATCATCCGCAGGAAAGGTGTTGTCCGCCGTTTTCTTTACTTGAAGTTTCAGGTACAAGTAGGTGTTATTCAGATCGATGTAATCTTCGGTTTGTCCTTTGATTTCAAATTCGATAGGAGCTGAATCCGACAAAGACGATACAGGATGAAATTCTACCCATTGGAATTCTTGCATCGTCATCATGGTGGGACGCATAGAAAACAGTTCTAGTTTGGACTTGGTACATTCGCAAGAATCTCGGTGCATCATTTTCAATGGTTTAATAATCAAACACGTCTAATTCTCTACCAGTTCTTCTTCTTTTTCTATTCTTTCTGGAAGTACTACTACCGTGTGTTCTTTTATGAACTTTGAAAGGATTTCGAGCTTTTCGTCGTCGTCTCTTTCTACCTTGTCCTTGCTGCTGTGAAGTAATGCCAGAGCCTGAAGCGTGAAGCGTATTTATAGGATTTTCTCGGAGACCTAAAAGATCTTTACCAGTAGTCATCAACACATTTTTGCCTGCTCTCAAAAAGGCTTCTTTTGGATTTTGTTTGTCAATGAGGACATTTTGCAAAAATTCTTTTCCTTGTGTCAAAGCAGCATCTTTTAAGGCATGAAATCCTCGAGTGACCATCGGTTTCAAAATAGGAGCTACCGTCCGAAAAGCTGATTTTAACATATCTCCTAAACCATGTCCTCGTTGTCGAGGCACTCCTTGGTACACTGGATACATTTTTTATTTTTTTTTTGAGAGGAAAGTTATTAGAGAACTTGTTTTTTTCGAAAATGTAGTTTCACCGTGACTTTTCCTTGGTCAATGAATGGTACATCTTGTCCCAAATCTCCTTTTATACTAATCTGGACAGTGTCAAAATACGATTTACTCACTGAATAATAATGAGGGTGTACAAATTCACGGTGAATGTGAAATGTGTTTCCACCTTCTTCGTACGCACCATCATTAGTATCCACTTTGAAAGGAATGACTCTTAGTAAGGGAGCTGAGGTGTGTCCCACCACGCTGTACTCTACCACATCGGAGTACACATACATTAAATTTAATCCAATGTTCATTTCCACGGGGTCGCGAAAAGCTTCTGCAGATTCGATGTTGGTGCTGACAGGTGATAGATAACTTTTATCTTCGTTATTACCACCCAAAATTTCATACAATCCAGCAGAAAATTCAATAGTCATAAATCTTCTCTCCTGATCGGGGATGCCTTTTTCTTTAGCTTCTTTGTCTGACATCATGTCACCCGATTTTTCATCTTTCAGAGAAAATTCCATGTAGAAACGACGTGCCACATCATTGTAATTGATGTTTACTATTTTTTTGTTCTCCATTAGGGCTTTACCAAATTGACGGTTAAAGGTAGCCTCAATAGTGTCCACCAAATGTCGAGCATTAAAATAATACCCCGTAGGAATTCTCAGGGCATACACTGCATAAGCCCCTTTGGCTCCTAGCCCTCCATCCCATTTTTTGAAATGTCCCCGCATGTCATTTTTATTTGTTGGGTCTATTGCCCAGATTTTAGGATCATCTTTTTCCAATGAATCTTGTAGTTTTTTGTTCCTAACTGTTATGATGATCTGATTTGATCTTTTGTTGATGTTTGTGATTTTCGTAGGATGAATGATTTCTACCAAGCCTACTTCACAATGAGCATCGTGATCCAATTGGAGGGCTTGAGGTAATTTGGTGGTAAAACAACATAAGCTGTTGTTGGGAAACACATCCATGGAACTGTCACTAGGTAACGTTAAATAAAATTGGTCATTCATAGTTCCAAAGTAGTGGATCTGGTGGTGTCCGAGGTGTCACTCAAGTGGTGGACAGAAGAAGAAGGATGTTCAAAAGGTTCCAAAAGAGGACTGGTAGTATTTTGGTGGTGGTAACTGGACGAAGAAGAAGAAGAACGCCTGGCGTTATTGTGGTGACTGTTGTCGGTCGTGGTCGTAAATTTCAAAGAGGGACTAGGTAAAAGATAACCGATGCAACTGCTCAGTAAAATAGTCCACAATTGTTTGTCTCCTTGTTGTAAACTCAAATTAGCAATTGCTGCTCCGATGACACAAAACACTACAATGATTTGGCAGAAAAAGACGATTTGATTTTTAGGCACACGTTCTCCACACCACACCCAAAGCGGTTGTTTTTGTAAATCTTGAAGAGAAGAACTTTCCGAAGGAGGAGGAGTTGTCTGAGTAGCTACTGTGTTGAATGGCATGTTATGAGTTTTTTTTACTACTTCTTTTTCTTTTTATAGTCGACGACTTGAGAAGCTGCAATCCAAGAATCAAAACTAGGAGGATATCCTTTCCAACGAACTTTGACTTCTTCTACTCGTCGTTTACCTACTTTGCGTGTTCTTTGTTCGAGAATGCTTTCGATGTCGTACAAGGTATCTTCTTTTTTAGTCACTCGTTGTAACTCAGGCAAGTAAAATGTTCCTTTGAGTACTTCACCGTTCATGTCTTCCAATTTATAGACGGGAGGATCACGTCCACGGACGGGGGTAGTGACACGAAACAATTCGGTAGTCCAGTTAGGTAAATAACCTTTGTCAAAAGTACGTTTGGTTTTTCCGATACGAACCCAATCTCCCGTCTTTAATAACTTCAACAAAGGTGTTTTCTTTTTTCTTTTTTTGATCTGCTGGGGTGAACCAAATAATTTATCAAACACAGACACTTCGTTTTCAGGGCTGACCTCTTCGGGGGCACATCCAATACTACGATGGTACGATTGATTGTACGCTTTGACCAAACGAGGTAACACGTCAATGTACTTGAGAGTATGTTGATGTGTAAAATATTTCCACATGCGTTCTTTCAAAGTTCTTTGAAAACGTTCCACGATACTGGCTTTGGTTTCAGGATTTTCGGTCGTAAAAAAATGAATGTGTCTTTGTTTCAATTCTTTTTGAAAAGCTTGGTTTAGAAATTCGGTACCTTTGTCCGTTTGCCATCGTAAAGGTTGACGTCCACTTTGTTTCAAGACCAATTTTAAGGCTCTTACCAATTCGGTACTGCTTTTAGAAGTCAAAGGTACGACCCAAGCAAATTTGGAAAACACATCGATGACACAAAACAAATATTTGTAACCACGATTGTAAGAAGCTAAATGAGATACGTCCGCTAAATCAGCTTGCCATTGATGATCGATCCCTTCCACTTGAGTAGTACTTCTAGAAAATTTGCGTCGAATGGGTTTGTGTAACGTGTACGTCGATTGTTCTTGTAACCATCGTCGTACTTCGGGTAAACGTACACTTTTCAATTGACTTTTAGCAGCTCGATATAATTTTTGAACTCCTCCGTAACCAGCAGCATGGCCAGGATTGTAATAAATGCTAGCTAACAGTTTCTCCATGATTTTTTTTCCTCAAGAAGAATAAGTTAACCAATTTCCAATACTCTTTTCTTCGTGAGGTATTTTTTTGGATTGTTGTTGTTTACGTGTCCGACGTGCTACTGGGGTAAAAGAGGGAGTTCGAACATCAGGGGTTATCGGTTCTGTTTTGAATTCTTTCTTTACTTCTGACTTCACTTCTTTCTTTTTCTTTTCTGAGGATAAAGGGGTAGACCTTTTCTTTTTTATCCAATCTGGGGTGGCTAACTTTTTTATTTTTTTAAGAGGTGGAGTTAGTAAAAACTCTTCTTCTTCTTCTTCTTCTTCTTCTTTTTCTTCTTTTTCTTTTTTGATAGTCACTTTAGGTTCGCTTTTCATGAGAGCCTTAAAATCTCTCAAAGTGGGTGGAGCTGTTTCGTCGACTGCTTTTTGACGAAAGAGTTGTAGACGTTGTAAAAGTTGACCGTACCGTTGGGTTTTTTCTGTTTCGGACAAATCGTTACGTTCCATCAGGGATTGTATTTCTTGTTGTAACTGAGACATTTCGTTGAGATTAGGATTGACTGGTAAATGAGGAATCCGTTGTTCGTTCCAACGATGAAATTCCATCCATCGTTTGTAAGGTACTAAAGTCAGTTTTCGTCCTTCCATTTCATTCAAAGGTACCAAAAAGGTGTGGTCATTTCAGAGAAGGGTGGTCCTTTTTATCCTTCTTTTTTTATCGCATGACTCCTCCTAAAAGTGGTCCAGCAATCGTTCCTAACAAAGGAGCGGCTATTTTTAACAATGGTCCTATCAACATAGGTAGAAATCCACCTCGTTGTACCAACATTTTTTTCTTTTGTTGAAGAGGTATTTTCTTTTTCACCATTTGACGAAGAACGTTCCGATGTTTCCCTAATTTTTGTTTCTGTATCTTGGACAAAGGTACCGTTCCTTTCAACACGTTCAAGCAACATTCACACACGGTATCAATGATTTCTTTAGGAGCTGTTTGAATGAGTTGTTTTCGCATGGGAGGTTTGGATTTGTTCAGGACAGACAAGACATCCCAATGTTTGGCTAGACGAGGGGAAGAAGTCGTCCTTTTTTACTGGTTTTCTTCTTTTTTTGGTGGTGGTGGTGGTGGTGTGCACGTTTGGGAGCCATCTTTTTTAGTCGGTAGAAAACAAGTCTGAAGTCTTTTAGCAGGGTACCCTTCTATTTTATACTGGAACACGTCTCCACTGATTGTCTGTACTACGTACCAACTTCACGACAGGTCTGACTTGACGTTGAGGTGTTTTCAAGGGACTAAATCGTCTCAATTCTTGTTTGGATAAATCCACTAAACTTTGTAAGATGCCAGTTCTTTCTTGGACTTTGGTTTTAGGGGATGGTACTTTATGGCTGGCTGCTGCCATGGCTAAATCAGCTGAAGTCGACGGTCCCGACGGAGTCACTTTTGAAATTGGTTTCCATTTTTGCATCAAATTAGGAAACACGGATCTTAAGTCTGGTTTGACAGGCATCATGGTAAAAGAGGGTGGTGAAGAAGACAAAGAGGAAGAGGTGGACGCCAAAGGAGATCTTGCCATCATCATGGGGGACTGTGATGATGATGATGGTAGTAAGGGTGGTGGTGTTTTGCGGGTGTACGTTTGCGTCCTGGCTGCAGTACCTCTTTTACGTCGGGTGGTTGTAGTGGTGGTAGTAGGTGTGGTTTTTTTCTTCTTCTTCTTCTGGGCACGACTTTTCTTTTTCTTAGGGCTGGTTTTCTTCTTCTTCTTTGGACTTTTTTTCTTCTTCTTTTTAGGTGATTTGGGTTTTTTTGGCTTTTCTATCATTAGGATCCCATTTCAAAAGGGAACGAATCATAACCCCTCCTAAAGAACCACTTCCACCAGGAGTTAAAATGATTTGTTTTTTAGTCCGTGAATCGATTCTAGGATCAGCCAGTTGTGACAATGCCACTTTATGTCTTTGAAAAAAACGTTGAGTTTGATGAGGGATGTGAATGATACCTTGTAGTAATTGACGTGCTGTCAAAGTAAACCATCGTAACACTTCTTTAAGACTCGCTTCTAACAAATGAGCACGGACTTGTGCATTTTTTTCACGACTGATGCCATACAAGGCACGAATCAATTTAGCCGAAGGATGAGATTGAAAGGAAGTCATCTTCTCTCCAAAAAAAGAGTGTGAGGACAAAAATGACGCTGTAGGTTGTTTTTATAGTTTTTTTAAAAATGGACTGAAGGGGACGTGTAAATGACAGGACCACCTTCTTGACCCCAAGAGTGAAAGATACTGGCACGAAATCTCAAATAGTCAGGAGTGGTTGGTTTTAAGTCAATGAGTAAATACTCGTGAGGGGTTTGAGTGGCATCGTCGTACGCATAATTGAGCCAAGGAGCTCCTAACTGTTTGGCTAACACTTGTACTTGAGATTTGTCTCTGGGACTTTTAAACAAGACCACGTAATGAGCATTTAAACTAATAGTTCGATGGGCTTTACTCTGTTGAAATAAATTTTGTGTTATGTTCACAATACTAGCATTACGATGGTGACCTTTTCGTGTAAACCAAAGTTTAATTTCTTCTTCGTCTTCTCCTAACATGTCATCAAAAATAACTAAATGAGTTTGACTCACGTCAGACACGATTCCATCGTCTTCGTGAGGGATGCCTTCTACAAACGAAATGGTTTCTCCTTGACTTTCTTTCAATAACGTGTAAGACGGTTGCCACTCTTTGTAACACCACACGATACGTTGAGGTGAATGATCAAACAAATCAGTTTTGTGTTCGATCAATCGTTTGACAAATTCGGTTTTGCCTGAACCACTCGGTCCAGCAATTAACATGTTAAATGGATGGCGCAGATACAAAGCATTCCAACTTTGACGATCTAACTTTTCGTCAATCACTTTTACCACAGAAGAAGAGGAAGAGGCAGACGAGGTAGAAGAAGATGTAGCCATGATTGAGGTAAGAAGATTTTTGAGAAGAAGACAAAAAACCCAAGACATTTTATACGTTTTCATACACGTTTATTTTTTTAGAAAAAAAAGTAACCAACCAACCAACAAATAACATATTTTACAAGTCATTCATTTTTACAGTACGAGTGATAAAATAGGCAAGTAAAATGATCAGGTACACAATGAAGGCTCCTACGAAAACCATCAAACTGTCAAATAAACACAACAATGTACAACAATAGTTTCGTGTCCTAGTCATGAAAGACACTGTGTTTTGGGGTGACATTCTTCTTCTGCTCGTCTTAAGTTTTTTTTTTTAATCTTCTGACGGTAGTGGTAAAGAAGGGTGGTGGTGGTGGTGGTGGTGTTCCTCCTCAAGAGGTATTGGAACCACAGTGGTGTCAGGTACTTCTTCTTCTTCTTCTTCTTTTTCTTCTTTTAGGGTTTCCCATCGAGGTTCCCATTTTTTCACTTTTAGAACCTTATGGATAAGTGGCCAAATCTTTGCTGAACTGGGCCACTTCTTGTAACCAATATTGGAAACCAAGGTTTCTCCAGGGTCGTACATCTTTCCAATGGAAAAGGCGTTGGTGTAACTCACTAGCAAAACACACTTCTTGAAATGTTGTATGCACAGATAAAGTGTGACGAATGTCTTCTTCACATGGAAGTTCGTCACTAATTTTCATCACCACTCTCAACGCTTTACGTACAATGTTTCTTTCGTGGACTGATAAAATCAAGTTTTTATAGTCTTCTTCTTCTACTAAGTCCGAAGAAGAACACACGGTCATATTGTTTTTTGGAACTCAACAATTGAGTCCAAAACAACCACGGATCCTTCAAAAGAATCCAAGGCAAACACTTGTCCTCAAAAATAGTCCACAAGGAATGTCCTGGAAAACGAATTCCAAGATAAGAAGTCACTATGACACATACCACATAACGTCCAAAATTCAATGGACACAGTTCTTGTATCACTTGTTTATAAGCCTCTAAGGTCTGAATTTTATCTATGCTTTCCTTCCACGGAATCAGTTTCACAACTGGTGTGTAGAGTTTAGGCATACCCACTCTTTTATAGTCAGGCTCATGTTTGACTTCCTTTCACAAAATCCGTTTCACGAGTAAAGTGATTTGAGACGTGCCGCCTCCTCTTTATAGGGGTCGATGGCTAAGGTTGGTATCTTGGGTGGCATGTTTTTATAGCCAGGCTCCCAAGGTTGGTACCTTTTGAGACAGTCTCCTTCAGGATAGAAGTTGTGATAGACGTTTCCCATGACCATTCTTCTATGCCCTTGAAAGAGGGTATAGTGTAAAAATCGAGAAATGACTTTGAGTTTACGTTTCACTTGTAATTTCACAAACTCTCGGTAAATCTGTTCGCGCACATTCAAAGGCATGACACTAATGTACTTGGGTAAAGTTTCCGATTTGGAAAGAAATACTTCTCTTTTGTATTCTTCACGATACTGGTGATAGTCGTTGTTCAGAATCAAATTTCTGATGCGACGAAAGTAGCCATAGCCTTGAAATCGAGGAATCACTTGAAGTTTACGTTTCACTTGTATCTGAACCAACTCATTGTAAATCCGTTTTTGCAACTTTGAAGGCAAGTCACGAATGCGATCTTGTAGAGTAGGTTTCTTGGTGACAAAATACTCACACACTAACCAAACGGAATCGGTAGGTAAAGGATATCTATAGGATCCAACACCAGTTTCAGTGATTATCCTATCTAATTTCAAAACACAAAAAGGTGATTTGTCTTCAGGAGACAGTTCTTCTAACAGTTTTTGGTATTCGTCTATGTTAGTCACATTTTTTTCCTTCACTTCCTCCCATGGAATTGTATATTCCACTGCTACATTGTAGGTAGCCCCCACCAATTTCTTAAATTGGTGATGTAGATTTTCATCAATGTCTGACCATTTGAATATCTTCTTAGCAATCAAATGTCTTATTACCTTCAAAATCCATTGGTTACAACAAGTCTGTCGAAAAGGATGTAACTCTTTTTTACGTTTCAGTTGAATGTGAACAAATTCTTGGTAAATCCGTTCTCGTAGCTCCAAAGGTAATCCACGAATACGATCTTCTAAAGTAGGAATATACTGAAAAATACGATCTTGTAACTCTAAAGGTAAACCACAAATAAGTTCATCTAAAGAATAAGTATTCTTCTCCTCCATTGTATTACTTCTTGGTATCTGGTTCATCGTATCCGTATTCTTCTCGAGCCACTAAAGGTAAGAACTGACAATGCGGAGACCATCGAGCATGTTCGATGTCAGCTAAGTCGTAAGGCTCCCAATAGCGAAGTCTCACACCGCAACTGAAACACTTCACTTGATCTCCAACTCCCACGTAAAAAAATCCAGATCTGGCTAAAGCTTCGGGTTTAGGGCCATTTAAATATTTTGGCCACTTGTCTTTGAACGACTCGAGACGATTTTCATACTTGGAATAGCCAGACACAGCCAAGGGTATCATCAATCCATTAGGTCTGCAGGGAGTACCGTTTTGTGTACGATTAGTAAAACATAAAGGGCGTCCTGCATCTTTTGAGTTGGATCGACGGTGAGTGACTGAATCCACGATGTCACAACGTACGGCATCGGTCTCGTCATGGCATGGTTCAGCATCACACTCAAATTCCTCAAAACTGGAAAAAATACTCATCTATTTTTTTTTCTTCTTGCTCGGTTCACGTGAAAAGTCAGAATGAAGGTTAGGCTTGGAAGGGGTTCCTTTTTTATACCTGTCGACTGTACCATCCGAAAAGTATTGTAAGGTGATCGGTGGAAACGCTAAAGAAAGGTAAGCACAGTTTGGTGACCATCTGGTATGTTCCACGATAGCTGAATCTTTAGGACTCATGCGAATGCTTGCACCACAACTGAAACATTTCACTAAACTTCCCTGTCCAAAGTAAACAAAACCTGCTCTGGCTAAAGAGATGGCTGTGGGTAATCGATCCCCTTTAGGCCAATTTTTGAACGTTTTCAAGCGACTGTCACACTCAGCATAGTCAGGCAAAGCCCATGTTGTTGTTGTTGAAGACATCTTTTCTGTTTTTCAAGAGGAGGGCTTCCTTTTTTTATACTTCTCCAAATCGGCGTGTCCGTAAGGTAAAGTAGTGTGATCTAGAAGTCTCACTCTTTTTTGGTACACGATACGATCCACTTTTTGAACAGGACGAGTCACAATTTTATGATTTGGTAGGCGAACAATCTTGTGAGGTTCTAACGTGGCTACTTGAAAATCTTTCACTTGTCCAGACAACAGAGCATTTTTTAAAACCTCAAAGTTCACGACTTGGTTAGTTCGATAGTTCAGAGTCAATCCTTTGACTTTACAGGAGGTGTGAAGTTGACCTTGAGGGTCTCGGTATCGGTACCCATAATTTTTAGGGCCACCGCTAGCAAAACTCAGGATGGTATCTTGAGGGTGCTCATCTGTCCAGGCTCCTAAACGATCTCCTTGAATAGTAGGGTGGGGGCAACCTGGGCGATGAATGTAAATGCAACTGTCAGTATCAAAATACAGAACACGATCTCCCAAGACTTCTAATGCTTCATCATACAATTTCAAACGAGCATGAGCAGTCACGTAAGCGGCAATGACTACGTTACTAAACTTGTCAGGTTTAACAAACTTGGGTTCATCTTCAAAATGAACAATGATCAAATCCTCACGGACGATTTCGACGTGCTTGACTAGAATACTTTTGTCGTCCACCAGTTGAAAGTAACGATAAGGATCGTCCACGTATTCCGTTTTGGGTAAGATCGTACGTTGAGCCATTTTTCCCCACAAACAATTCAACATCACTTTAGCAAACGATCTTTTTCCTTCATTTTTTTCTACCTCTCCTAAAGTGATGCCTTCGATGTCACGGTATTCTTCTTTGAATCGGACTTGGTCTTCGGGAGTTTGACACCACGAAGGATAACCACTAGCTTCTTGTTTCAGTTTGAGAAATTGGTTCACGTACCCCGAAAAAATGCCTGGATGATGAGTAGCGTCGTCCTTTTGGTATTGGGTTGTAGTTGGAAAGTGCCAAATTTCATACACATTCAATAAATGGTATCCACGATCCAATGCCCGAAACAATTCGGCACTGACCCACGTTCCTATCATCGACCGTTCTTCCTCCGTGTGGTGACAGGGATGATCTTGGTTACACATTTCGGCACACGTTTGACATAAAGGAAACATCAATTTTCCTTGACAATGGCAAGGTAAGATGGGATGAAACAAGTTTGTGGGAGGTAAAACTTTACATTTGATCAATCCTTCGTATTGACGAATGTGTTCCACGTCGATGTGCTCTGTTAAAATTTCAGGGTGTCCGGTAGGAAAACGAGCATATTTACACACCCAAGGATACAAAGAACATACGTCAATGTATTTGATTTCTTCTCCTTGGGATTCGTTCACGTCGTACAGTAAACGAGTGGCATTGGTTCGTCCTCCAAATAAACTGTGACGTGGATCTAAAGGTTCAATGTCGGCTGTATCGTAACTTTGAGTAATGGTTTTAAATTCAGGATCGATTTTCAAACGTCGATCGTACTCGTGTTCCCACATTTCTATCACTTCGTAACCTTGACTTTCTAACTGAAGTCGACGTTGACAAGTCTGTTCATATAACTGATCCATGGTAGAATCTGAATAAGGACTTTTCATGTCTCGGACAGGATAACAAGTAGGGCATCCGTGAAACAAACATCCCTGAAACTCGTACACTATGTGTGGGTTTTCTAAATCCCAACCATCCACAGAATAACCTCCAATCTTTTTTTCTCCTCCACCGTTTCTAGCATGTTGTATCCATTTGTCTTCTTTTTGACATAAGTAATGAAGCCAACGTAAAGCTTTGACCGAATATTGACGACTAGCAAAAATTCCCGTGTTGGAGTCAATGATGGCGAGTTGGTTTTCAGGCATGAAATGTTGTCTGTAGACTAAGGAACAGGCTTTAGGTAAGGTGGATGCCTCTTTCAAAGGATCGACCTTTGCACTATCGAGAAATAACTCTCTAAATTTTCCACAACAACGTCTTAAAATATCTACATCCGATCGACAATATTTGAGCATCTCTTCTTGAAAGTCAAAGGGATCGTTCTGGTGAACACGGTACCAAGCGTGAAAAGCTTCTCGCTGTTCGGGTCGCATTCCATCGGGGTCGTAATCATGAAGGTCAGGTAAATGAGGTAGGACGGCCTGTTGATTAGCTTCCGTGTTAAAGAAGTGAGGAAAGTAACCTTTGGCCATTTCTGTCATACCGAACGTTTTTGGCATACGACTCAAAGGCATGGCTAAATAACTCATCGAATCTTTGAATTGAACTTGTCCTACTTTCATGTAGATGAGCTTTTTTCCATTCATGGTGACTTCAGGACGTTCGGTTCCATGGTTCAAATAATAATTAAGTAAAAACTGTCCATCGTATCCCGAAAAATTGTGAGCTATGACGGTCGCATACCGATGACAATCTCCGTAACGATGAATCTCTTCTTCGCTCCAACTGTCGTGGGTGGTAGGGTCTAAAACCCATTCAGCAAACTCCGACAAAGTATTCACTCCACGAAAGATTTTTTCACGTCCTCCTGGAATCCTACTACAATGAGGACAGTGAAAATGAATCGATTCTTGAATACAATGATCACAAGCCCGATGTGTTACACAAAAATTAGGAATGTGAGTACCTGTTTCTTGCATACATTCAAAATCAAAAAAGATGAAATCTACTTGTTTCTTGTTTTTCTTTATTTCTTTCTTCTCTATCTTGTCATGCTTTTGAATAAAACATCGATGATCAAAATCGACGATCTGATGACAAATAGAACATTTTTTCTTGCCAGCACAAACGTGTCTCTTGGAGTTGTTGGAACGAATCAGTTGTCCACACGTAGAACACGATTGTAATAACTCACAAGCACATTTTTGTTGCTGACCTTGGGTCTTGCGATGTTGTTGATAGCAAGTAGGACTGACAAAACGGCGTCGACAGGTTTTACAATACATGTGATGTTGTTGTGGCTCAGGAAGGCATGGTGTGTTGGCTAAACATCCCCGACATCTTTCTCCACAAGCAATGTGTTGCTCCCGACTATTACACCCTTTGTTACATTTCTCACAGAAGTAAGAGTATCCCAAAAATCCAGTAATACTGGTAATGGTATCAAAATGTTCTTGCTGGTGATAAAGATGAATGTATTTTCCTTCAGGAAAATCAGGGCCTCGAAACAGTAGATCACCACGCACTTCTTGAGGGTGAACTTTTAACGTATAATGAGGAGCCAAAACATCTTGAAGTTGCTGTAATTGAGAAATGCTACACTCAGTCTCTTTAGGGATCCCCGCTTGTTTCAAAAGGAGTTCTGCTTCTTTTCGTTGTTTGGCATTCTTTGACTTTCGAATGTTTTCCCAGGCTTTTTTCCATTCTTTGCTCTCGTTCTTGTTAGCATAGGTACGACCCACCACAATAGCTCGAGCTAAGCACATTGAATCTTCAGTATTGTTAATTTGGACGACACTGTGTTTGGTAGTACGAAGATCGTCCACCAATAAAGTTTTTCTGCTTCGTCCACTTCCTCGAGGTGGAGAAACATGGGTCATGTAAACGGTGGCCTTTCCATCGGTGATGGTAAATTTGTCATTGGATTGTTGTACATGTTCTATTTTAGACATAACTTTGTCTGGCGTTAATTCTGCCGGGGTACTAAATTCAATCCAAACAGGACTCTTCAATTGGTCATGATGAATGGCAAGTCTCAACCGATCGTCTTCTTTGGCTCCACATTGCCGTTTTAAGTTCTGTAAGACAGATTCCCACAAATTGGTAATGAACCGCGCCGCTTTCTCGGGAGGTACTTGAGACTTAAAGTCTTTGAAGTGTACTGTGTGAGTATACGCAGTGGTCCTAAATTTTCGAGAAGTGATTTTTTGTGTCTCTCGAATCCGATAGTAATTTTCAGGAGCCACGGTAGGACTTTCTTGGTCAGGGATTCTGGTGTTGGCAGTAGTAGTGACTTTGGTTTTGGTTTTGGGTGGTTTGGAAGTTTGGGTTTCAGGTTGTTGTTCATTCATTTCGTCTTCAAAGCCACTGGCATGGACTTGAGCCAGTAATTCCTCTAAGGGTGTTTCAGGAGGCACGGAATACCTTCGTCGCCGTGGCCTCTTGGTTTGTTCTTGTTCTGGTTCTGATTTATCATGGTTTGGACGTGATCTTTTCATCTTCAACTCTGATTTGAAACTGATTGAGTTTTCACCCAGGTACCTTTATATAGAGACAGAAAAGTATATAAAGAGAGAACTTCTTACCTTCAGAATCAGTCTTCTTTGGTGATTGAACTTTCAAACTGTCATGATGGAAGAGTCAAAAAGACAGATTGCTTTTTTGGTGAGAGATTTACAGACAGTGATTCGAAAGTATACTACGTACAGTAAGAGTAAAGACTCCTCCTTCACTGTCACTAGAGATAAAAGTGACGATACTTGTTACATCTGTCAAGAGAAAGGACATTGGGCTCCAGATTGTCCCAAACGTGAACAGAAAAAGAGAGATAAAGGGAAAGATATCTGCTATCATTGTAAAGGACCAGGACATTGGTCTTCGGAATGCCCTCAGAAAGAACAAGAACAAGAACAAGAAGAAGAACAAGAAGAAGAGGAGAGGGAGGAAGTGGATTCAAAATCAACAAACCTAGAAGAAGAAGAAGAACATATCATTAAGAAAAGTAAGAAGAGAGTAAGAAGAATGGAAGACGAAAGTGAGAATGATGAAGAAGAAAAGGAAAACAGGATTCCTATGAAGAAGAAACACAAGAGAGACAGTGAGAAGGAAACTCCAGTGTTTAAATTCAAGCCACACAAGCATTACAGAAAGTGAACTTTGTTTTTTCTTGTGTGTTTTTTTTGGTGTTATATGTTATATTGCTGAATTATTTTTTGTAAAAAAATTGGATGAATACACAAGACTGGAGAGAAAAAAGTAAGTGGTTTTGTGTTATTTTGTTTTAGAGTAGAAATACACGCACGCACGCACGCACGCACTCACACTTGTACTATGGGGTGGGATTTTTTTAAAAAGTTTTAACTTGATTTTTTTTTTGGCAATTTGATTTCTTTTCTAGAAATCTGGGGGGGGGGGGCCCTTAAAAGGACCATTGGGTTGTTTTGTTTTTTTGGTTTTCAAAACAAAAACTTTCAAATTAACTTCAAATGCCGTAGTCCTTTACCACGACCCAATCCATATCCTGTTAATGCTGCTGCTACTGATGGTGTTTTCATTATGGTGGTAGTCACTGGTGGTGGTGGTGGTGATATTGGTGACATGGGTGGTGGTGGTGGTGGCATCTCACTAGCACTGGAAGGTTTAGAAGAAGAATGTTGTTTAGCCCATGATGGTCTTTTCCGTTTAGGTGGTTGATGAGTTAAAGAATACTTATAGAAATTAGTCATCCATTTCAACTCATATAATACCTCTTCTAACAGACTTACAGTTCTTTCTTGAAGACTGAGGCTTTCCTTTCCCGTTTCCTTCTTCTTCTCCTCCTCTTGTAACTGCTGTTGCTGTTGCTGTTGCTGTCTGATTTCTTCTTCTTCTTTCTGTTGTTGTTGAAGAAGAAGAAACATTTCTTCCTCTTCCCGTTGCTTTTTGACAAAATTTTCCATCTCTTCCATTTGTCTTCTTTTAAAATCATTCACTATTGGAACAGTAGGAGCAGTAGTAGCAGTAGTATTGTCAAACTCTTGATTTAGTAAATCTAACTCAAAGTCTTCCGGCCGAAAGTTCAATAATGCCGCAGCATTCATTATCGTTGCAGGATCACTCCAATACATTGATGTAGTACTTGTCTTTCCAGTCTCCATGAAGGCTGTCGAAAAAAAGTAATAAAGCCTCCTACGAACGCTACGATACCTTTATACCCGAGATGACGTCACACCTCCGCTTTCTTCCCATTGGAAGAAAAACCGAACCGACTTGTAACACGTGTTTGGATTGGTAGTTGATTTGGATCCATTTCAATCCGATAGTAAGGTATATATACAACCACTCGTTTCATAAAAGCTTTACCGGTTTTTCTCCAAGACGACCAATCCTAAAAACAAATCATGTGGGTTAGTGTAGAATCCTCCAACATTGTTTCAGGAATGCTGTTTAATCCAGCATTCCTGATGTATGTAAAAGCATCATGGACTAAAACCAAAATTACGGATACAGCTACATGGTATAGACAAACTTATGTGGAGAGACAAGGTTGTCTAAAGAGGGTTTTACTGTATGGCCCCGAAGTTCGAAGAAGTTCAAGAAGAAAAAGAAAACCCTCTAGGAGATGCTCCTGTTGTTAAAAAAAAAAAAACAACAATAACAATAACAAAAAAAACCAACGGTCCTTTTTAGGACCACCCATTTTTCAAGAAAAGATTAATTATTTATCAATATTGCCTATATAAGTGTGTGTTTTTTTATATGTTTGTAATGTTTTTTTGTTATAGTCTACCCCTTCTCATACAAAAAAAACCCCTTCTCACCATGTATGTTATGTGTGGTGTGTGGTTTTTTTTTTTTTGGGAAAAAAAAGGGGGGGATGTTTTCCATCACGTCCGCGCTTCTCGCATATAAAGCGGTGCCTTCCACAGTTGCGCCATTCACACTTCACACTGAAGAATGAATACAGTAGAATTGTTGCAGGAAGCTTGGGATAGGATGGTGGATGTTGAGTCGTTGATGGAAAGGTTGGAGTATTGGTGGAGATATCCTACCACCAAACCATTTGTCACCAGCCAACTAGCGGCTCTTATTTCAGCGAGGAGGTTGGTGAATGGTGTTTTGGTGGAGGAAAGAGTAAAAACTTCCTCAACCCCTTGCCGTGTGGGGTTCATCAAGAGAAGTCTGGATTTATTGCATGAAGTGGAGAACTTCCTTCACCTTGTTCAACAAGATGAATGGTTGTATCCACCCGCTAGTAACGCCAGGCGAGAAGAGGTGAACCTTCACATGGTGAAGGAATTGTTAAAGAAAGTTTTAGAAAAGGAAGTAGCTCAAATTAAAATCTTGTGTGCTCTTGAACGCTCCAAGAAAGAACTTGCCAGGAAAGAAATGGAGTTTGAACGCCTGAATTTAAATTGGATGAAAATCCAAGATAAATTCAGGCGGATGAAACATCCTGACTGGCTACCACCAACACTACCAACCAAGAAAAAAAGATCCACCACCTTCCTAAACTTTTTTACTAAATGTTAGAGGAAATAAAAATATTCCTCCAATGGTCCTCATCAGGACCAACCTTTTTTCAAGAAAGATTAATTCTATTCCCCTCCCTCCCACACTCCCACCATGTTAAAAATTCCCGTTGTCCCTATAGACACCCTCCGCCATCTTTTTCCCTGTAGTGCCCCATTTTTCCCTGTAGAGGCCCATTCCCTATAAACTTTTCACTTTTTTCCCCCAAGTGCCCTCCCCATGTTAAACGTCCATAGATTCCCTGTAGAGGCCCATTTTTCCCTATTTACCCCCACCCTACTACTGGTACATGATCAAGAACTTAAACGTTTTGTGCAAAAACCATATTAAATATTATTTTCAGTCATAGTGACCTTAATTTTGTACCTTTTGATCCCAAAATCAATTTACTTCTGTCTTATTCCAGGTGCTAGATATCTGCAATGTCTGGCCCAGGTCTGTGATGTACCAATAATCATATTGTGCGGAAACTTTTTTCTTCCTTATGTCACATTAATTATGATCATTGACTTTTGGAGGCTAAAATCATCAACCTTGTTCCATACCCCAAGTCACTCGGATCACCTGCGCTATTTCTGCGAAACAAAAACAAGCCCCGGATGTATGTCGGAGTTGAAATTTGTAGAAAATTCATACATTTTGTTCGCCGGAAATGTTTTTGCAAAAAAAGAAACTGCAATCTATTCAAACCATCTCAACTATTTATGTGAATGAATTGACCTTGGGATTGATTTATCAGTTGCGAATGAAAACAAAAATAGTTTGATGGTTAGTCGGAATGCTTTAGAGTGGCAGCTATCGGTATACAATCGAAGTATGATCCGTAGAACTGACTGAGGAGTTGTGAATGACCACTAGTAAAAGTCAAGCACAAAATGTGGCCTACGTATATGATTTAAAACTAATATTATTGGGTGGATAACATTTGTATCAGTACACTTGCCTTGAACTTTAACGCTTTGACCTTAAATCAATAGGCTTCCTCCTTACCCCGAATGCAAGCTGTATATAAAGTTTGTTTACGTCAGATAGTGGAGAAATGGCATTATTGTGCAGACATGAAAGAGAGAAAAGATGGACGGACGAACAGAATCATATCACTCGTGTTCGTTTTGTTACAAAAGAAATGATTCGGTATTACGATTTTGTTTATAGTTTGTATTATATTTTTTCATCATTCAGTGCTTCGTGTCGTCTCTTGTATTTAAATGTCTATGAATAATCTTGTACGACAGAGAGCCGTCGATAAGTTGTAAAGCCTTGTGGTCTAAACCCATTGCTTGCCGATACTTAAAGACATAAAATTGCTGAAATGAAACACGATACGCTCCTTATTGCGGGCGTCGGAAAAGTCTCCAAACTGTATCAGATGCCATTTGTTGGGGCAAGACTGGATTAAAGGCGGAACAAACGGAGCAGATGCTCCAAGGCCCCTCCTGGCGGGGGTCCCGCAACACAGTACAAATGTTGATTTTTTGTTTATATTTTTTTATTTGTTTTGTTCGCGGAAGGTGTGTGTGTGTGTTTGGATGTGCTTTTTTAAATTGCTTAGGGACTTCCTACCTCCTTAATCTGGTGCTTGTTTGCGGTCCGACTGCAACTCAGGGTAAACCAAGTTATATATATATATATATATATATATATATATATATATATATATATATATATATATATATATATATATATAAATTAATTACTGGGTCGACATGCGGGTATGTCTGCTACGCACAAATGCCTCTACGACCGACTTTGTAGCATCATTTTTTCGTGAGGTGTGCATGGTCGAGATGCTATAGGAGTTGGTGCCTACAGGCAAGGTGATGAGAGCCGTAACCCACGGATCCGGGTTTAAATCTCCGTAGAGTACAAATTAAAATTATCTAACCTGTACGATAATATTATTTATTTGTATTTAAAAATTATACTAATGTTATCAAGCATTCTACTGTAGGATCCAGGGATAGCACCTCTGTTTGGTGTATATTTGGAATTCTCTCTCTCTCTCTCTCTCTCTCTCTCTCTCTCTCTCTCTCTCTCTCTCTCTCTCTCTCTCTCTCATGGTCTAATGCGTTGCATTTACATATCACTGTCATCTTGCCATTGCCCATGTGGGTTTGAGTCTCGGCTCTACTTGGCCAACCTAGGATTGTGAGAAAGCTTGCCCGTAGCTTCCCATGGGTTGGTGGTTCTTCCCGGTGTCTTTCCCGGTTTTTCCTCCACCAAATATGCTGGTCGCCAGGTATAGATTATCAAGTGGTGAAATATGGCGTTAAACCCACAACACCATGTTAGTCAAGTCAGGCAGCAACATGAACGTTTAGAAACTTAAAGTTCCCACGCTCAGTAGGGCAACTCGTTATGAATTCAGTCAGTGCATAAAATGTCATTGGAAGGATGCATAAAATGTCCTGAAAGGAATGCATACAATGTCATAGAAGGAATGCATAACATGTCATAGATGGGATTTATAAAATTTCATGGAAGAAATGGCACAAATTGTCACAGTAGGAATGCATACAATGTCATAGAAGGGATGCATAAAATGTCATAGTATGGATGCATAAAATGTCATAGAAGGCATGCATAAAATATCATAGAAGGGATGCATAATATATCATAGAAAGAATGCATAAAATGTCATATATTTCATGCATTCCTTCTATGACATTTTATGCATTCCGTCATAGAAGGGATGCATAGCATGTCATAAAAGGAATGTATACAACGTCATAGAAGGGATGCATAAAATGTCATAGAAGAGATGCATAAAATGTCATAGAAGAGATGCATAAAATATCATAGAAGAGATGCATAAAATATCATAGAAGAGATGCATAAAATATCATAGAAGAGATGCATAAAATGTCATAGAAAAGATGCATAAAATGTCAGAAAAGGAATGCATAAAATGTCGTTGAAGGGATGCATAAAATGTAATAGAAGGAATGCATAAAATGTCATAGAGGGATCGCATAAAATGTCATAGAAGGGATGCATAAAATGTCATAGAAGGGATGCATTTTATGACTTGATCTACTTCTATGATACCAAAATATGTTAGTGTGTCGTTCTCTCTCTCTCTCTCTCTCTCTCTCTCTCTCTCTCTCTCTCTCTCTCTCTCTCTCTTAGGGTCATGCATGTCATATATAGTATGTTACATTCAACAAAGAAAACCAAAAGACATGGACCTTAGGAAAACAGGAGACATGCATCTTAGAAATACAGAAGATATGCACCATAAAAATCCAGAAGACATGCAACATAAAATCCAGTAGACTTGCAACTTACAAATCCACGAGACATGCACCTCAAAATCCAGGTGGTATGCACCTTAAAAATCCATTAATTAAAATGCATTATATATAGTATAACATAAATAAGAATGAAAGAAATATGAAAGTAATTTCCCGTAAAGGAAGAGGTGGGATTCTTTTTATTATTTTTTACTAAGTTAATACGAAACTGTAATAATACAGACAAGGCTTGTTCTTCTTTTTCTAATGCATGCAAACTAACAAACATATTGTTATATGACCTAGTTTTCTCCACTTCTTATACTAAATGTTTTAGCTGGAAGTTAACCAATGAATTTTCACACAGCCGTATCTACTGGAACAAAATTAGGATGTCAACATTCTATTTTTAACATGCTTGCTCCTAAAGCTGAGGATCTTAAGATAGTGGGTCACTCTGTGTGTAGCATGCCTTGTGATAGAGTTCTAATTATTAAATAAATGTGTACAATACTGGATTTAGGACGTTGATGGAGACCTCCCTTTGTCGCAAACAGTTAACAAATTTAACCCGATGACTTTGAAAACAAATGTGTGCACCGTAGTTGTTGTTCTCTCTATCGCTCATAAAATTGCTCATAGTAGCGTGTATTAAGTGTTTGGCGAGCGTTTACAAACTAGAATGATTGCTTGGAACATACACTCTATCCACGTTCGTTTCTAAACTTTTTTCTTACCTTTTATTTGTATTCTGAAAGGAACAGAAAATTATAAATTGTCAAATATCCATTGTTTCATCTGATTAGCAACATTAGTTTTCATTTTACGAAGAATTGTTTTAGTTTCTTAGATGTTGTTGCGGTAGTCTTTCTGAACAACGTTTAACAAAGACATTTTTCTATCAGATTTAAAACTTTAAAATATTGTAACGAATTTGGACAAACTTTAGGTAAATAACAATCTATAATGATATGAAATAGGGTGACTTAGTCATGATTGCGATGGATGCGTGTGCAGAGAAATGCTGACGGGCAGACAGGTACAAAGACATACAGGCAAGTATATAAATAGATAGGCAGATAGATGAACATCCTAGTGCCGAAAAAATTAAACCCAAAATGAAACAAAAAGAAAAAACATAAATTATGTTCTAGATATACTTATGTAAAAAGTACTTGGGAGACTTGATATTTTCCTTGGTGTGGCTGGTAATTATTAGGTTATATAAGTTGGCACTTTTAATATTTCTGTTAGCCCAGACTTGATCGAGTTGTTTATATTTCAAGCTGACATTTTGGTAAAACAGGTTTGCACTCACCAGTACAGACACCAGATAAACATCCTATAGTAAAGGTCACCATACGTAAGGTATGACACATTGTGACCGATCAGATCGCACGAAGTTTTATATTTAGACAAATCGTAGAAGTTTTATTTTTCCTAGGTAATCGGTAAGAAATTATTTCAAAAGAGTGTACTTATCTGAACTCTCAGTTTTGTTACTTAGTACACTGAACATTTATATATTTTTAAAAAGAAAATCTTATACACACACTGCACTTGGATCCGTCAAAACTTGTCGCATTGGCAAGTCATACGCACTGTGGATCACATGATTATAAGCTCTCTGTTCCAAAGAATAATATGTCTGATGCAATCCTTTTTAAACCTAAAGATATCGACTTAGTTTTGTCATATTATCAGTAAATTTATACATGTCAAACAAATTTATTCGGAGCGTGTGAATAGGCAAATTTTATATATGAACATAATAAAGCCAACAACATGTAAATGAATACTACAGAAAAGCATTGGTAAGAGATAAGATTTTGCTGTCATCTGTTCAGGTTACGATGTATTTGGTTGACAAGGAAATCGTAGAAAACGGTGCAACAGTCTGACTCACAGCGGCTGATTCAAAGCATATAATACTGGAAAAGTTAACATTTAATGCAGAAATGTCCAAATCCATGACCTTAGCGCCTGTTTGTAATTACAAGAATTAAACTTCACATTTTACATTAATCATGAGTCATGAAAATCGATTACACACTATACATAAACGGCCTTCTCTCCGCTACTGCCATTTATGCACTGTGTAATCGATTTTCAAGACTTCGCTTTTCTACAGCCATTTATGCACTGTGCAATCAATTTTCAAGCTTCAAGACTTGTCCAATCTTGCAAGATATGAAGTTCAATTCTTAAATGTTGTTTTTTTGGTGAAAAATCGTGAGACGTTTCATTTCTCCTGACTGATTATATTAGTATCATCAGTGCTGGATTACCCTATAGGCCGACTGAGCAATTGCTTATGCCACCAGCAAAGCAGGGGCACCAAAAAAGAAAAAGGGGGAATTATCGGCTTTTTAAAGTACATAGGGGGGGGGGGCAGCATAATCTTTTCAGTGCTTAGGGCCTCTAAAGGTCTTTATCCGGCCCAGCATACACATATACATACATACATCTGTACATGCATCTCTCTGCATATCCAGCCAAACATCTCTGCATGGTCAATGAGACACATAGTTGGAAAATAGATCGACAGATAGATGCAGGGATGGATAAATAGATGGATAGTTAGATACTTAGATGCCAGTAATCAGTGATTGAAATGACCTTTGAACAAAGATTTAAAACTTTGTCAACAAAAGAATTAAAAAAATATATTAAAAATAGACAAGTACTAACATTTATTGACGTTTAATAGACAGTGAAAAATTTGAAATTTGTTAACACATTTTAAGACATACCATACATCCACGCACACATATCCATGCATGCATACATTCGTACGTAATATCTTAATTATATCCATGCAGTCATCCATCTCTTGCCCAATTTGCCATGCGATTAATGTTTGATGAAAATGTTACTCTCATAGTGTTTTGACTTCTTGCCTAAATTGATCTTTAACTTATTCTGGGCTGATTATTACAGGAAAAAGTAATTATATGCATGTTAACATGTGTTATATTTTAATTTCATGAGTCAAAATATATTGAGTCATGACATAAACATTCAAATTAAACATCGACTTTTAAAATTGAAGCTAATTTAAAGCTTTGCAAAAAGACTTGCCATCATCTTCTATGTCGTTCATTTGTACACAAAGTAGTGAAGTTTCCTCATTTGACTCTCATTAGTGATGACAAAATGATCCCTGCTGTAATTGAAGGAAATTCCTCTCGGTTTTTGAGGAACACCGGAGGTTATCACCTGGAGTGCAACGCCATCGGGTGATAGTTTGTGAATGTTGTTAGATTCGCGTCCCAAAACATAGATATTGTCCTCTCTGTCCACTGCTACACCCGTTGGATACTTCAGGTCATTGGATAAGTAGACGAAGTACTGTTTTCCATCTGTCAGGCCAAAACAATACACTGCGTGGCCGCCACCAACAGACATGTAAACACGTGACTTGGACATATCTAGAGCAGCACAAGTATAAGTATAAGCATAAGCACAATCAAATTGATGGTGAAACTTCACATTTCCATTCCTAGTGATAATGCTCCAGTAACACGTGTAACCATCACAGTAGCCAGATACAAGGATCTCCTCCCTGCTGACAGCATCAACACCATCACATACATACTTGGTTGTTACCGTCCCTGCGTCTCTCATTGAGTGGTCTGTAATGGACAGAAACTGAACAATTTTCTTAGTAGGCGTTGTTATAGCAACTTCATTGTCACCTGTCAGACACATGCCATAAGGATATCCAGGCAATATGTGACTTGTAATGAAGTTATATGAAGAATCATATAGGCAGCATGTCTTGTTGGTGTAGTCTGCCAGAACTATGTATCCGTCGGGTAACTGAACGATACCATAGTACAAAGGGTTGTTGTTACTTGGACAGTGAACGTCAATAACTCTAGATAGCTCCACAGTTCGTTTTTGAAGAGGTATCATAAGACTTGTGCATTGCAAATCCTTAGCCTCCTCTTGACATGTTATTTTTACCAAACCTCCTGCATCTTTAGAAAGTACCGCTTTCATGTTGCTATCGAGTTCAAGTCTTATTTTGATTGCATCCACTCTTTTAAACTTCTCTCGAATCTGATCACTGTAACATTTTAGCTGCTTCACCGTTTTGCTGGTCACCACGAAAGTTTGTGTATCCGACCCATACTGGTCAACCGTCTCTAAAAGCGCATGAGAGTTTCTGATGGCACTTACCAGGGATTGACATTGGTGATTTTGTTCTTGTTTTCTGATCAACCACTCCTTGTAAATTCGGTTTGCCTCAAGCTTCACCATCTTCTCAATATCATCCAGTACATCATTCAGTTTCTTTCTGATATCTCGGATCTCTGCAGAAATATTGCTAACACGTGACTCCAGAATGCCTATATTTTCTTCATTCATCTCCATAAAATTCTTGAGTTGATCCTCTAATATCCGCATTTGTTCCATTATTTTCTGTGGGTTCATCTCCTTCAGTAGACCTGGAAGACACCTTTTCAATTCGAGTACATCATGGCATGCTTTATGGCGAAGAAAAGAACATGTAGCGCAACAGGCTGTCTCGTGGCTCCTACAGTAAAACTTGATGTCGTCATTATCATGTTCAGGGCACCCAAATCTCTCTCTAAATCTTTTGCGGTTTTCTGGATTATTTTCTAATTCTTCTATGGTAATAATTTGATGGCTTTTAGTCATCTTCATCTTTTGATGATATAAGGCACAATTATCACACATGAACTCTTCACATACAATACAGAATTTCTTAGCAAGGTTTACTGAAGAGTCGTCTGATGAATTCAAACATACTTCACAAGACCGTTCAACTTTCGATTTCCCCACGAGCGGAAATGGACTGTTAGGAAATAAAGAAGCCCATTCTCTTACAGGTTTTCCTTTATTTGCAGGCCTGGTTACTGCTCTACATACTGGACACATAAATTCCTCAAATGTTTTATCCATACTACCAGCCTTTTTTGTTATATAGTCTTGAAGGCAGTGTTCACAAAAGGAATGTAAGCACGGCAGCTGACGGGGCGAGGTGAACCCGTCCAGACAGATCGAGCACCCATGTCCATCTTTAGAGGAAGAATCCGTGATTGAAGTAGCCATTTCAAGAAACACAAGAAACAATGTGGTCTTACAAGGAATGAATCACAACTGAGTAGTTTACACAGCACTGTTAACGATAATTTGTCTTTGTATTTCAACTTATCTGCCTCTAACATGTAGCATATGTGTCACGTACAGCTATCATCCGGGTTCATATGCTTGTATTGTTTAAACAAAGTTTAGAACCGGGATGTGGAGTCTAAAACTTGTACCGGATTTCCACATCTACATCGACTTTCCGGCAACACGTACAAAATATAATGGGGGACACACACACACACACACACACACACACACACAAACAGAGAGAGCTTTACGAGATCTGTCGAATGAATACTTCTATTGTGTCCTCGTAAATTACACTATTATTCCATTTCATTATCTATTACGAAACGAAGTCTATGATTCCGATTGAAGACCTGATGTTCCGCTTCGGTGTGTGTGTGTGTATTTGTGTTTGTGTGTGTGCCTGTGTGTGTGTTTAAGTGAATTATCTTATGGCTGAATTATTGATTGACAAGCTGTCCACCCTAATCTTTACATTCTCTCTCTCTCTCTCTCTCTCTCTCTCTCTCTCTCTCTCTCTCTCTCTCTCTCTCTCTGTTGATAGATAGATCGATCTCGAAAATTTCCATAAATTGTTTAACTAAAATAGAACTGCTCACATAAATACATATTTCTTAGTAAATTTTAAATATTGAGTATAATAATAAAGTGAGGTTATTGACTTTTACTCTTCCAAGGTATGTATGTATATATGTAGGTATGCATATCGTTTGCTTGCGCCTGTAAACACTGTGGTAATGGTTACAAAAAGATGAAGAAAACTTCCTCTTTATGATAGATCCATGTTTTTTACCTACAAAATGCTAGTAACACGAACTTATTTTAGTTCGATATTTTTTTAATATTATTTCGCCTTTAATAAACGTTGTTTTTTTTAAAATTAACCCTTGAACGGTACAACATTTCCTAAAATATTATGAATACACTCGAGACCGCAAGATTTTAGTGTTATGAGCCAATTAAATTTATGGCTATACAATTTTATTATATTAATTCTCACTTAGCTGTTTACTGGTTGTTCAATCCATAGACGCTCTCTTTCCTAAAATGCTATATTATCCTCATGTACGCACTAATGGGTGACTAAGGATTTTAAAATCACACCTGACGTACGTATTCACCAATCTTCTATATTCATTCCATGTGATTTGTCTCGAGTATATGCATTATATTAGTAATAAATGATGAAATGCTTATTCCGTCTGTTTGTTTGTCCGTATGTTTTACCGTAAGTCTGTCTCTGCTGTTGTCCGTCCTTATTTTTCCTTGAAATGTAAAAGTTTTTAGGATTGAACGTAGCGTTGAAAACGAATACATATTGTGCCTGAACATTTGCTATTGTATTTGTTTCTATGGTTTTAATTAGTTAAAAAAATATTAGCATTTAATCCAAGGAAATTAAAAGCCTATTTGTTTTGAACGTTCATTTTGCAATGGTCATGTTTTCATACAGATAAAGCTTCGGGCAGTTTTGTAGTCGCTGAATTCTTTTTAATTCCAAGTAAAATGTTATTCCTCTCTATGACGGCCTCAATGAACATCATTTTTCTTTTTTTTAAATTGATAAATCCTTGTATCAATCTCATCAAAATTCTGTAAGTAACTGTTCTTTATTAGGAGAAACATATTCAAACGCCAAAGGATTATAATGCGGCATGCATAATAGGAATAAATCTACAAACATTAATAAATAACACTATACTGCTGCAGCATTAGATCATAATCCAGCATTTTTTAAGATTGTTCTCAGCTACATTTTTCGTTTCATCGCGCCCTTAATTCCGTAGCCCCTTTAACAATTGTTCACCTTTGCAGACATGGTGCAAATGACGAAACGCCGAGCGTCATTCGTCTTGCAAACCCTCTAAATGATCATAAAATCGGGCATGACTTTATTAGTTTTAGGCAACACATTTGGACATTTAAGTGTCTGACCTTGGGGAATTTTGTAAAACACCTAAATGATATCTATGAATTTACAGCTTCAAAGTCAAATTGCTGCAAATTCATCACCTTTCCTTAGATTTATGTGACATTTTCATTGCAAACCAAATCTTAAACTCATAATATAAATGTCGAAAGAAGAACATTTGGAGAACATCATGTGTTTTGTTGTAGGGATGTTACCTTGGTTCTGGACATCAATCAAAAGTATTTCTGACAGGTGTTGGATAAGGTATACGCATTCACACGAAGGACCCATGTAAGTATGCAGAGAGGATGTTCTTTTCTTTCCTTGTTCGGAAGCGCGATGGGTAATCGTTTTTTTACAGTCTATACTTTATCCTATACTTTCCTAACTGACAAAACATCGTGCCCGTCTGAAGATACACATGTACGTGCGAAATGTCACATAACATCTCATATCTTTCGAGATGAAGGCAAATCTTGGATATAAGTGTGCCCTGTATTACGGTGTAGCGATTACAGTTCAATATGTGTCCACCACATTTGGGGTGAAGCAATTAGTTATGATGGCAATGTGACATGTGAGGGTTGATCAGATAATAATAATAATAATAATAATAATAATAATAATAATAATAATAATGTGAATGATCAGAGCTTCCTGTTGATATCTACCGCATGACACCTTGATGCACATGGTGTGAGACAAGGTTAATTTCATTTCATTTCTCCCGTAACATTGCTGGTCGTAGGGGCGCCACTGATGACTTTGCGACAATCTCTCTCCATTTCGCCCTGTTCTCCACTGCTCTTTGGGACTTTACAAAGTCCATGCCTGTCCACTTTTTGATATTGTCTTCCCATCTCTTCTTCTGTCTGCCTCGTTTTCTCTTTCCTCTCACTGTGCCCTGTAGGATTGTCTTTGACAGGCCAGTTGAGCGTGAGACGTGACAATACCATCTTAGTTTGCGTTTCTTTACAGTGGTGAGCAGATCTTCATAAGGTCCAATTGCACCTTGGATTTTAGTGGGCACCTGCGCATTAGAGACGTGGTCTAAGTATGAGATTTTCAGGATCCTTCGATAACATCTCATCTCTAAGGCATGGATTCTTCTCTCTAATTCTGCTGTTAGGGTCCATGTCTCACATGCAAATAGGAATATGGACATGACGAGGGAGCGCATAAGCTTGATCTTGGACCCAAGCGTGATGTTTCTGTCTTTCCAAATAGGCTTCAGCCTAGCCAGAGCAGCTGTTGTCTTCGCAATCCTGGAAAGAACCTTAGGTTTTGAACCTTCATCAGAGGCGATAGCAGCTAGGTACGTGAAGCTTGTTACTGTGCCCACTTCTGTCCATTCACTCTTATTTCCTTTTGGATGCCACTCGGGTTGTTTGTCATTAGATTTGTCTATTCAGCGTTGATCTCCATCCCATATCTTAGTGATGCTTGATTGAGACGGTTCACTAATGTTTCCATTTCTTCTTCCTCTTCTGCTAAGCCATCGATATCATCAGCGAAGCGCAGGTTGGTGATTGTTCTGCCTCCAACACTGACACTGCCCTCATGGTCTTCCAAGGCGTCGGACATGATCATTTCCAGGTAGATGTTGAAGAGAGTGGGCGATAGAAGGCACCCCTGTCTGACTCCAACTGTGGTTCTGAACCAGTCTCCTATGTTGCCATTGACGAGAACTGTACTAGTCGCTTTGTCATACAGGGTTTCTGTAGTGCGGATTAGTTTTGCATTTATGTTTTATATCCGCATGGTGGCACACAAGGCTGCGTGCCATACCTTGTCGAAAGCCTTCTTGAAGTCAATGAAGACATGATAGAGGTTCTGTTGATGCTGGAGATATTTTTCACAGAGGATTCTAAGATTGAAGATCTGTTCTGTAGTGCTACGTCCTGCTCTGAAACCTGACTGTTCTTCCGCAATGATGTGCTCTGCTTGGGGTTTCAGTCTATAGAGGATGATCTTAAGCATAACCTTGCTTGGGTGACTCATGAGACTGATTGTTCGGTAGTTCTGGCACAGTTGCAGATTCCCTTTTTTAGGAAGAGTCACGATCAGAGACTGGGTCCATGGGGTGGGTCATTCTCCTGTTTGCCAGATTTGGTTGCAGATTGTTGTGAGGACATCTATCATGGAAGTTCCTCCTGCTTTAACAAGTTCTGCTGGTATATTGTCTACCCCAGCTGACTTCCCCTTCTTTAGCACCTTTACTGCAGCCTCTACTTCGTCCCTGAGGATCGGGTGGTCAACTTCTGTTGTGGTCAGTGGTACGTTTAGTGCAGCTTGGTCTCCAGAAGTCTCCTGGTTGTAAAGCTCCGAACAGTATTCCGTCCATCTGTTAAGAATGTCTTGGTTTTCTGTCAGACACTTACCAGCCTTGTCCTGAATCCTATTAGATCTCTCCTGTTTATCTGTTGTCATGTCTTTCACCAACTGGTATGCCCTTTTACTGTCATTCTGGTTCAGGCTTTTCTCGACTTCCTTGCATTGGTCATCTAACCAGGTTTCTTTTGCTTTCTGTATGCTCTTCTTAATCCTGTTGTTAATCTCCATGTATTTTTTTGCTCCTTCATGGTCTCCTCGCTTACTCTTCAGTTTTCTCCTCACATCGCAGAGGTCGAGGATATCTGCTGTGACCCAAGGCTTCTTTATTCTAGGATGCTTGCCATGGATTTCTCCGGCTGTGTCTATTACTGCCTTGTTGAAGGTGATGATCAAGGAGTCTAGATTTATTTCTTCGTGTCCCAGAATTGTGAGTGGTGCAAATTTGCCGCCTATTGATGCTTCAAATGTTTGTGCCACGCTTGGAGCTTTAAGTTTTTCAAGGTCGAACCTGATCCTAACTGGTCTTGGCTTATTGGTCTTCCTCAGACGAAGTTTGATAGTCATCATCAGCAAGTCATGGTCGCTTCCTATATTAGCTCCTGTGAAGCTTCGTGTTCTAGCAATGTTTACGCTAGACCAGAAGCGCTTTCTCACCAAGATGTAATCAATCTGGTTGTGATGTTTTCCGTCTGGGCTGTGCCAAGTCCATCTTCTGGATAGTTTGTGGGGGCCATGGGTGTTCGTTAGCACTAGGTTTTTGTATGTGGCGAAGTCCAGGAGCTTGAGACCTCTCTCATTGGTCTGCTTGTTACAGTATGGACCACAGACTTCTCGCCAGTCTGCTTGTGCATCTTCTCCTACCTTAGCATTCCAGTCTCCTTGAATAACCAGAATATCCTTCTTGGGTGTCTGGTCTATGAGAGTTTGAACCTGGTCGTAGAACTCATCCAGTTCCTCGTCATCATGGTCAGATGTTGGGGCATATACCTGTATGATAGTGATGTTAAAGGGAGATGCCCTCACGCGGATTGTAATCATTCTGTTAGACACTGGTCGACAACTCATGACAGCACTCACAGTGTCATTGTGTACCATAAACCCAACTCCATGTTCATACTTGTTATCTTGCCCACTAAAGTAGATCCTTTGTCCGTCATCTGTTGATCTCTCTCCGAAATTTTGCCAGCGCATCTCGCAGAGTCCAAGGATGTGCCATTGATATCTTCCCATCTCATGGGTTAGCTCCTCGAGAGTCCCTACTGGTCTTAATATCCTGACATTCCATGTTTCAATGGTGATGTTATTTCTTGCCCGTACTTTATGGTAGTTGCAGAGATGAGATGTTATCGAAGGATCCTGAAAATCTCATACTTAGACCACGTCTCTAATGCGCAGGTGCCCACTAAAATCCAAGGTGCAATTGGACCTTATGAAGATCTGCTCACCACTGTAAAGAAACGCAAACTAAGATGGTATTGTCACGTCTCACGCTCAACTGGCCTGTCAAAGACAATCCTACAGGGCACAGTGAGAGGAAAGAGAAAACGAGGCAGACAGAAGAAGAGATGGGAAGACAATATCAAAGAGTGGAAAAGTCCCAAAGAGCAGTGGAGAACAGGGCGAAATGGAGAGAGATTGTCGCAAAGTCATCAGTGACGCCCCTACGACCAGCAAGGTTACGGGAGAAATGAAACATATGGAAGGCGCTTCAGTTAAGCGCATAGAAGTGTATCTAATACAATAGAGCAATGTGTATTTAAGAAAAGCTCTGAGAAAGGATGCAAGGGAAAAAAAACCAAACCCAAAACAAACGTGTATTGCTCGATACAAGTTAAAAGGTCTGTATTAAGAAATGGAAAATGAACCAACAGAAAATTATGTATATTGCTATGTCTCGTCTGCTTTGTAGTAGAGTACATAAGCCAAAAACTTTAGCATAGTTAGTGTAATGGGAGAGCTCGGGCCAGATAATAATACATCAGAGCACGTGACCAAGTATGAGTATGTTTCTTACCTAACGAATAAGGACGGAAGAATGCAGGAAACTCGTACACTAGATTTTCTTTTCTACCATAAAACAAAATGATTCATTAGGAACAGTTGCAGATCATAACCATCTAATTATCTTTATACAATACTCAGACTATTATTATTGTTTTGACTGACAGGTCTGTATGCGATAATTTCAAACAACGTCCAGGTGTAATATTAGCACAATTATTATTCATTCATATGATAATACCACTTTTAAAGAATTGCTTTTAATTGCAATACAAGTTTACTACAAAATGGTACCATGACTTGATTGTTAAGTTGGTAAATATGATGTCCGAAGAATTGCTTTTAGTGAATAATTATATAAGATATACTATGGTGGAATTAAATTGCACAGAAATTTACTAAGGAAGGATTATTTCAATTTGACTATAAGTTGGTAAACATTAAATCAACAAAGATGATACTGTAAATTTTTCTTCAAATTCATAACTTCGCACCAGATTTGTAAATTTCAAAAACTCATATACACAACAACAACTACAACAACAACAACAACAACACACACAACATAAATTCATCATGTTTTATTTAAGACATTTTAAGAATTTAAAAATGAAAAACATTGAAATAAAACATCCAACTTTGATAGATCTTGCGTATCAAGCTAGAAAAAAGCAACTTGTGTGTGTGTGTGTGTGTGTGCGTGTATATATATATATATATATATATATATATATATATATATATATATATATATATATATATATATATATATAGTGTGTGTGTGTGTGTTTGTGTGTAAATTGCAAAATGGGGACATGAGTGAGCATAAACAACCACACATTGCAGACACCTTGTAAACTAGGACTTTTTCAGCATCCAACAATAAAGTATTTTCTATAATTTCATTTAAAACAATATTATTTGGCACCAAACATTCAACTGTGTATATTCTAATGAAATCATAGGAAATAATTTATTGTTGGACACTGCAAAATTATTTGACATCAAAAATATCTTTCAACGGCAAAAAGCCGGAGCTGGATTTCCGTGGCGGACGCTATCATAATTTCGACTTGGCCACACTTCAGTTTCCGGAATGTAATCGAGCAGTTGAACTTCAGCTTCTCAAGTAAACATAGGGGAGCCGATAATTATCGACGTGTGGCTTTTTAATCTTGTCTCGATTGATTATCTGTGAAAACAGTGATGTTTTATTGTGGATTAGCGGTAATAAATGGTTCCGACCGGGCTACTTAAGAAGGAAATTGGCAGTAGCCCCCTGGGCAGGCGATATAAATTTTTAGGAGTCCAAACATTGAGTGTCAGTAGCTCGCGGGTACAGGGCAAGGGATTTGTCTGATCCTGGCCCATTGGTCACGAAAACCAGTGTGTCCAATGAAAGAAAAATGTGGTAATGGCATGGGTGCACCATCACTCTGAAGCTAAACTACATATTCCTGAAATTTAGGCTCTCACATTAACTGTATTTTATTTTATTTTCTAAATTGTGTATAAGTTAATCCACTTTTCCATGAACTAATTTGTATTATATGGAAAATAAAGCGAGGGAAATTAAAACACAGCACAGTGGATATTTCATTGAATTATCATCATTACACCATACATATTTTTCCAAGAAATAAAAGACTCACTTTTGTAGCGCCTGTTTATGACAACAAGAACAAGATTTGGTATAAAATATCATAGTATAACTAAAGCTTTATACATATTCAAGTAAAACTGATTTAATAATTTCTCACAGCAATGCTTAAAAGGTTGAAAAGTTAAGATGGGGGGGGGGTCTCTCTAACTTAGGTAATTATTTTGATTTCATTTGTATGACCAATAAAAATTATATGCATTTATATGATTTGAATTATTTACCCTGCTTTTTGTTTAAGATGGAAATGTACACTGCTCCACCTGAAATTTTGTTGCTAGTAATGGACATAGTAGTATGGGTGACTCTGCATTGTCCTTGTCTCAATGGGATATGGCATCCACACATTTGTCTAAGATAAGGTAAGTGGACTTTCTTTAATCAGTTTTATCTTCTTTGCTCATTTCACTTTGGATTGTTTTATTATAAGCTGCATGTCCCTTTTGAAAACACAGTTTCCTCTTGTTCTTTGCATTTGTTATAATTATTATTTTGCCTTGGCATTTTTCTCTTGTTAAATCCCCAAAATGCACCCAGAGTGGCTTATTCCCAGAAATTTTATTTTTACACAAGGGAGGAAAGCTTGTTCTTTATGTTACAGAGGGGATGGGTGTGTAGATAACTCAGTTAAGATTTCAGAAGTCACCAAGGCAGATAAGATAGAGATTCTTTTAGCATTATTTGCTGTTGTTATAATGCTGTTTAAATTTTGAGTCACCAAGACTTGGAAGACTTGTGGAGACAGTGTCCCCAGCTCTTTCATTTTAGGTGCAACTGACTAATTGCAAACCCCTTTTCTGGTATAATTTGGTGAACTAATCTTTAAGAAAAATTGGTGCCTATGTAATTTGAAAAGAATTGTATTATTGGGAAATAAGATACTTATTTGATGGTATTACCAAGCTGAATGTAATATATTTACCTGTAAATGCCTGTAGGAGATTTTTACAAACAAGAGGGAAGATAGAGGGAAGAGAGAGAGAGAGAGAGATGACAACCCTTACCAGACATTGTGAGGACTATGAAGCAGCAAAAACGTTTTGTTGTTTTATGGTGGTAAGTACACATGTATTTAATATATGCAGATTATAACCATATCTTTAGCAAGGTATTATGAACCATGAAATGGGTTAAATGGAAAATGTATCTAGAAGAGTACAGGGCAGCTGCTGTTTCAAGTTACAGCTGGTCACCAACAAAAGAAGCGTGCATGGGAAGTACCGTATATACTTGCATATAATCACATTCATGTATAAGCTGCCCCCCCAAACTGAATAGGTAAAACATTATAAAGTGCATGACCCGTGCATAATCAACCCATAAAATATTACCGGTAAATTTAATATCCACCGCAAAATGAAGTGTCTGTCAGTGTTGTTATCACCAAGGCAGATAAGATAGAGAATTTTTGGGATTTGTTGTTGTTGTTATTTTCCTGTTTAAATTTTGAGTCACCCAGACTTGTGGAGACAGTGTCCCCTGCTCTTTCATTTTAGGTGCATCTGACTAATTGCAAACTCCTTTTCTGATATAATTTGGTGAACCAATCTTTTAGAAAAATTGATGCCTATGTAATTTGAAAAGAATTGTATTGTTGGGAAATGAAATAATTATTTGATGGCATTACCCAGCTGAATGTAATATATTTACTTGTAAATGTGTGTAGCAGATTTGTACAAACAAGAGGGAAGATAGAGGGAAGAGAGAGAGATGACAACCCTTACCAGATATTGGGAGAACTATGAAGCTGCAAAAACATTTTATAGTTTTATGGTGGTAAGTACATACACATGTCTTTAATATATGCAGATTATAACCATATCTTTATCAAGGTATTATGAACCACAAAATGGGTTAAATTCTAAAATGTATCTAGAAGAGTACAGGGCAGCTGCTGTTTCAAGCTACAGCTGCTCACCAACAAAAGAAGCGTGCATGGGAAGTACCGTATATACTCGCATATAATCCCATTCATGTATAAGCTGACCCCCCAAACTGAATAGGTAAAACATTATAAAGTGCATGACCCGCGCATAAGCCGACCCATAAAATATTACCAGTAAATTAAATATTATCCACCGCAAAGTGAAATGTCTGTCAGTGTTGTTTACCATGCATGTTTACTAGTAAGTATATTGCTTCCATTTTCGTGCAAGTCTGAACGACCTGTATTTATGTTGTATTTTGTGTTTTGCTGTATTAACACTGTGTTTGGTGCAATAAAAGTTTTGAATGGATTTTTTTTTTTTTTTCCATCAGCCAGATCTAATTCCTTGGTGATATTTCCCATGTAATCTGCCAGCGCATGTGGGCTGATAAGCCAGTGGCATGTAAAGGCAGCACTGCCTGACTTTGTTTTCAAAACGACAATCCTTTAGATTGAGCTGTGAATTTGATACTTGTTCCGTGCCAAGTAGAGTCCTCTACGTCTTACAAATATGTGTTTGACCTTAATCCTTTAGCACCCTCTTTGTTTTCCCACATTACAACACTACGATCGAGCTGCATAGTTGATAGTTGTTCAGTGCCAAGTAACAGAGGATGGTTATTTGAACTCCCTCTGATCTTGCTGCACAACTGACACCTGTTCAGACTCTATGATCGAAGTGTCACTTACAGAGCCTAAGCTCAGTCTCCACATAAGCACATGCACATGACAGTAAAGACGAGGAATCGAAGTTGGACGATATTTACGATGACTAGATGATGATGGAGGATTTCAGCACTATAATTGGTCACTCAGATGACGCGGATGAATTCTTGGGCTTTGTACCAGATGTCATTAGAGACGGTGACCTTTATAGGATACTTTGAATCACAAAAGTGTGGACTTGACTTTCATTGTTTATTTGTGAGACATGTGAATTGTTTATTTGTGAGATGTGTGGAATTAACATATTACAGGATATTGCGAATCGGTTCATTCTGGGCTACTATTTTTATACTGGTATGTGACCTATGATTGAATTCATGGATTTATTGTATCAACGGATTTCAAATGTCAATCCTTATAGATTTCTATGGATTGTTATGACATGAAGATGAACAGAATGTAAGTTGTCAATTTATTTGTGACATATTTCACTCGATAATATACCTAATTGTATTTTACACTGGTTTGGTCTTTATTATTCCTAACTATATACCTATGTATTCATCCAGTCTCCTCCAATATATACCTGTAGTCAACAAGAAAACTTAAAAATTTTCAAGTTTAGACCTTGTCCCACGGATAAACTGACCCTCCTTCTTCCAGCCTTTATTTTGATTTATAAATTATTCAGCTTATAGGCGAGTATATATGGTAACTCACGGTAGCAGCACCTGTGCACTTGGATTTTCTTATTTATGACTTTCTTCATTGTTAACGACGAACTGTATGAGGAAGAAAGAATGACAAATAAATCTCACAAAATAAATGCAAAATAAGACAAATCGGGAGTGTAATGCACTGAAACAAGACTAGTTCAGGTGCAGTTTACTAAAAAATGACAATGGTGAATAAGTTCCAATACCGCGCAACTGGTGCTATTTTCTTATGGTTAGAAAGGTTTGGAACACTTATCCAGAAGAAGAAAAATCCTGAAATACTTTATACTTAAATTGTGTCATTTCTCATCAAAAATACTATTGATAAAATAAGCATGCAATGCAAGGTACCTCTCTTCAAAGCTATTCAGTATTAGAGGTATATTGATTCATTGTAGCATTGGTGAATTCCAATATGTTCTTGCCAGTTTGAAGCATTACGATACTTAATCTTTTACAGTTTTTTTTTGTATTGAATGAAGTGATTTAATTTTATATGGATTAATCTGTTGGCAGTTTTAAAGTTTCATTTGTAAGCAATAGCTAAATGTTCAATTGTCTACAATAGGAAAATTTTCACCATATTGTATATACTCCCAAGTCTTGATGTCTGGTATTGATTATAGCTTTGTCAGGTCACTATTTGTATCGATAATCTAGTTACTGCTTTGGTAAATTGAAAACTAAACCATCTAGTTGTTAATGATCCAAAAGTACACAACAATACAGATGCAAATTAAAATCTGGCAGAACTGGAAGTGATACCAAACATCAGGAGTTGGAATAAGTACAACAATGTGAATTTTGGGAGGAATGACCATCAGATGAGAGGTGATTTTTTAATGCACTCAGTGACATGTCTTTAGCAGCTTAAAACCTTGAGTTGTTAATATATATCAATTCTAAGATGTTTACTACTGAATAATTTCTTAGCTAGTTCCACATAAAACTTTAAATATTAATAACCAATTCACATTAAGTATGGTTCACAGATGATGCTTAGTAATTTCTCAAGAGGGGTGTCACTCTTCCAAGATGTCCAGAAGAAAGACTTCAAGCTTGTTGTGAATAGGAAATCCAAAACTGATGTTTGAAAGTATTTTAGATTGAAACAGTTTTGTAGAATTATTTTGTTCTTTTTGAACTTCCAGAAGATTCTGATGCTGAGGCATAATTGAATGACCTACTGTATATACTCGCATATAATCTGGGGTCCAAATGCAAACAACATAGACTCTGATCTGCCGTTGCATAATGCGCTGGCAGATCAGGGTCTGTGTTGTATGTTCTACTGATTAGTCCTTACAAACTGCATAGACCCAGATCTGCTGGCGCATTATGCGATAGCAGATCTGAGTCTATGCAGTTGGTATGGATTATACGCGAGTATATACGTTAGTCAAAACTTCGTTGGTTTGCAGGATAAAGTCCTAGTCAAAACTTCCTTGGTTTGCTGGATAAAGTCCTATTACATATGTTTAATGTATGCTTCTGATCTTGAACTTTTTAGTTTTTTATGTGTTTTTTTTGTTGTTGTTGTATACAAGTGATAAAAGACAGAAACCTTTGTGTCATGATTTAATATTATAATTCAAGATGAATAAAACACATGTAAATATGAATACAGTAACCAATTTGTAGGTTGTTTGGTTGGCAGAATTACATGGTATGATTGTTTCCAATATGTATCGTTATGTATATTGCAATATGATTAATGTGGATTGCAGTATATCACAAGTCTATGTTTTTGGACACTCATTCCTTTTGTACAGCATCTAGAGATCATAGGCATGATATGCATCGTGATATATATTAAATGAAATTATACATATCATGATATGTGTAGACTTGGCATTGTGATATTGAACTTACAGAGTAAACTGGTAAATAAAATTATACATATCATGATATGTGTTGGTTTGGCATTGTGATATTGAATTTATGATCTGATATGCATCAGAATACATAGCAAATAAAATTATACATATGATATGTGTAGGTTTGGCATTGTGATATTCAACTTATTATGTGATATGCATCACAATGCAGCAGATTTTAGAATTAGTGAGCATGGCAAACAGCTTTGTGACCAAGACTAGTAGAAATTTTCAGATGCTAGACTGGTACACAGTCTTCATAGAGCATATCATACTCCACACAGTGGCATATCCTTATACCTGTTTAATTTGTCTTGGATTATGTTTAATTTTCATCATTGCTCTGATTATAAATAATTATCTGTTCATACGAAAGAGAACATTTCTACTTTTTTTATTTCTACGTCTTGAGTTGTATTAATAAATCATCTCAGTTCCATGTACTGCATCACAATGAATCGGAAATTACTGATTTTAGTCAGTACATGCACCTGTGCAAAGAAATGTCATGATACTGGTGTGTATCATCAAATCAATATGCCTCAACTCAGTATACAGCTGCCACATTTAAAACAGGGTCATGGTCATGTGATACCAATGTACATCAACAAATCAGTTTGCCTCGACTCAGTATACAGCTGCCACATTTAAAACAGGGATATGCTCATGTAATTCCAATGTACATCAACAAATCAATACACCTTGACTCTGTATACACCTGCCACATTTAAAACACGGTCATTGTCATGTGATACCAATGTACATCAACAAATCAATACACCTCGACTCAGTATACAGCTGCCACATTTAAAACAGGGTCATGGTCATGTAATACCAATGTACATCAACAATCAATATGCCTCAACTCAGTATACACCTGCCACATTTAAAAGAGGGTCATGGTCCTGTGATACAAATGTACATCAACAAATCAATGCGCCTCGACTCAGTATACAGTTGCCACATTTAAAACAAGGTCGTGGTCATGTGATAATTTCCTTTTTCACTGACAGAAACAAATGTCTGTGTCCGTGGCATTTGATTTGCATCCACAGGAAGTACAATGTGAAGGATTTGTCTATAAGTCATCTCCGCTCCCATACTCAGATACGTTCTAGATAAGAATTTCCTTGTACAAGGAAATTGCACTGTTTCTTCTGTTTTGAAGATAACACCGTAATCTCTTCAAAATTTAAGTGAAGACATGAAACTGGCAATAAGATGTTTTATAAACATTCATTCAATGTAAAACAAAGTGTGTGGTGACCAGGATGAGTCATGCATATGATCGAATGGAGCAGCCTGAAATGGCCTAAAAGGGTGAATAAAAATCACTAACAGCTTGTCTGTTTTTTTAATTTGTTTAATCTTGTCAATGATGAGAATGGCATATGAACAGATGATAAGTCAATGTTTGTTTGTAATTTGCATACTGGAAATACACCCAGTATGTCAACACATAAAAATGGCACCACCCTACCATTGACAGACATTCTAAAGATGAAAAGACCATAAAGTTCATTTGTGTATCAATAATGTATCGTATAATAGGCTGTGTATCGAGAATCGTATTGACGCGTGGCAGAGGTGTATCATTTCACTCCTGGTATACACCTGCCACATTTAAAAAAGGGTCATGGTCATGCGATACCGATATACATCAACAAATCAATACGCCTCAACTCAGTATACACCTGCCACATTTAAAACAGGGTCATGGTCATGTCATACTGATGTAAATCAAATCAATACACTCCTACTTAGTATACACCTGCCACATTTAAAACAGGGTCATGGTCATGTCATACTGATGTAAATCAAACCAATACACATCTACTCAGTATACACCTGTCCCATTTAAAACAATGGCATCATCGTGGATCACATTTATCATTTTGATTTTAATTCCTATTCACTTAGAACCAATTGTAATGTACATGTAGGTACCAATGATTAAATATCCTATTGCTTCTGATTTGCTTACTGTTATGACACATACTTGTTGAAACGGACATCATAGTAATTAGAGCTATTAGTAGAGAGTGACACCATAACACACATATGCTAGATCAGAGCCTCGGCTGAATTTTCTAAGGCGCATCCTGTAGATGCACATTTTCCTTAGCAAGACCACCAAATATCAACAGCCATATATGATTATCATGCAGTATCAATATATTGAGATTAATCGTGTAACCATTGTTGTGTGTACATACGTCTGCCATACTCAGGTTTTCTCTATGGGTTTGGTTGTCTTTGACTGTTGTAAGCGTTAATTGCAATTATTGTAGTTACTAGTAGTATAATTAAGGATAATTGACCTTATTTGCTAAAAGTGTGATCTTACATTCATTTGTCAGTGATTATGAAGTCTAGTACATTATTTAAGCTAACAGTCTTGTCTCTCTGTGGAAAATGGAGTCGAGCTTTTGTTAGGTTTTCAAGGTCATGGATTATTTTTCATCAGTAAAATAGTTGTAAACAAGTAGGTTGCAGACATCTCTTATAAACAATGTATACATTGATCTTCTATCCACCAAGAAAGCAAGAAATATCCTGTGGATATATATATATATATATATATATATATATATATATATATATATATATATATATATATATATATATATATATATATGTAAGATTCAGCTGAGGCTCTGGTCTAGCTTATGTGTAATATATATATATATATTTACATACATACATACAGTGAAACCCCACTATAGCACACTTAGTTATAGCATGAATTCAGATATAACACCATGATGGTGGCATGACTCCAGAAATGTCATACCAGGGTATATTGTTTTTTTGTACATGAATAAATATATATTTTTTCTTCAAAGTATGACAAATAATGTGTGAAAACAATTTATTATAATTTTGGAGACGAAATCGTGTATAAAAACAGATATAACACGTTCATGGCGCAGCTCCTGAAATTTTAATATAATTTCACCAATTTCTTGAAGTCTGGCAAGATGTGTTGTATTCTTGAAGAAAAAAAGTCACTTATGATTGCATCTTTCTTTATATGAATAAAGATGTTAAACTTTGTTATTTATGAATGTTCATTTCAAATGTGCCAGTAGTCAATTACTACACTTTGGTCCTATGTTTGAAATATGTCAGTTCATTAAAAAACTGATAAGTGTTAATCTTATTATTATTGAACCATGAACTAAGTCTTCTTTGTGTTTGTTCATTCAACTGGCATACATAACCAAGAAAGAAAAAATGCCCTGGTTGAAAAAAGATTCTCATCTGAATTTATAAATAAATTCATTTAAATAATTGCTTTATCATCAAAGTCAGTCTCACTGCTAAAGGTTTTTCAAACTACAAGGCAATAATTTATAAAAACATTTAAAAAAAAAAATCAAACCGGCAACAAGCACATATGGCTTTGCGGTCTTATCAGACAATTGTCATGCAATCAATCGACCAGTGAATAATATAACAAGTTTCATGTAAAAATGTCCCCCCTAGTTCCTTTAATAATTATTCTAGCTGTAGTCATTCAAACAAATAGTTGTCAAAGTGTTAATTAATGGTTATATACAGTGGATAACGTGATACAGAAACGTTAATCTTTTACTGTTAAAGAGGAGCTTGAAGCCCTCTGCAGGATTATGTCCATAGTGAAACAAAAGCAATTACCTTCGAGATTTAGGTGTTTACTAGTCAAGCAAAATATGTGGTGGTCTAAAAGTTTCTTACCCAAATAGACTATCAATGCCTGCTCAATTAACCATCATACACATCCGATGAAACAAGTTTATGGCCTGAATTATCAGAAGCAGTTATGGACATTGCCACACACATGTAACCCCCCCCCCCCACCCCGCGCTTTCATCTTAACCCACCCGTACCCACGATTTCATCTTAACCCTTTTTATTTTCTAGCTTTAGTTCATTCACATATACACAGGAAACTGTCTTTCCAGTGTTAGCACTGATTGGAACAGATCCATTTAAGTTGTAGGGGTGGAGAGATTGGCTAATATAATCAAACATTCTACTCTCTGCTTTTGCTCTGCAGTAAAGCAAAGTCATAGTTATAAACAAAAATTTCAGTGAATATTGGGTTTATTTTATTTATTTTTTCCTCTCTACTTTAGAGAATGACTCATCTGCTTTTATTTAACTCACACTGTGCCCATACAATCAAATGATTTATTCACAAATTGGGTTCAGGGAGTTTACATGTATACACACCTGTAGAATTCTCATGCAGTACATTGAATCTTTTGCTCGAGTACATATACTTTTCAGTCCTAAATGCAGATAATGACCTATGACAAAATGACTAAATAGTATACTTCTGTGTGCATATTTTCAATGGAATTACTATGGATTCATTCTTACTGATGCAGTGAGATCAGTTTGTGAATACACATATTAATACTTTAACTATATGTTAGACATATATATATATATATATATATATATATATATATATATATATATATATATATATACAGTCCTACCCACTTATATCGACATCACTTATGTCGACAAGCCGCCTATGTCGACAAAAAAGCAAAGTCCCGGTCCCTTGGTCTACTATTACTACCAAATTTATCATGCTTATGTCGACGTCGAGATACAAAATAAACGTACATGTCGACAGAAGCCCTTGGTCCCAGCTTGAACAAATGCTTTGTTTTCTAATCATTTATGTCGACAAGCTGCCAGTTCCGACCCATACTTTATTCAACAATTAGTTGATTTTGGCACCGGGTCATTTATGTCGACAAGCGGCCAGTTCCGACCTGTACTTTGTTCAACAATTAGTTGATCTTGCTGCCAGTCTTTAATGTCTTGGTGGATTAAAAAACAGGCTTTTGTTTGGTCCTATAAAGTTGGCCTCTCGCGGTGACTTAAATAACACATGTACCCTTCATCAAAGCAAGCAGGTTACAATGTTCAATAAAAACAATCCACCCCTCATTAAAAAAAATCATCACCAAACTTGAATAAAAGCAATGAAATCTGATCGATTGTTGCATTTTCCAAAGCGATCAGTGATTAAGACAAGTTTATTGTGCTGTGAAAGTTTCCCTTTTAACTTTATTTATGTTTACGATGGCTACCAACGGCAGCGTAAAACGCAAATTAAATTTACAGTCTCTGGAAACTAAATATCTGGCTGTCAAGGAAGTTAAAGGTGGGGCATCTCGCAAATATGTGTGTGAAAACTTTTCACTTAAACATAACACCCTGTCAGGATGGATGATAAACCAACAAGTTGTTCTCCGCCTTTTTTTTTTTTTTTTTTTTTTTTTTACTGGATGCGGACCAGTAAAAAAAAAAAAAAAAAAAGGATGAGAAAAACTTGTTGGTCTACATGGATGAAAGCTGCTGAGTCTATAAAGAAAGGCTACGTTGAAGGTAAATTAATCATATCAGCCGCATATCTCTTGTTCAATTTTATGTACTTTTCACGATTACTTCCGTAAATAAATACATGTTATCATTTCCCTGTGAATAGCCCCATCCCCTTGGTAGCCTCAGTAAGATGGGAACATTGTTTCAGGCTGACCAAAATCTAGGCCAATTTAAGTACATGTACATGTACTTTGTAGCATGTAAATAACAACTATGCAACCATGTGCTACTGGTGACAATGATTATCGTAGTGAATTGTGAAGACGTGTTAGATCAAATGAGGACAACCATTTTTTATACATGTGTTTCCTATCAGGATGTGACCGATGCATATATTTTCTAACATGAGACTCGTACACGAATTTATGGATTTTTCATATACATGCACTTAATGCATTGTGGATTTTATTACACAAAGGTAAACAAAATGTAATTTGTCAATATAGACATGTATTTCACGCTGGTTTTGTCTTCATGTACTCAAAATTTCCATTGTTTGTTTTCTCAAAGTGTAAATCCTGCTCATTGACGACAACTCACCCCCCCCCCCAAACACTTATCTCGACATCCGCTTATGTCGACAATATTTTCTCGGCCCGAAGATGTCGACATAAACGGGTAGGACTGTATATATATATATATATATATATACACAGTACACGCATCATGTTTTTATGATCCACTAGGTGGGCGTGGAGAAATGGGCAGGGGATTAAGTGCCCACTATGAGTAGTGTAAGTCCACTCAGTCTGGTGGATTTTCCCCCCAGTGGAAGTCCGTCACAGATTTTATTGCAGTCGTAGTGGGTTTTATGGCACCCCTCGCTGATTCTATTGTATTCGTTCCTCGAGTCGACACACTAAACAAACAGATGGGAGAAACTCTGACACCATAAACCCAAACATGGCAGGTGTCAATTTCATACCTTTACCTGTACAGTGGTAACATTTCTTGTGTATTTATCAGTAGCCTGACTGAGGATACATACAGACGAACGCACGTAATGTAGAAAAAATATGAGGTTTTATATATCTTGGATATCTTTCCACCCCTGTCCATGACAAAGCGTACATCAGAAAAAATTGCTTAGCTGCAACATACATCCCTGCTGATTTAATACATGTATATGTACCTGTTAGCATATACAGATGCAGAAATTTACATTGTTCTGCATCAAGCGCTAACTTCAATGTTCTTTCTCAATAATATTATGATATTTCATAAAAGTGTTTTGTGTACTGGTTATTAATTTGTCATAGTTTCCCTTTAATTTCCATACTATTTCCAAGACCCACCTTGATGAAATCATTGAAAGCAGTAATACATATAAAACTTGAAAAGAGATTACAAACAAATGCCGTAATATTTATATCGAACATGTACGATCATGAACACTGGCACATTATGACATGTATGTTATAATTCTTGCGAAAGTATCTTAAAATAAAAAAGATACACGAGCTATACTATGGAAAGGTTCTTCTGTACTTTTACCCTTAAACTTTGAAAATAACATTGTTTATGAGAGAGTACGGCAATTATTAAATGCACGGAATTGTGTACACTGTATTGACTGTTGCACTCTATCAGTGGCCATTCATGTCATAAACAAAGTGATTTCAATGAGAAAAAAAGTTACTTCCTGTCCACACTTTTTTCACGAAGCTACATTGCATCATCAGGCACTGGCTGAGGAGTATCATTCTTACTTTGAAGCCAGCCACTACGCCTGTTGCTGTAGCTTCCTGCCTCGAGTCAACAACAGTCCGTCATGACAGTTCCTACATGTCATCAGCTAATGTTCAATGTTGCGCTTCGATGTTTCAAAATGTACAATACAATAACTGTTGAAAGAAAATATCACAAAACCACACACCTTAAAACTAAAAAGATGTTTGTGAAAAACAAATTTGGACTGAGAAATGCATTTGATGTTAAGTTCTCATATTATTGTGTAAAACTGGTCTCTAGCATTATATGAAAAACTAAATATAATTATTTTTTTTTTCCCATTTAGGGACCTACCATTTGACTTAAATTTAGGGGAAAAAAAAGTGTAATGGTGTTGATGCATGTCTAAACTATAAAAAAATCAGAACGAGTGTAGTTGTTTTAAGCTATATCCCATCCCCTCCGTCTCTCTTTCTCTCCCAGCCTACACCCCCCACACTCCGTTGCATAATAAGCAAATAGAGTAGAAGTCTTAAATGACTTAAATTAGCACAATTTCTAGCAGCTACTGGTCGGTGTACCACTTCTATGTTTCAAAATAAACGCTGTTGAATAAAAATGTTTCTTGTTGTCACAAAATCAAACTTTAAAGCTAAGAAGATATTAGTTTGTAAAGAGCAAATTTAGACAGAGGAACACATAGCTGTTAAGTGTTGATATTATCGTGTAAAACTGGTTTTTAGCGGTATATAAAGCAAACTATATATAGTATTTTTATTTTCCCGATAAGGGACCAAGCATTTAAATGTAACAAGCTGCAATGGTCCTGATTCACATCTAAAATTATTAATATTTTATTTTCTAAAAATCACAAGTGAAATTTTGTTAAAGCTAAATCCTATCACACCCGCACCCCCAGTAGCACACAGAGTAGAAGTTAAATTACTTAAATCAGAATTCAAGTATGTCATGGTATTATTGTTATGAAATCACCAAGGGTTTCTGCTTAATGAAGCCACTTCAGCTTTGATAACATCCTGTAATGCAAGCGCTAGAAAGACATGAGTGAAACAGCGTTAGATAAACAAGTAGCGCGTCAACCCTGCCCCTGGGCATAAGCGGCAACTTCAGTGTGTTTTCTCAATAAATGACATTTCACAAAAGAACTTCTTGTACTAGTTATTAATTTGTCATAGTTTCCCTTTAATGTCTTCACAGTTTCCAAAACCTTCTTTAAAGAAATTATTGAAAACAGGATACAAATACCTTTATCTGTAGACTTAGAAATTTTTTTAAATGCCCCAAATTCGTCTACACGGTATTGAAGACTGCTCTCTTTCAGTGGCTGTTAATGCCATAAATGAAGTGATTTTTATGAAAAAGGTTACTTTCTTCGTGAATCTATCATCAAGCACCAGCCGAGGAGTGACATTTTTACTTTGACATTAACCGCTACTCTTGTTAACAATGGCCATTCATTGAGGTGTTGAGCTTCTATCTTATTTTTTTTAGCCCTGATTTTTCAAAAGCAGCATTAACTTCTGAATGAAAATGTTTTTGTTGTGTGTGGAACAACGAATTTTGGACTTGTAATATGGAGTGAGAAATGCAATGTGGTCAAGTTGTGACATTTTTGCGTAAAACTGGTTTCTAGCAGTATATAAAATAAACCATATAAAATTTGTATTCTCCCAATTAAACGCAGCACATATAATACAAGTCTATCGCAGCAACACAAAGCTATTACATGTTTGTGAAGGCTGTATTACATTACAAGCTTTTTTTTTTAAATGCATCTTTTTTTGTAATAAAATGTGTTTATCACATGCAAACATCAGAGAGAGAGAGAGAGATTATGCACCATAACTTTTGATTGATGTTATCCGTAGCTTTTGTCGCTAACTTGGAAACAGGCATTGATAATTAGAGCATATGCATTTTTGAAATGTGCTTCGTTCATCTTCATTTTGGAATTCATCTACTGACAAAATTTAGAAATACAATTTTGATTCCAGTCTTTATTTAAATAAGTTAATATGTAAATCGCTTCTTGACAATTCATTTTGTATTTAACAAGAATTTATATAATTCATTGGGTTATTCACCTGCTATTAGTGTCCTTTGTCTTATTTTCTTATTATCAATTGTTGAATCTGGTCATAATTAACCATGTACGAACTTAATGCTTCAGAAATTTAATAGCCTGAAAGTCCAATGAGTGAGCATTACTGCAATAATCAAGGTGAACATGACAATAATCATTACCACCTTATAATTATATGAACGGTTCAGAATGAACAGGAAATAATTGGGATTTACAACCTCTGAAGCCAAACCTTTTCAACCTCCAGGTCGGAGTAGTTAATGAAGTTCTACCAGGGATACCAGTTTAAAGCCATGAAAAATAACAAGCCACATGTTTACAGCAATCTGTGCAATAATAGAGATAGATTTATAGATTTTATAGTCTTGGCAAACACATGGCATAGCAATTTCGGGTGATGTACAAGGCATTACTGATAGATATGATGTGTTCAGTTTGTGTGTAATACAGTACAAGGGGAGAAAGAAGTAATTCCAAAGGACAAAATAAATCTTACTGAATGATACATTAATTAAAACACCAGAAATTTTTAAAGTTTCGCCAATTGAAGCAAATTAATCGTCATTACACACTTTTTATTGCTTTCACCTGTCCATTTGCTAATATTAAACTCATCAGATGACCAAACCAGCAATCCTAAGTATATTTTTTAAAGCTGTTGGTCATAGAATGCAGCATCACGTGCTTCGTGGAGTCGGAGTAAAAATAGTAGGTCTACGGTAAAAGTAAACACGTCTAGTTCCTGAGAAAATGTGTCGCATGGACATGTATATTTGAGTCGCAAGTTCTAAACAGGCTGGAATATTAGAGGTTGTATATTGGATAGCGCCGTGTATATTTCATCGTGTGGGAACATTTTAAGCAAACCATTTAAAAGTGACTGGGATAATTAAAAAAAAAATCACAACATTTCTCGCATTCTTATATTTTAATAACGGAATGAAACCTGCTAATACATGTATTTACGTGTGATTTCTTTTACCTTTTGTTTGTTTAAAACAGAATCTCTCTCCCCCCTCTCTCATTAAAATGAAGATAATTAAACTTTGTATAATTTGTGAAGCATCATTTGTGACTCTTTGCTCTTCAATTTATCTTTCATCTCTCTAAATACACGTATGTAAATGCATTTTAGTGAGTGAGTCTTTGAATATTAAACGGCATTGCATACAAATTAAAAAGCATTCTTCACTGTGTGCTGTAGCTGAGCCAATAGGTATGTTCCACGCGAGGTAGTAGGCATCCACTATTACATAATTATATTGCTGCGACTTTCAAATGGGCAATAAAACTTAATCCGTCCACTACGAGCCATGACGTGGACAATCCATGATGACCACTATATCCTGTCCGCGACGGACACAGCGTGAAAAGGATTAAGGTCCACCGTGGGAAAGTGTTTTTTCATAAAAACATGATGCATGTACTGTATATATATATATATATATATGTATGTACCAATGCATAGTTCTCAGAACAAAGTAAAATATTATAGATGCAATGTCTATGTTTTCACTATTTCTGATTTAATATACATTGATTTAAGATGGTAACTGTGCCAGTGAAACATGTAGTTTTGCACCCATTTCAATTCTGCTCCCCCAGCCCTTGGCTACGTGACTTGTTCGGCTATAGCACAATATGGTACATAGCATGATATTGTTTTGTGGACCCTGATCATTGTGCTATTGTGGCGTTTCACTGTATATATGTGAGATTATTTTTATATCACCATTTGTAGAAAACAGATTGGGCAGTTTTTTCTTTTTTTGAGAAAAGGAATATGTGTATATACTCCATCATTTATTGCAGGTGTCAAGCTACTAGATGCATCATATAAATAATTGATGCTTTCACAAGTTTCCACATAGATGATCCTAGATGAAGAGACTTGATTGATGAAGTTAGAGTTTTTACTACAAAGGATTTGCATTGGGCATTACCAGTGAGTTTCGAGCATTGTTCTGAATTTGAAAATGATTGTGTTCATTTACTTAAATAAAAGTAGTATATATTGCTTTACATATGACTAGAATATGTGGAAATCACTGAGAAATGTGTGTTTTCTATGTTATTCTATTCATGCCACATTGTAGTGGAATGATCATTGCTTGACATATATCTCACATGTACATTTTCCTCATTAGTTTTTGTAGTATTGAGCATAGCATGTGAATGACAGATTCACATAACCATAACATCAATAACTATATCTTCAGACATTTAGACTATATTTTAAAAAAGTGTAGATTTGATGTAGTCCATTTAACTTAATACAGATCCCTTCCCCCTCCCAATTTTTCTCTTCTATTTCAGTGTAACAGATAATTGTGTTTGTGTAGATAGGAAATATTTAGGTACATACAGGGAAAACGTTAAGACTTAATTTTAGAGTGACATTACTATCAGAATTCTGTGCCTAAGGCAAAGAGGAAGCTAATTGTAAGTGGCTTCAAAAGTCATTCTCAAAAAATGATTTGTTGACATTTTTACCAGTTTGTAATTAGTCTTGCAAAGTAGACACAATTTTATGGCATAGATGCTCATAGTTTTAAGACTAATAAGTCTGGGACAGAAATTAGTATCACAGATGCTTAACATGCGATACATCCCATAATATGGAGTTCTTTTTTAATAATCCACTGACTGTAAATTAAATATTTCATTACAGCTGGTATTGTGTCACTGTTTTCAAAACTTGACAAAATTTTAGGAATGAATGAGTGAAATATCTCAAATACATTTTCATTGGAGGTTTGCGTGTAGGGTAGATTTTTCCTTGGTACAGTTGTGCCCAAGCTTGATCATTTTCAAGTTGTGCATGAAATTTGTTGAATATTAAAGAAAATTTAGGGTAATGTAAAAGTTATGGTCCCTCTCAACTGAATCAATAAATCTCCTCATTTGGTGTGTTGAAGTGTAAGGGAGGTAACTTCACATTGGTTACACTGTACCGGCATTGCTTAATCTTATTCCATGTTAGCTCAACCTGAGTATTTTAATTTCATATTTATTTGCTTATAACTAAGTTTTTGAATTTAAATCTTTCGAATAAGGAAATTAAACCAGACCACCGATGTGTCATGAAATTTCTTGTATCGTGTATTTCTTGTAATTCTGACAGTGGGTATAAATTTTGCAGCTCAATTTAATATCACTAGTAATTTCTCCCTCATGCTCCATCGTGTGTTGCTGGCATTGTGGAACAGTGTTCTGAATTTTAGAATGATTCTATGTTCATATTTTTCAATGAATGTATTATCTGGTATCTGTAGATAATGGACCACAAAGTTTTATTACAGTACATTTTACTCATTATATTTTGGAGTACTGAGCATAGCATGTGAATGCCTTATTCACATTAAAACAATAACAAAACTCTTTAGACAGTATCATACAACATTCTGTAAGTGACGTTGCCCATTTAATGTAATACGGACACCTGTTCTTGTCTTTTGGTAATGGATAGTGGTTTTTCAACAGATTAGGAATATTTACAAACAAGAAAATGATCCAGACATAATTATTTAAAGGCAGAGAATTGGAATTCTTTATCTGAGCATACGTGAAACTTGTTTTTTTTAAAGTGGTTTCAAAAGTCATTCTGAAAAGGAAATAATACAACAAAGGATATTTATCATGCATAGGACTCTATATTCATTTGCTCACTCTGCAGTAGAAATAAAGTTTTGCATGCATTGTTACCATTTTGTATAGTTTTCCCAATGTAAATAGACAATGGATACTATATATTGATTTACTGAATCTGCAGTACAAAGTTTGTTTGTGCATTGTTACCAGTTTGTATAGTTTTGCCAATGTAAATAGACAATAGTCTAAGACATGGATGCTCCTAATCTTAAAATTAATAGAACTAGAACAAGAAGTAGTACCTTGGATGCTAAATATGTGGTATGTCCAAATATTGCCCTAATACGGTGTTCTTTTTAATAAACCATTGACTGCAACATAAACATTTTACCATAGCTTGTGTGTATCATTTGTCCTCAAAACATGCTGAAATTTTAGGTATGAATAAAATATTGTTTTCAATATACATTCATTGGAAGTTGAAACCTAAGCTTAATTTTGCCTTGGTACAGTTATGTCCAATTTTTCCTCGATACAGTTATGTCCAATTTTGACTATTTTCAAGCCTTACAGTTTAATTTTTCCTTGGTACAGTTATGTCGAAGTTTGACTATTTTTAAACCTTACAGCCTAATTTTTTCCTTTGTACAATTAAGTCCAAGTTCGACTATTGTCAAGCCTTACAGCTTAATGTTTCCTTGGTACAATTATGTCCAAGTTTGACTATTTTCAAGTCTTACAGCATAATTTTTCTTTGGTACAATTATGTCAAAGTTTGACTATTTTCAAGTCTTACAGCTTAGTTTTTCCTTGGTACAATTATGTCAAAGTTTGACTATTTTCAAGCTTTACAGCTTAATTTGCCTTGGTACAGTTATGTTCAAGTTTGACTATCTTCGAGCTTTACATGTATGCTAAATAAAATTTAAAGTAATGTAAAAGACATAGACCCTCTAAACTGAATAAAAATTCCATATGCAATAGTGCTCATTCAGCGTGTTGAAGTTTAAGGGAGGTAACTCACTTTGTTTATATTGTACTAGTTTATTTGGTGTTGCTCAGTCTCATTTCATGTTAGCTCATCCTTACAAGAATGACAGAATGGTTATTTTTATGTCATATGTATTTGCTTTTAACTTATTTTATTGCATTTTGAGACTTTTGAGTAGGAACAATGAACCAATTATACATTGATGCTCATGTTTAACTACAGAGATCTATGCATCTCAAATTGCACAGTCCAATTTATATCTCTCTGTATTAATTACTCTGCCATACTCTATCCTTTTTTGCAGGTGTCAAGCTACAAGATGTTCTATATAAATGACTGTTGCTCTGACAAGCTTCCACATTGAGATAATCCTAGATGATGTTGGATGATTTGTAAAGTTTGAGTTTTTCTACCAAAGACTTGGATATTACCAGTGAATTTGGAGCAACATTCTGAATTTTACTTAGTGAAAGTAGTATCTGGTGATTTAGAGTTGACTAAAATATGTGCAAATCATTGAGAAATAGGTGTGTTCCATGTTATTCCATTCACGCAGCATTGCAGCAGAATGATAAATGCTTGACATATACCTGAACTATATTGGATAAAAAAGATTTGACAATTAAGCTTTTTGTTCATTATTTTTTGTAGTTCTGAGATAGCATGAGGATGTTTAGTTCATATTAAGTAACTTAAATATTTTTAGACGTTATCTTTAAAGAATATGAAGTTAATGTTGGCTATTTAATGTATCCTTTGCTGTTTAGTGTAAAAGAAATGGTAAATATGCTCATACAAGACAACTATTCATAATGTTAGAATGAAAAACTGTCAGAATTCTCAACCAGAGACAAAGGAGAATCTTATTGTTATTATTGAAAGTGTTTTCAAAAGCAAATAATTTAGCATAGGCTACATACTGTGTATAAGATATATATTGGTTTGCTGATTCTGCCATAAAAATAAAGTTTGTTGTGCACTTCTATGAGTTTTTAAAACAAAATGGTATACCTTTAAATATGTAAGTAGATTATTTAACTACAGCTTGTATTGTATAATTGTTTTCAAAACTTAACAAAATTATAGGAATGAGTGAATGAAATATCCCAAATATACATTCATTGGACGTTGAAACCTATGCTAAATATTTCCTTGATACAGTTGTGCCAATGTTTGACTATTATCAAGCTGTTACATGTATTTTAAAGAATATGTATGGTAGTGTAAAATTTATGGTCACTCTCAATTGAATAAAAACTCTCAGTATAATGCTGTAGCATCAGAAATTTTTGTGGGGGATCAATTTTCATGGTTTTCATTGTTGCCCTGAACCACGAATTTAAATACTTAACAGAAAATTAGCCATGTATGATGATAACACCCCACCCTCCAATTTTCATACTGTGTTTCATTCTTAGAGATTAACACGCTACTAGCATTTAATAAATCAGTGTCAATACTGTCATCTGGTAATAAAATATTAGCTTTTACACGTGTTTATTTATAAAGCTTTATATATTGTTTCAATGCACATGTATCGATAATGCTTCTGATAGCTGTAATTTCCATAAATTTCCTTTAATCGATGTGAGATAAGTAAAGATAGAGAGAAATGTGAAAAAGCACAAGAAAAGCATAAGGTATTCAAACACTTGTAAGACTGAAAATGAAAAATGAATAATAAAAAGTACCAATATATGAAAATTACATTTAATATTTATTCAAATCAATCCTTCATTCCAGTGCAACTGTTGTTGAAAAATTTAAATCCTCCTGATAGTACATTTCATTTTATCAAGACAACAAACCTGTAAAATACTATAACTATTGCGTGAAGCAATATTTTTAATGAAACACAATGTATATACACTAACTACAGCAGAGTATTAAAGCTCACACTTATTTTCGGACACGGCCACTGTATCAACATCTTGCCAATCAAGTCTCATGGTACACAAATGCTTGCCAGGTAAATAATCCCCAAATTGCAGAATTAAATAATTCCAGCTTTCTCAATTCCACTGATAATTAGGTCTGAATTTTCACTAATTGTTGCATGGGCTGCAATTATCCATACAGCATGAAGTGGCTTGATTAATGAGTTTGCAAGGTTCACTAAAACAGTACACTGATCGTCACCAGTAACATCTTTTTTCGTGATTGCCTCCTTGATCTGTTTAACATACCAGTTGTGGAAGTGTGATTTTAATTCTTCTTTGTACTCTTTATTTATTGTCAAGTCTAGTGGTTGAAGTTGGTCTGTACATGAGGCAGGCACAAGCAAAGGAGTGATTCCACTGTATTTCAATGTAGTTAGCATCCCTGTACTTTGGTGGGTTTTAAACAAATCAGATATTGCCACTGCCTGCTGATTGCATTGAGCAAGGGGCAGCTGGTCACATGTTTTGTTCATTTTATGGACAGTGGTTTAAGTAAAAGGTCATACAGATATACTTTAATAACCAAACAGCTTAGTGTTGTTGGCTGTGTTGGCATCTTTTGATGTTGAGCACCCAGACGAAAACACGGTGTAAGTGATTGATCTTGACAGGTGTCTTATTTGTGTTCATAGCGGTGGTATTATTGTTTTAGTGTTGTTGGGTGTGTTGGTTTCCACTTATGTTATTCACTTGGACGAAAACACTGTGTAAGTATTGAACTTGTCAGGTCTTTGATTTGTGCTCATACATGTGGTGGTATTGTTTTAAACATTCAGTTGACCGATGTTTGAATCGGCATAGTTTTATTCTTTTGTATTCTTTATTTTGGGTATTTGTAGAGGTTAAATAATGAAATAATAATACTTATTATTATGCAAACTTTCACTGCCAAAACCATGAATTTAAGTACCCTCGGAAATGTCTTTTTTGTTTTTTTACAAAACCACAAAAATTGAGCTCCACGAAAATAAATGATGCTATAGAACTACATATTCAGCGTATAATAAGTGCAAGGTAGATAACACATTTTTAGCTCACTTCTACAAAGTAGAGGTAAGCTATTGCAGTACCCGAGCATTGGCATTGGCATTTGCACAGGTAAAAGCATTGAACCCACATAGTCAATATACATAAAGTAATAGGCAATTAGTGCCAAATAGATGGATAGTACATATACTGACACCCAGAGGCATTCATGAATACAAATACAGTTGTTTTCATTCTCATTTTAACTACATCTCTGAAGCCACTGGATATATTGAGTTTGGAAGAAGGAAATAGAGTGGACATTGCTAATCTCTACTGGAATACTATTCCAGAGCAAAGCTCCAGAGTATTGGAAACATTTTTTGAATAATTCCTTATTTGGTTTGGGAAGTTTATGCTGTTTGCTAGACATGGATCACAGGTGGGGAGTGTTACCAAGTAGCCTGTACTGGAATAGTGACTATAAATATACAGGAGCACTGAAATTTGCTATCTTGTACATTAACTTGGTTTTTCTCAGCTTGATTCATTCTATAATAGGTAACATTTTTAACTTACCAGCCAAGTTTTCCCCGTTTTCTATTTGGATTGATATTAGCCCAAATGCTCTTTTTTGAAGACGTGCTAGCTTTGCTATGTTTTTATCATTTGAATTACCGGTACCCCATACTGTATTACAGTAATCTAAATTGGGTTGAATGTTACTGTAACTATTATAAAATAGCTTCCTGTGCCTTTTTGTGAGAAAATGTCTTATCCTACTGAGAAGTTATAAACTTGAATTAACCTTTATGTGTTCAGTCCATGATAGATTATTATCTACAAAAACACCAAGTACTCTATCATGATAGACCATTTGCAAATTTATATCCTTCCAAATTAGACACAGTTCATCACTATCAAGATTTGCTCTTTTTTACCATGTTGAGATAAGTAATATTTAAGTTTTACCAGTATTAACTACCATGCCATTGCATGTGCACCAGTTGTCAGTCAATACATCATTTATATAAAGATATTCTCTCATTTAAGTATGAAGTAAACCATTTAATTGTGTTGTCATCACACTTGGTAAATTTTCAGTTTGCTCAAAAGGATTTCACGATCCACCATGTCAAAAGCTTTCCTGAAATCTCTAAGTTCAGATCCTCTTATTCTACTTTGATCAAGTGCTTGAAGTCATTTATCAGTTAGGGAGATCAAGGCAGTCTCGCATAAATGATTCTGTCTAAACCCTGATTGGTTAGGATGTAACTGCAAGGACATGTACGAGTCATGGACATGTTTTTCAATCAGTTTTGACAAGTTTGGTAGTATCGAAGTTGGTTGGTAGTTATCTGCATCATCCTTAGAACCTGATTTGTGAATAGGCATTACTTTTGCAGTTTTCCATATTTTGTGGACAGATGAGGTTGCAATACTTAAGTTGATTATGAATGTTATGCTATCTGAAATAGCTGGGGCGGATGTTTTTTTGAGTCATGGACCAATCTAATCAAGTCCTGTAGCTTTTTTTGGTTTCAAGTTCAGTGAGACATTTTTTAGCAAAAGAGTTTGATACTGGTGAGATAGATAAACGTACCTCCACAGGGATTTTGCTGGTGCAGAACTTTTTCAATTCATCGAAGTTGTTTTCTATCACTGGTTCCTTTAATTTTGTGGTAATGTTGATGAAAAATGATTGAAAACATTTGCAATGTCAATGTCATCAGTGGCAATAGTATCATTTACCAGAAGTGAGTTAATTTTATTGGTCTGATTTTTGTGTGTTCCCCCAATGAGTTAATTTTATTGGTCTGATTTTTGTGTGTTCCTCCAATGAGTTAATTTTATTTGTCTGATTTTTGTGTGTTCCCCCAATGAGTTAATTTTATTGGTCTGATTTTTGTGTGTTCCCCCAATGAGTTAATTTTATTGGTCTGATTTTTGTGTGTTACCCCAATGAGTTAATTTTATTGGTCTGATTTTTGTGTGTTCCCCCAATGAGTTAATTTTATTGGTCTGATTTTTGTGTGTTCCCCCAATGAGTTAATTGAAAACTTTCCTTTTTAAGCATACTTGATATTTTATTTCTCCACAGCCTTGAATTAGTCATGTTTTTTAGTGGCATCCAAGATTTCAGTCGTAAGCCAGTTAGGTTGGATTTCATACTTTACCCAATGTACTTTCAGTGGTGCATGTTTAGAGACTACGTCCACAAATAGGTCAGTACGTACCCTCAGAGCTTCCTCTATATCATCAAAATTTTGGATTATATTCAATGGAACTTTATTTGGGTCATCAAGAAATTGTTCTTCATTAAAGCTTTTGAACAACCTGTCACTGATGGTTTTGCGTGTATAGTTCCTATTTGCTTTGCATTTTACCTTTCGAGAAAAGTAGGGTAGTGGTCACTGAGGCATTACATTAACGTTTGCCTTTCTTGTGGGTAGTGGTCACTGAGGCATTACATTAACGTTTGCCTTTCTTGTGGGTAGTGGTCACTGAGGCATTACATTAACATTTGCCTTTCTTGTGGGTAGTGGTCACTGAGGCATTACATTAACATTTGCCTTTCTTGTGGGTAGTGGTCACTGAGGCATTACATTAACATTTGCCTTTCTTGTGGGTAGTGGTCACTGAGGCATTACATTAACATTTGCCTTTCTTGTGGGTAGTGGTCACTGAGGCATTACATTAACATTTGCCATTTGGTTACATATCACTAGGGGAGGGGGATGAGTGGTCAAAATTTGTACATGTACATTAATTGTACATTCATCGTTAAGTTTTTGCATATAGCTCAGGTTTTTGCACACTGCATCAATACTGTTATACCTAGAATCATGAAACTTGACGAAGGGATGCATCTTCTTGATAAGTACTAAACCCTCGTCACCTTTGTAGGTCACTATGACTTATATTTCAGGCTTCACTGACTTTGGTTAAATTTTGTCATTTAAGTTTATTTCTCGAGTTTTGTTCACGATAAAATCATCAAACTGTATGATTGTATGCACCTCTGTTAGTACCACACCCGTACCACAAAGGAAGGTCACTGTGACCTACATTTCATACTTTACTGGCATATGTTAAGTTTTTGCATTTAGCTCATGACCAACTAGGTTTTATGCATGCTATGTGTATATATTGTTATACCTAGATTCATGAAACTTTGTGACAGGATGCATTTTGATGACTACTACACTCTCTTTTCAAATGTAGGTCACTGACCTACATTTCATGCATCTTTGGGGTTTAATTTTGCATTTTAAGATTAGTTCAAAAACTCTGTTCATGATAGAATAATCAAACTATATGATTGCATGTATCTCTAGTAGTACCACACCCATGTCACAAAGAAGGTCACTCCAACCAACATTTCACATTTCGTTTGCTTAGGTTAAGTTTTTTCATTTTATTATATATGTATATCTAGATTCATGATAGTTCTAGAAGGGATGCATCTTGAAGAGTACTACACCCTCACTGCAGAAGTAGGACACTGTCATATATATTTCATGCTTCACTGCTGACTTAGGTAACATTACTCCTATACCAAAATTATTTCAATTTGGTGAGGAGATGAATCTTGATGAGTACTACACCCTCATCAAAAAAGTAGGTCACTGTGACCTGTATTTCATGCTGTACTGCCCTGGGTTTAGTTTAAAGCACTGTTCATGCCACAATCATCAAACTATTTGATTGCATGTATCCCTGTTAGTAGCACACCCTTACAATAAAAGAAGGTTATCGTGTCCTACATTTAACATTTTACTGGATTATGTTCAAGTTTTTCATTAGCTCATGATCACATTGTTTTTTTATCTTACTGTATAATACTGCTATACCTGGAATCATGAAATATGATGAGGATGCACCTTGATAAGTACTACACTCGTATCTTAAAAGTATGTCACTGTGACTAATGTTTGACATTTCACTGACTTTAGTTTGAGCTTTTCTGTTCATGCTTTAATCATCAAACTTTGTGATTTTGTACATCTTGCTTAGTACAATACACACCCCATATAAGGTCACTCTGACCTAATGTCTGCATTTTACTGGCCAAGGTTAAGTTGTTGCATCTAGTTTATGATCACAGAAGTTTATGGCATGCTCTATACATATTATTCTATAAAAAATCATAAAACTTGGGGATACATCTTTATGATCATTACACCTGTCATAGGATGAAGCCGGGTTGGGACTGGATTAGTGACGACACCGAAAGGAACTGCGTTAATAAGATGTTTATTTATAAACGCAATTTAAAGATGAACAAATCTGACACCATTATAACAAAAAGATAAGGAAAATTATAAAGTTCCTAACATGGAACTATCAACAACAAGTAACTCAACGAGAAAAATCAAAGATGAATTTAACGAATGGAATTTTAAACAAACGTGAATAACATCCTATCACCAATCAACAAATAAGAGTATATGATCTACACCTTAATATAAACAAGGTCTTATTAAGTACCAAGGGTGACCAAAGCATGTGATTTATGCACTTATCAATATGATACTCATTTATTCATCAATCTATTAACTCGTCAAGCGATATTGGAATATGTATGAATTTATGGATCTGTCGTTCATATAATGATATTGAAATGGGAATGCATGAAATTATGAATCTATCACACATAGCGATATTGAAATGTGAATACACGTAATTTTGCACAGATAGCAATACTGAAAATAACAATAAAATGGAACACGTAATATGTATAACTATCGTGGCGCCCATTTGACGACCAAGATGTATCTCCGGTTCCACCCGCTCTAGTCAATGGTCAAGGAGCCACCACGCATGGTCCACCCCTCCCAGTCTGTTGAAGGATCCCTCGAGAGCCTTCACATTTAACACAGAACCGCTGGTCGAGAAGCCTTGGTCCCTCGCATCGAGAAAACCAGTACACTCTTCCGAACCAACGTCACCAGACACAGTTCTGCGACTCCACAACACCAAACCATATATAAGGCACACAAGCACCACACAAGGCACCACACAAGGTAGCTAAAAGTATAACAACTAAACCGTGTAGTACATATGACACGGTTAGTACTTTTGCATTGATATATGTTGCGCATGCGCGCACATGAATTACATCTCGTTACACATTACATTAATCATTCAAAGCATGCTGCGTATAATTAAATAAAATCCGTCTGTTCAGTTACAACACATAGCTAACTTGAACCAGACTATAGTATTTCTAATATCATGGCGTTGTATGACCTAGGTATTGACTCTCTGTAGAATTTAGAATAAATTCTAAAACATCTAATACATGAAACAATTATGTCATATAAAACGAATAGTGATAAAGAATACTATCTTAAATTTCACATACCTCTACAGCTGGAGATTTGCTCCCGTAAAGAGGTAAGCTTTCTGACAAGACTCGTCGTAGTGTAATTTGTTTATAGAGAATTTTCTCTATATGTACCCTAGCTGTGACAGATATGCGCAGCAGCTAGGTACTTAGGTTTTCACTGCAGGCAATTTGCACGTGCAGCATGGGGTGAATCGCGCTCAGTATTTCAAAATAACTAGAGCCGAAAAAAATAAACAACCCTCGAGTAACGCTCTAGTCGCAAACGAAACCCGAATACGTTTTTGATCACATATACATATTGATATAAATCATACAATTCCGTGACAATACCTCCCCCCTTAAAAAAAGTGGAAACACTTTTAGAAAATCACGGAATTTGGCAAAAATACAAACTGAAACGTATTATTTACATTACCAGAATATCATGGTAAGGAAAAAAACTGCAAATCACACTCTGCTTAAATAATCGGCCCCTACATTTTCCGACCCTCTGATTGCTTCGATCCGGAAACGATATGGCTGCAGAGTCAATGCCCAGCGCATCAATCTTGCGTTGGCAACTTTTGCCTTGTTCAAATATATGAGAGGCTGATGGTCCGTTTCAAGGAGAAATTTCCTTCCGAAAAGGTACGTGTGGAATTTACCTATACCCCACACCAGTGCCAAACACTCCTTTTCGATCACGGAGTAGTTTTGCTCCCTAGGCAGCAATTTCCTACTATCGTAAGCTATGGGTAACTTTACCCCATTTTGCTCCTGTAGCAAAACTGCTCCTAAGCCCGTGTCGGACGCATCAGTTCTCAATATGAACGATTTATTTAATTCTGTCAACTTTAGGATCGGTGCACTGATCAATCTTCCCTTAAGAGCGTTAAAATCTCTTTCTTGGCATGAACCCCAAGAAACATTATTGGGCTGCCCCTTCCTAGTTAAATCCGTCAATGGACTAGCTATAGCGGCGAAATTTGGAACGAACTTCCTATAAAAACCTATCAATCCAAGAAACGATCGTGTCTGTTTCTTGGTTTCTGGCCTAGGAGCGTCTTTAATCGCTTCAATTTTATCAGGGTGGGGTTTTAACTGCCCTGACCCACTTACTAGATGGCCCAAGCATTCCAAGTTAGAATATGCTATACTACACTTGGAGGGTCTCGCTGTGAGATTTGCCTTGCGGAGTCTGTCGAACAGATCGACTAATGCCCTAACATGCTCTTCCCAGGTATGCGTATATACAAGAATATCGTCGACAAAACTATCTACGTTGTTCATGCCTTTCAACAATTTTCGCATAAGACGCACGCACGACGCACCGGCGTTAACCAGACCGAAAGGCATAACCTTAAACTGGAAAAGACCTTTAGGGGTCGCGATTGCCGTTAATACGCGGGCATTTTCAGCGATGGGCACCTGCCAATATCCTTTTGTAAGATCTAATTTAGAAATGTACTGGTGCCCCGCCAATTTTGAAAACAAGCCCTCCATGTCTGGCATCGGTTCAGCATCAAACACGGTGACTTTATTTAGTTGTCGAAAGTCTATGCAAAATCGATTCGTTCCGTCTTTCTTTCGGACCAATACCACGGGGGAAGAATAGGGGGAGTTTAAGGGTTCAATCACTCCCAGGTCTAACATTTTACCTACTTCCTCGTCGATTGTCTCCCGTGCGTTAAAGGGTATCGGATATCCCTTAATTCTGATTGGCTCCGAGGTATTAATGTTTATCTCGTGCGTTATTAATCCAGTATTACCTGGTCCATCCGTAAATACGTCTGGGTACTTACTCAAAATTTCCCTGACTTGCTGACGCTGACCTTCAGGTAATTCTGGGCACACGCTGACCATATCTATTCCCTCTCCTCCTGCTTCCCTAATTCTAACTTTTCCCTTTCCATATCTCTCTCCTTTACCCTTTGATCCCTTTCCCGAGCCTGCTCCTCCTGAACGAATTTTCTAAGGGCCTCCCCCTCATACCCAAACTGTTTACCCAACTCCACTAGATCTTTGAGTGACGACATGATAAATACTGTTGATAAGATCACCAATCCTAAGTGCACTATCATATAACACATACAATTTTCGGACTACACGAACCAACCGTATATCCCTTCACCAAATATATGCAATATGTATATATGATAAACAAATGGCAAATAAAACAAAATATGAGTGAGGTGTTCACTCACCCGCCTGAATTAGCTCTTGTCAGGAAGGTCACAATCTGAAACAGATAACTGAAAAAATCTTACCGGAGTCACGACCCATGCAAACTGACGTCCGTGCTCCGACTAATCCAATAATCCAACTTCTGACGCCATTTGTCGCAGGATGAAGCCGGGTTGGGACTGGATTAGTGACGACACCGAATGCAACTGCGTTAATAAGATGTTTATTTATAAACGCAATTTAAAGATGAACAAATCTGACACCATTATAACAAAAAGATAAGGAAAATTATAAAGTTCCTAACATGGAACTATCAACAACAAGTAACTCAACGAGAAAAATCAAAGATGAATTTAACGAATGGAATTTTAAACAAACGTGAATAACATCCTATCACCAATCAACAAATAAGAGTATATGATCTACACCCTAATATAAACAAGGTCTTATTAAGTACCAAGGGTGACCAAAGCATGTGATTTATGCACTTATCATTATGATACTCATTTATTCATCAATCTATTAACTCGTCAAGCGATATTGGAATATGTATGAATTTATGGATCTGTCGTTCATATAGCGATATTGAAATGTGAATACACGTAATTTTGCACAGATAGCAATACTGAAAATAACAATAAAATGGAACACGTAATATGTATAACTATCGTGGCGCCCATTTGACGACCAAGATGTATCTCCGGTTCCACCCGCTCTAGTCAATGGTCAAGGAGCCACCACGCATGGTCCACCCCTCCCAGTCTGTTGAAGGATCCCTCGAGAGCCTTCACATTTAACACAGAACCGCTGGTCGAGAAGCCTTGGTCCCTCGCATCGAGAAAACCAGTACACTCTTCCGAACCAACGTCACCAGACACAGTTCTGCGACTCCACAACACCAAACCATATATAAGGCACACAAGCACCACACAAGGCACCACACAAGGTAGCTAAAAGTATAACAACTAAACCGTGTAGTACATATGACACGGTTAGTACTTTTGCATTGATATATGTTGCGCATGCGCGCACATGAATTACATCTCGTTACACATTACATTAATCATTCAAAGCATGCTGCGTATAATTAAATAAAATCCGTCTGTTCAGTTACAACACATAGCTAACTTGAACCAGACTATAGTATTTCTAATATCATGGCGTTGTATGACCTAGGTATTGACTCCCTGTAGAATTTAGAATAAATTCTAAAACATCTAATACATGAAACAATTATGTCATATAAAACGAATAGTGATAAAGAATACTATCTTAAATTTCACATACCTCTACAGCTGGAGATTTGCTCCCGTAAAGAGGTAAGCTTTCTGACAAGACTCGTCGTAGTGTAATTTGTTTATGGAGAATTTTCTCTATATGTACCCTAGCTGTGACAGATATGCGCAGCAGCTAGGTACTTAGGTTTTCACTGCAGGCAATTTGCACGTGCAGCATGGGGTGAATCGCGCTCAGTATTTCAAAATAACTAGAGCCGAAAAAAATAAACAACCCTCGAGTAACGCTCTAGTCGCAAACGAAACCCGAATACGTTTTTGATCACATATACATATTGATATAAATCATACAATTCCGTGACAATACCTCCCCCCTTAAAAAAAGTGGAAACACTTTTAGAAAATCACGGAATTTGGCAAAAATACAAACTGAAACGTATTATTTACATTACCAGAATATCATGGTAAGGAAAAAAAACTGCAAATCACACTCTGCTTAAATAATCGGCCCCTACATTTTCCGACCCTCTGATTGCTTCGATCCGGAAACGATATGGCTGCAGAGTCAATGCCCAACGCATCAATCTTGCGTTGGCAACTTTTGCCTTGTTCAAATATATGAGAGGCTGATGGTCCGTTTCAAGGAGAAATTTCCTTCCGAAAAGGTACGTGTGGAATTTACCTATACCCCACATCAGTGCCAAACACTCCTTTTCGATCACGGAGTAGTTTTGCTCCCTAGGCAGCAATTTCCTACTATCGTAAGCTATGGGTAACTTTACCCCATTTTGCTCCTGTAGCAAAACTGCTCCTAAGCCCGTGTCGGACGCATCAGTTCTCAATATGAACGATTTATTTAATTCTGTCAACTTTAGGATCGGTGCACTGATCAATCTTCCCTTAAGAGCGTTAAAATCTCTTTCTTGGCATGAACCCCAAGAAACATTATTGGGCTGCCCCTTCCTAGTTAAATCCGTCAATGGACTAGCTATAGCGGTGAAATTTGGAACGAACTTCCTATAAAAACCTATCAATCCAAGAAACGATCGTGTCTGTTTCTTGGTTTCTGGCCTAGGAGCGTCTTTAATCGCTTCAATTTTATCAGGGTGGGGTTTTAACTGCCCTGACCCACTTACTAGATGGCCCAAGCATTCCAAGTTAGAATATGCTATACTACACTTGGAGGGTCTCGCTGTGAGATTTGCCTTGCGGAGTCTGTCGAACAGATCGACTAATGCCCTAACATGCTCTTCCCAGGTATGCGTATATACAAGAATATCGTCGACAAAACTATCTACGTTGTTCATGCCTTTCAACAATTTTCGCATAAGACGCACGCACGACGCACCGGCGTTAACCAGACCGAAAGGCATAACCTTAAACTGGAAAAGACCTTTAGGGGTCGCGATTGCCGTTAATACGCGGGCATTTTCAGCGATGGGCACCTGCCAATATCCTTTTGTAAGATCTAATTTAGAAATGTACTGGTGCCCCGCCAATTTTGAAAACAAGCCCTCCATGTCTGGCATCGGTTCAGCATCAAACACGGTGACTTTATTTAGTTGTCGAAAGTCTATGCAAAATCGATTCGTTCCGTCTTTCTTTCGGACCAATACCACGGGGGAAGAATAGGGGGAGTTTGAGGGTTCAATCACTCCCAGGTCTAACATTTTACCTACTTCCTCGTCGATTGTCTCCCGTGCGTTAAAGGGTATCGGATATCCCTTAATTCTGATTGGCTCCGAGGTATTAATGTTTATCTCGTGCGTTATTAATCCAGTATTACCTGGTCCATCCGTAAATACGTCTGGGTACTTACTCAAAATTTCCCTGACTTGCTGACGCTGACCTTCAGGTAATTCTGGGCACACGCTGACCATATCTATTCCCTCTCCTCCTGCTTCCCTAATTCTAACTTTTCCCTTTCCATATCTCTCTCCTTTACCCTTTGATCCCTTTCCCGAGCCTGCTCCTCCTGAACGAATTTTCTAAGGGCCTCCCCCTCATACCCAAACTGTTTACCCAACTCCACTAGATCTTTGAGTGACGACATGATAAATACTGTTGATAAGATCACCAATCCTAAGTGCACTATCATATAACACATACAATTTTCGGACTACACGAACCAACCGTATATCCCTTCACCAAATATATGCAATATGTATATATGATAAACAAATGGCAAATAAAACAAAATATGAGTGAGGTGTTCACTCACCCGCCTGAATTAGCTCTTGTCAGGAAGGTCATAATCTGAAACAGATAACTGAAAAAATCTTACCGGAGTCACGACCCATGCAAACTGACGTCCGTGCTCCGACTAATCCAATAATCCAACTTCTGACGCCATTTGTCGCAGGATGAAGCCGGGTTGGGACTGGATTAGTGACGACACCGAATGCAACTGCGTTAATAAGATGTTTATTTATAAACGCAATTTAAAGATGAACAAATCTGACACCATTATAACAAAAAGATAAGGAAAATTATAAAGTTCCTAACATGGAACTATCAACAACAAGTAACTCAACGAGAAAAATCAAAGATGAATTTAACGAATGGAATTTTAAACAAACGTGAATAACATCCTATCACCAATCAACAAATAAGAGTATATGATCTACACCCTAATATAAACAAGGTCTTATTAAGTACCAAGGGTGACCAAAGCATGTGATTTATGCACTTATCATTATGATACTCATTTATTCATCAATCTATTAACTCGTCAAGCGATATTGGAATATGTATGAATTTATGGATCTGTCGTTCATATAGCGATATTGAAATGTGAATACACGTAATTTTGCACAGATAGCAATACTGAAAATAACAATAAAATGGAACACGTAATATGTATAACTATCGTGGCGCCCATTTGACGACCAAGATGTATCTCCGGTTCCACCCGCTCTAGTCAATGGTCAAGGAGCCACCACGCATGGTCCACCCCTCCCAGTCTGTTGAAGGATCCCTCGAGAGCCTTCACAGTTAACACAGAACCGCTGGTCGAGAAGCCTTGGTCCCTCGCATCGAGAAAACCAGTACACTCTTCCGAACCAACGTCACCAGACACAGTTCTGCGACTCCACAACACCAAACCATATATAAGGCACACAAGCACCACACAAGGCACCACACAAGGTAGCTAAAAGTATAACAACTAAACCGTGTAGTACATATGACACGGTTAGTACTTTTGCATTGATATATGTTGCGCATGCGCGCACATGAATTACATCTCGTTACACATTACATTAATCATTCAAAGCATGCTGCGTATAATTAAATAAAATCCGTCTGTTCAGTTACAACACATAGCTAACTTGAACCAGACTATAGTATTTCTAATATCATGGCGTTGTATGACCTAGGTATTGACTCCCTGTAGAATTTAGAATAAATTCTAAAACATCTAATACATGAAACAATTATGTCATATAAAACGAATAGTGATAAAGAATACTATCTTAAATTTCACATACCTCTACAGCTGGAGATTTGCTCCCGTAAAGAGGTAAGCTTTCTGACAAGACTCGTCGTAGTGTAATTTGTTTATAGAGAATTTTCTCTATATGTACCCTAGCTGTGACAGATATGCGCAGCAGCTAGGTACTTAGGTTTTCACTGCAGGCAATTTGCACGTGCAGCATGGGGTGAATCGCGCTCAGTATTTCAAAATAACTAGAGCCGAAAAAAATAAACAACCCTCGAGTAACGCTCTAGTCGCAAACGAAACCCGAATACGTTTTTGATCACATATACATATTGATATAAATCATACAATTCCGTGACAATACCTCCCCCCTTAAAAAAAGTGGAAACACTTTTAGAAAATCACGGAATTTGGCAAAAATACAAACTGAAACGTATTATTTACATTACCAGAATATCATGGTAAGGAAAAAAAACTGCAAATCACACTCTGCTTAAATAATCGGCCCCTACATTTTCCGACCCTCTGATTGCTTCGATCCGGAAACGATATGGCTGCAGAGTCAATGCCCAACGCATCAATCTTGCGTTGGCAACTTTTGCCTTGTTCAAATATATGAGAGGCTGATGGTCCGTTTCAAGGAGAAATTTCCTTCCGAAAAGGTACGTGTGGAATTTACCTATACCCCACATCAGTGCCAAACACTCCTTTTCGATCACGGAGTAGTTTTGCTCCCTAGGCAGCAATTTCCTACTAGCGTAAGCTATGGGTAACTTTACCCCATTTTGCTCCTGTAGCAAAACTGCTCCTAAGCCCGTGTCGGACCCATCAGTTCTCAATATGAACGATTTATTTAATTCTGTCAACTTTAGGATCGGTGCACTGATCAATCTTCCCTTAAGAGCGTTAAAATCTCTTTCTTGGCATGAACCCCAAGAAACATTATTGGGCTGCCCCTTCCTAGTTAAATCCGTCAATGGACTAGCTATAGCGGCGAAATTTGGAACGAACTTCCTATAAAAACCTATCAATCCAAGAAACGATCGTGTCTGTTTCTTGGTTTCTGGCCTAGGAGCGTCTTTAATCGCTTCAATTTTATCAGGGTGGGGTTTTAACTGCCCTGACCCACTTACTAGATGGCCCAAGCATTCCAAGTTAGAATATGCTATACTACACTTGGAGGGTCTCGCTGTGAGATTTGCCTTGCGGAGTCTGTCGAACAGATCGACTAATGCCCTAACATGCTCTTCCCAGGTATGCGTATATACAAGAATATCGTCGACAAAACTATCTACGTTGTTCATGCCTTTCAACAATTTTCGCATAAGACGCACGCACGACGCACCGGCGTTAACCAGACCGAAAGGCATAACCTTAAACTGGAAAAGACCTTTAGGGGTCGCGATTGCCGTTAATACGCGGGCATTTTCAGCGATGGGCACCTGCCAATATCCTTTTGTAAGATCTAATTTAGAAATGTACTGGTGCCCCGCCAATTTTGAAAACAAGCCCTCCATGTCTGGCATCGGTTCAGCATCAAACACGGTGACTTTATTTAGTTGTCGAAAGTCTATGCAAAATCGATTCGTTCCGTCTTTCTTTCGGACCAATACCACGGGGGAAGAATAGGGGGAGTTTGAGGGTTCAATCACTCCCAGGTCTAACATTTTACCTACTTCCTCGTCGATTGTCTCCCGTGCGTTAAAGGGTATCGGATATCCCTTAATTCTGATTGGCTCCGAGGTATTAATGTTTATCTCGTGCGTTATTAATCCAGTATTACCTGGTCCATCCGTAAATACGTCTGGGTACTTACTCAAAATTTCCCTGACTTGCTGACGCTGACCTTCAGGTAATTCTGGGCACACGCTGACCATATCTATTCCCTCTCCTCCTGCTTCCCTAATTCTAACTTTTCCCTTTCCATATCTCTCTCCTTTACCCTTTGATCCCTTTCCCGAGCCTGCTCCTCCTGAACGAATTTTCTAAAGGCCTCCCCCTCATACCCAAACTGTTTACCCAACTCCACTAGATCTTTGAGTGACGACATGATAAATACTGTTGATAAGATCACCAATCCTAAGTGCACTATCATATAACACATACAATTTTCGGACTACACGAACCAACTGTATATCCAATCTCCAAATATATGCAATATGTATATATGTATATATGATAAACAAATGGCAAATAAAACAAAATATGAGTGAGGTGTTCACTCACCCGCCTGAATTAGCTCTTGTCAGGAAGGTCATAATCTGAAACAGATAACTGAAAAAATCTTACCGGAGTCAAGACCCATGCAAACTGACGTCCGTGCTCCGACTAATCCAATAATCCAACTTCTGACGCCATTTGTCACAGGATGAAGCCGGGTTGGGACTGGATTAGTGACGACACCGAATGCAACTGCGTTAATAGATGTTTATTTATAAACGCAATTTAAAGATGAACAAATCTGACACCATTATAACAAAAAGATAAGGAAAATTATAAAGTTCCTAACATGGAACTATCAACAACAAGTAACTCAACGAGAAAAATCAAAGATGAATTTAACGAATGGAATTTTAAACAAACGTGAATAACATCCTATCACCAATCAACAAATAAGAGTATATGATCTACACCCTAATATAAACAAGGTCTTATTAAGTACCAAGGGTGACCAAAGCATGTGATTTATGCACTTATCATTATGATACTCATTTATTCATCAATCTATTAACTCGTCAAGCGATATTGGAATATGTATGAATTTATGGATCTGTCGTTCATATAGCGATATTGAAATGTGAATACACGTAATTTTGCACAGATAGCAATACTGAAAATAACAATAAAATGGAACACGTAATATGTATAACTATCGTGGCGCCCATTTGACGACCAAGATGTATCTCCGGTTCCACCCGCTCTAGTCAATGGTCAAGGAGCCACCACGCATGGTCCACCCCTCCCAGTCTGTTGAAGGATCCCTCGAGAGCCTTCACATTTAACACAGAACCGCTGGTCGAGAAGCCTTGGTCCCTCGCATCGAGAAAACCAGTACACTCTTCCGAACCAACGTCACCAGACACAGTTCTGCGACTCCACAACACCAAACCATATATAAGGCACACAAGCACCACACAAGGCACCACACAAGGTAGCTAAAAGTATAACAACTAAACCGTGTAGTACATATGACACGGTTAGTACTTTTGCATTGATATATGTTGCGCATGCGCGCACATGAATTACATCTCGTTACACATTACATTAATCATTCAAAGCATGCTGCGTATAATTAAATAAAATCCGTCTGTTCAGTTACAACACATAGCTAACTTGAACCAGACTATAGTATTTCTAATATCATGGCGTTGTATGACCTAGGTATTGACTCCCTGTAGAATTTAGAATAAATTCTAAAACATCTAATACATGAAACAATTATGTCATATAAAACGAATAGTGATAAAGAATACTATCTTAAATTTCACATACCTCTACAGCTGGAGATTTGCTCCCGTAAAGAGGTAAGCTTTCTGACAAGACTCGTCGTAGTGTAATTTGTTTATAGAGAATTTTCTCTATATGTACCCTAGCTGTGACAGATATGCGCAGCAGCTAGGTACTTAGGTTTTCACTGCAGGCAATTTGCACGTGCAGCATGGGGTGAATCGCGCTCAGTATTTCAAAATAACTAGAGCCGAAAAAAAATAAACAACCCTCGAGTAACGCTCTAGTCGCAAACGAAACCCGAATACGTTTTTGATCACATATACATATTGATATAAATCATACAATTCCGTGACAATACCTCCCCCCTTAAAAAAAGTGGAAACACTTTTAGAAAATCACGGAATTTGGCAAAAATACAAACTGAAACGTATTATTTACATTACCAGAATATCATGGTAAGGAAAAAAAACTGCAAATCACACTCTGCTTAAATAATCGGCCCCTACATTTTCCGACCCTCTGATTGCTTCGATCCGGAAACGATATGGCTGCAGAGTCAATGCCCAACGCATCAATCTTGCGTTGGCAACTTTTGCCTTGTTCAAATATATGAGAGGCTGATGGTCCGTTTCAAGGAGAAATTTCCTTCCGAAAAGGTACGTGTGGAATTTACCTATACCCCACATCAGTGCCAAACACTCCTTTTCGATCACGGAGTAGTTTTGCTCCCTAGGCAGCAATTTCCTACTAGCGTAAGCTATGGGTAACTTTACCCCATTTTGCTCCTGTAGCAAAACTGCTCCTAAGCCCGTGTCGGACCCATCAGTTCTCAATATGAACGATTTATTTAATTCTGTCAACTTTAGGATCGGTGCACTGATCAATCTTCCCTTAAGAGCGTTAAAATCTCTTTCTTGGCATGAACCCCAAGAAACATTATTGGGCTGCCCCTTCCTAGTTAAATCCGTCAATGGACTAGCTATAGCGGCGAAATTTGGAACGAACTTCCTATAAAAACCTATCAATCCAAGAAACGATCGTGTCTGTTTCTTGGTTTCTGGCCTAGGAGCGTCTTTAATCGCTTCAATTTTATCAGGGTGGGGTTTTAACTGCCCTGACCCACTTACTAGATGGCCCAAGCATTCCAAGTTAGAATATGCTATACTACACTTGGAGGGTCTCGCTGTGAGATTTGCCTTGCGGAGTCTGTCGAACAGATCGACTAATGCCCTAACATGCTCTTCCCAGGTATGCGTATATACAAGAATATCGTCGACAAAACTATCTACGTTGTTCATGCCTTTCAACAATTTTCGCATAAGACGCACGCACGACGCACCGGCGTTAACCAGACCGAAAGGCATAACCTTAAACTGGAAAAGACCTTTAGGGGTCGCGATTGCCGTTAATACGCGGGCATTTTCAGCGATGGGCACCTGCCAATATCCTTTTGTAAGATCTAATTTAGAAATGTACTGGTGCCCCGCCAATTTTGAAAACAAGCCCTCCATGTCTGGCATCGGTTCAGCATCAAACACGGTGACTTTATTTAGTTGTCGAAAGTCTATGCAAAATCGATTCGTTCCGTCTTTCTTTCGGACCAATACCACGGGGGAAGAATAGGGGGAGTTTGAGGGTTCAATCACTCCCAGGTCTAACATTTTACCTACTTCCTCGTCGATTGTCTCCCGTGCGTTAAAGGGTATCGGATATCCCTTAATTCTGATTGGCTCCGAGGTATTAATGTTTATCTCGTGCGTTATTAATCCAGTATTACCTGGTCCATCCGTAAATACGTCTGGGTACTTACTCAAAATTTCCCTGACTTGCTGACGCTGACCTTCAGGTAATTCTGGGCACACGCTGACCATATCTATTCCCTCTCCTCCTGCTTCCCTAATTCTAACTTTTCCCTTTCCATATCTCTCTCCTTTACCCTTTGATCCCTTTCCCGAGCCTGCTCCTCCTGAACGAATTTTCTAAAGGCCTCCCCCTCATACCCAAACTGTTTACCCAACTCCACTAGATCTTTGAGTGACGACATGATAAATACTGTTGATAAGATCACCAATCCTAAGTGCACTATCATATAACACATACAATTTTCGGACTACACGAACCAACTGTATATCCAATCTCCAAATATATGCAATATGTATATATGTATATATGATAAACAAATGGCAAATAAAACAAAATATGAGTGAGGTGTTCACTCACCCGCCTGAATTAGCTCTTGTCAGGAAGGTCATAATCTGAAACAGATAACTGAAAAAATCTTACCGGAGTCAAGACCCATGCAAACTGACGTCCGTGCTCCGACTAATCCAATAATCCCACTTCTGACGCCATTTGTCACAGGATGAAGCCGGGTTGGGACTGGATTAGTGACGACACCGAATGCAACTGCGTTTATAGATGTTTATTTATAAACGCAATTTAAAGATGAACAAATCTGACACCATTATAACAAAAAGATAAGGAAAATTATAAAGTTCCTAACATGGAACTATCAACAACAAGTAACTCAACGAGAAAAATCAAAGATGATTTAACGAATGGAATTTTAAACAAACGTGAATAACATCCTATCACCAATCAACAAATAAGGGTATATGATCTACACCCTAATATAAACAAGGTCTTATTAAGTACCAAGGGTGACCAAAGCATGTGATTTATGCACTTATCAATATGGTACTCATTTATTCATCAATCTATTAACTCATCAAGCGATATTGGAATATGTATGAATTTTTGGATCTGTCGTTAATATAACGATATTGAAATGGGAATGCATGAAATTATGAATCTATCACACATATAGCGATATTGAAATGTGAATACACGTAATTTTGCACAGATAGCAATACTGAAAATAACAATAAAATGGAACACGTAATATGTATAACTATCGTGGCGCCCATTTGACGACCAAGATGTATCTCCGGTTCCACCCGCTCTAGTCAATGGTCAAGGGGCCACCACGCATGGTCCACCCTTCCAGTCTGTTGAAGAATCCCTCGAGAGCCTTCACATTTAACACAGAACCGCTGGTCGAGAAGCCTTGGTCCCTCGCATCGAGAAAACCAGTACACTCTTCCGAACCAACGTCACCAGACACAGCGTATACGTCACAAGAAACCACACAGTTCTGCGACTCCACAACACCAAACCATATATAAGGCACACAAGCACCACACAAGGCACCACACAAGGTAGCTAAAAGTTTAACAACTAAACCGTGTAGTACATATGACACGGTTAGTACTTTTGCATTGATATATGTTGCGCATGCGCGCACATGAATTACATCTCGTTACACATTACATTAATCATTCAAAGCATGCTGCGTATAATTAAATAAAATCCGTCTGTTCAGTTACAACACATAGCTAACTTGAACCAGACTATAGTATTTCTAATATCATGGCGTTGTATGACCTAGGTATTGACTCCCTGTAGAATTTAGAATAAATTCTAAAACATCTAATACATGAAACAATTATGTCATATAAAACGAATAGTGATAAAGAATACTATCTTAAATTTCACATACCTCTACAGCTGGAGATTTGCTCCCGTAAAGAGGTAAGCTTTCTGACAAGACTCGTCGTAGTGTAATTTGTTTATAGAGAATTTTCTCTATATGTACCCTAGCTGTGACAGATATGCGCAGCAGCTAGGTACTTAGGTTTTCACTGCAGGCAATTTGCACGTGCAGCATGGGGTGAATCGCGCTCAGTATTTCAAAATAACTAGAGCCGAAAAAAATAAACAACCCTCGAGTAACGCTCTAGTCGCAAACGAAACCCGAATACGTTTTTGATCACATATACATATTGATATAAATCATACAATTCCGTGACAATACCTCCCCCCTTAAAAAAAGTGGAAACACTTTTAGAAAATCACGGAATTTGGCAAAAATACAAACTGAAACGTATTATTTACATTACCAGAATATCATGGTAAGGAAAAAAAACTGCAAATCACACTCTGCTTAAATAATCGGCCCCTACATTTTCCGACCCTCTGATTGCTTCGATCCGGAAACGATATGGCTGCAGAGTCAATGCCCAACGCATCAATCTTGCGTTGGCAACTTTTGCCTTGTTCAAATATATGAGAGGCTGATGGTCCGTTTCAAGGAGAAATTTCCTTCCGAAAAGGTACGTGTGGAATTTACCTATACCCCACATCAGTGCCAAACACTCCTTTTCGATCACGGAGTAGTTTTGCTCCCTAGGCAGCAATTTCCTACTAGCGTAAGCTATGGGTAACTTTACCCCATTTTGCTCCTGTAGCAAAACTGCTCCTAAGCCCGTGTCGGACGCATCAGTTCTCAATATGAACGATTTATTTAATTCTGTCAACTTTAGGATCGGTGCACTGATCAATCTTCCCTTAAGAGCGTTAAAATCTCTTTCTTGGCATGAACCCCAAGAAACATTATTGGGCTGCCCCTTCCTAGTTAAATCCGTCAATGGACTAGCTATAGCGGCGAAATTTGGAACGAACTTCCTATAAAAACCTATCAATCCAAGAAACGATCGTGTCTGTTTCTTGGTTTCTGGCCTAGGAGCGTCTTTAATCGCTTCAATTTTATCAGGGTGGGGTTTTAACTGCCCTGACCCACTTACTAGATGGCCCAAGCATTCCAAGTTAGAATATGCTATACTACACTTGGAGGGTCTCGCTGTGAGATTTGCCTTGCGGAGTCTGTCGAACAGATCGACTAATGCCCTAACATGCTCTTCCCAGGTATGCGTATATACAAGAATATCGTCGACAAAACTATCTACGTTGTTCATGCCTTTCAACAATTTTTGCATAAGACGCACGCACGACGCACCGGCGTTAACCAGACCGAAAGGCATAACCTTAAACTGGAAAAGACCTTTAGGGGTCGCGATTGCCGTTAATACGCGGGCATTTTCAGCGATGGGCACCTGCCAATATCCTTTTGTAAGATCTAATTTAGAAATGTACTGGTGCCCCGCCAATTTTGAAAACAAGCCCTCCATGTCTGGCATCGGTTCAGCATCAAACACGGTGACTTTATTTAGTTGTCGAAAGTCTATGCAAAATCGATTCGTTCCGTCTTTCTTTCGGACCAATACCACGGGGGAAGAATAGGGGGAGTTTGAGGGTTCAATCACTCCCAGGTCTAACATTTTACCTACTTCCTCGTCGATTGTCTCCCGTGCGTTAAAGGGTATCGGATATCCCTTAATTCTGATTGGCTCCGAGGTATTAATGTTTATCTCGTGCGTTATTAATCCAGTATTACCTGGTCCATCCGTAAATACGTCTGGGTACTTACTCAAAATTTCCCTGACTTGCTGACGCTGACCTTCAGGTAATTCTGGGCACACGCTGACCATATCTATTCCCTCTCCTCCTGCTTCCCTAATTCTAACTTTTCCCTTTCCATATCTCTCTCCTTTACCCTTTGATCCCTTTCCCGAGCCTGCTCCTCCTGAACGAATTTTCTAAAGGCCTCCCCCTCATACCCAAACTGTTTACCCAACTCCACTAGATCTTTGAGTGACGACATGATAAATACTGTTGATAAGATCACCAATCCTAAGTGCACTATCATATAACACATACAATTTTCGGACTACACGAACCAACTGTATATCCAATCTCCAAATATATGCAATATGTATATATGTATATATGATAAACAAATGGCAAATAAAACAAAATATGAGTGAGGTGTTCACTCACCCGCCTGAATTAGCTCTTGTCAGGAAGGTCATAATCTGAAACAGATAACTGAAAAAATCTTACCGGAGTCAAGACCCATGCAAACTGACGTCCGTGCTCCGACTAATCCAATAATCCCACTTCTGACGCCATTTGTCACAGGATGAAGCCGGGTTGGGACTGGATTAGTGACGACACCGAATGCAACTGCGTTAATAGATGTTTATTTATAAACGCAATTTAAAGATGAACAAATCTGACACCATTATAACAAAAAGATAAGGAAAATTATAAAGTTCCTAACATGGAACTATCAACAACAAGTAACTCAACGAGAAAAATCAAAGATGATTTAACGAATGGAATTTTAAACAAACGTGAATAACATCCTATCACCAATCAACAAATAAGGGTATATGATCTACACCCTAATATAAACAAGGTCTTATTAAGTACCAAGGGTGACCAAAGCATGTGATTTATGCACTTATCAATATGGTACTCATTTATTCATCAATCTATTAACTCATCAAGCGATATTGGAATATGTATGAATTTTTGGATCTGTCGTTAATATAACGATATTGAAATGGGAATGCATGAAATTATGAATCTATCACACATATAGCGATATTGAAATGTGAATACACGTAATTTTGCACAGATAGCAATACTGAAAATAACAATAAAATGGAACACGTAATATGTATAACTATCGTGGCGCCCATTTGACGACCAAGATGTATCTCCGGTTCCACCCGCTCTAGTCAATGGTCAAGGGGCCACCACGCATGGTCCACCCTTCCAGTCTGTTGAAGAATCCCTCGAGAGCCTTCACATTTAACACAGAACCGCTGGTCGAGAAGCCTTGGTCCCTCGCATCGAGAAAACCAGTACACTCTTCCGAACCAACGTCACCAGACACAGCGTATACGTCACAAGAAACCACACAGTTCTGCGACTCCACAACACCAAACCATATATAAGGCACACAAGCACCACACAAGGCACCACACAAGGTAGCTAAAAGTTTAACAACTAAACCGTGTAGTACATATGACACGGTTAGTACTTTTGCATTGATATATGTTGCGCATGCGCGCACATGAATTACATCTCGTTACACATTACATTAATCATTCAAAGCATGCTGCGTATAATTAAATAAAATCCGTCTGTTCAGTTACAACACATAGCTAACTTGAACCAGACTATAGTATTTCTAATATCATGGCGTTGTATGACCTAGGTATTGACTCTCTGTAGAATTTAGAATAAATTCTAAAACATCTAATACATGAAACAATTATGTCATATAAAACGAATAGTGATAAAGAATACTATCTTAAATTTCACATACCTCTACAGCTGGAGATTTGCTCCCCGTAAAGAGGTAAGCTTTCTGACAAGACTCGTCGTAGTGTAATTTGTTTATAGAGAATTTTCTCTATATGTACCCTAGCTGTGACAGATACGCGCAGCAGCTAGGTACTTAGGTTTTCACTGCAGGTAATTTGCACGTGCAATATGGGGTGAATCGCGCTCAGTATTTCAAAATAACTAGAGCCGAAAAAAATAAACAACCCTCGAGTAACGCTCTAGTCGCAAACGAAACCCGAATACATTTTTGATCACATATACATATTGATATAAATCATACAATTCCGTGACAACACCCTCATTTCAGTAGTAGGTCAGTATCACCATGTTTTACCCTTCACTGACTTCGTTTAAATTTTGTTTTTGATATTCATTTCTCAGGCACTATTTATGCTAGAATTGTGAAATTGATGATGATATGAATGTTTGTTAGTAATACAATATTACAACAAAAGTGGCTTATCATGACATATTTCATCTTTTACTGGTTATGGTTTTGCATTTATCTCATTACAATGTGAATTTATGGCCTATTATATTCATACTATTGTACCTATAATCATGAAACTTGGTGACTGGATGCATCTTGATACCTTATACGTCATTAATGCCTTTATTTTATGCTCCGAGTGACTTTCGTCACATTTTTTCTTGAAAGTTAATTTCTTGGTTGCAGTTTATGTTCCAGTCATGAAACTTGATAATTGGATGCATCTCTGTTACCACTACTACATTCTTACAACCAACTACTCCTTTACTGCTCAATTAAGTGGATTTCAGATTTTACAGTTCAATTTAATATTACTGTGGTGATCCCTCTGTCATTCTCAGCATGTGGCAAGCTAGTAGATATAACATAAATAACTGATGCTTTGACAGGTTTTCAGATTGAGATAATCCTAATAATTGCTGCCAGTCAGCTGGCCTGATGCTCGCTAATTTCACGGCAGACTGGCACATAATATGAATAGTTTGTCAGACAAGTTGGATTTTTTAGTATATTGAGTAAATTTAATATATAAATTGTTTATTTTATCGTATTAAAAGAAATAATATAAACCATGTGAAAATTAAAATCACAGCAAAATGTTTCTGATGACATTTTGCGAATCTAGAGCATAGCGATCCAATCTGCTGGGTGAGATGAGACGGGAAATAACTTGGGTATACCGGTAGTCTGTTTATAATAAAAACTTGCAACTCTAGTTGAAATCTCATCTGCATCAACGTGATGTCTTATGACACATGCTGTTTCCAATTCCCAATGTCAGCATGTAGAGGTATTTGAAGTTTGATGGATCTAATTGTGTAAACACAAGCTTGTTGTGCCACAGGTGAGACCGGCTTCTGTCAAATAAAGCAAATGAAGACAGAATATAGAGATAAGATGCATTCTAAGACCATGATATTGCTCTTAACCGTTCAGCTGCATTTTGATAATTTGGATGCATTTGGTCCAGTTTCAACAATCCACTGCTGGAACGAATTTTTCAGACGAATTAATTTCATGGGGATACCAGTTCTGATCCTGTCAATGAATGAGGATCCTCATATCCATTCTGACTTTGATTAAGTCTGATCATGAATGGCAGCATTAGATTTTGATATCCAGCCAGTAGATGAGGTTTGTATGGATCTAGATCACCTGGACATTTAGCAGCACTGTCCTGGTCAATAAACGGTGTCTATGTTATGCCAAATTTTCTAAAATTATTAAATTTGATATTTAAATATCTTATTTTGTGTTCTTTATTTGCCATATTTCATTACATAGATCCAAACTGTATTGAGTAGCAAAATGTTTCTGGATTATTACCTGTGACAGTTGTATAAAGAGCCTGGCATCTCACTATAATTGTGAGAGGTCAGAAGATCAGCTTATTCAGGGATTATCAAAAGGAATAAGATCTGCATATATCAATATTCCATATGTAGCCTGATGAACAAACTTGACCAAGTTACGATCAGGCATTTTATATTTTTGCCATTACTGAGAATAAATTCACTTTTACTATTGATGATACTCAAGTCAGAATCAATGGATATAGGCTGTTCAGAAAGGACTAAAGTCGTCATGCAAGTGGTGTTATAGTATATGTCGGGGGAAAAGCATGGCAATATCAACTCCGGCAAATCTAGAAATGGTGGCAGTGCAGGTAAAACCAGTAAATGCATCCAGTATCTTATATATGCCTTTTTATAGACCCCAAACTCCTGTATGGAATGGTACAAAACTTTTGAAACAATTGATGGAATAGTGTAATACCAAATACACCAATCTAAATGTGATGGGGATTTCAATATTGATGAAATTTAAAACATCTGTATTAAAAGAAATGCTGATGAATACTCATGAGATGTATCAACTAATTACAAAGCCAACTCGTGAACAAAGGACACAGTCATGCTAATTAATCATACGTATATGTCTGACATGCATATGTATGTTGATCCTGGAGTTATTCCCCTTGGGATTAGTGATCATCATATGTTATATTCAGCTTGAGAAAGTAATAAAATTAAGCAAAGCACTCAAATAAATGTTAAATATCACAATTTCATAAACTTAGATAAACAAAAGTTAAAGAAAGATTTCGGGCAAGTTCCTTGGGGTACAATTAAGATTTATGATGGTATAAATGATGCATGGTTAGTCTTCAAGGAATTATTATTCCATGTAATTGATCAGCTTTACCATACAAAGAAGGTAGCATTACACCAATTCAGGAAACTGACAATGATGATATCTTAACATCCATGCGTATCAGGGATTTCCTGCATGAGAAGGGATCCTGGGCAGCTGAGTGGTCTAAGGTGGTCACCTTTACCAATCACTGACATCTCACCTCTATCTTCATTGGCTTGAGTCTCTGGCTTGGCCAACTTGAGTATATGAAAAGCTTGCCAGTAGCTTCCTGTGGTTCAGTGATTCTTCCCAGGGCTCTCCCCGATTCTTCCTCTACCAGACATACTGGCCGCCATGTATAGCCGATCATGTGTTGAAAAATGGAATTAAACCCACAACAACAATCTATATGAGAAAGCAAGAAAAAGTAAATGTAAAGATGACTGGGATATGTATATGGCTATAAGAAATAAGGTTCTATAAAAATTAGAAGAGCAAAAAAAAAAAACTAAGATGATTGTGTTCAACAGTCATTTAACAAACTACAAGAGATGTGGGAAAAAATTGAAAGGGTTTCTAACTTCATCCAAATCGCATTCTTACTGTTAATGATAAAGTTGTTTACTAAAATTGCAAATAGTTTCAATTGTATCTTCTGTAGTATAGGGCTAGATATTCGTAAGGCCTTTGATTCATCACTGCCAGATATTGACCGTATGTCAAATGAAGCTTTCTTTCGTATACCACATGTTACAGAGGATTTTGTTAAAAATGAAATTATAAATATGTCTAATTCAAAAGCTGCTGGCTTTAATGGTTTGTTGGTGGAGCTTATAAAACTGTTAATATACTACATTCTTGAACCACTGACTTGCATATTTAATATGTCCATAAGCACAAATACTTTTGTAGTAGATTAGAAAAAGCAAGAGTTTCTCCCCTTCTTAAGTCAAGAGCTGAATTGAGTGTTAGTAATTATAGACCTGTATCTGTTCTATCTATTGTTGGTAACATTAAAGAAAGACATATTTTAAATTAATTTTATGACTTTTTATGAAAAAGTAATTTGATTACCCCATGTCAATCAGGCTTCTGTCCAAATCATTCATATGAAACAGCACTCACTGGTCTGATTTCTCACTGGTTACAGAATATTGATGATGGAAAATGAAGTGGAGCTTAATTCTTAGACCTAGATAAAGTTTTTGATATGGTAAATCATAGTTTTTACTACATAAATTATAATGTTGCAAAACCCTCTATGCGATTGTTTTCATCCAAATAGTAGATTTCAGGCTGTGAGTTGGATATGTACTATCTCGGGTTTTAAGGAACTTTCCACTGGAGTACCACATGAATCGATTCTAGACCCTCTCTTTTTCATATTATATATAAATATGATTTTCCAAATAGCTTGGAAACATTCTTCAGTATCTATGTATGCAGGTGATACATCACAATATGTTGGCAACAAAGACATTAACATTGTTGTGTGCAAACTAAGTGTACGATCAACCATTTATAAACAGTAATGTGTACTGAATATACAAGCCTTTTGAAATTATTTTTTTATTGTCCAAATATGATCGAAATAAAGCCGACTGATTCTTCCAATGGTATCTGGTTGTAAATCACTCTTGACGTCTCAGTCTTTCCATAGGTGGTCTTCATTCATTGGCTGTTCAGATGTCAATCAGTAATATCGACTAGCCCCTCCACAGTGGAATTGACATCGGCGTGCCTGCCGAAACGCGGTATTGACTTGTAGGTATTTATGCCAATTTATGCCTCCACCGCGGAGTGTTATCTTGGAGCTAAAGTGGAGGGAATTATGTCCCCCACCGCGATGCGTGGGGTTCCGAAAAATCACGTGAACTGTACTGTAGATTTAGAACATACTATTCAATGGATGTATGAGAATAAACTTAGTTTAGATTTTAATGAAAACATGATATTTATCAGCTGAATACAAAAAGCAGCTAAAAGCAGACATGTACTTACAAGTAAATGGTACAAAAATATTTTAACATCTGCATCTCTTCTCAACATTCTTACTTGTATATGGATGTCAATCAAGGATTATATTATTTTTAGAAATCTGTTTTAATTTTCGATTTTTTAAAATTATTTAGTGCCAGAGTATCTTGGTGTTTTTAAAGTCTGTAAGGAACATTAGTACAAGGAGTAAACAGTGGAAATCTTTTCCTTATGCCCGTACAGTTTTATGGAATAGTTTGCACCATGGTATTAAACAAGCACCAAATGTTTCAGCTTTTAAGAAACTATATTCTAGTAGATATTTTAATGAGCAATCCTGATTTTATGATGGCATAACATCTGAAAATGGTAACTGTGATACATCTTTGTGATAATAGTTAACTTTGCATAATTTGTATTCTGTTATATTTGTTTTCTTTTATGCAGTAGATGCTAACCTTGACGACTTTAACTAATTACACATATATTTGTTGTATTTTTGTTCTAACTGTAGGGTCGTAATGTAAACTAGGTATTAGTAATTATGTCACTCTGGATAAATAAAAGATATTTTCATTATTATTTATTATTATTATGTTCATCTCTACCTTCATTTACCATTGAGTCAGTGACAACATTTTCTCTTGTATCTTGAAACATAGGACCAGTTGGTTATGGACAAGACCAATATCATTTTCAGGTTACTGGTCCTGTGGGCTTGCAGAATATTTTGGTGAGTTTCACACACTTCTGTATGACAAGGCTTGATTGGTAAAGTTGGTGTTTCGATAGATTGTGAATATTTACACACACGTACCTGCGGTGAAGGAGATTCTTATTGTTATTGAAGCGTTATCAAAAGTCATTCTCAAAAAACACAGGTTATATATCATACAGAAGATTATATATTGCTTTGCTCAATGTATGGTCACAGTCCACAATGAATATTGCACTGACAAAATTGGAATTATAGTGACTGTTGCTCATACAGTACAATAAGGATGTAAAATCATTGCATACAGATTCTTCACATCAGACATATCTTGATTCATGTATTTTACATTTTACATTATTCATTTACGATGAACATTCCATGCTGTAGAAAAGGTTGTTATATAGTCTTCCATCCACCATCACCTGATCTTTTATCTATTCTTCTAGGATCCCTGGATGAGTTCTTCAGATTTGTAAAGATCCTCAGAACACTTGTTGCAATGGCAATCGCTGCAGAAAATATCATGATCTAGCAAAATGACGGCAGAGGGAAGTACATACTATATTTAAAGGGTAATAGAGTCCCACTTTTAAATGGACCATTTAAAATAAGGAGGAATCAAGTGGAAGTAGAACCCCTCTCCCTCCCACACACACAATCAATAAAATACATAATTGACAAGAAAGCAAATGATGTGCACATAACAGGATTACCATTAGAGATTTCCATGGAAATACTCTGGTTCAGAATGGATAATAAACTCAAGGTCAGAGTAAGAGGTAACAATATATTACATGGAGTTAAAACTATCACCCTGCATGCAGAAATGCAAACAAACTGTCAACTTTTATTTAATTGGGTTTCTTTTGCAAATCTGGTATGCAAGTTGCATTTTACCACAAGACCATGCCCTAGATATAATCAAAACCATGACATATTGCCAAGGATTGCTCAAATCCTATGAATATCCAACAACAATAAGCAACATAACCTGCACTAACAGTTTGAAGACCCACAGTTGATAAGGACTTATAACATATAACAGGTGATTCATTATTTTGTATATACACATTCATGAATAAGCCTTAGTTCCTATCATGATTCTATTTATTGATTGAGAGACAGACAGAGAGAGAGAGGGAAGGAGGAGGGGGAGGTTCTAACAAAACAGTTGTTTCAGAAACAATCAGTACTTCTATTATCAATTTAACAGTAAGCTGTGATTCTGTTCAAGCATTACATTCAATAAGTGGGCCCAAAATCCCAAGTTTTTTTACAGTGGGGGAGCCATTTCTGAATTTTTGCAGGGGGGCCCACAATTTCAAGTTACGCTACTGACCAAATTACATCTTTCATACTGCTGAAAATGAAAAGCATCATTCAAAACATATCATTGCTAATGATAACTCTCTAACACGAAATGCAACGCTTTATCTGATAGGCTACTAAAAATAATTTGACAGGGGATTCTAAAGGTCACCAGAACATAAACGTTTCTCGATCCCCGCAAGATAACTGGTGTAACGGCAGGCATGCCAAGAGGGGGGAGCACAGTGGCAATTGCCCAGGGGCCCACCGTCAACTCGGTATAATAAATAAATTAATCTTTGCCGTAAATAATAAAATTTATTCCTTGCAAGAGCCTAAGTTATGGTACAGGTTTTATATGCAGAACTGTACACAGGTTTATATATATATAAAACTTAAACTTGTTTTGGGACCCATGACTACTCTTTAGATTTTGAAAATGACTTGTAAAATTATGCTTCTACCGTACTTTTTTCCTGTTCTCTATACCTCTCATGGGGTCGAAGGTAATCAGTTGTTGCATTTCTGTATCATCTCAAGACCAGGATACACGTCTTTATAAAATGAATGATATTGATTTGGAAACGTACTAATTCAAAAGACCCACCGAGAACGTAGCAAAGAACTGTCAGACGGCTGTCATCCTTTTTATAACAGAAAGGCTGCAGATTACTATTTTTTTTTTCTTTCTCTGTTAAAATAATCCGTACGCACTCGCTTATAAGTCTATTCCAATTGCAAACTGCACAGACCCAGACCATCCGTCGCATAATCCGCCGGCAGATCTGAGTCTATACAATTTGTTAGGAGTGATCAGTAAAACAAACAACATGGACCCCGATCTGCAGAAGCGTTATGCGACGGCAGATTAGTGTCTTTTTGTAGTTGGACTCGACTTACAAGCGAGTGCAGATGGTGGTACACGTGCATCTGTTTGGATGAAGAAGCTATGGAACCAGGCCGTTTCAGTTTGGGATGATGTTTTACCATTTTAATATAGTCTTTTAGAGCGCATGTATTCCGTAGCATTGCAAAACTTCTAAATGTATTTCACACTTGAACTAATCAAATAAAAGCATGGTACCCGTCATACTCACAAAGAGTTGCATACTATGGAATGATTTGTTTAGGGAGTTACAGTGTTTATTTACAGTGGTCTTCTGTCAGTTTCCTTACTAAAATTTGCATTTTTAACCTAAATGTTGGTATACTGCTATTTGTAGGTAAGAATTCTCTTTTAAAATTGATCATATATATTTTGTATAAATTGGAAACTAATGTTGTTATTGAGGTCATTTGTCGTATGGTTGGACGGATATAACAATAAATGAATCCTGCTTTTGCTAAGGTCAGGAATCATTTAATATAGTTGAGTGCAATTTCAGAATGTGTCACATAGTGACCGTTATGATCCATTACGTAAACATTAAGATCTGCCGATTTTTGCATATCAAATTTACAGTTACAGATACATCAAACGCCACACAACGATCCTGTTGAGCGACATTTTGTTCACAGAAACCTTTGGTCGACCCTCACCTCCCTACTCCCACCGCAACAAAACCACTGTCAAATCTTTATGTCTTGGCACATTTATTGTGGAAATGTTTTATTGCTTATGTTTTTGAGAATTAGGAAATTTTCTGTCTGTCTTGGTTCTAAATCGAACAATGTGTAATGATGAAGCGTTGTGTAATTTCTTGTCCCTTTGAGTGTGATATCCTGTCTGGATTGGGCAATGCAACTGGAATAAAAAATACAACAACGATCAAGCAGGGAATAAGACGAAAAGAAAATTCAAGGTTTGAAAAAAGTTGCAAGGTTTATGTAACAGACAGAAAATACTGGTAAAAAAGCAAACAACAAGATAAAACTGAAAAAAGTTACAAGCCTTCTGTAACACAAAAAAAAATGGTAAAAAAATAACTGAGTATAACGTTTTACACAAAGCAGTCCAGTTCCGAAGCTTTATGAATAATAAAAGAAAACAGAGTCATCTCTATTCCCCACTGCGATAAAATGGACAGACCGGCTGATAAAACATAAACAAAAAGGATTGAAAATGTAACAAATGACTAATTTCAAATTGCATATCCTGACCACTAGCATGTAATGTACCCGTATATAAAGTTTCAGTTTTATATATATATATATATATATATATATATATATATATATATATATATATATATATATATATATATATATATATATATATATATATATACAGAGAGAGAGAGAGAGAGAATTACAAATATACACTGCTTCTTAACAGAAAATCATGTCGACTTGTGGTTTCTATCAAAAGACAATCCTTCCGGTATCTAGTTGGTTATAAATTAAAATGGTGCCAATCTGACCTCCAATATGGCCAACATAGTGGCCATTTAAAACAATTTTGTTATTGCAACTCCTCTTAGATGGATGGTCATATCAACATGTGGTTTTCAGTGAAGGAAGTGCTATGATATTTAGTTGGTCCTAAAGGAAAATGCTGATGATCTGACATCCAATATGGCCACCAGTGCAGCCATGTTGAAAATCTCTTTATGACTACTCCTTCTGACTGGATGGTCATATTCACATGGGGTTTCACCTAAAGACTTTTAATGACGTCTAGTTGGTACTAAATGAAAATGGTGCCAATCTTGCATCCAATATAGCTGTCACAGTTGCTAATTTGAAAATATTGTTATTACTCAAAAATATTACAAAAGATTTCAACACAAGTGAGTTAAAAACGAGAAATGGTCTAATCTTGAATTCCTGGAAATTCTTTTGACCAGTAGAGCATCAGTTCTTTCGAGAGGCTCTTGTTTATAGTTAATTTTCTAGGTTCAGGGTTCTCAAAAGAGAAAGTTCATGTTTTCTGGACCTCCCGTTTTTGTCTCTACAGGTCATAGACCAGAAGAGCATATGGGATGGTCTGTTGTCCATCGTCCATCGGTCATCTGTCGTCCGTCCGTCCATTACCACAAGTTTGTTATCGATACTCCTCCTATACTACTTGCAGGATTGCCAGAAAAATGTACACATATTTATCCCATGGTCTAGTTGGTCCTAAATGAAAACAGTGCCACTCGGACATCCAATATGGCTGCCACATTGGCCATCTTCAAAATCTTGTTACCGCTACTCGTCCTGAATGGAAAGTCATATCAACATGGGGTTTTCCCCTGAAGACTTCCTATTATGTCTAGTTCGTCATAAATGAAAACGGTGCTGATCTGATGTCCAATATGGCTGCCACAGTGTTCATCTTGAAAATCTTGTTATTGCTTATCCTCCTGAATGAAAAGTAATATTGCCATGTGATTTTCAACAGAATACTTCTTATGATGCATAGCTGGTCCAAAAATAAAAACGGTGTGGATCTGATGTCCAATATGGCCACAACAGCGGCCATTTTGAAAATATTATCACTACTCATTCTGAATGGATAGTCGCATCAACATGAGGTGTTTACTAAACAACATTTTATGATGTCTAGTTGGTCCTAATGGTGCCATTTAGACATTCAATACGCCTGCCGCAGTGGCCATCTTGAAAATCTTTTAATCACTATTTCTCAGTAATGAATAGTCATATCAGCATGGGGTTTTCACTGAAAGACTTCTTATGGTGTCTAGTTGGTTATGGCAACCTGACTTATAATATGACTGCCACAATGGCCATCTTGAAAATCTTGTTATCGCTACTTCTCCCAGATGACTGGTCATCTTGACATTGTGCTTTCAACAACATACTTCTCATGATGTCTAATTGGTATTAAATATAAATGGTGCCAATCTGGTATTGAACATGGCCACCATGGCATCCATCTTGAAAATCGTGTTATCGTTTCTCCTCCGAAATCGAAAATCATATCAACAAAAATGGTGCCAAGTAGACATCCAGTATGTCTACCAGAGCAGCTAATTTGAAAATCTAGTTATCGCTATAGAATATCAAGGATGGTCTCAACACTCCGCAGTTAAAGGAAGAGATGGTCTTATCTTAAATTCCTGGAAAGTCTTTTCAGCCAGTAGAGCATCGATCACTTCGATGGACTCTTGTTTTGTCCTGGACCATCAGTTTTCAAAACCAGGTCTACAATACCAGATACACTGGACTGCTAGGTTTTCTTTTTTCTTTTTTCATTTCTACTGATCTTTTAAAAATATGCTGGGAACCCTGATATTATTAACATCCATCAAAATGTAATTTCAATATTGACTTTTTTGTTTAAAAACAAATTTTAAAAATTTGTCGGAAGGATTAGGTTTCCAGAAAATAGATTTAAAAAAATGTTACACTTACCACATGAAAAGATGAATATCAATTACTTAACTTTGATCTAAATCTGACAAAAACATGATTTGCTAATACAATCTGGAAAAGTAGTGTTTACTGACAACTGCCGAGTCACATTGGTATTAAGGGTAATGAAAGGGCAAGTAAAAAGCAGCCAAAGCTGCCCAGTAGTCACCCGTTTCTGAATAAATGATCAATATACTGAGTTCAGATATTATATAAATCGGCTTGTTCTACGTACTTGGGAAATATCTGGAATGAAAACTCCACAAACAAGCTTCGGAACATCAAACACATAATTGCAGAGCGGCGTCCCTCATATAGAACAAATTCCAGATATGATGTGGTATTGTGTCTATTGCGTATATAACACATACCTGACCCATGCATATCTGCCAAAGGGCGAACTTCGACGAGGGTGCATACCCTGCGAGTGTCCTCTAACAGTGGAAAACTTTATTGTCAAGTGTTTCTACTTCCATCCTGTGAGACAGACATTAATTAAATTAAGAAACTTTCTGATGATGTAGCACCAGAGAAAACCTTGGACTTTGTTTGAGGGAATGCGGTTTATGTAAAAACATTTGACCCTATATTTTAAGTTTTGTTTGTTTTTGTGAGTTTTAACAGCGACTTTAACGCATTATTAGGGGCTAAGTTCCTTTCCCAACGATATACTGAGGCAGCCGGCTTGGGCGGAAGCCGAACCAGCGACCATTGGATTATGAGTCCGACTCTCTTCCAACAGAGCAGATGCGGCTCATTCTAAGGCTTGTATACTTTATGCCTTTAGCTTTTTATTTTATATTCCTTTTTCAGAATTTTAACATCTTTACCTGTTATTTTTTATTTTGCAACGCTTTATGTTTCCGTTTTTTTGGAAGGGTTAATCATCGTAGATATTGCAGGGAGTCACAATGATTTCCCAGAGCGTCATCGAGCGAGAAGAAAGAAGTCTATTTGCTTTTTAAAAAATGTTATCAACGGTACTCGTATCTTTTTTCTAAATCCTTCCTGTGCTTCTATGAACACGTGATAAACAAGTTTTCCGCCCAGTCATTTAATCTATTATTTATTATCCGAGTAAACAACTTCCCAATGCAAATCAGTTTAGTTATACCATTGTAATTTTATCGTCATTCAAACTACCTTTCTTATGCAAAGGAATCACTCTTCTATAATGCCAGATCTCTGGAAAATATCCCCTCAAAAAATATTTATTAAACAAGTGAATAACTATTTTCAATAGGAAATCTTGACTATAAATTAGAAATTCATTGATGGATAGTTCTGGACTGAAACTCCGACCAAGTTTTAATTGGTTCAAAGCCTTATCAACGTTTGACATGCTTAAAGGGTTACATACATATATAGATACATACATAGATACATACATACATACGTACAATTATACAGACATCTGTGGTTGATAAGAGAGTCAAGGTATATAGATATGCGACTTTTTCCGGCTAGTGAGACGTAGGTCATACATACATACATACATACATACATACATACATACATACATACATACATACATACATACATACATACATACATACATACATACATACATACATACATACATACATACATACATACATACATACATACATACATACATACATACATACATATGTGGTTGATAACAGAGTCAAGGTATATATATATGCGACTTTTTCCGGCTAGTGAGACGTAGGTTTTACCCAATCCAGTAGTTAGTGCATGGTGCGGGACCTGTTGTAGGTTATGCACTTATAAAGATCACAGAAGAGCTGGAACTACTAAGATAAATCCATTAGGGATCTGAAGGTTAACCTAAATCATATCTATGCAAGGAATCTGAGGCTTGGGATTAGGTCTCGAGCGTCGGTCGTGCGCATTTAGACCTCGGATACTTTCTTGGCGGCTCAACCATTCTATGAATTTAAGTTAGGTAGCCGATGTATATTTGTTGTAATCATTGTCTAATCATTTGAATGCAGGTTGCATGAAGGAAAATTCTTGTTCATCCGACATATAATTGGACACGATCATTATCTGCATTTATTTGGGCGCATGCAATACTATACCCTATTCCAAGAAATAACCTGGGTAACGGACCTCTACACGTTACAGATTGAAGGAAGAACAAACAGGCGGATGGATGAATGGATAAAGAGATAGGTAAATAGAAGCATCTGTAGGTAGGCAGGTGCATATCATTCAAGGAGAGATGAAGAGAAATCAAATAAGTGAAGAAGAACTTTTATTGTAGGCATGATCTTTTCATATTATAATGAACATAAAAGTTGCCATTGATTCAGGTTCACATACATACATACATACATACATACATACATACATACATACATACATACATACATACATACATACATACATACATACATACATACATACATACATACATACATACACACATACATACATACATACATACATACATACATACATACATACATACATACATACATACATACATACATACATACATAGATCTGTACATGCATCTATCTTCATATCCAACAATACAATGGTCAGTGAGACACATAGTTGGGAAATAGATGGATATATAGATGCAGGGATGGATAAATAGATGGATAGATAGATGCAAGACGGATAAATAGATGGATAGTTAGATACTTAGATGCCAGTGATCAGTGATTGAAATGACCTTTGGAAGAAGATCTAAAACTTTGTCAACAAAAGAATAATTGTTTTTTAAAAATAGACAAATACTGACATTTAATAGACAGTGAAAATTTTTAAATTTGCCAAAATAACTTAAGACATACCATACATACATACATACCCATGCATGCATACATTTGTACGTAATTACTTAAGTACATGCATCCATTCATACATCTCATCTATTTCCCAATTTGCCATCTGATTAATGTTTGATAAGAACGTTACTCTCATAGTGTTTTGACTTCTTGCCTACATTGATCTTTTAACGTATTCTGGGCTGATAATTACAGGATAACAGTAATTATATTCATGTTAATTTGTGTCATATTTTAATTTTTTTGATCATTCACGAGTTAAAATATATTTTGAGTCATGAAATAAACATTCAAATAAAACATCGACTTTTAAAATTAAAACTAATTTAATGCTTTGTTTGTAGATTCTTGTGCACAAATAGACTTGCCACCATCTTCTATGTCGATCATTTGTACACAAAGTAGTGAAGTTTCCTCATTTGACTGTCATTAGTGATAACAAAATGATCCCTGTTGTAATTGAAGGAATTTCCTCTCGGTTTTTGAGGAACAACAGAGGTCATGGCCTGGAGTGTAACGCCATCGGATGATAGTTTGTGAATGTTGTTAGATTCGCGTCCCAAAACATAGATATTGTTCTCTCTGTCCACTGCTACACCCATTGGATACTTCAGGTCATTGGATAAGTAGACGAAGTACTGTTTTCCATCCCTCAGGCCAAAACAATACACTGCATGGCCGGCAGCAACAGATATGTAGACACGTGACTTGGACATATCTAGAGCAGCATAAGCATATGAATAATCACATTGACAATCAAATTCATTGTGAAACTTCACATTTCCGTTCCTAGTGATAATGCTCCAGTAACATATCTTTGTATCATGTTGGCCAGATACAAGGATCTCCATTCTGGTGACTGCATCAGCACCATAACATAAATACTTGGTAGTTACCGTCCCGGTGTCTATGATTGAGCAGTCCGTAATGGACAGAAACTGGACAGTTTTCTTATCCGACATTGTTATAGCAACTTCATTGTCTCCTATCAGACACATGCCATAAGGATTTCCAGGTAATATGTAGCTTGTAATGAAGTTATATGATGAATCATATAGGCAGCATGTCTTGTTATTGTAGTCTGCCAGAACTATGTATCCGTCGTGTAACTGAACGATACCATAGTACAAAGGGTTCCTGTTATTTGGACAGTGAACGTCAATAACTATATAGAGGTCCATATTTCGTTTTTGAAGAGGTATCATAAGACTTGTACATTGCAAATCATTAGCCTCCTCTTGACATACTATTTTCACCAAACCTCCTGCATCTTTAGAAAGTACCGCTTTCATGTTGCTATCGAGTTCAAGTCTTATTCTGATGGTATCCACTCTTTCAAACTTCTCTCGAATCTGATCATTGTAACATTGTAGCTGCTTCACCGTTTTGCTGGTCACCACAAAATTTTGTGTATCCGACCCATACTGGTCAACCGTCTCTAAAAGTGCATGCGAGTTTCTGATGGCACTTATCAGGGATTGACATTGGTGATTTTGTTCTTGTTTTCTGATCAACCACTCCTTGTAAATTCGATTTCCCTCAAGTTTTACCATATTCTCAATATCATCCAGCACAGCATTCAGTTTCTTTCTGGCATCTCGGATCTCTGCAGAAATATTGTTAACATGTAACTCCAGAATGCCTATATTTTCTTCATTCATCTCCATAAAATTCTTGAGTTGATCCTCTAATATCCGCATTTGTTCCATTATTTTCTGTGGGTTCATCTCCTTCAGTAGACCTGGAAGACACCTTTTCAATTCGAGTACATCATGGAATGCTTTATGGTGAAGAAAAGAACATGTAGCGCAACAGGCTGTCTCGTGGCTCTTACAGTAAAACTTGATGTCGTCATTATCATGTTCAAGGCACCCAAATCCCTCTCTAAATCTTATGCGGTTTTCTGGATTATTTTCAAATTCTTCTATGGTAATAATTGTATGGCTTTTACTCATCTTCATCTTTTTATGACAGACGGCACAGCTATCACACATGAACTCTTCACATACAATACAGAATTTCTTAGCAAGATTTGTAGAACAGTCGGATGAATTCGAACATACTTCGTAAGACTGCTCTACTTTCGATTTCCTCACTAGCGGAAATGGACTGTTAGGAAATAAAGAAGCCCATTCTCTTACAGGTTTTCCTTTATTTGCAGGCCTGGTTACTGCTCTACATACAGGACACATAAATTCCTCAAATGTTGTATCCGTACTACCAGCCTTTTTTGTTACATAGTCCTGAAGGCAGTGTTCACAAAAGGAATGTAAGCACGGTAGCTGACGGGGCGAGGTGAACCTGTCTAGACAGATCTAGCACCCATGTCCATCTTTAGAGAAAGAATCCGTGATTGAAGTAGCCATTTCAAGAAACAATGTGGTCTTAAAAGGAATAAATCACAACTGAGTAGTTTACACAGCACTGTTGACGAGAATTTGTCTTGGTGTTTCGACTTATCTGCCTCTAACATGTAGCATACGTGTCACGTACAGCTATCATCCGGGTTCATATGCGTGTATTGTTTAAACAAAGTTTAGAACCGGGATGAGGAGTCTAAAACTTGTACCGGATTTCCACATCTCCAGAGACTTTCTGGCAACACGTACAAACTATTATGGGACACACACACACACACAGACACATACACACACACACAGACACATACACACATACACACACAGACACAGATTTACGAGATCTGCCGAATGAATACTTCCATTGTGTCCTCCTAAATTATACTATTATCCAGGCCATTATTTATTACGAAACGAACTCAATGATTTTGATTGAAGATCTAATGTTCCGCTTCGGTGTGTGTGTGTGGTGGTGGTGGTGGTGGTGGTGGGGGGGTGTTTAAGTGATTTATATTATGGCTGAATCATCGATTGACAGGCTTTCCACCCTAACCTTTACATTCTCTCTCTCTCTCTTTCTCTCTCTCTCTCTCTCTCTCTCTCTCTCTCTCTCTCTCTCTCTCTCTCTCTCTCTCTCTCTCTCTCTCTGTTGATAGATCGATCTCGAAAATTTCCATAAATTGTTTAACTGAAATAGAACTGCTCACATAAATACATATTTCTTAGTAAATTTGAAATATTGAGTATATTAATAAAGTGAGGTCCTGGACTTTTACTCTTACAAGGTATGTATGTATGTATGTATGTATGTATGTATGTATGTATGTATGTATGTATGTATGTATGTATGTATGTATGTATGTATGTATGTATGTATGTATGTATGTATGTATGTATGTATATCGTTATGCTTGCGCCTGTATAAACTGTGGTAATGGTTACAAAAAGATGAAGTAAACTTCCCCTTTATGATATGTGACCAAGGTCATATATTAATATTACTATGGAATGGTGAATAAATGTGATAGTAGCCATCTTCTGAGGAGAATCGGGTGGATTCGAATCCCACTGGGGCTGACTTATATCAGTCACAGTAGTATCACTAGGGTAGATGAGAAAGATATACTCAGTAGGATAATAAGAAATTGCTCTCGTACAACTGTGACCCAGGACCAGTGTTGTGTACCAATGTGCGTGTTTGTCATGAGTGAGTGAGCGATCGATCGCGGTGCATGATTCCTGTGCTTGACGAGTACTCACAACGATTCCCCGCCAAATTAACAAAAGCTTCTGGCATTCCTCCTCTCGTTTTGGACAGACAACACCGCGGGTAGTTCCATTCTTGTATATGAAGAGCACTTGTCTTAAACGCAAGTGTAAGACAAAGGATTGGGCATAATTGGAAAGATTATAACGTTTCTACACGTTTATACACTTCGAGTCTGGTTAGGCATTATTTTTATTTTTTGTGCTAAAATTATAAAATGTCGGCGTGCGGGTTGTGTGTTGTATTTGTGTCGGTTGTGTTTCGTAGTTACTCCTAGTCTTGTATATTAGTTATGTACTCTGTATTGTTTTAGGTTTATTCCGTACAGTTTCGTCAAGTAATAAACCCCACGACTAGCAGCGAGTGTTGTAGTTCGTCATTTCAACCCGATATAACACAGAGCTCACATTTGGCGCCTACCGTGGGACCGCTATGGGATAGAGAGAAGATGGTATTTGACGGATAAACCAGACCGAAGAACCGCTACCAATGGATCCCGAAAACGAGTCCGCATTGGAGAGTGCAAGTATGGCGGAGGACGCTAACGCCCGCTTCCAGGTGATTAAGGGTTTTATTTCGGGCCCGAACAGGAAAAAAAGTGCACATACTTTCTACGTTCGTAGTGTTTCTCGAGAGATGAAAACCGAACTCTGATGACAGTAGGATGGCGTCACGGAAAGTCGAGATCATTATCTTCACAGCTGATGGACATTGGAATGTGTGTATATAGGACGCGGAGTAATGTGTGTTTTGAGTTATGTATTAAGTTAGTGTTATATTTTTGGAAGGAAGGACTCTTGGATTTGGAAATGCTGTAAGTTATATTTTCCATCTATTTTTGTTGGCTTATTTAAAATCGTTAGTCGTTTGCGTGTAATAGTCATGTCATTCTAACTCTATAGTTGCGCTTATCGCTAACATTACTCGAACAGTCTATTTTTTAGTCCAACACGTGGTAGCAACACGGTTTGACCCGCTATTTATATATGCGGCATAGAAATCACTGTGTCAAATCGAGGTTAAGGTCTGCTTCGTCATTGTTTTGAGTACGGCCTGTTGACATATTGGCTATAGCACGTGAAGGCATAATCTTTAGCAAATGCAAGGACTTGCTTGTTACCTAAATATAATTCTGCGTTAATTAAATGGACCTTTCAATGACATTTATAGCATTTACCATGAATATGTGTATGTTTACTTTCTGTTTACATTATTGATAGAAAGTAGGTCAGTTTCGTTTATTGCGAAATATACATGTGGGTGTGAAAGATAACTAGATTATCTGACTATCACATATAAGACGGTTGTCTAGATTACTGCGTGAGGTGTTGTTGACATGACAAGATAGTTCTCCGACTTCCTTATCTAACACATCACTATGCTTTAAATCCCACTTACAAAATTTTACAGCGCTTCAACGCGCGAGAGAAAGTGGCAGAAAGCTAGGAGATAGTACTGTTTACATTTATGTTTTGGGTTATATATGTATACACCATTATATGTTTGTTGTACAAACTTGCGTTTAAGATTGTCAGGTGTGCCAGACGGTTTCTAGGGAGCTATTTAGAATATTTAGCATATTTCGATATATAAAGCAATTTTGTAGTTAGATTGGTATGCACCTTGAAGAAAACGTACGCCTTTATTGATTTTTTTTGGCGTTGGTAAATAGTTTGATTTTTTTCCTGAATCGTGGTTATACAACCAATCGCTGTAGTACGATTCGTTGGCCGTGGTTAGATATTTCTTTTTGGGCTCTCTTCATGATGGCTGCAGGTAAGAACCCCATGACATAGAAGGAGATGATACATACATTGAATGCCAGTGGGTATGTGGTAACGTCCGTGGGGGCCCCACTTAAACCCGTTGCAACCCCAGCCAAATCTGATATACCCCCGTCTACCCCTTTGTAGCGAAACACTCCAATTGCAGGTATTGGGAGAGGCTCGCTCAGGCAGCTCTGTATACCAAGTGTGGACATCAAGCCCAAGGTTCAAATAGGTGCTTAAGCACTATTTGGTGATTCCCAGGGTACGTCAACCGCAGCCCATGATACGTTTACCCCACCCATTTCCACCGTAGTACCTAAGATCCTTTTCTTTTCGAGGACGACCCAATAAAGAAAGGTGACGTTACATACTACGAGTGGAGGTTCGAGGTAAAATGTCTTATACTTGAATATCCCTCAACGATCATGATTCAGGCTCTCAGACGGTCTCTAAAGGGCAAGGCCATAGCAATTAGGCGAGAAAGCATCCATTGAAGCCCTCTTGAAGCGCCTAGATACTGCCTTTGGAGATATGTCAACTCAATGCATGATTATGCAAGAGTTTTTCAACTCTTTCCAGAGAGAAGGGGACTTGGTGACTACTTTCGGTTGTAGGCTGGAGACATTTCACCAGACTGCAATCTGAGCGGGCCACATCAGAGAAGAGGATAAGGATGGCCTTCTCAGACAGAAGTTTTGGTCCTCACTGAGGAGTGAACTTCTCAAGAGCCACACTCGCGATAAGTTCGACTCCATCGCTAACTAGGACGAGTTACTGCGAGAAATTAGGATGGTCGACAAGCAGCTGAACTTGCCGAAGGACGCTGGCCCACCCCATGCGCCAAGAAAGTACACACCAGCCCATGGTAGAAAGCTGCCACGAGAGACGCAAGGTGGAGACAGATTTCGACTTAAGGATCCAACAAACAGAGGAGATATTAGGATCTCAAATCAACGCTCTTGCCAAACAGCTACATGAACAGTCGCTCATCAGAGAACTTACTGGAATTACCAAAGGGCAGGATAACAGCAACAAACAGGGCCGAAATGACGACGATAACCACCGATGTCACTACAGCAATAGGGGCCACGACAACTACCGGGGAAATCGGGGAAACGGTAACCGAGGTAACGGCAACCGAGGGCGTGACTATGGTAGAGGAGTGCAGCTGTTAAAAGAGTAACCGTCTCCATAGATGGCCATACGGGGGCCGGTAACCATCCGAAAGGCTAGAATACGCTATTTCTGCGCTTGGTTGGTTCTTCCAACACTAGTATTGTTTATCTAAACAATGTTCCAGTTACTGCCCTTATTGACAGTAGGTCCATGGTGACTATCGTATCAAATAGTTTTTGTTTGTAGCTTAGTGATAAGCCAGTGCTTCACTCTCTTGAATCGCTTGGTCTCAAAGTGACTATTGCAGACGGCTCTTTTCTGAGTTATCTGGGATACACTGAGTATCCGATTTTAATGCCTTTTTTTATCTGATTTTGGATTCAGTGCCCCTATTTTAGTTGTACCAGATACAGAGTCCAACCGTACCTGTCCTGTAATTATTGGAACAAATGTCATCCGTTTATGTTGGGATTCCATGATTGATAATCCTCCTACATATATAATTCCAGATACATGGAAAATTGCTATTGATAGGATTGAGTGTAAGTCATTTACAGTAAGATCTACCAATACGCATACCGTCAACGTTGCGCCATATGAAATCATTACTATCAACGGCATTGCCCGCAATGTTGATGCTCATATAGCAGAAGCGGTTACAGAGAACTTTGGAAACTCTAAACAGCTTACGGTCTGTCCAAGGGTGATCAGGGTTGATCAAAAGGGGTCATATTCCAAGGTTCAGGTTAAACTTTGCAATATGTCCGCCAAATTTTTGACGATAAGATCCAAATTTGATATATGTCTCATAAGTGAAGTCAAAGTTGTTGACAACTTAGCTTCTGATTTTACCCCCAACACAGTGGACATTCTACTCTGGAAGATCTGAAGGTTAAGATCGATATTGAAAATCTTACCCCAGAGCAACTAGATAGACCCAGGCAAGTATTTGGCAAATGGGACTGCTTATTTTCAAGGGGGCCCACAGACTTGGGAAAGACTGGTCTCATCAAACATAAGATAGTGCTTGATGGCGATAAGCCTTTCAAACAGCCATACAGGAGAATACCACCGGGGATGTATGAGGAGGTGCGTCAGCATGTTAAGGAAATTTTAGATGCTGGTGCAATCAAGGAATCTGATAGTCCTTACTCCTCTAATGTTGTGTTGGTCCGGAAACGTGATAACAGCCTACGTTTCTGTATAGACTATAGGACCCTCAATGCAAAAACCCGGAAGGATGCTTATATGCTTCGACGGTTTGATGATACTGTCGATGTCTTGCAAGGTGCCAAGTTCTTCTCCAAGCTGAACCTAAGATCAGGCTGTTGGCAAGTTGAGATGGAGGAAGAACACAAGCAATATACAGCTTTCTCGGTGGGTCCCCTCGGCTTTTATGAGACGAACCGCATGAGTTTTGCTTTGTGTAACGCTGGGGCTACTTTTCAGCGTCTTATGGAGAAATGCATGGGAGAAATGCACCTCAAAGAGTGCCTCATTTCCATAGATGATATTCTAATTTTCTCCAGGACTTTCGACGAACACATGGAACGTTTAGAGGCAGCGTTCGCACGCTTACGTTAGCACGGTATTAAGCTGAAACCCTCTAAATGTGAGTTTTTCATCTCCTCAGTCGTCTATCTAAGCCACGTTATATCTGAGGGAGATATAAAGACTGACCCAGAGAAAACCTTTGCGATTAGGACATGGCAAAAACCTAAAAACATTAAGGAGCTACGTCAGTTTTTATGGTTCGCAGGGTACTATCGCCGCTTTGTCGAGAGATTCTCGCAGATAGCACAACTATTAAACGCTCTATTAGAGGACCATAGCACGACCCGTGCGTCTCGAAAGAATAAGTCTAAAAACAAACAATCATCTCATTGGACTTATGGTACTGCTCAAGAAACCGCCTTTGCAACTCTTATAAAGTTGACCTCTACCCCCATCGTAGCATTTGCCGACTATACTAAACAATTGTCGTGCATACGGATGCTAGTGGCTCCGGTTTAGGTGCGGTCCTATATCAAGAGCAAGATAATGTGAAAAGGGTCATTGCCTATGCGAGTCATGGATTGAGACCCAGAGAACGGCGCTATCCAGCACACAAGCTCGAATTTATGTCATTGAAATTGGCTGTGACGGATAAATTCCATAACTATCTTTTGGGTTCCTCCTTCGAGGTGGTCACAGACAGCAACCCGTTGACATACGTCCTTTTGACGGCAAAACATGACGCTACAGGGCATAGATGGGTTGCAGCTCAAGCAAAGTACAATTATTCCATCAGAGCTGGCAAAAATAACGTTGAGGTCGACGGTCTCTCGCGTTTACCACAAATGATCCCAGACATGGTGGAAGTCATTTGCTATGCAGACACTGTCTCTGTACCCTTGATTGGGAGTGTTGCGGATGATCCGACGCCTCATTCGGCCAATGAGGAGGTGTTTCCGTCTAAACATTGTAATATCATCAAATGGGACAGGGAACAGTTGACTGATAAAACACTAGCGAAAATTATTGACCTCAAGAGTAAGGGTTTTCGGCACACGAAGGAGGATCTCCGGATAGAAAACGCGTCTGTGCAGAAATTTCTCCGCGAATGGAACCGCCTTGTAGTTGAAAACGGCTTTCTCTACAGGACCACTTCTCTTGATGGTCAATCGATCAGACAGCTTGTGATCCCAGAGTCATACCCAAGACTAGCCGTGAAAGGTATCCACAACGATATGAGCCATCAAGACAAGGAGAATACACTCTGGTTAGCTAGGCAAAGGTTTTATTGGCCGGGTCTGGAGAAGGACGTGAACGGTGCATTCGCGGAAAGACCACGGTTAGGGCAATGGCCAAATTAACCCCAATTCACACCACTCGCCATATGGAGTTCGCCTGCATAGACTTTTTGTCTCTTGAGCGATCTAAGGGAGGGTTTGAGAATATCTTGGTGATAACTGATTATTTCAGCAGGTATGCTGAAGCTGTTCCTTACCGCAACCAGACGGCTCAAAACTACCGCTAAAGCCCTTTATGAACACTTCTTTCGATATTACAGTTTCCCGGAAAGGCTTCACAGCGATCAGAGACGCAGTTTCGACGGTAGAGTTATAAAGGAGCTATGCAAATTAGCGAACATACAGAAGTCTCGCTCCTCCACGTTTCACCCACAAGGGAATGGTGCCTGCGAACGCTTCAGTGGAACTCTCTTAAAAATGCTAGGGACATTGAAGGAAGAGCAAAAACAAGATTGGAAGTCTTACATTGCTCCAATTGTCCATGCATATAATGCTACTAAGAATGATTCCACTGGATTCTCGCCCCATTTTCTTATTTTTGGGTGGCACCCCCGGCTTTCGGTCGACGCCTATCTGGGCACTAGAGCAGATAGTGACGAGGCTGCTGCAGAGCCTCACACATACGCGGAAATCAGAAAGACCGCCTCTAATTTGCTTACACAGCCGCGGCGAGGGAGTCGAGCAATAGCCATGCTAAGAACAAGGCCCAGTACGATAAAATAGGTCCGAGAGTCCAATATTGGACTAAAATAGTAACAGAAATTAGCCGACAAGTGGTCCAAAGATGTATATTAGGTGATATCAATCCCCAATTTAGATATGCCTGTGTACAGGGTAAGGAGGGTCGAGGGTTCGAAATCCGTGCGCACATTGCATCGTAATATGCTTTTGCCCTTTGACTATCTTCCTTGTGATCCAGTCCCCATGAAACCGGTTCAGAAGAAACCGGGTGTACCAAAAGCCACCACTTCAGAGTCAAGCTCTGAATCTTCGAGTTCTGACTCGGACACCGACCGGTACCACACAGACGACCCGGTTGGGCCGGGAAGGAGAATGTTCAATCCCGTGAACACTCTACGCGAACTGCCCCTGATAGTAGATCTCCATCTATTATCGATCCCCATATTAGCCAGCCTCTTAAAAGCGCAAACTTTCAAAACAGTAGGTCTAGGCAATTGGAAGTAGTTTAAGTGGTCCCACAAGTCATTTTCTACTCTCTCTCTCTCATGTATTGCATGAGAGTACTCAGTTCAGTTCCCCAGAGATGTCTGCCAAAAGGGCAGTTTGAAGTCCGACCATATTAAAGGGAGACCCGGACCGTCAGTCTGTGAGGTTGATCCAAAGCCCACCGGCGCCACAGCTGTCACAGGAAGACTCAGGCCAGCAACCGTTAAGGCGTTCAACCAGAGACCGAAAACCACCCGACCGGCTAGGCCAGTGGGTGTATTCGCAAACGGTTTACTACGTGTGAGTTACTGAGACCTATCTGTAGCTTTCAGGCGTATTTTTTGCAGTAGACATTAGGAGTGATGCCGAATAGCCCATTCAATGTCAATTAAACGCAATTAGTGTATTTTAGGACGACAATTCGATTATTATTATTTTAAGTAATTAATTGTAGTTTCAATTTCAGTGGTTTTATATATTGTCTGCAGGGAGAGTAAATACATTAAGCTCTGTATTGGTATTCATTTAACATATATGATTAATGGTTTTATTTTCAAAAGACTTGAAGGATAGTTCCGGATGGTTATTTGGTTATGTACGGCGGCCATATTGGACGTCATACCGGCACCATTTTCATTCAGGGCCAAGTAAATATCATGAGAAGTCTTTTAATGAAACCACAATGTTGATATACTCATCCATTTACGAGGAGTAGTGATAAGATTTTCAAGATCCCAGCCGTAGTGGCTATATTGGATGTCCAAGCTGAACAATTTTCACTTAGGACCAAGTACAAATGATATGAGGTCTTCTGGTGAAAATTCCATGTTGATATGAATTTTCATTCAGGAGGAGTAGCAATAACAAGATTGTCAAGATGGCCACTGTGGCGCCCATATTTGACGTCAAATTGGCAATATTTTTATTTAGGACTAAGTATACATTACAAGAAATATTTGGTGAAACCCCCACGTTGATTTGACCATCCATTCAGGAGAAGTAGGAATAACACAATTTTTAAGATACCCGCTGTGGTGACCATATTGGATATCCAAGTGGAACCATTTTCATTTAGGATGAACCAGACACCATAAGAAGTCTTCTGTTGAAAACACCATGTTGATATAACTTTATGTTCAGGTGGAGTGGCAATAACAAGATTTTCAAGATCGCTGCCATGGCGGCCATATTGAACGTCAGATTGGCACCATTTTCATGTATGCCCAACTAGACATCATAAGAAGTCTTTTAGTGAAAATCCCATGTTGATATGACTATCTATTCCAGATAGTAGTTATAACAAAATGTTCAAGTTGTCTGCTCTTGCAGCCATATAGGGCCAACTTTGAGTTTTTCTAGTTGAACTAGACTTTGGGATGAAAGTGCTTGTAAAATTTCATGGCAATACTCCAAGTAGTTTAGGAGGAGTTGTGATAACAAACTTGTATTAACGGAAGGATGGACTAGTAGTAATATTATTAGTAATGCTATTATCATTCAAGAAAATAATTGGTCGTGGTTTTACGAAAGTCCGATTGGATGATAAATACAATTGTCGCATCCTATGGGTACAAAAATAAAATCACTAATATTTGCATCATGCAAAAATAAAGCGTTAAATTCTAAGTTTATGTTTTGGTTCTATTTTAAAATATAATAAAAATTATTAATATAGGGTAAACAAACTGGAGTAATTAATATAGGGCAAACACACTGGAGTAATTAATATAGGGCAAACACACTGGAGTAATTAATATAGGGCAAACACACTTGAGTGATTAATATAGGGCAAACACACTGGAGTAATTGAATATCTTACATATAGATTATACTAGAAAGTTTTAAGTACGTTCATTCAGATTGTTTCTGTAAATGAAACGTCAACTGAACAAGCATGTTAAATGTATTGATTAAAAACTCTCTTATATGATGATATTTTGACTTGTGTCTGTTTACAATGTGTGAACGATGCTAAATGGTCTCTGTGCAATGTGTACCCATAAATCAGAAGTCTCTGGCACAAATATAAACTGGTGTTTAACAATATACATGTTCACGCGAAAAATATTTGAGACACAGAGCTCATGGAGTTGCTTTATTTGATTATCAAGTCCCTAGGTGCGTCTCTTGCTTTCAAATCCGGTCTTTATATGTACAGTTTTGTAAGTGAGAGTATGTATTTAGGTATTGTACGAACAAAAATAAATGGGTCATTAAAGTCTTTTGCCATAGAGCGTTCTTGTTTCAATGTACTATCCCACTGCTTATTCGGGCAGCCATTCTTAATTTTAAAATTCACGTGTAGCTTCTATTTTGTTCTACAGAATTTAAATCATGCATCCTAATGAACAGTCTATGTTTAAAAACGTATGCTACATACATGTCTATGTATCTGATACTGTTCAGTTATTGACTTTTAAAATTTCATTAACCAATTAAATTCATATTTACAGACCTGGAACAGGCGGTTAATATTATGGGTTTCCTAGTTCTCAACGCTTCGTAGACACCTCAAAAAAGGTCAACTGTATAACGCCGCAAAATATACGCTATGTCGTCACGACGGTGTACTATTATACAAGTATAGACATTTATTACAGTGAATATGACGTTTTATGAACCAGCAATCCTCATACTGTCCAACGCAAGGCGGAGGTCAATATGATCGGCTTACTGGTTCACAAAACGTGACATGCATGGAAGGTCTATAATTGTTTAGTTAAATGATTTTGCCAAAAGATAGAAACGGAATTTAATATTTTTTTGCAATTGTGCAGTTGCCATTTCACTGCATGACTCTAAGAACTTAACGCTATGACGTCAAGGAAAGTGAATGCCGTCATAACCATGCAATAGGAGGAATTACCATGCCAGATGAGAAATATTACATATCACGTGACGTTACAAACCATCGAAAGAAAACAAAGCATATCACACAGAAATAATATAATAACATGAATCATGTAAGTTCGATTATTGACAGTTTCCATAATTCATGTAGAAAACTAATTATAAAAAGTTAATATTTGAAGTTTACTTTTTTCTGTTTGGAATTCGTTTTTAGGCATTTCTTGATGCCACCTCATTGATTGCATAAATATACACCAGAGGGTTTAAAGTTGACTCATTTTAAGATCTGTATGTGGAGAGAGAGAGAGAGAGAGAGAGAGAGAGAGAGAGAGAGAGAGAAGGAACAGAAGGAGAAGGAAAATGAAATAGGTCAAAATATGGAAATACGGGTCTAAATAACACACATAAGAGCACATATAGGTCCTAAATTGAAAAAGAAAGTAGTTCCATAAGTGATATCGCCAATGTGGCGATAAAGGTGGTATCGCCACTGTGGAGATATAATTTTTCTCCCACTAATATAATTCAATATCTCACTGTCAAATATATAATAAAGATATTTATTTGGCTTATAGTTCTTATAAAATGCAACAATATATCTTATTGACATAGTAGCTAGGGTTCGAAAACCACAACAACTCTCATTCGTTGACATGTTGTTATTGATGGTTGTGATGCTACCTATTAGCAAAGTCCAAACTCACTTGTATAAGAAAATATTTTCTGATGTGTCTATATTTATGAAACTTTCTAGACATATTGTCCAAATGCATTAAAACAATTTCATAATTTGAGCATTTTATCATTTTTAAAAAAATAATATTTTGCATGTTTTATTTCAGTTTGTGGAAGTAGTCTACACAAGCAAACCTGCATTGAAACTGTTAATTGTGTTCCAGTCGTGACAAATAATATTCCGTCATTAACAGAAGGTTTAGTGTACGTATTGATTATCAACTTTCTTTTATCCACAAAGTAGCTACTAATGATGAACAGGGAGTCTCAATAAATATTCATGCACATCTTCTACTCCATCAATCTCAAATCCTTGATAGTTTTATACTGGTCCGGTATTTCCATGAGAGCATAGAGAGCAAATGTCGCCTGGGGATTCTTGGATGTTGACATTATCTCGTAAAAATTGACAAATTGAAAGTTGTCAAATCTCCTTTTTGGCAAGAGATTATCAAATTCATCCATCGTTTCCCACGGGCCGTCACCCACACCTATCATGATGATGGACAGTGGGTAGTCAGAAGCAATCTCGATGGATTTCCTAGTCTCTTCTATCCTACTGATTTGACCATCGGCAACAATCACCAGAATGTGGTACTGGGAATAATAATAATAATAATAATAATAATAATAATAATAATAATAATAATAATAATAATAATAATAATATATTGTCAACGCTGAATAAAGAACAGTTTATAAAAGCTCAGAGTATGAAACATTTAGACAGACTAATCAAGAAATTGATTGATTAATTGATCAATGGATTGCTAATTGAGAGAGAGAGAGAGAGGAGAAAGAGAGAGAGAGAGGATATATAAAAATGACTTACCATATTACCCGAAGCTTTCACAATATCAACAGCTTTGTCAATTAAAGGAGCAAAGTTTGTTGGTCCACTTAGCCGTAAACGGGGCGTTATTTCCTCATATACCTCCAACACCTCCATGAAACCAGTGCATTCACCCTAAACAAAATCGACTTTCGTTAGAAACTTTGCACCTACATATAACTGAATCAACTTATCCTAGTTTGTCTCTAAAGATAATTCGGTTGCTTGCATTCACAATCCACTGATGAAGGCCAATTAGCCGAAACATCTGGAAACTCAGATTAACTGGGTTATTTTAAACTGTAAACAAAATTTGTTTGTAGATATATATATATATATATATATATGAATGTATGAATGACAACGATATAGCTAACGACCTAGTTTTTGTTACACACCGGGTTTCCACGGATTTAGAAAGAATCACAATGGGAATGCAGACCATCAGCTCAAATAATTTTATGTACTGATACAAAAGGTGGGAAATGGTGCAGGGAAAATAATAAAGTTTCCCAACATTTCGATCTAAGGCAAAGTTTTCCATGCGGAACAATATACTACATAGACAGAGCTATATACACAAAAAGAAACATTGATGAACATTAAGGTTTTTGAACCCAAACCACCACGTCAATTAGACATAATGTTGCATTTTATAAGAACTATAAGCAAGATAACTATTTTTATTATATATTTCACAGTGAGATATTGAAATATATCAGTAGAAGAAAAATCATATCTCCATTCATATATAAATACATGTTATATGAAGGGGTATACTATCTAAGAAAACGCAAACAAGATTTGCTTAAAGCTATATAGCGGTAAGATGTTTGGGATGACCAAGTTAACTACATCATTGCAATATCCTCCCTAAGCAACTTACATCTACTGAGCTATTAGCTTTCGGCAAATACTGTTTTCCATTTTCCTTTAGTTTAAACTTTTCCATTAGCTTTATTTTCTTTTTTCTTCTTTGTGCCAGAATGTTAATATATATTGTTCTTTTTATGTTTCACTTGTGTGTGTGTGTGTGCGTGTTTGTCTCTGTGCATTTATATCAGACATGTAAGACCTTGGTTTAGATCCAATTGATCGGAAACTTGTTTTCCACACTTCCACGCGCCATTTTCCAAGTTATGTGTCACGCGGTGCAAACAATTTAAATTCCTCGGGTTCAGTTACGTTTACTATTCAAAGTTTATGACAAGGGGAGTGCGAAAAGACGCTGGCTCAAGCAAAGTCCGAAGTCTAACGCTGTGTAAATTTCTTTATTAGTAGGAATCAATATCATTGCCAGATTTTAAAAAGACAACATGACTAAGAATTGTGCGCACACCTATTAACCCACGATAGTCAGCGTTTTTAGCTTACAGAATAAAAAGTGCATACAGAAAGTTTACACAAGTATGTTTTTCATAAAAACGACTTTGTAAAAATTCTTTGGCCGATTTCCAGTTCAAAATCTATTATAAAGTGTGCAAAGAACTAGGTTATATCAATCAGACTGTGAGATAATTAAATCTTGTATGTGTGGTGCAATTTTAAGCTCATCTGTCATTGGTTTTTAAACCTACGTCAATTTTTTTGTTATCCTCTTGGAGCTTTGATTGGCAAAACTTACGCAATGATATTACAGTTATTACCATAAAACAAAACTTCTCTTATAGACAGAAACATGTTTATTTTTAATTTGAATCTAGGCCTTTATTAATTTCATTTGAAAACAGCTTCCATAGCTCATAACAATTATTCTTGACGGCTCAGATGTCGATGTACAGTGCTCAATTTTAGGTGGAGAAAACATGATAATACAAAATATAAAAACACCACCTTGGATGAATGGCGACTTGTCTGCATATGTGTGAACAGCCGGGATTGAAACAAGACGCGCCGAGGTGCAAGGAGAGTGTCATTCGTGTGCTCGGGTACTTAACATACATGCATAAATAGACAACAACAAAAAACCCGTTCACACATAATGATAAAAAATTATCCATGAGGATTCTCCTGAATCGATAAACATTTTTAAAAATAAATTAGTTTCGTTAGTTGTCTGTATTTGCTTGTTTTGTTTGTGTTGTCATCATTAGTGCTGTTTCAATGAACTAGTTTGAATAATTACCTCTCCTGGTTTAAGTTTGAAGACGCCATTTGCCTGTGTGACACTGTCTCCAAAGCCAAATGCAGGTATGGTCCCGTCAGGATCATGATTGAGGGGTTCTAAGACTTCTCCCAAAATGCAGATTACCTGACAATTGGACAAATAAAAAAAATGTAGATTTGACACAAAAACCTGGCAATAAGTGTAGACTTATTTTAAACTTTGTTTCCAATATTTCTGTACAGGTCTAAAATTTGAATTTTTTTAACGAATTAAATATTGAACAAAAAACATTTGGTTTTGATTTTCTCCAGGAAAACTACACAAATGTTTTTCAGATTTGCCACTTGGATATACAGTGTAAAAAAGGAATGAATTCGAAAGCTGCGGAACTGCTTAAATGCAGCAAATGATAAGTAGTATCGAGTAATAGAGGGTACATGTAAGAGTTTCAAAATTATCACTACATTCTCTTTCAAAGCTAAATGAGATACTATATTAATGAATAAAATATATTTTTGATCCGTTCAATTTCAACTTTGTTAAAACTTTCAGCTACTTTGTGACTGAAATATAATCTAATGGTGTGCAATATAGACTACCTTCCAATAGCTAGCTCAACTGTAAATGTCAAATCTAAACTAGAGGAAAGAGAATGGCACTTCATTGGAAAATACACACTTTTGGGAAGGGTATCTATGTCAAACTGAAAGCAATTTAGATAGTGCAACTTTGGTAACTCGCCATTTCAAATTCCCACAACCGTTTTTTTCCAAAATCCCCAGTCCCTCTCCTCACTTTACCCCTGGATAGTTGCTCAGGTGCCCAGAACTCAGTATGCATTACATAATATATAGTGTGCCTTCTTGTTGTGATTTCATGTGCAAAGTTTGGTACACAATACAAAACCTTTCACTCTTTATAACATCTATAGCACCATAACCAATTCTTTTTATCTCTTCTATATCCATGCAAAGGCCTTTGTAGGTTATACACGATTAAAATTAATTTCATAAAACGAACTATCAAAGACTTTTGATTTGATGTCTATGACCATGAAGGCGTTATAACATGCAATAGTGATGTTCCATTTTAGTGTCCATCCAATGGCCTCTCGGGCCATAAAGGCGTTAGGACATACAGTGGTGATGTTCCATTTGCTCCTCTGTGCCATGTCCTCTGGGGCATATTGTTGTTATATATCATGCAATGGTGATGATCCATTTGACCTCCTATCCCATGGTTTGCAATAAATTTGTGCATTTTATCCACCATTTTACCACCTCTATAGCGTTAAAGGTGTTAATGCATGCAACGGCGATGTCCCATTGACGACCTATGGGGCCAAAAACTGTTATGACATGAACTGACGATGTCCCATTGACGACCTATGGGGCCAAAAACTGTTATGACATGAATTGACAATGTCTCATTGACGACCTATGGGACCAAAAAGTGGTATGACATGAATTGACGATGTCCCATTTGATCCCCAATCACATGGCACCTGGGGCCATACAAGTATTATAATATACCTTATGTGGTTTCTTTAAAACATATTTTATTGTCGTTTTATTGGACAATATATGAATGGGCACGAGATAACTAACTCATATAGGTCCTTTCCCGAAACATACAAAAAATGATCTGAAATATCACTTTTATTTAACAGAAGCATAAGTACATCTTAAAAGCAGACCACAATTACATTTCAAATCAAAACTAAAGAAACATATACTTGTATAAAAAGGAAAATCAACAATTAATAAATGAAAGAACTATAGAGAAAATACATTTCAGTGGTTATGATAACCATTGTAAATTTCGTTTACTTGATACATTTATAAAGGACCAAAAATATAAATATAACAGTGAGAACTAAATATGTCAAGTTTCGTGGATATATTTTGAAACAGTCTGGAATATTGCAGAGTTTGTTTCGCTAATTAGTTATACGTCACTTTTCTACAATAAATCAAACGTAATGTAAGAAGCTGAGGGATATAACAAAAAAGCTTAAATTCCTGGGTATTAAGTAAAGGGCAGTACATTAAAATAGCGTTAAGCATCTGCATTACCATAACCATATGTACACATCAGAGAAATAACTAAGTTCACTCTGTAAACTTCGGTTATACGAGAACCACATGCATGCTTAACTTGAGTGTGGAGGATATTAACGTGACGCTTGACAATATCATAATACAGTGGTGGAATAGGAGTTGGATAAAACTCACTTTTCTAATTCAAAGCTGGACATCGAGAAAGAGACAGACAGACAGAGGCAGAGCGACAGTGAGAGGCAGCAGTACAGAGGGAGCTCGAACGTGCAATCGTTGAAGGAAAAAGGGCGTCTGGAAAATCTGTGAAAAGTCTGGTAGGGCTTGGTATGATGCATTGATAATTACTTTAACAATTTATTTTGGCTTTTGTGTTTAGTGTTTATTTTGTTGATGGAAATTGTTTCTTCCCCTGACAAAGAGCTTGCTTGGCTCGAAAGTTTGGGAAACTGTTTTGTATTTGCGCCGTTGTCTATTATTGACATGTATTTGATATCTATACAGTTTTATAAATGTAGATATAGAACCACTTCCTACATAATGTATGTATACTATCCTAAACTTTTACCACATATGACGAGGATAGCCTCTAAGGTACGCCTGTTATACTTTGTCATACTGACCTCTTGGTATGGGTTCAAACTTCCAAGATCATGCAAGCTCTTCCCGTCAAATGTATTCTTTCCCTGGCTCTTGTTGCTTATCGTATAATCGATTCCTATGACATATAAAGCAAAATACATACATAAACTGCTTAATGTCACATACAGTGGAAATCAGATAAGTTCGATGAAAGTTTTTTTTTATACAATATATGTATTTCCAATTTTTTGCTGTTACAATCTTTTGCTGCCTCTTGTAGAAAATGATAGCAACGTTTGTACCTTTTTCTCAGAAAAGGTAATGGTCTTTAATGATATTTTATATTTTTATCAAGCCATAAATTATTATAGAAGCAAATCTTACTTTTATTTAGTAGTAACAAATGATGATGCAATTCTTATTAGAGCACATATACACTAAATATTGCATGATTTCTATGTGATAGACAAGAAAGATTTATCAGCTGACCGAAACGACAAGATATGAGAAAAGGCCCGTGTTAACTACTAGAGGTTGAGTAAGCCAGTGCTAATTACTAGAGTGTGAGTAGGCCAGTGTTAACTACTAGAGATTGAGTAAACCAGTGCTAATTACTAGAGGGTGAGTAGGACAATGTTAAATGCTAGAGGTTGAGTAGGCAGTGCTAATTACTAGAGGGTGAGTAGGCCAATGTTAAATACTAGAGGTTGAGTAAACCAGTGCTAATTACTAGAGGGTTAGTAGGCTTATGCTAAATACTAGAGGTTGAGTAAGCCAGTGCTAATTACTAGAGGGTGAGTAAGCCAATGCTAAGTACTAGAGGGTGAGTAGGCCAATGTTAAATACTAGAGGTTGAGTAAGCCAGTGATAATTACTAGAGGGTGAGTAGGCCAATGTTAAATACTAGAGGGTGAGTAAGCCAATGCTAGTTACTAGAGGGTGAGTAGGTCAATGTTAACTACTTGAGGGTGAGTAGGTCAATGTTAACTACTAGAGGTGAGTAGGTCATTGTTAATTAATAGCGGGTGGAGAGTAGACCAAGACTAATTACCGGAGTGTGGCGAATAGGTCGCGGATAACTACTATAGGGTGGACAGTACGTCAATGGGGGGGGATTTCGGATAAGGGATGGTATGATGTTATCTGAAACGATGGGAATACTTCCAGGGTACTTTGAGAGCTCATACATGTTAGGCATACATTATTGATTAGCCAAATAATAAAATTCCTGACACTGGCTCTCAACCTCATTGTTTTGTGAAAATTAGAATCAGAATTCTGGATCTCATATTTTCCCAGTAATGCACCACTTTTTTGTGACAATAAAAAGGGAAGAACTAGAAAGTATCTAAGTAGAGCGAGGCATGTAGACAAACAGACAGGCAGGCCATTATGAAAGGGAACGCATAAATATGTTCCCAGATGAAGATATAGAGTTAAGTTGAACCGAAAATCAGTCTGCATGATTCTAGACCCTCTTCTTTCATGCCAGCCCTCACTCCGTCAAGGAAGGTAAATCTGTTTTCAATAGCTCTGAATTCCATATTTATGTCCTCGCTTTCTACTCTCCTGCCAGCTTTGCATGCGGAGTTGTTGAGTTCATCAATATTAGCGCTTGAAGCAATGCACTCCTCGCCTTGTATGTCAGATGCAACACATATAGTACTGTATTCGGATCTGAAAGATGCTCACACGTTTAGATTGCAACAAATGGTATCACACAATTAAACAAGGTATTAATGGTACCCCCTACTTCATTCCATCACTTCTCCATTCGATAAGGATGCATTACGGTGCCTAAAATTTCATGCTAGAGTTTGCACACGATATGATAGTACATTGCTTGTGATGAAGACGTATTATTATGGACGGACACATGAATGTTCTCAAACTAGACACCTAATATTTAAACTATATATCTGTAAAATACTGATATTAACGTTGTTACATACTCGAGCTGCGGTGGCTTAGTGGTAGAATATTGGACTCACAACCTAAAGTCGCGGGATCAAATCCCACCCAGATCAACCTGGGTAAGCTATCGTGGTGTGTCCTGGGTAAGGCACTTAGAACTCCATGTCTCGCTACTAAAGAGTCATTGCTGCCCTGATGTGCAACCAACTGTGTATAGTGTTCTTTCAAATATATAGTATTCAATTTAAAAATGAATGTGGTAAATGGCGTTAGTGCGCGAAAATATATTGTGCTGTTATCTTGCAAAAGCAAAGTTGTATAACGGTGTCCTTTAGGTGAATGATTGTTTATTGATTTGTTGGCAAATTTTATAACAGTTTCCTGATGATAGCGACATATATGATCAATGGAAGAATAATGAAGTGGTTGTCTATTTAGCTTTTTTGTTGATAAATATGTTAGAGACGAGCGGATTGATGTACATGGTCCCCATTACTTTAAAAGCTGTTCATACGCGAATTCACTGGTAGAATAAGGTAGTTATCGGTGTTTCTGTTTGACACTTTAAAGAAACGGAAACTAAAATGCTTTTTTTTGCTCATTATATTGTTCTTTTTGTAAGAGTTTTTGTGTTAAATATTTGTAACAAATTATTGGAGACCTTAGGAGTTTTAATTTCTTATGCAGAATAATTATACTTGCAATGCTGCTATTATTACTTGCTAAAAGATCCCCACATGCTAGGTAAACAAGTCCCAAGATCACATGATCGTAATTGTGTGTGTGTACCCGGGGTTTAATGGCAACTGTAAAGCAACCCTTCAAGATCCATGCAACGTCTGTCAAGTATTTAAATATTGCAATTTATTATATACTTCAGAATGAAATTTTCGGCGAAATATTTTTCGTATCTTTTTCATTCCTATATTTTCACATATGAAAAATGTATCCTTTTCCCATGTGAAAATACAAGATTCTCTATCACGCCTCGTGACGCGTAATTATGTGTGACTGCAGAAGCCATACTTGCAGGAAGAAAAATAAGAGCACTTTGTGGGTTAAAATAAGGAAGTGGAAACTTTTTTTATTTTTCTGGATACAAAATAATAATTTCCTGAACTAATTTTACTCCACGGCTTTTGCGACTCTACGAAGTTATTTTTGCAGTAATACCACTACAACAATGTTAAACAACCCCCGTGTGATGTATTTGCTGAATCATACTTCATTGGTGAGAGAGGCGTTCAAGTTATAATTCCATCCCGCTGACACACACACAACGATGTTGTTATCAGGTAGGTAAATAAATTGCTGTCCTAAGGGCAAATAAGACCCATATTTTATACCTTAAAGGAAAACAACCAGGTAGAAATAGAGACATGCTAATTACATGATCTTAAACGCAAGTTTATACCACACGAAAAGATAATGTATTTACACACACCCACACACACACCCATATATATATATATATATATATATATTTATATATATATATATTTATATATATATATATATATTACTGATACAGTCAAAATATCAGATAAAATCATGTTTACTAAAAGAAATACACGAAATAAAACTGAGCTAGGTATGTCTTTCATATGGCGATTGACAGTCTGACCCCATCTCAAACTATGAAACCAATCTACCGCAACGTCTCTTAAAAACTGTAAGTATGACGTCTGTTCCTAGAAATTGGCTAATAACTCGGGCTGGGAAATATTCTCCCAATACCGACTTCCCATAATCAAACAACTAATCACTACAATCTAACGAACCTATAAATGGAGACGTGAATACAAATGGAACATACCCAAATTTATTACAGAATGTATATGTGTGTCTGTCTTTCTTTCTCTGTGTAGAACTTTATATATCTGTTTGCTTGTCTGTCTGTTTATATATCTATCGATCTATCTCTCTACTGTATTTGTCAGTCTATCCTTTCGAATTTTCGACGCAGATGAACGAATCATCCACCACTAGTTTGGTGAAAATAATATTTGATGCTTTTACAAATTATAAGAATACAAGCTTGCTAAGAGATGCATATGGAGAAAAATCAAGGAATATGAAGACATTGTTCATAATGGACAGGTATCCTTCATATTTAGGGGGCAATTTATATGATCATTTACGCATTAGATCTTTGTTAATAATATTGATAAACCTTCTTTTTAGCAAAAAAAAAAAAAAAAAAAAAAACCTCAATGTTTTAAGAAGCAATGAAAGTATTCATTTTCAAACAAAGATTATATACATGCTGTAGTAGACGAGTAAACATGCAATGTAACGATTTGCTACGATAAAGTTCCTTAAAATCATTTGTTAGACCAGATTAAATATTTGAATAGTTAATAAGAATGTATATGAAGATTAAGACAAGTGTTTTCTGTCCATACTAGAAAGGCATTCCTAACATAAGGATGAATTGAACTCTTCACACATCTAGATGACACGTGTGTACGCTACCGACCTTTTGGTTTCCTGTTTCAGATATTTCGCATATGAGCAAAGTCTTCCGAAATAGAGACCTATTTTAAAAATCGCGTAGTACACTCTCGCCATCTGGCGACAGAAAGGACTAATGGGTTAATTATATTCTGGAGGGATTCTTACGAGAGTTTCCGGAAAGGGTCTTATATCAACTTGTACTCGTTTTACAGACGTGTCTTTGTTGGGTATGTTTATAGCAAAAAAGACGCTATTTTCAAAACGATTTTTAAAGAAAATACTTACACACCCTTTAAAAGCAAGGAATATTTTCTCTGCTCATCTTTTTTATGTAGAAAAGCCCTTAGTGCAGTTAAATGTCCCTATCCAGATTGCCTACCCAACACGTTCTGAAACAAAGTTCATTAAAAGAGCACGTAGATACTTCGATATAGCACTTATCAAGTACATAGTATTGTGATTATTGTAAATAAAAATTCATTTTTTACTTTTGGAGTTCTCTGAATTGGAAAAGAATTATAAAAACTGGTTCAATTTGGAATGCAGTAATTTAAAAATTAATGTGTTGCCTACAAAGGGTAAAGTTGACAGTGATTAAAAATAAGATTTTGTTTTTTTCCAAAATTTACTTTAGGAAAGTTCAATCTTATTAATATGTTTTTAATCTATTCTTTTTGGTGCAAGGGGATTCTATGGAATGTTCGCGTGCACATAAAGGTTATTACGTCATTGTACGTTCCTTGTTCTTATGATTTTGTCTTGATTGGGCAGCATTATGTCTCACTTTTCCGACGGTGCTGTTTGTGTAGACATCTACGTGAGGGTTTTGCATTTAGCTCTATTTCTCTGAAACTGTAGCATGCGCAGTAATAAAACTTAATGATTACATTCATCTTAGCTCATCACGAGCAAATTTAGGTCACAATGAATTACTTTCGAATTAGCAGTAAGTGTCGGATCAGAACAGGGAATCATGAAGTGAAAGAGCAGATGAGACATTCTTGCGAGAAATGCTACATTCTTGCTAGCGAGCATGGCAACAAGGTGGTAGTGGTCGTTTAGAAACTCTAGTCCCTTGTTGAATGTAATCGTCCTATGCTGACTGATCTCGACAGATTTCCAAATAAGGCACAGACACCCATGTTTGTCCAGTTAAATATCTTTGAAGCAAACAATTGTCAAACATGCAATTGGCAGTTTAGTCCGTACAGAGAAATCAATGGTCACTCACATACCTCTGAGATTCTGGGTGTAATTACGATATCATCAATTTTGTGGCTGGTGAATCTTTTACAGAACAGAACAGGAAGTTTATTCAGAACTGTAGGCCTCTTGTGCATGATACATAATACGAAGTAAAAACTTCATTTGCTGAGTCCCTCCGTTAGAATGTACATATCCTTATATAATCACACTTAATTGAACAGTATAATATAACAATTTTGAAAAATAAGAAATCAAACAAGACTAGGCATCGGGAATAATATGTTTTTCTGTCGAAGGAATAATATAGTACAGTTTACTTAGATATTCTTGTCTTCGATTTGTACGTATTTAATAATAATATAAAAAATGGTATGTTTTCTACATATCATACATTTTGTTTCAAGCATAATTTAAATCATCTGTGATCCCACTCTCTCTATTTTATACTGTCTTACTCTCTTGATCATTCGGTCGTGTTTAGAACACCTAAATATTGCTAGAGTTTTTCTAAATGTATAAGGCAAGTCTCAAGTCAGCGTGTTTTTGCAGTCAGGAGCCAGCCGTCCAGCAAGTCACGTGGTTCCGAAGATTGTCAACACCTGCTGTGGTAGGATGAAGGGGAGGGGCCACCTGTGGCTTCATAAGGACTGCCAGGTGCAGGTAACTACCAGCCTACTACTGAAATGCAGGAAGTCAGGGGCATACCTGCAGATACGTGGCAGTATGGCACAGAAGATGCCCAACCTATCCCCACCACCAATGCGAAGCCCCTTAAGAGCCGAAGCCGAGCCGAGGAGTACAATGGATAGGAACATATAGATATGGAGACCCTCTTGAAGCACCCGAACGCATGCCTGGAGCTGAAAGCAAGAGGAAGCAGGGAGGCAAACGCCGGCACTGGGAAGCGAGCTATGAAGACGCAACCTACAACGCAGATCCAGTTTGGCCGAGCGCCCAACCGCAGAGACAGGCGACACACATAGCTCCTTCCACAGACGATTTGCTTTAGACGGCCAGAATATTGCACAGCCTGCCCGAAAAAAGCCTGCTGGGAGAGCCTGGGAGCAGACAATTTTACCGAGAGAGCTCTCCCGCCCGAGCAGGCTGACCAAAATTGCCTGATTGTATGGGGTTTTCCTTTCGAAATTTTGACAACCCCTTTTGATTAGACTCTTTTCAATCACAAATCTGACATATTTTGATCCACCGTCAAAAAGGTAACCTTGAATTTAGTAATATGTGCGTGGTACTTAAATGATATGAGTAACCTCTATCCACGGATTAGCAATATGTTTGGAATAAATACGTACACACAATTTACATATGAATGGATTAATTCAATAAAAAAGAAATTTGTAACAAAACGAATTGCCATAATTAAAATGTGATTAACACATAACAGGTTTTAGAGACAGCCTGACTTAGCTAACTGGGCAGAATTTGATCATGTACGTTCATGGCGTTTCAGTATTTCGTTCTGTTTCGCGACTCCCTTGTCGAGTGCGTGCAGCCTGCCACTCCAGATACTTAGTAGTGCGCCGTGCGCACCCTCGCAATCTTGCAAACATTGTGATTCCATTCCTATGTACAGGTATAATTAATTCTACACACCCTCCCATATCGTGTCTTCAGTCAACACCCATAGAGGGGAAACCATGCAGCGAGGGAGTGTAAATAGCGTGCAGTGCACGCAGTAATGCGTCAAGTGGGTTTGCAGCCGGGCAACCCACTTGACGAGAAATTAAATAGTGTGCTTGCAAACAAATTAATCCTCTTTTTGGGGTATATACTAGCACATGGCCGAATGACCGCACGCGAGTTTAATTTAAATTTGATTGATTGTCAGCGTGTTTTCCGTTTCCAGTAACAATTTATATTGCCTGTATTAAACATTTATCAGAATCTGCAAATCTGTTACATGCTTTGGTATCTAACGTAAGAAATCTACTTTTATTGACTCGGTAAGATATTAGGATTTAATCTGTCCTAGAAGAAAGAAAATTGCTTGCACCAAATGTCAAAATTTGCACAATATGCTATTCCTTTCTATCCTGCTTTCGATATTGATTCACTTCTTGTTAACAGCTAAAACATATGCATTACATATGTAGCACTCATATGTTGTGTTAGATAAATGTAACAGCAAAATTCTTACCTATGTATGCCCTTACCATATCCGAGACCAACAAATGTGTTTTACTTAATGTTGTGGGACACTTAAGAGCGCATCGCTATGTAGTTCAATAGTAAATCATAACATTATTTAATGTATATAGTGAGCAATAAAACTTGATGTGCAACGTTGCTGTATACCTATAAGTAACGCCTGACTCGACTAGAAAATCACAAGGAAGAGAGAGGGTCGAGAAGTAATTTCTTGCTAATTGATTATGGGTGGCATTAACAGCTGTATGTGATTAGACATGGAGTAAATGTTTTAGTACTTGAGGTTTGGGTAAGTTTTATCCCACAGTAATCTCCATTATTATTAGCAAAAGTGACATGAGCGTATATCTGCCTATGTTAGGCTTTGTGGAGCATCAGTTGCTTCCATAAGTGTTTTGTACCAGTTGGGTTTCAGATTAAGTTTAAGGTCGCAGTTGTTACGGGTGTCTGTCTATGTAGGAATAACTCTGCATGAGCACCTGTTTTCAGATCTCGATTTAAACAATTTAGCTGAAAAACATTTCGTGTATGGTCCACTTTTATATTGATTTTTTTTTTACCTTTTTGTGTCTCGTTTCATAAATCTTTAATACTGTGATTTCCACTATTTCGTTTGGTGGTGATATGCAATTGGGTTGAGAATGCAGAATGTTACTGATTTCCACTTATTGCTGAAGGATGTGCTGGTCTGAAAAAAAAGGCTGAAATAACGCAAAGGACAGGTTTGTCATGGACATATTCTATTGACCATATTGTTTGCGTTTAGACTTTGCACAGTACTGTTTTGTGCTCCCTTAGCACTAATAAACGAAAGAAAAGCAATCATATAAAAATGCTTTATTGTATGCTTAAATGATCGAAATATATTTTTTATATTTTTTAATCTTATATTTCACATGTGCAAAATATATCCTTATATTTTCATATGTGAAAATATTAGATTTTCCGCCACGCCATTTCACGCTAAATAAGTTATACTTGCAACAAGACAAAATCGCATTTTGTGAACTAGATGAATAAATGGAAACAGCTTAACCTTGTAAACGTGTCAATTATTTTTTGCCGGCGATATTTGACTCGACACCGTTTGCTTCTCTATGACGTTATGGCTCCTATACTAATTTGTCAACAGTTTTTAAAACCCGGTGTGCTTCATCACTCAGTCGGACTTGCTTTTGCGGTCAGATAAGGTAAAATAGTTTAGCAAATGACAGTGCTGTAATTTATTGCAAAAGAATAATTCATCACAAACCTGTAATTCTATTAAATCGATGCTATTTATCTGATCATCCTGTGAATACATGTATCTGATCAGCCTGTGAATACATTTATCTGATCAGCATGTGAATACATTTGAATTTGAGCGGAACTTAATAGGGAAGGTGCTGAAGACAAAGTTTATTCATTCAATGTTTCGAATTAATTGCAAGTTTGGTATATAATTAAAAAAATACAAAATATTTTTTCCGAGACTCAGTACTCGCAATATTTTAATAACATAGATCAATTTCGTATTTATGTTCTTTTTTACTAATTCCTAAAGAGTAGAAGTTACATATTACATTGAATCAAATAATTCACGTGAGTTCATTGCAGTAAACTTCAAAAGAAGGTCTAATGAAATGTACACATCAACATATAAAAAACAATTTTAATTGACAATTTTAATGTCAGTGTTAGCAAATATTGCATTTTAAGAAGACTTGCATATTTTTTGCTCAACACTGCAAAACGTATCTAACAACCTAAAGAAAACATGTTACTTTAACACGGTCGTTAGTTACCAGAACATAAATGTGTATCTCGAAGTGTAGAGATAAGAAAATTTATTTATTGCAAGGTTTGCAGATAACAAGATTCACCTGGTGTGGTGAATGTCTTTATCATCGACAAATATTAGTTGGAATTGATATTAAGATCTAGGTCACAGTTGTTATGGGTGCCTGTCTATGTTTTCAGTTGTGAAAGTAAACAATCTAGTGGAAACAAGTTACATTTAATTGTTCACTTTAATGTTGTGTTTTTTTTTTCTTATTTGGATCTAGTTGGATAAACCTTTTACTACTGTAATTGGTTTACCGACTTCCACTCACTGTTAAAAGGTGGGCAGGTCTGAAAAAAAAATGGATGAAATAACATCAGAAGACTTTTGAAATGCAAATACTTTATTTACACAGTTTTTCCATCCGCTTACTCGCATAGAAGTATATGCATGTTGGTGACTGCCTTTGTAATTCATTATAATGTGTGGATTTTAATCCGACATGGTGCATGTAAGCGTGTGGCCCGTCCGCAGTACTGTTTAGTGTTTCAATAGTATTAATAAACGAAAGAAAAGCAATCAAATAAAAATGCTTCATTATATACTTAAATGATAGAAAATTACTGGTGAAATAGTTTTCTTTTTTTTCCCCATCATTTTTATACTTCCCATGTGAAAAATATATCCTTATATTTTCACATGTGAAAATACAAGATTTTCCATGATGTCATGCCACGCTTGATTGTGAGTGCCTATATAAGTTATACTTTCACCAAGACAAACGGGTATTTTGCAAACAAGAACAAAAAAAAGAAAAGAAACAAAAAAAAAATAGAAACTGCTTTACCTTTTAGACAAGGAAATTATTTATGCCGACCATATTTGACTCGCGGCCGTTGCCATTTCGATGAAGGAATGCTCCTTGTACTAATATGTCAGCAGTTTTAAAAATTCGGCATTCTTCATCATTCAATCGGACTTGCTTTGTGGTCGCATATGGTACAATAATTTACAAAATGTCAACACATTAATTGATCTCAAGCTTACCATTCTACTAAACATGAAATATACCCGGGATTGACGTAGGAAATGAAAATATCGTTTATCTATTTGGATAACGAATCTCATTGGGGACAGAATGAAGGTATTGAAAGTATTTCAAGCGATAAGGAAGAATGCAAACCACATTGATTGTACATTTCTCCCATATTTTTCCCTGCCTTTTTCGAGACTCTGTACTCGCAATATTTTAATAGCATAGATCCATTTCGTATTTATGTTCTTTTTAATAATTCTTAAAGAGAAGAAGGTACATATTGCATTGAATAAAATAATTCGCATGTTACTTGGTAGTCAACATGAAAGGAAAGTCTCATGAAATGTACACATCAGCATGTAAAACAATCTTAATTGACAACTTCAATGTTTCCTCTCTCAGTGACTGGCAAATAATGCATTTAAGAAAACAATTTGCATATTTTGTTCCACAGTACAAAATGTAATAACAACCTTAAGAAAACATGTTACTTTAACACGATCATTAGTTACTTGAAATAGCGGTTAGGTGTGTAAAAATTGGAATGATCCGGTTAACTTTGATTTGCTAAGTCACTGTGCATGAAAAAGAGACGACATGACAAAGTCTCATGTGGAGAAAAGGACTATATTGAATAGGGGCCATTTTCCGCCCCTCTCTAATTTTTGTTTCATATGATGTATATAACAAGTATCAGGTGGTTTGATTTAATTTTTGACAGAAGTTATGTGTTCGCGAACTGATGGCAATGGAAACAGTATGTTAAAAAAATATCAAAGAAGAGATATAATTTTTTTCATCCTTTCTAAAATTTTCAATGACATTATGTATTTTATTTTTTTGTTTTTGGTACAAAGTTTTGTTATAAAATGGCAAGAAATAACTCCTAGTAATCCATGATTGATAAATATCACTTAAAAGTCAACATGAAACTGTTTTAAGTTCTGTTGCAAAAATAAGACAGTCGCTGATAAAATCATAAACGTTTTGCATTTGAAACATTGTTTCATATTGTCGGCTGATATGATTGATTATGAAACCTTTCTTGAGGCTTCTGAGTTCTCACATTCATCGAAAATATTGATGCTTTTCCTGGAAATGAAAGATGTTTTTTCACAGTGTTTCCTCAGTTTCGTGGCAACACGTACGTTAACACACACACACACATGCACACACACAAGCAGGCACGCACCCACGCACGCTCAAACATACACACACTCGCACACTGTCTAACATAAGACCTAAGTCTAAGATTTAAAACTGAACTGAGTCGATTTCTTTCGTCTTCCTTGTCGAAACACTTTTCTATTCCTGTCTAGCTTTAAAGCGGGTATAGTGAGAATACGTATTTATTGATTTCGTTAGTCGCGTCTCCTCGTTCACGAAGCAATGTTATCTCGTATTGGAGATCTATGTGCACCCCAAATCGTTTATGCCCACATAAAGGTGCTCGCAAAAGAAGATAAGAACGGAAAGAAGACTAGATTTACCTTATGTATTCTTCGCATATTTAATATGAAAAAGTACGGTCACAATAATTTATAATGTTATAAATTGTATCTAACAAAATATATTATTTTGTGAAACAGTCGAAAACGTTTCACATATTAATCTATATAAGTAGAAAAGGAAATAGCACACGTTATATGGCTCAAACGTGATTTATATAACAGTTTTAGATATAGCTTTGAAATGAATTCTTGTATTTGTACTTTTACTCAAAACTGCAAATTTGGTGGGATTTGAGGAACTTATCAAGCGTATTTAAATGATTTATATCGTGATACTAAGTTGACACTGAACAGCAAAATGTAATTCAATTTTGTAGCCCTCTGAACTAGAAAGGTTAGAGATTGCTCATGGATACTATCTTGCTAAATGATGAGTGCAAGAACTGCATACTTAAATTCCTTGTCCTGTATTCTTGAAACGTTCGAAGCAAAATTCATGCTCAAGCTTAAAATCAGAAAACTTAGATGTATTATAACTTTGATTAAAATGAAGTTAGAATCATAGCGCTTTTAGTATTTTCTAAACTTGATTTTAATTTTGATTACGCTGATTTGTTCCACGTATAATATCTGAGTTTGCTTTTTGAGCTGACTCTTGAGTTTCATGCTTGACAAGGCTCGCAAATGTGGGGACTGGTCTTTTTAGCTCGTTTGTAGTTTATATCTTATCAGAAAAGCAAGCCATTCTGATTTTGGTTTAATTTGCAACATTACAATGACTCTAGATTGGATCAATAAAATAAAATGAAATAAATACATGTATCCCAATTGATCTAGTGTAATCAACCCCAGGTTGACATACTTGCCATACAACAAAGTAATGCGACAGTTGAATAATCTATAATTTTTTTACTTGAGAACCGAAATACATAACCAATATCACTTGAGAGATAAATGCAGAAGATTAAAGATAAACTAGTAGTTCTAGGAAGAAGTTCCACTTGAGGTCTGATCATATTTAAACATGTCTCATCTTCAACTGTAATGTGCAGAGTGCAAAACATTACTGATTTCCGACCCCAAACACAAAGTCTTAATTGTGTGGACGACACTTTAGAACTTGTCCAGTAAAACATCTTAATCTTCATTCTTGACAGCATGATTACACCTTAAAACTTAAAATCGTTGCAGAATGAGGTGTTACACAGCACATATGAACTTAGTTTTATCTCTACTGAGAGAGAGAGAGAGATAGAGAGAGAGAGAGAGAGAACGAGAGAGAGAGAGAGGGAGATAGATTCAGTGGACATAAAGATTTGTGCTTCTCTGATTACAGTGGCATGAAATGTACTTATGATTAAGTTCTGTAAAAATATCGTAGCATTTTCAGGACTGATGGAAAGCTGAAATACATATTTTATCCAACAAAGTACATGCATTTTATTCATGCACCTACAGGTAAATATAATGGCTGATAATGCGGTTCAATTTAACGTTTGTCAAAGATATATATGCCCCATTAAATACAGGGGCGCCATGCCAGGTAAAGAATCAGCGCTGTAATGAAGATGATTTTGTGTTTGTTGTTGCTGTTGCTTTTAGCGGGACTTTTAGCATATTATTGGCTATATTAAGCCGAGAAAATGTGACGCAAAAACCTTTCTCAGGGTTACACTGATGCAGCCGACCCGGGCTGGCCTGGGCGGTCATTGCCTTTTCAATAATGTGTTAAAAGTGCAATTAAAAATTAAAATTAAAAGAAAAACCATTTTTATTACTATTATCTAGTATTTGTCTCATTCAAAGGTTCGTAAGATAAACAAGCAAAATATATACCCTACTAAATTTAAACTTGGTTCTACGGTATGGCTGTCGGACGCTTTACCAAAGTTTAGGTTCAACGGATATATTTTTGCCTAAACTGTCAGGCTTGAAGATGATGTGTACTTTTGTTCAGCAATCCCTGTTTTGTTTTAACTGACCATTGAATTGTTTTTCCCTATATTTTCCTTTTTTTTTCTTTTTCATAGTTTTGGAGAAAATGTAGTACCGTGTACACATTTCCTATGCGACAGTGCATTGGAAACGATCCTTTTCTTGTGCACTCAGCGGAAGTACAGTACTGTAGAGGCGGATTTAAAAAAAAAGTTAACACTGTTAAAACAGGTAGAAGGATCGACTGAATTAAATGTTCCTAAATGACCTTATTCCATGGATAATAGCAAGCTTTATTTTAGAATGTATGTGTGTGTGTGTGTGCGCGCTTATGTGTGAAGAAAACACTACAGTACAGCTAAACATATGCTATTTAATTTACCCTCATAATGGGTCGTCTCATAAAATAACTGAATATAAAACGTTAAATCCTTTTGTAATATTTCATTTGGAAGCGACAATAATCTACATATTTCCCTATTAGTTATTGCATCTATTATGTAATAAACTGGCAATGTTCAGGTGCGGTAAATACAAAATGCTACATAATATAGACGCATCTCAGTTTCTGCTTAGTTTTTTCCGAATTCCTGCTGGCACCTTCCCCAAAAATTGGCCACATGCACAATGCAAGCTAAACATTTGAAAGGATAATAAATGTAAGAAGGTAATGATTGTTTAAACCGACTCTTTATTGTTTCTTCTGAATATTTTTAGTGCAATTTTGGTGTGACTAGAACAAAATGTGGTAGAAAGTGCAGTTCTATTTATATACGAGAATGTGGTACCAACAGCGCGACAGCAAGAAAATGCTAATGTTGCGTAGACCGTAGAACTTAAATTTTTGTTTATAGGTATCAGCGCAACCTTGCAACAAGATGATATTTTAAAGACAAGATTGCCCATAAGAAATACACAGGCTGAATATCTGTTGTGGAGCAATTCTGCGCTCATATCTGATTTTGATTTTGAAGTTGCTAAATGCAGTATCTAATCTGCAATTTCCAACACCAGCCCATGCTCAAAGGTAGTTTTTTCGGTATGAAATATAAATCTATAAACATAAAGAATGCAGAAGAGTTTCATTTGTATCTTAAATAACACAGTTAGAGAAAGAGTCATGAAATTTAACAATATTTACATTTCAGAAAGGGGGGGGGTTAGAGTCATAAAACACTTTATTTAATATAGTCCTTGGCTTCATTTTTGTACACGAATAAACACTCTGAACAACATTTTATTTTGCTCTGCGGAATTTGAATGTTTGACGATCACCGGGTATAGCTCCTTCAGAGATAAAACGAGACCGCACACATCATCGCACAAGTGGCACAAAAATATCGAAGTATTTCTTTCTTCGCCTAAGAGAGATTTTTTAGGGCTTCTATTTCTAAATTATTTACAATTACCACATTTACTGGAATTATTATGGACCTTTTGATATTTTAACAAAAAATCTGACTGAGAATATAATGCAAAACATTATCAACATGGCCAGTTTGTATAATATCCCAGATTCATTGAATTTCCCCTATAAGGTATCTGATCTCAAGAATCCCCCTCCCTCCTTTATATAAAATGGAAAGACTGTTGAATATTTTACGTCTCATTTTCCACTAACAAACGCCAGTTCAATTGAAGAGATTTGAAACAAACATGAAAAACACACTAGCATTTTCATTTTACCCATTCCTCAAAGACCAAGCTTTGAATAACTCAAATCCGACATGTCTGTCTGCTAATGTCGTTGATTGATTCAATACAGGATATTATTCAGACTTCCCCGTTTTCCGTAAAGAATAGCCATATTCCGTTCGTCGAATGGGGTCAGAAATCCAATAATTTATCCACAAACGTTTATCTCACCAGAAGTAAGGAGTTTCTTGTCAATATGGAGCGTATTTTATTTCAAAACCCATAATTTACTCAACAATTATGAAGCAAACGCTGCTGTAGTCAATGTAAACAAATGAAACCCATCTCACATACTTCAATGAAAACTGAACCATATGTGTATCATTAGTATTTATTATGCAATATTACTTCATATATTGCTGACTTATTTCTGAAAATTTACGCGCAGGTATAACATTTTGTGTTACAGAAGATCCTTGGAAATGTTCACGTATTTGATAGAGATGAACTTAATAAATACGGCAAAATGTAAATGAAGCTAAGAAAATATAATGTTAATATAAATAGTTTAGTTCATATTTTTGAAAATCTATCGTATGTAATATATATTCAGCACCTCCATATTGCAGATGTAAAATATATGAATATTACGAACCCATTAGAAGATCTCCAAACAGTTGTAAACGAACCGATGTTGTGACGTTAACGACAGTGACTAATGCAGCCAACATTAATAGTAATAACGCGGTACATTCAAGAGAATATTTTCGTAGAAATAACTGCAACACAAAATCCATTATGGGGATGTGATATATTTAATATATAAAATGCAGAACGGACTTTCCCATTAATTATGTCGCAGTTTGGTCAAATTATCTACGCACAAGAGAACGTATCAGATTTATTGACAAAGTTACTGTAAGGTACCTGATTTTTGTTTGATTGTTCCTTCCTTTAATCAAGTTTCGAAACAGAAGTCAGCTAATTCCATATCCTCTTGGCGTATACTTTATTTGAATATCATGAAGGGATTATAAACAAACCAAAAACAACAATGTAACTTTGGCTCTTTTATTTTATTATTATTTGCTGGGGTTTTTTTACCGCACTTTATAACACATTCTGGGCTATATCATGCCGAGGAAACGGGGATAGATGCTTATCCCAAGAACAAACAAAGACAGCTTACTCGGTCTGGCCTTGGCAGGTATCAAAGTCGTGACGAGTCTGACGCCCTACCAACTGAGCTACCGCTGCACCCTATATCACTGGTAATTAACTGGTATCGGCGTATACACACTTTCAAACGAAAATGCGAAATTTAAAATTTGTATCGTCAAGTAAGAAGCAAGTAACAATGATAAATTTCTCTGTTGAACACTCCATTGTCTAGCCAGGAACAAAATTGTTATAATATTCCTCATACTTTTCATCGAGTATTAGAATTTATACAAATTAAGTATTCTGATATTTCCAAAAAACATATGTAAGAGCAGCGATACCTCATTTGGTAGAGAATCGGACCTGTCTTCCAACTGGTTCTGCCTTGGTGTGTTCTTGGATACGGCACCTGTTTGCAGAAAATATAATAATATATATATATACCTGTCGCCTACATAATATTTTAGTTTGTTGTGTATCAACAATATTCTTTCCTACAACGTGTATGTTCTTCTTTGCTGAATAAATCAGATGGTAATATTCAATATATGTTTTCATGATAACGTATTTCCCTGAAAATAAATAAAAGTGCCATATAAAGAACACATTGCTTTTGTAACATCAATTCTTTTCTGTGCACGTAAGGCTTTGTACATATATAATGGGTGAAAATTAGCAAAAACGTTATAGCGTATCTGTGGAAAATATTCCGTAAATTTGCATACACTTTTGAATGAGAAGAAGTATCTAAGACGTCTTATTCTCTATACATTGTTTCTGAGGTGACAACTCCAAATCTTCCTTTAAACCTGTGCATTCACTGTTACTGTATATGCAAAAAAGGTGTCCTCAGAATCTGGAAACGTATCTTTTCATGTATTTAATTTTCGGGCGGGGAGGGGACTGGACTCTGTTCAGGATTATTGCTTCTGGGTCAGTACCCTCGAATGTAGTCCCAGTCTATTTTTATAGTATTTTTCATCTCTTCTTTTGGTGGTGACCCTTGACTTAGATTTATGCACTTCTTGATACATGTATTGATTTAAACGAAATTGTGTATTTTGGCGACAGTGTACCGTGATTAATATGGCATCTAAGAGTGCCTGGAAGTGAAGTTTGTGACCCATGATACTTTGTCTTTTTTTACAGTTCAGCCTCTTAAAACATGCTCGTTAACCTATAACAAGAACTTCACCGTGAGTTCATATTTGAAGATACTTTAGAGTAGCATATGATTTGTTAGGATTTGGACACAATAGAAAGCTTAGTACTGACAAACAAATGTACAGACAACATAGGGGAAAATAATTGTGACGCGAGTACTACCAGTGTGTTATCCTTAACACTTCAAATTGGAATGGCATGTTTCTTATCTGAGTTAAGGACATGAAATTGTTTTGACATTTTATGTATACTAACTTTAAAATCGGAACTGTCAAATAAACAATTACAAAATGTAACTTTTTCTTTAAAATTTAAATTAACATTATTTTAAAATTTGAATTTTATCAATTTTGCAAAAATGCACATGTATAGTTCCTATGATGTCGATGCTTATTATTATCAGCATGTATGTATTACTGCATCATATACAAGGTATAATGGTGGAATGTTTCAAATTATGTCTGAGAAAATATCTTTAGCAGTCAGAATGAGGCATTTATTCAAAACACATTAATACATCTTTCTAGCTGATATTGTTCATATCCAGCTTACAATAATTGTTTCTAAACGTAGTTAAATGGAACCAAATGAGAGGATGGAGATGAAAAATGTAGTACGCAGTCTCTATTAAGCCACTTTAAACTGTTAGAGAGCGAAAAAGGTGAAAAGAAATATAGGTCAAAGGGATGAGATGTACTTTCACCTGGTCGTCTTAACTTGGATGTAAGAAAACAGCAAAATGTAGTACATCTAACACAAATGGGTTCCTTTTTATTGTTAATTTTGCTTCAACATTGAATGACAGAGTGCGGCATTGTAGCATACGCTGATATCACATTCTAACGAACCACTGTACTCAAAAAATTTTAAGCAACACTCTTTAAAATACACCAGAAATGTTTAAACATATCATACTGAATTAGAATCTTTGTGTAATTGATTGTAATAAAAACATGGTTACGTATCCCATATGAGCAAATGTTCATCCTTATTTAGAATTGTTTTAATCAGAATTGCATATTTAGTCGATCATATAGGATCTTTATTGTACATATACTTGATTTTTCAGGAATATAATTGGCTGTATACACTTGAAATATGTAAAAAAAAATATATTATTTCCATCATGAATTAGCGAACTTATAGTAATACCTTTTTATTTAGTACTTTGACAGAGTGGAGGATTGTAGCAGAAGCTGATTTCACATTCTAATGAATCATTCTACTTAATCATAGTGAACTCTTAAAATACATTACAAATATTCAAACAGATAATTTGGACTAAATATGTACAATTGCTCTTAATAAGTACATGGTTACATGTTCCACGTGAACAAATGTCCATCCTTGTTTAAACATTTGGGGATTAGGATTTCACATTTAGTTTATGATACAGGATTTAATTGTACATATAATTGATCTCTTATGCATATAATTAGCTGTATGCACTTGAAATATCCCAAATTAGTATTTACACCATGAATTACCAAATAGATTTGAATTTAATACAATTCCCTCCAATCTCCTTGTATACCTTTATGTAATAATTGTTGCGCAAATATTCAAACACAACCGTCCCCATATTGCCATGAACGTTATGATAGCTATTGTACCTTATTAGCTATTTAGTTATTTCGTAAATGTCTGAATATGCTCTGATAATCATACGTCTGAAAATATTTAGGGATGAAATAGTCACTTTAGTATTCACCATTTTCTTCAAACGTTCTGAATATCACTATTTCAAGTTAATGTTTGTTTTTCCTGTGCTTACACAAATAATGTCATTTTGAAATCTCAATATATTGCACCTTTCCACTTCATAAACTGACATTTTACTGATCTACGAGATTAGGATAACATATGTTATCTCTGTTCAGATCTAGCCTGGTGTTTGGAACAAGGCGGAAGAGTTGGATTAGATTGGATACTCTCCAGCAGTCAGGTGGTGATATCAATGCCTCATCGGGACACGTCCAATGTACCTGACAATAGTCACCAGGATTAGTTCATAGTATCATACTGGCATATAGTGCCTAAACAACGTGGCTTAGATCTTCATGAGAGAGATCAATACCGTTGTTCAGTAAGGTACAGCCTCCCAGGAGATGTGTTTTCCTATTACAGAGTCACGCATTATGGTTATTGACATTAAAACGCATTGCATTTGTGATATAAAACATGGTACAGGTCCCATCAATATGTGAAATTTGAGTGTGATATTATCTATATTTTATCATTTGTACTGAATACCTGACACAATAAATATGGAGCACAGCACTTGTCATTGTTTGTTTAATGTGTACACTTATATACATCTGAACAGGCAAATTGCAATTTGCTTCAGAAATCACTGTGAGCTATCGTGCATCACTATCCCTGGACACGGTGTTATAAGCTATACAGACCCAAGTTACCACTTGTCTTTAATATCATTAATTGGTCATTTTACTGTATAAAGTTTTTCAATTTCATGCTTTAAATTTTAATGTAATATTTTTGTTTTATATTTAATTGCCTTTTTAATTAAATTTTTATTTAAATTTTAACAAAATTAAATTTATCAATGTTTCCTAGTTCGGACATATTTTCATAATTGTCTTGTATTATAATTAAGTTGTTATTGCATTGCAAAATTCCTGTAATTAATGAAGATATAGTAAATTTTGTTTTGTGGTCTCAAAAGCATTTGGTAAAAAGAAAAAAAATTACTTTGCTGAGCACCGACACTGCACACTTTCAGACAGTTGTCACACTCCTTGTTTGCCATGAAAGACAATAAGATTTTGTGAGTACAGTTAAAATAGATGTGGCATGCAAGTATACGAGTTTGACTAAAATTGATCATAAATAAGTTGACCTGATAAGACTCAGGTCACAATTATTTCTTCAGGGTTAGTACCTACGAATGTAGTCCCAGTCAATTATTAAAGTATCTTTTAATCTCTTCTTTTGGTGGTGATCCTTGATTTAGAATTAGGCATTCTCCTATCGATGTAAAGGACAGTGTTTATTATTCAGTGTATGAGCATTATCGTGCGATTGTATTTGTGTATATTGGTGACAGTGCACAGTGATAATCTGGCATTGATGCGTGCCCGGAAGTGAAATATGTGACCCATGGTATGTTGTTTTGTTTACGGTTCAGCCGCTCAAATAAATGCCTGTTAACGTATGACAAGAACTTCACACTGAGTTCATCTTTAAATATACTTTAGATTAACATATGATTTGTTAGGATTTGAACACTAGAAAGTTCAGTACAGAGAAACAAATGTCAATAATCTGAGGGAAAATAATATTAACCTGAGTCTGATTGTGATATTTTTGCCAAAAATGTTCTGACCCCTTAGTAGCGTGAAAACAAATCTTGTTCCGATGTTTAGCAAGAGAGCTAATTACATCCATTATATTAGTTGAGAAAAAAGTATCTTCAGGTAAACTTAAAAAGAAAAATAGCCAGGTTCAAAAGAAATCCTAGGACAACCGAGCACCTCATCCCAAGAAAGTTAAATTGTCGGTCTCTAACAACTGGAGTTTTGAAAGTTCTGATCGTGAAGCGGACCAAAGGTATTTGCCAAAATTTATAACCTTATTATTGTACGCTATAGCTATGTACACTATGCTGCCATTATTAACAACTTGACAAAATGACAGTGTTGGGACATATTTGGTGCCAGAGTTGACAACATAAACGACTTGCCATCGGTTCAAGAGATATTATGAATGTTAATAAGGAAGTACTGTCACCTGGTTGAGTGAAGTCATACCAGATATATGCTATACGCCACTGCAGTAGGAACGGCACTTTTCCTATGAGTTTAGTCTTTGCAAGATGAAGGAGTTGGATATGTCGATTGAACATTACACTACAGCGATACAGTCGTATAAGGTTGAATCAATAGCTGCCACCACTGATAGAACACGGGCAAAAAGTACAACAACTGACGCGGGATCATATTCCAAAGAGGACGAAAATGCAGACGCTACATAGGTTGTTCTTCAGATAACATATACCGCCAATTTGAATCATTCATGAAATTCGTGCTAATTTTTTCAGATTTTATTTTGTTTTTAATTTCACTCTTCATGAAGCTAAATCAATTATTTTTACAATGTTTTGGGGTAACTTCATTATAAAGCAAAAACAACTTTTATTAACATTTACTTTATTTCTTGTACCTTCCAACACTGAATTCAGCAAATGGCGCTTATTAATGGAGCAGAAACTTTATTATACATTTCTTTCGTTGACGGATACAATTTTTGAATTTATTTTCATAGATGAATGTCATATATAAATCGCATGTATTATGTGGGTGTTGCCCTGCTCCCGCGGCGACCCTTATTGATTTTTGGGTAGATTCCATGTTACATAAAATGTCAAGTAAACATTTTCATAATAGTAATTAACTCACAACACTTTATAAGCACTGGTATGATATTTACCAATTTACATAACTAGTATATTTTCCGACGTTTCAGTAAAACTGCTGACAAGATAGATAGATAGATAGATAGATAGATAGATAGATAGATAGATAGATAGATAGATAGATAGATAGATAGATAGATAGATAGACATACAGGATAATGCTAGTCCTGTTGAATATGCCCAAATTTTCCTGGAACAATAATTCTGTGTAAGCCACAATATTATCAATTAAAGCTTGAAATAAAAAATTGTTCCGTTGCCTGAGCTGTTCTTAATGTTGTCGTTGCTCTTGTTTTTATTTGTAGTTTTATTAGTAGTAGTGGTGGTAATTCGAGTTGTCATTTCATCACCGTATTCCTGTCTAGCTAAATGAAATCGGCGGACTTCTCGCCGGAATAAATGCCCTTCAGTAATGTATTCCATGAAAATCGTTCATATTTAAATTGAAAAATGAACATGATTCAAAATGAAGATCTAATTCTATATTCAGTGATAACTTAAACCACATACTGGTCGACAAAGTTCTTTTTTGCCCTGTGATAGTTGTGCCTTTAATGCAAAAAGCATGGGTTCGATCCTCGGTGAATTGCTTTCATCCACGTCTGTCCAACCAGAGTAAGAAATGGTGTTCTAGGATTGGGTGTTGAACGCTTTGTGTTTTGAATCAGAGGTGCAATTTGGCGATTAAAGTCAAGGTAGGGTGGGTTGAGGTAGGGGACTGACCGCCGGGTATGTAATACCTCGGGGGCACCTAGTACTAATTCTAGAATATCAGGGCTTTTTAGTTTGTTGGCATCTGTGCTTTATCAGGACCCGAAAGGTCTCAGGCTCGAGGTTTGACGGAGGCTATATGTTATCCCCCTCCTCCTATTATGCTAAAGGTGGCCGTTGTGGCTCAGTGGTTAGCGTACGGACTCACAAGCAGTGAGTTGCAGGTTCAAAACTGCTCTAACTAGTTTGTCATACGCCTACATGTTTACCATTTGAAATGGCCTTTACAGACAATGGAATTTTAGTTTTGGATGTTTTTTGAGGTAGAACCCGTTTGAGGAAAATTTAGAAACATGTTTTTGTTGACCGGCAAAATTCGTTTTACCTTTGCATTGTCAATATATGTACAGCGAATTATATCACTTGCAGTATATTACAACATTTCATTTCATACCAGTAGTTTATGTGCATTAATTTAATAAATATACCCCTCTGCCAACTATACATAGATGATCATGATAATGATGATTGCTAGCTATATGTGAATATAAAAAAGTTGATAAGTAAAAATAAATATTTTCACATTTATTATATGGTAATCCTTTACATCATAATATATATATATATATATATATATATATATATATATATATATATATAAAGAATATACTCATAATACTGCTGCATAAACATATGAAGTAACTTTGTTTTACTAAATATACATAATAAGTCAGTTTCTAGTAAATATGCATAGTAAGTAACTTTCTTGCTAAATATACATTCTGAGCAATGTTTCTGCCAAAGATGCATGTATACTAAGTTACGTTTCTACTTAATATACATACTATGTAACGATATTGCTAAGGTTGCGATGATGATATTGATAATGATGGTGGCGTAATTTCTGTTGTCATTATTGTTGTTGTTGTTTTTTGTTGTTGTTGTTGTTGTTGTTGATGATGATGATGATTTGAATGTTACAGTACAGTCATATGTTTGACTGTTAAATGAGCCAAGGCGAAGCTTACCTAGATTTTTGTTGCTTTTGCGGTAATTTTTATATCACGTTAATAATACAAAAGCGTCCTGTAGGAATAAAGCATTTCTGTATATATTCGTATTCATCCCTTTACATGTTAACAAGAGGCTCTTATAGTATATCTCATTTCGACAACATCGTCCAACAAGCGCTGTAGCTCACTGGTTAGAGTACTGACTCCGGTTCTAGTAAACATCTCAACATTTTTATTTCAGATTGAGTTTTTTTTAATATAAATGATATTGCTTTTTTGGTAAGAATTCTTTTTTCACAGAACATTTAGCGGGCATCAGGGATAAAGAAGTAATAAAATATTGATTTTTGCTTCAGGAGCCTTGCCTTATCTTTGACGAATTCTTTAACTCTTTTTTAATAAGTAAAATGCCTTCCATCTGTTAAAATTTAAAACTAAGAAAGATAGTTTGGAACGTTTCCACTAACTCTGATAAAGATATTGATATTATCTCAAGTTTATTAAGCAATCAAATTTAATCAATCTCAATTTGAAGAGAGACCTAGATAATTTTTGTTAAACCGGAACCTGGAGCCCTATGCATGAGTACTGGGTTCAATTCCCAAACCAAGACTGGTCGGTTGCCAAGTTGTGTCCTTTAGAAAAAACACTTTAATGCTTTTGCGCAAAAAAACTAACCAAAGGCACTTAGGAGTATCTGAAAGTGGGATTAGCCCAACCAAATCAGAAATGTCTTTGTACGTATGATGCACACAAATTGTATTCCCCAAAAAAAGACAAAGTTAAGCATTGTTCATTTCCGATATCTTAAACATTTATAGTCCACACATTTTGCATGCATATAAATGTATTTAGTGACAGTATTACTTTCATATAATTGTTTCAATCACCATTATATTTTTCTTCTATATATATATATATATATATATATATATATATATATATATATATATATATATATAATTCTTTATTTGTCTGTCTTTCTTGTATATATATATATATATATAATTCTGTCTGTGTCTGTCTTTCTTGTATATATATACATATATATATGTATATATATATATCTATCTATATATATATATATATATATATATATATATATATATATATATATATATATATATTCATTTTTGCTTCTTTGCAAAGCAATTCTAAGTTAAAGAAACGTAACAGATATTATATGGTAGATAATATCATCATCAACATTTATTTTATATCAGTTTGAAAAACGGATAATTGTGTTACCATTATAACTCAGAAACTATTTTACAGTTGTTGTACTCACGAGCCGTGATGACAATCTAGATAATAATAATAATAATAATAATAATAATAATAATATAATAATAATGATAATAATAATGACCTAACATAGAGCTTAATCTTTAAAAAGCTCTACGCGCTTTACAATATTAGTTAAGACATAAGGACACATATAAACAGGATTAAAAAATAATAAAATAAATTAATGTAAAAAACAACACCATGGTGATTAAAAAAAAAAGCATGCTTAAAATAATTAAGGGTAAAGAAACATTGTTAAGTCTTTTCTTGCAACTGAATGAGGTGAGTTTTTAGAGCGCTCATGGATAAGATCATGGTGTTATTGTGTCTAAGTTCGAGAGGCAGTTCATTCCAGGTAGCTGTGCCCTGATATGCAAAAGAACGTTGTCTGTAGGACTTGGAGGTAATAGTGTGAATAACGAGAATACAATTGGCAGAAGCAGAGCGTAAGTATGTAGAAGGGGTTACACAGGTGAGGTCAGATAGGTAGTTCGGACTGTAGGCAGTAAAGGAAATGCTGCGGAAAAAAGAGATTTTGTGTTTGATTTTGGTAGCCAGTGGAGAGCACAGAGCATGGAGATGAGTGTTCTGTTCTTTGTAGGCTAAGGGTGAATTGAACTGTTTTGAATTTTCTGTAATAGGCATTGAGACGAACCAGATAGACGAGAATTACAATAGTGAAGTCTAGAAAGTACAAAGAACACACACGTGTTTTAGTGGTATCAACAGAAAGAAAGCTGTGAATGGAGATGATGCTTCTCAGTTCCAGATATGCAGCCTTGGATGCGCTCATGATGTGTTGGTGCAATGGGAGAGAACTGTCAATAGTGATAGGTTTTTTACCGATTGTGGTGATTTAATGTTGGTATTTCTGATACTTACTGTTTGAGGTAAAGGATATGAATGAGAAAGTCTTTGTGAGGTGATCAGAATGGCTTCAGTTATATCATCATTCATCTGCAACTTGTTACATGTCATCCATGCTTCACACCAGATGTCGATTTCATGACATTTGAATGGGGTTGAGTGTACAGAATGAAAAGAACGGGTCCGAGAACAGGAACATGCGGTGAGCCAAAACAAAGACGAACTGGGCTTGAATGTATTCCATTTACGGACACTATTTGTGTCCTTTCGGCTAAGTATGACTTGAACCATAGTAAGGCTGTATCGCGAATACCAAATACATGCTGGAGACGGTGAAGTAATATATCATGGTATATTGTGTAAAATGCTGCAGATAAGTCGAGGACGGTTAGAACTGAAATCTTTCTACCATCCAAAGCATAGTGAAAGTCACTAACTATTTTCAGAAGGGCAGTTTCGGTACTGTGCCAAGGTTGGTATGCAGGCTGAACATTGCTAAGGAAGCCTATTTAAATTCAGATGAGATACAAGTTGGGACAAAACAAATTTTTCTAAGATTTTGTACATAAATGGGAGGTTAGGGACAGGGCGGTATTTTGTTTTTTAAATCGCTATGGTCAAGGGTTGGTTTCTTCAACAGATTGTTTACAATGGCATTTTCGAAAAATGATGGGAATACCCAGGATGAGATATAAGTATTAGTAACATCAGCTAGTGAAGGCAATATAGAATCTAAGCACCCAAGTAGCAGTGCTGTAGGAATCGGATCAAGTTCACATGACTTTGGCGCACTCTTCATCAGGAATGTACGTAAGAAATCCATAGAGACAGGCTCAAATTCTGTTAAACTAAGCATTTGAAATTCTAAATCACAACTGTATGGTGAGGATTAGGCGATTGAAATTGTATTATCAAGTTGATTTCTAATAGTTTTCACTTTATAATAGAAGAAATTTGCGAACAGGTCTAGAAAGTCTACGGGAGAGAAGGTCGTTGGAAGTGGTTTACATTTGTTGCATGACATTATTATTGTTTTTGTTAGTAATACCGAAGTTCTCTTTGCAGCTAGAACTTTCAGTGATCTTCGAATTGAATTAGGTGGATTTTGCTGCATCAATTATGTTTGTGAGATCCTTCTTAGCAGCTTTATATCTTGGCTTGTGAAAACGAAGATCGGATGAAAGTCAAAGCCACTCAGCGTTGTGGCGAACTTTTTTAGTAGTGCGAAGCTGGTTCCGAACACTGATATGTCATGGAGAATATTTCAGTGGGAAAGATCGAAACAAATGTAGAAAGTTTAAATGATAACAAAAGTTAGCATACAAATAAAATCCGCTTATATATGAAACTTTCTTTCTGTCATTACGGCTTATATAAAAAAACTTAATGTCATGTAGCCAAACTAAAAGATACAGAAGTATTACATTTGATAAACTATTTCTCATTTGATCCCATTTTGAATGCATGCTCAGAAAGTAGACATACTGAAATTGAATGCATATGCGTGGTTAATTTGGTTGCAGTAAAATCTCAGCCAGTATAAATCGGTGTATCAACCTCGCCGCAGTGCTTTAAAAAACGAGCTTTACAAGTTTTATATATCATTTAGGAGGCTGTTTTTATATTTTATTACTAAAAACAAGGGACAAAATAGTATTGTATGCCTGGTGCATTTCAAACCCCATTACTGATATATTGTGATATACTCTCCTGAGTAATAAATAATAGTGTAAAATCCTTTATACATAAATAACCCAAACAGTGCCAAAGAAGAGTTAAGGATCTCCTATATACCTTGCAGCATTTCAATGGGGCATTTCAAGATATACAATCAGTATCGTGTTGAATTACTTAGTGCAGATGTACTATAAGCGTAAACTAAGCAATGACGCTATCAATATTGCGTTTTATATTTTAACTCATGTGGCCACAACGACAAACGAACTCATGGGCACTTCGTATGGTGTTTATCGTGCGTCTTCCGTCAACATTTGCTACCTTTAGCGTCTTCTCAAAAACCAGCTTGAACTAAACTTGCTAGAGAGCATCTCGGCATGAAATAGTCAATGCTTTTCATGTTTTTACAAAATGATGTCGATTCACAATAAAATTTGACCACTGTTACTAAACTTTCAAGCATCTTCTTCTAAAAGGCACACAACATAATTTGACTTTTTTTCTTAAAAAGCATCCTAATCTACAATCCTTTAAATTATGCACAAATGATGTCAATACGTTTTCAAAAGGTAGAATAAAAAACCAAAGAATTCTCCTTAAAAAGTTTATCTTTCATCCATGTTTCTTTTACATAAAGCATCCTTGCATCTTTTACAAACTTTTACAAATAAGGCTAATCTTTGATACATAAACATTGAAACAATATCTTCTCTAAGACCAACAAAATCAACAACGACCCGAAAAAGCCGCTTAACAAAATTTACATGTATTAGAGAGCCATCAAACTTGCAGGAATATATATTAACTTTCGACCAATGATGCTGCTCAGCCATACAATATTCCTGTCATTACTATAATATGGAAGCCTTTCAGCAACTTGCTCGCAACAACAGAAACAGAAATGACGAATAATGCTATTTTCAAAGTGGGTGCCATTGCTAAGCATTGAAGCACATAATAAAATAAAATTACTACTCCATAAAAATAAAGTCAACATAATTTGAATAAATTTAACATAAGACATCCTGGCATGATGACCTTTAAAGTTTGTACCAGATGTATCTAAATTTATGAACTTCTCCAGATATATTGCATTAACGCAACGAAACAATTTCAAAATTTGATCATTTACAAAACACACTTCCTGATTGTTTTTTTAAATTTCATTTTCTCATATTTTAGTTTACTTTGTTGAAGCAGTGCACACAAACAAACCTGCATTGGAACTGTTAATTGTGTTCCAGTCAAAACAAAATAATATCCCGTCATCAAGAGAAGGTTTGGTGTACGCAAAATTTCTCAGTGTATTTACATTACAATACAGCAGCTACTAATGTTGAATTATCACAGTGCATTTCAATAAATGTAACGTACATCTTCTACTCCATCAATCTCAAATTCTTGATAACTTTATACTGGTCCGGTATTTCCATGAGGGTTTTGAGAGCAAAAGTCGCCTGTGGATTCTTGGATGTTGACATTACTTCGTAAAAATTGACAAATTGAAAGTTGTCAAATCTCCTTTTTGGCAATAAGTCATCAAATTCGTCCATCATGTCCCACGGGCCGTCACCCACGCCTATCATGATGATGGACAGTGGGTAGTTTGAAGCCATCTCGATGGATTTCCTTGTCTCTTCCTCGTTACTGACTTGGCCGTCGGCAACAATCACCAGAATGTGGTACTGGGAATAATAATACTAGTAATAATAATAATAATAATAATAATAATAATAATAAACTGTTTTCAGCGCTGGATAAAGAAAACGCTCAAAGAATGCAATGTTTAGATTTACTGACCCAGAAATTGATTGATTGATTGATTGATCGATGTATTGATTGAGTGAGAGGAAGAGAGGATAAAAACAAAAGAGAAGAAATGAGAAGGAAGAGGACGAATGTAAGTGACTTACCATGTTACCGGAACGTTTAACAATTTCAAGAGCCTTTTCAATTAAAGGAGCAAAGTTGGTCGGTCCACTTAGCCGTACCTTGGGCGTTATTTTCTCGTATACCTCCAGCACCTCCATAAAACCCCTGCACTCCCCCTGAAAAATCGACTTCCATGAGAAATCTTGTACCTAAAGAGAGTACAATTTCGGTTGGGCACAATGTTTTTTGAACCTTATTCTATACAATAAGTTTAAATGTTTTAGCGCAACCGTGCTTTTGAACCAAAAATAAAAAACCCGCAGAGCGACACATTACACACACATCACGAACGCACGCACGCACACACACACACACACACACATATATATATATATATATATATATATATATATATATATATATATATATATATATATATAAATATATATATATATATATATATATAAACGACCGGGTCAACATATTTTAGAGTAAACCGAAAATTGATCCAGTTGTTTACATTCGTAATCCACTGATAAATGCTTATGAAACACCGATACGGCTAACGACTTAAGCTGTGATAGGCGCCGGACTACCAACGATTTAGAATGATCTTGAATGACTGCTCACTACTTATCAGGAAGGGATCTATTTTCTAAGATAAAGGTAAATGAGACTTGCTTAAAACTATCTGCTCAATAGCAGGAAGCTGTTTGGGATGACCTAGTCATCTACGTCATTGGGATATCATCCTCAAACAGATTAGCGCTATTTAATTAATAACTTTCAGAACATCTTGTTTGCCTTTTGATTAAAAGACAAACCCCATCTTATAGCATGTAGCTATTTATATTTATTTTGTTCTTTTCCTTTAGCTTAGTCCTTTTCATTATATTTGACAGTTTCTTTTTTTCTCTGAGACAAAATGTAAATATGTATTGTCCTTCACGTGTCACGTTTTGTATGTGTTTGTTCCTGTGTATATATTTCATTGTTCCTTGATTAAGACTCTGCCTTAGGCAGAAACGTTTTCTTTTTCCGCGCGCCGATTCCAGCTTTTGTGTCATACGGTAGAAGCAATTTAAATTCCTCGGGTTTAGTTAAGTTAACTATTCAAGCATTTTGACAAGGGCGGCGCCAGCAAAGTCCTAAGTCCAACATGTTTTACATTTTCTTTATTAGCAAGAATCTCTATCATCGCCAGATTGTAAAATTGCGACATGACCAAGCAGTGTGCACTGGTCTAATAACCCAATATAGTGGGCTAATTTGGCTTCACATAGCAAAATAGTGCACAAAAGAAAGTTTCTCCTAAACATGACTGTGTGAAAATACTTTAGCGAATTTCCAGTTCAAAACTTTATTATAAGACGTGAAGGAAATCAGAGTGTTAGATCATTCAATTTGTATGTGTTTTCCAGATTTCAGCTGGTATATCATGGAATTTTGAAGTTATTCTAGTTTCCAGTTACCCTCTCTCACCTTTGATTTGCGAGGGTCAAACAAGAAAAAGACAGAGAATTTTCGTGTGAAAACCCTAGCGACGTCATCAACTGAATGGGAAAACTCAAAATCAAAATTGGCAATCGTGCGTCCTTGATAAACAAAACATATTTAACTTCAATAGAGAAGCAATAGCAAATTAAGGCTGCGAGGGTGTAAATCTAAATAGATTTTTCAGGTAGAAGTTGACCATCGAATTATCACACAATCGTATTTACTTGTTAACAAATACAGCGTACAGTTGCAGATATGAGTCATAGACGGTTACAAAAAGAATCACACAGAGTATTTATTTTATCAACTAAGATCTAGTCATGAACACATTGTTTTATATACAGAAACATGTTTATTTTTAATTTGAAACTCCATTTTCTTTTCTCACGCAGCTAATAGCAATTATTCTCGACGGCTCAGAAGTCGGTGTATGGTGTTCAATTTTAGGTGGGGAAAGTATGATACTACGAAATATAAAAATACAACCTCAGATCTATGGAAAGAGAGGATTAAACCAAGACCCGCAGATGTACAAGGAGAGTGTGATTCACGAACATTGGATTACGAAACTGCTTAGGATATAATGTATAATTAAGATACATATTGAAATTCCATGTCTTTATTGCAACTGACTGTTCATAACATACATGCCTAATAGATGAAAAGAAACCCGTGCTCACATAATTATAAAATTATATATGAAACTTTCGTAATTTTGAAAAGATTGAATGTTGTTATTGTTATCGTCCATGCTTCATTGTTTTTTTTTTTTGTTTTTTTTTTTTTTGTTTTTTTTTTTGGTTATTTTTATTGTTGCTCAATGAACTCGATTGAATAATTACCTCTTCTGGTTTAAGTTTAAATATGCTTTTGTCCTGCGTGATGCTATCTCCAAAGCCAAACGCAGGTATTCCCCCGTCAGGGTCATTATTGAGGGGTTCCAGAACTTCTCCCAAAATGCAGATTACCTGACGGTCGACAAAGAAAAAAAAATAGATTTTTTAAAAATAATGATATAAAATCCTGGTAATAAGTGTATACTTTTTTCCCGACATGGTTTATTATATTTTTATACAGGTCTAAAATCGTACTTTCTTTGCGGAAATGAAATATTTAACAAAGTACAAACAGATCTTAAATCTGAAAATTAATATTAATATTTTCAACATTTGACTATCTTTGAAATTTTTATTTTTCAAGTTTGGATTTAAATAAATTACAGTTTAGTGGCAATTTACGTAGAGTAAGGTATTCGTTTTGATTATGTTTCCATTAAAACAAATCCGCAGAGTTGACACTTGGATATACAGTGTTAGAAAGAAATTGGAAAGATGCGGAGCTATTTCAATGCAGAAAATGGTAACCAGTATTGAAGAATAGAGAGCAATTGTCACTCCACTATTTCAAAGCTAAGTGAATTCCTTTATTTATGAATAAAATATAATTTTGATGCATTCAAATTTAACCTTGTTCAAACTTGCAGTTTCTTTGAGACTGAAATATAATCTAACGGTGTGCAATATGAATACAATATATGTTACTCAGCTCTAATCTAATTGTCAAAACTAAACTAGAGGAAAGACAATGGCACGTCATTGCAAAATATCCGCTTTTTGAAAGGGTTTCGGGGTCAGCTTGAAAGCAACTTATTGAAGTACTACTTTGATTTTTTGCCATTTCAAATACCCACAACCGTGTTTCCCCATGTCCCTATTTCCCCTTTTCTCTTTATTCCTAAACAGTTTTACAGGTATCCAGAACCCAATGTTCATTACATAATATGCAATGTGCCTTCCTGCTGTTACTCCATGTGGAAAGATTGGTATAGAAAACCACACTTTTCACTCTTCAAGGCATATATAGCTAACCAATTCTTTAAAATGCATTCCATGCTAAGAAATTTCAAAGACCTTTGATTTCATGTCCTTGATGGTGGGCAATGGTGATGTCCCATTTGACCCCTTATCCAATGGCCTCTGTGGCCATAACGGTGTTAGGCCATGAAATGTGATGTCCCATTCAACCCATCTGAAACATGCCCTCTTGGATCATAAAAGTATTATGACATTCAATAGTGATATAACATTTGACCCCCTTTCTCACCGCCTCTAGGGTCATAAGGGCATTTCATGGCTTCTGGGGCTATTAAGGCGTTATGACATGTAATGGTGATGTCCCATTTTATCCCCTATTCCAGGGCTTCTGAGGCCATAATGGTGTTATGACATGAAATGGCGATGTCCAATTTGACCCCCTATTGCATGGCCTCAGGATCATAAAGATGATATGTTTGGGGCCATAAGGGTGTCATGACATGCAGTGGTGATGTCACATTTGATCCCCTATTGCATGGTCTCTGGGTCATAACGATGTTATGTCTGGGGCCATAAGGGTGTCATGACATGCAATGGTGATGTCCCATTAGACCTCATATTCTAATTTTTCCAATGGTTGTGTCCCATTCGACCCCATATCTCAATGCCTCTGGGGCATAACATAGTGATGTCCCGTTCAACCCCCAATTCCATGGCCTCTGGGGCCAAAATGGTGCTAAGCCATATATGATATAGTTTGTCGTCTTATTGGTCAATACGGGATTGGATGCGAGATAACTAACTCATATAAGTCATTTCCCTTGTTTAATGGATATATTTCCAAACATTTTGGAATATTGCAGAGTTTGTTTTGTTACTTAGATCTACGTGACTTTTCATAATTTATCGAACGTTATGTAAGGAGGAATCTGAAGGATAGAATGAAAGAGCTGGGATCCTTGAGTATTAAATAAGGGGCAGTACAACAATCATATTCAACATCTGCATCACCATAACCATATGGGAACATCGGAGAAATAATTAAGTTCAGTCAGTTGGTTAGCTTATGACTAGACCACATGCCTGTTTAAGTTTAGTGTGTAGGATATAAAGGTGATGTTTGCTAATAAGATACTGCAGTGGTGGACCAGGAGTTAGATTATACTCATTTATGTTAATACAGGTAAAACGTTGAACACCGTCAGAGAGAGAGAGAGAGACACAGAGATACCCAAGGCACAATCGTAGAAAATGTAAAGTACGTTTAGTTGGGATAGGTGTGATGCATAATTACGTAGTCGATAATTTGATGTGTCATGGCTCTTTGTGGAAGGAAATCGAATAAATAATTCGGTACTTGATTTTTTATAATCTAATACACTATGTGTAATCTTTTTTCTTCTTCTCTGAAAAGAGTTTTCAAACCAGTTTCCGCATAAAGAGAGCCTCTTGAACAATAAATGGGTAGACCCTTAAAAATGCGTGCAGCTTCCGTTTTATTTTGTTTCAATCTTTCCGAGTCTTCGTTTAAGTAATTTATCCAGACTTCAAGAGCATATTCTAAACTTAGGCGTATAAATAGTATATATATAGCTTGTATACAGTTCTTCTATGGACAGATCGTTTCGACGCGCAATGTATATATATATATATATATATATATATATATATATATATATATATATATATATATATATATATATATATATATATCTGCTGAATACTCTTACTAACATGATTATTCATTTGGCGTAAGCTGATTTCTTACGTGTCTCTGATTTTAACACAAAGTAAAATTATATTTTTAAAAGAGAATTTGCAAAGGGACGAAGCAATTTTCCTGTCTGTAATTAATAAAATCTCAGTTTTAGAAGGATCAAAAGTAAAAAGCCAGTCTTTTGCCCATGCATTCAAGTAGATTGTTACCAATGCTTTGTACATATCAAGAGAATCATCAGTTTCAAGAGAATCATCATCTGCAAATGAAATTGCATTACAAGCGAGTTCATATTGTCTGACACACACACACACACACACACACATATATATATATATATATATATATATATATATATATATATATATACATATAAGAACAAGTAAAGGACTTAACACGGACCTTTATGGCATTTACGGTTAATTGCTAACGAATTTCGAAAAAAGACCTTGGAAATGATATATTAAAGAGCTTTCAATTCATAATGTGATATATACATAAAGTAATGTGTCAGATATTTGAAAAGATGTTGTGTTTACAAGAAACATTACGGAACTATGTCCGTGTGGACTGACATTGAGATGATACTAACATACCCACATTTTCAAAAACTCTGGTTTAAAAGTAAGCATATTGTTATCGACTGATGTGTATTTGTTACCTATACAGTTTTATAAATGTAGATATAAAATCACTCACTACAGAATAGATGTATGTTATCATAAAGTTTGGAGACGTATAAAGACGGTATATTCTAATCTAAGGTATACGTGTTATACTTTGTCCTACTGACCTCTTGGTATGGGTTCAAGCTTCCAAGATCATGCAAGCTCTTCCCGCCGAATGTATGTTTTCCCTGGCTCCGGTTGCTCATAGTATAATCAATTCCTATGAAAATATAAAAACGAAATACATATATAAACTGCTTAGAGCAATACACACTAGACATTAGGCACGTCTTAGGCAAGTTAATATAGGTTTATAATACAATATATGTTTTACTACTTGTTTTCTCTTAACATCTCTTGCTATCTCGTCACGAAAATAATAGCAATGCCTGAACTTTGTTCTAACAAACGTTAATGGCCTTTAACGCATTTTACTTTTTATCAAGCCGCCTTTTTAATACAAAGTATTATTAAATATTATTTGATTTATTAGGAACAAACGATGATGAAATTCTTATTAGAAGACATCCACTTTGAACATTTTATATGTCTATGGACAAATGTATATGAGAAAAAAAGAAATATTTCTGAGTCGACTGAAGACACTACAGGAAGGAGAGTAGACAAAAGATAACTACTTTTGACACAATGCATTATGTATCTAATTGCTTATCATCCGTCTTCGTATAAGTTATGTTATATTACGACCTCGTGCTCGCATCCACGACTAAACAGCTATGTAATGATCAAATTCCCTACTGGTGTCAAGAATCCTGAGATAAATTTTGATTTAATTGTATGAGGACTTTTATTCTACAACATCCAATTCTCAGAGATATATTTAAGATAGAAAACTACTTAAAAATGATTTCCAGAAACTGCTTCATTTAAATAAGTTGCATGTTGGTTAACAGTTTAAAAGTGAAATTAAATCAGAAGATGTATTCGGGACTTATATGTGTCGTTGCTTTTAACACCATTTATATATGATCTAGAGATTATAAATGATCCTCACACCCAGCTCAAATTTCCGACATCTGATTAGCTGATGTCAATTTGTTAACTAACCAGATGTCAGATTTTAGTTCAATGTGATTTTGAGTGTGAGAATTGTTTCAACATTTTGGGTCTGAAACCCAAATTGAAATTGTCATAGGCTTCAGTATTATATTACTGACGTTGTATGTTAAATATAGCGTTTCAATAGTCCACAAACAACACAATGCCGTCTTTTTATTATTTAAACCTATTTGTTTTGTTCTTTGATTGATGTTATTAGTTACATATTAGTTTATTTTGGTGTACAGACTGTTGGGACCTTCTTGAAACCCATACATACTGAGACATCGGCGAAGGGTGTAGATGTTTCAAGACGGTCATATTATTCCGTACACCAAGTAAACTAACATGCAATGTAATACTTTAACTCTTTAAAATTACATCGTTAGTTTGCGTAGCGAATCTCTTAGCTGCCATTCTTGGCAATGCAAATAATTACAAACAGGGAACTGATATAACAGTTGCTTTCTTTAAGTCAAACAAATGTTCCAGCTGAACAATTGATGGTTCAGCATTGTTCAACTGAAATTGCGCTTTGTCCTGCAGAAGAATAAACCACACATCAACTCTTTGCTATATATATATCATAAAATCATATAATATATTTGCATAATTATATAAATTTATTTTTATTTTAGAAGCGGAGGTTGTTCGACATTTTGCTTTATTCAGGTGTGTATTGCCAGTCGTTATGTGACTTTCTTCCAAAAAGTTGTTTTGATTACACAACATGCATATACCTGTAATTATTTTCTGCTACCAAAACCATGCAAAACCTGCTTTAGATTATTATCCAAGAAGCTGTTTTCAACACGCCACAAATATTCTTTACCCGATCACATGTAATGTCGTTTAGTAATTTTTAAATAAAAGACAGATACTCAATTATTATGTTATTGCATAACCATTCTTTTCACCAGAACTGTAGCCCAGAGAGATTGCATACTTTTCAAGCACTACTACAAAAGGAGTGTATTTAACTATGGGACGGTGTACCAGTTCACGTTCTCTCGCCTAGATCAAATGACGGTGTTCGGATAGGTGCCAAAGTAATGTCAGGGAAAAATATGGGAATACATCAAGGGTACTTTCAGAGCACGGAAATGCCGCGTCGTGGATATGTAGAGCATATATTATTGATTATTCAAATACTAAAAATGCGCACATTGGCTCTCAGTTTCATAGTTGTGTGAGAATTTAAATCCAGAAGGCATTTTCTAGATCTCTTATTTTCCTTGATAAACAGCGATTGTTTTGTAAAAAGAAAAATAGAACAACAACAACGTATCTAAGTAGTGAGAGGCAAGCAGATGGACAGACATAGGACATGCAGGTTATTAGGAAGGAAACCGTATATATATATATATATATATATATATATATATATATATATATATATATATATATATATATATATATATATATATATATATATATATTTATGTTCTGAGATATAGATATAGAGTTAAGTTCAACCGAAAATCAGTCTGCATGATTCTAGGCCCTCTGCTTTTATGCCAGCCCGCACTCCGTCAAGTGAAGTAAATCTGTCTTCAATAACACTAAATTCTGCATTTTTGTCCTCGCTTTCTGCTCTTCTGGAAGCATTGAATGCAGCTTTGTTGCCCTCCAAACTAAGAGTGGTTGAAGCCATGTACTCCTCGTCTTGTTTGTCAGATGAAACCGATAAGGTGCTGTCTCTGGATCTGAAAGATTCTGACACTTTCAATTTGCAATAAATGGTAGCACATCCTTATATATGTTATCAATAGTCCTCCACCCACACCCCACCTCATTTCGTCACCTCTCCTCCATCACTCCTCCGTCCGATAAGGTTGCAATACAGAGCCTAAAACGTCATTCATACCTAGAGTGCGCACACCATATGATAGTATATTGTTTGTTATGAAGGAATTTTCTTCTGGAAGGACACAGGAATGTTCTCATACTCGACATCAAATATTATTTCACTGATATTACCGTTGTTACATATTCGAGATGCGGTGGATTAGTGGCAGAAAACCGGACTCGAAACCCCAAGGTCGCTGGTTCGAATCCCACCCTGATCAGCCAAGGTAGACTGTCAAGGTGTGTCCTAGGTAAGGCAGTTATCTCCCATCGCCTCGGTACTAAAGAGTCATTGGTATGTTGATGTGCACTTATAAACCAACCAGCCTATAACTGTGCATACTGTCCTTTCAAAAATATAGTATTCAAGTTGAAAACGAATGCGGTCAGTGTCGCCAATGAGATGAAAGCAGCAAAGTGTTATAACCGTGTCCGATACGTAAATGACAGTTGACTAACTTTGTTGCAAATTTTATAAGAATTTCATGATAATAACATTTCTAAACAATAGAAGGAAAATGAAGTGTTTGCCATTTTAGTTGTATTTTTGATAAATATGTCAGAGACCAGAGGATTGATGCACATGATCCCCGCCACCGTAAAAACTGTTTATCGCGAATTAACAGTTAGTACAGAGTAGTTATCGGTGTTTTTTGGTTTTATTGCAAACCAGTAAATGAAATCTACGAACTTTATAATTTATTTTAAACACTTCTCTGTATCGAGGTGTAAACTCTCCGATCCGTAAAACCATAGTGGCCAGTGTAACAATTATTTAGTTATTGTTCCACTCGTATGGTACTGGTGCCAGTAACAACAGTTGTTCGAGTCACGAATTGGTAAGCTCAAGGGTAAAGTTTCATCTTCCACATTTTTGGGGGGTCTATTATTTTATTGTTTTGTCAGTGTTTTCTGTGTTAAGTATTTGTAACAAACTATTGCATGAGTTAGGAATTTTAATGTTTAATCCAGACTCAATTATAGTTGTAATGTTGCTTTAATTACTTGCTAAAATCTTTCCACATGTTAAATAAATTAACTGCAATTACATATGAACTTAATTTTGTTTGTACCCAGGGTCTACAGAGTACTGTTGAATAAATAATCCATGTAGTAAATACTACAATGTATTGCCTTATCTTTTCTTGTTATATATATGTAATCTCACTAAGTAGCCGAGACGTTTTAGCACTGGGTGATAAATCAAAAAGAATAAAACATTATTTGAAGTGTCTCGATAAAAAGACAAAACCATTGTACAGAATTCTCGGAAAGTAAAAGAAAAAGGCGTACAGTTTAAAACTGTTTGCTGAATTTTTTTTATTTTTTGAGCTTTCTGTGCTGACTATGTTCACCTGAGTTTTATATGCGCCACTTTTCATTTTGGCAACTTTCAATAGTGGAGTTAGTCCATGTTCTGCACCTGTCGGGTATACATATTATCCAGATTTATAGCTATTGCTGTAGTTTTGGCTTACAGAAAATCACGCGAGTGCAAGTGAACCAGCACGTATTTACTAGGAAACAAAGGTTTCCAAACATAAGTAAGAACTGGGTTATAACAACAAAGTTGATACTATTAATCTTAAAATTTGATTTACCAAGCAGCTATCTTTTGTTTTTGACACGCTGACTTGACATCAAATTGCAGCTTTCTAAACAAATGCGCATGAACGAAAAACTAAGGCACCTATGCATTAAACCGAGCAATATTCCCCGTCCATGTAAAGGTTAGAAACTAAATTCTGCGTGGTCTACATGTTAATGAAAATAAAAAAGAAAAAAAGAAATAAACATGAACAGAAATCCAGGGGTAAATAGTCGATACCTGCCACGCTAGTACTTGATCGTAAGACAAAATGTTAGCGACGAGGTCAAACTTGATATAAAACAGATTTTATAATGTCCTTTAAATTTATTGATTGCATGCCTATCATATATGGAGACGAGTTTAAGACATGGTATAAATCAACTGCGCTGATATGCAACACGTTTGTTTTTCTAAGGTAGGTAAACCTATCACTATCCTAGAAGCAAATACTTGTATTTAAAATCCTAAAGGAAAAGAACGATGTACAGATATAGACATGTAAATTACATGTTTTAGACTCAAGTTCCTATGACAGAAGATGACTTATCTTGTATACACCCGCACACACATATGTATCTATGTATATATATATATATGGGTAGCAATGCCAAAATACCGTAATTTTCTGGCCATCTCTTTCACATGGTGATTCATGTAAATAAAACGAATTAATTCCCGATTTAAAATTTAGGTCCGTGTGCATTTGCAGAATGATCCTTGAAGTCGGTGATGTTAGCTAGTGTAACGTATTTTAGAGATTGAATAAATTATGTCAGTGACGGTTTTCCAAAGGAATATAAATTCATAATTTAGCAATAAGTCAAACTTTAGTGATTTTAAAAAAGAATTAAGAAAAATGGAGACAATATGAAACAAAAAGCTAGTTATTAATGGATAATCACTAAAGTTAAAACGAAGGTAGACCATGTTCACTAGATTATCACAGCAAAATATGGCGACTACTTCGAGAATTCTAGCGCCATCCTAGCTAACCATATATTTGTATATATTTGTGACTGTCTTTCTGTCTCTTTTTAGAACTTTATATATACATACATATATATATGTATATATACATACATATTTGTCTTTCTGCTTTTTTAAGTATATTCTTTGCGTTTTCGAATGAAACCAATGAATCTTCGAACACTAGAAAGGTGAGACATACTATTTTATGCTTTTACAAATTATAAGAATGCAAACTTGCTAAGAGGTGGTTTTTTAAAATTGTAAATGTAATACAGAACATAACAGAAAATCTCCCGCTGTGAGATATAACATCCTTGATCTAGATCTCAGAGACACGCGAGATTATGGTTAAACGAGAGAAAGATTTTTTTTTTCTTCTTCAGATTTAAATCTAGTTATTTTGTGGTGGTATATTTTTGTGTGATTTTGCAAATCTCTCTCCCCCCATCTCTCTCTCTCTCTCTCTCTCTCTCTCTCTCTCAATCGTCAGTTGTCTTCCTTTCTAGACTCTCTTCCGATGATATATAGTGAAATCTGCGTATGGAGGAAAATTAAAGAATTGGAAGACTTTGTCCTTAATGGACATGTATCCTTTAAATTGAGGAGATAACTTCACATAATTTACATATTTGTAAACAATACTGACAAACTTTTAAAAACAAATGCATTTTAAGGTTTTAAGAAGAAACGTAAGTATTAATTTTTGAGCCAAGACTCAGTTTGTAGTAGACGAGTAAACATGCAAGGTGACGATTTTCTGCGAAAAAGTTTGTTAAAAGTATTTATTAATGTTAAATATTTTAATATCTAATAAGAATGTACATGGAGATTAAAGAAGTATCTTGTGTCCATCTTAAACAGGCGTTTCTTATGTAAGGGTCTTTTGAACTACCCATACATTGCTTCTCTAGATGACACGTGTGTACACTACTGACCTTTGGATTTCCTGTTTCAGAAATTTTGCACATGAGGAAAGCCTTTTGAAATAGAGAAGTAGTGTAAAAACCGCATGATTGACTCACGCCAATTGGTGACAGACAGGAATAATGGGTGAGTTCCATTCTTGAGCGATTTGTTTAGCGTTTTCTAAAATTGTCCTATATCAGCATTTTTTCATATTTAGAAATGTCTTTTTTTTAGCTCAGAATTCAATGCTTATAGAAAAGAGTCACTATTGAAAAAGTATTTAAAAAAATTATTGACACACCCTTTTGAACCACGAACATTTCCTCTTTTCATCCTTTAAAATGTAGGAAAGCACCGAGTGCAGTATTTCTCTCTATCCAGTGTGCTGACCCACCAGGATCTGAAACAAAGTTACTTCAAAGTATGTATATACTTCGATATAGCAGTTATCAAATACATATTATTGTGTCTCTTCTAAATTGAAACAAATTGAAACTTTGCGAACTCTCTAATTTGAAAAAAGAATTATGAAAAATGATTTCAATTTGGAATGTAATAATTTTGAAATGAATGTATTGCGTCTAAAAGGTAAAGTTTGTCGTGATTAGAAATTAGATTTTCTCTTTTTCCAAAATTGGCTTGAGGACAATTCTTTCTTAAAAATATTTGTATAATCTGTTATTTTCGGTGAATGTGGATTGTATCGACTTTTCGCGCGCACTAAATCTTTTATTACGGTATTGTACATTCGTTCTTCTTACGAGATTTGGAATATACAAAATACATTGCATGCATTTGTTGTCTTGACTGAGAAGCATTATGCGAGAATTATGTCTCACTTTTTCGACGGTGCTGTTGATTTTAAGCATCTACGTGAGGGTTTTGCATTTAGCTCCATTTCTCAGAAACTGCAGCGTGTGAATTTGAAAGTTGATGATTGCATTCATCTCAACTCATCACGAGTAAATATAGTTTACAACGAGTTACTTTCAAAATAGCAGTAAGCCTCGGATCAGGATTTGGAATCATGGAGTGACAGAGAAGGGAAATCAAACTTGCAAGGAATACTGCATTCTTGCTAACAAGAATGGCAACTTGGCGTTAGTGGTCGTTTTGAACCTATAGTGCCATGCTGAATTAAATTGTCACCACTGACGTACCTTGACAGATGTCCAATTAAACACAAACACACATTTTTGTGTAGTTAAATACGTTTTAAGGAAACAATTGTAAAACAAGCAACTGGCAGTCTAGTCGGTGCAGAGAAACCAGTGGCCACTCACAGACATCTGAGGTTCTGGATGTTATTCTCTGTATCATCAATTCTCTCGCCGGTGAATCTTTTACAGAACAGAACAGGACACAACAGGAAGTTTATTTAGTACAGTATACCTCTAGCTCATGATAAAATATACACTATGCAAAATAAAATTTTAATTTACAGGGTGCCGTGTGTTGAATGTACATATATTTATATGTTCTTCTGTAACTAAGTTGCTAATTGAAAAGCATCGTATATAAAGCTTGAAAAATCGACATCACACCTGAGTGGACATCAGGCAAATTACTTTCTTCTACCAAATAAATACTATACTAAAGTTTACAGAGAAATGTCTTCCTTAGATTGGTACGTGTTTGACAAATAAATACAAAATTATATTTATTTTCTATTCATGTAGCATTGGATGTCAAACATAATTTATATAAGTTTTGATCCTGGTCTATTTTCATACAGTTTTCCTCCCGATCATTAAGTCATGCTTGGAACACCTAAATATTGCTGATTCTTTTCCAAAACTAAAGGGCAAGCCTAGGATAAAATATCTCCGTTTCTTTTAATGACTTATACTGACAGCAATACAAATCTAAATGAATCTGTCAACCTTTGACATACTTCATCAACCACACTAACATATCTACATATTTTGACTCAGTAACATATTAGGATCTAATGTGTCTTGGAAGAAAGATGATCTCTTACATCAAGTCGAATACTTTGCACAATATACTGTTCCTTTGTCTCATTTTTTCTTCCTAATGCTCATATACCTTGATATCGCTTCACTTATATTTACCAGCTAAAACAGATACATTACATACGCAGTACTCACATGTTTTGTTAAATAAATATAACTGCAAAATTCTTACCTATGTATCCTGACACTATATCCTAGACCTGCAATAGTGTTGTATGTCGTGTTCTGGGACGTTTAAGAGCTCATAGCTTGGTAGTTCAATAATAAATTATGACCTTATTTAATGTATGTGGTGTGCAATACAACTTGTTGTGCAACGTTGCCGTATACCTGTAATTAACGCCCGACTCTACTAGAAAATCACAAGGAAAAGAGGGTCGACGAGTAATTTCTTGCTAACCTATTATTGTTTATGGGTGTCATTAACAGCTTTATATGATTAGACATGGAGTAAAAGTTTTAGTACTTGAGGTTTGGGTAAGTTGTATCCTACAGTATCTCCATTATTATTAGCAAAAGTGTCACCAGCATATATCTGCCTATGGTAGGCTATGTGGAGCATCAGTCGTTTCCATACATGGTTTGTGCCAGTTGGGTTCCAGATTAAGTTTAAGGTCGTAGTTGTCTCGGGTGTCTATCTATGTAGGAATAACTCTGCATGGGCACCTGTTTTCAGTTCTCGAATTAAGCAATTTAGCTGGAAAACGTTTCGTTTATGGTCCACTTTTATATTGATGTTTTTGTTAACTTTTTTGTGTCTCGTTTGGTAAACCTTTCCTACTGTGATTTCCACTATTTAGTTTGATGTTGATCGGTAATTGGGTTGATAATGCAGAGTTTTACTGATTTCCTCTAATTGTTGAAGGATGTGCTGGTCTGAAAATAAATGGCTGAAATAACACCAGGAAACGTTTGTCATGGACATATTCTATTGACACAGTTTTTTCATCTTCTTTGGAGCATACAAGTATATTCATGTTTATGATTGCTTTGTAATATATTGTAGTGATGTGGATTATCAGCCGACTCAGTGTATGTAAGCGTGTAGACAATACTGTTTAGTGAATCCTAAGCACTAATAAACCAAATAAAAGCAATCATATAAAAATACTTTATAATATTCTTAAATGATGGAAATATATTTTTCATATTTTTTTATTGTTATATTTCACATGTGACAAATATATCCTTATATTTTCATATGTGAAAATATAAAACACAGCAATTATTTTTTGCCAACGATATTTGACTCGATCCCGTTCGCTTTTCCATGAAGTTATGCCTCCTATACTAATTTTTCAAGTTTTTAAAACCCGGTATGCTGCATAGCTCAGTCGGACTTGTTTTGCCGTCAGATAAGGTAAAATACTTTATCAAATAATAGCACTGTAATTTATTGCAAAAGAACAATTCATCACAAACCTGTAATTCTATTAAATCAATGATATTTATCTGTTCAGCCTGTGAATACATTTGACACTGAGCGGAACTTAATAGGGAAGGTACTGAAGACAAAGTTTATTCATCCAAGGTTTCGAATTAATTGCAAGTTTGGTATACAATTAAAACAAATCCAAATATTTCCCTGCGTAACTACCGGGTATATTTCATCCTATATTAGTACACAAGGCGAAATATATTTAATTCGTTAAAATATAACTTTTATATCACAGTATAAAGGTGTCCTGTATTAACGTAGGAAACGAAAATATCCTCGATGTATCTCGATAACCATTCATTGCTCCTGTTTTCCATGTTTTATCTGTCTTTTTTTCGAGACTCAGTACTCGTAATATTTTAATAGCATAGACCCATTTCGTAGTTATGTTCTTTTTTAGTAATTCTTAAAGAGTGGAAGTTACAAATTTCATTGAATCATATAATTCACGCGTGTACATGGCAGTCAACTTCAAAAGAAGATCTAATGATATGCACACATCAACATATTCAAACAATTTTAATTTACAATTTTAATGTTATTGACTGGCAAATGTAGCATTTTAAGAAGACTTGCATATTGTTTGCTCAACAGTGCAAAACGTAGGTAACAACCTAACGAAAAATGTTACTTTAACACGGTCGTTAGTTACCAGAACGTAACTGTTCGATGTGTAAACTTGAAATGACCCGGATAACTTTGAGTTACTAAATAACTATGCATGAAAAGGAGACTGCATGAGAACATATGATGTGGAGAAAATTTGGTTCATCTTTGTAAACGAATAAATACTCTGAGCGACATTTAAATACTGACGAATAAAATATGTAAATTCAATCGACTTTGTCGATACATAATATTTTATTTAACCGCATCGGGGTTATCTTCCATTCCCTTGGTTTGCATCTGGGTTTCTCCACGAGAATTAAAGCAGTGAATAGGAGCAAAGAATACACGGTTTCTGTATATTTGTATATATTCTAAAAAAATTAATCAATTAATAAATAATTGAATAAATAATAACATTGTCTCTCTGTTTTCATATGCATGAATTATAACCACCGACATTTGATGGATATCAAGGAAATCTCAATCCAGATTCTCGAGAGGGTGTGTAACCTAGAATTGGAGATAATAAAAAATGTGTATCTCGAAGTGTAGAGATAAGAAAATTTATTTATTGCAAGGTTTGCAGATAACAAGGTTCACCTCGTGAGGTGAATGTCCTTATCATCTACAAATATTAGCCAGTTGGGATTCAGATTATGTTCTAGGTCACAGTTATTATGGGTGCCTGTCTACGTTTTCAGTTGTCAAAGTAAACAATCTAGTGGAGAAAAGTTACGTTTTATTGTTCACTTTAATGTTGTGTTTTTTTTCTTCAATTATTTGGATCTAGTTTGATAAATCTTTACTACTGTCATTTCTACTATTTCGTTTGGTGTTGATTTGTTATGGGGTTGATAATGTAGAGTTTTACCGACTTGCACACGCTGTTAAAGGTTGGACGGGTCTGAACAAAAATGGATGAAATACATCAGAAAACTTTTGGAATGCAAATACTTTATTTACACAGTTTTTCCATCCTCTTACTCGCACAGAAGTATATGCATGTTGGTGACTGCTTTTGGAATGCATTGTAGTTTGTGGATTTTCATCTGACATGTTGCATGTAAGCGCGTGGACTTTCCTAAGTACTGTTTAGTATTTCCATAATATTAATAAACGAAAGGAAACCAATCAAATAAAAATACTTCATTATATACTTAAATGCAAATTATTGGTGAAATATTTTCATATTTTTTTCTTCATTTTTATACTTCCCATGTGAAAAATATATCCTTATATTTTCACATGTAAATTTACAAGATTTCCAATCATACCATACCACGCTTAATTGTGCGTGCCTTTAGAAGTTATACTTTCAAGACAAACGGATAGTTTGTAAACTAGATTAATACATATAAATTGCTTTACCTTTTAGACATGGAAATTATTTGTGGAGACCATTTTTGATTCGCAGCCGTTGGCATCTCCTGGTATGCCCCCTGTACTAATCTGTCAGCAGTTATTAAACCTCAGAGTGCTGCATCATTCAATATATATATATATATATATATATATATATATATATATATATATATATATATATATATATATATATATATTCCTGTCTATATGCCGGGTAAATTTCATCGTGTGACATAATATCACAATGCTCCCACCCCAACGATATATATATATATATATATAACTCGTTAAAATATCACTCCTTATACCACAATAAGAAATATACCCGTTATTAACGTGGGAAATGAAAACATCATCTATGTACTTGGATAACCAAGCAATCTCCTAGAATGAAGGTACTGAATGTACTCCGATGGATGATGAAGAATGCAAGCCACATTGATCTCAAATTTCTCCCCTAGTTGTCCCTATCTCTTTTTGAGACTCAGTACTCGCAATATTTTAATAACATAGATCCATTTCGAATTAATGTTCTTTTTTAATAATTCTTAGAGCTGAATTTACATATTGCATTGGATAAAAAAATTCACATATTACATGGTAGTCAGCATCAAAGGAAAGTCTGATGAAATGTATACATCAGCATATAAAACGATTTTAATTGACAACTTCAATGTTTCCTCTCTCAGTGACTGGAAAATATTGCATTTTAAGACAATTTGCATATTTTTCCACAGTGCAAAATGTAGTAACAACTTGAAGAAAACATGTTTCTTTAATACGATCAATAGTTACCTGAAATAGCGGTTCTGTGTTTAAACTTGGAATGACCCAGTAACATTGATTTGCTGAATTAATGTACATGAAAGGGAGACAACATGACAAAGTCTCGTGTGGAGAAAAGGACTATATTGAATAAGGGTCATTTCCGTCCCACTCCAATTTTTTTGTGCATGATGTATATAAAAGTATGACGTGGTTTGATTTAATTGTTGACGTAATTTTTGTGTGCACGTGCTGGTTGCCATGGAAACCGTATGTTAAGAAGATATTAAAGAAGAGATGTCATTTATTTTCATCCTTTCCGTGCATTTCTCGTAGATACTGTCTATCCATAAACTATTCACTAAATTTTAAGTGACATTATGTATATTTATTATTTTTTGGTACAAAGTTTTATTTAAAAATGACAAGAAATAAAACCCTAGTAATCCATGATTAATAAATTTAACTTAAAAGCCAACATGAAACTGGTTTAAATTATGTTGCTGTTACGACTCTATGGTCTAAGATAAATGTAACAGAAAGAAAGTGAAACCAACAAATCAAGTAAAAATTAAGAAGTAATTTATTTCTAGATAATTAAAATGAAAATCAAAAGACACTTACAGTAACGTGAATTAAAATCCAAATATTCCAATAATCCTAACTGTCCTAATCATAGGTCCTAAAAATGTTCTGAATGAATTTCAGTATCCTTGAATATACTGATGTTTCAGTAGTTGTTAATGTCCTGATGTATCAACAGTCTTTAATGTGCTGATGTGCTAGTATTTTTTAATGTGCTGATGTGCCAAAATAAAATACTTCAGAATATCTTTGAATAAGTTCACACAAATCCCCAAATCATCAATTCAAAATCCAAAATGTCTGAGCACTTTTATAATTTTATGAATATTTTAAATAATTCCTCTCTCTGAATTTGGAATGAATTTTTACAAATGTAATGACTCTTTAAAGACTGATGTTAAGGTCGAAGCTAAAAACTCTTCACTAAACATGGTATATATAAAGACAGGTCTCATGACAGAATGTTCTAGAAAATTATATGGTGTATGTGATTTTTAACACATAATTCTAAAGGAAATTCTAGTTTTATCTGTAAATAAAATCAACCTTGACGTCAAGTTAAATCAACAACTTGATTACCAAAACCGTCCTTGAACTCAAATAATAAGTAAACAACCTAATTCAAGGACAATAGCTAAACATGTAAACCTGATATATAACATTAAGGTTTGAGCAAATATTAAAGTCAAGAAACATTTATAATTTCCTGAAGTATTTATAATATTATATAAACATCATACATAACAGTTGCAAAAATAAGACAGTCGCTGATAAAATAAAAATCTCTGTGTTTGAAACATTGTTTCAAATTGTCTGCTGATATGATTGATTATGAAGCCTTTCTAGAGGCTTCTAAGTTCTCGTATTCATCGAAAATATTGATGTTTATCCTGAAAATGAAAGATGTTCTTTTGACAATATTTTTCCTCGATATCGTGGCAACACGTGTGCTTACACACACACGCACATACACACACACACACACACAGATTTGGACTTGTAATCCAAATGTCACAGGTTTGATACCCACCCAGGCTAGCCGCTGTCGGCTGCCTTGGTATGTTTTTTACGAAAGACACGTGTTTGCATAAAATATAATAATACATATACCTGACACCTATATAATAATTTAATTTGTTGTGTATCAACAATATTATATCATACAATGAGTGTTTTCTTCTTTGTTGAATAAATCAGGCGGTAATATGCAATATATGTTTTCAACAATAAAAGTGACATATGAAGAACACTTTGTTATTCGTAACATCAATTCTTCTCCGTGCATGTAAGGCTTTGTACATATAGTATGGTTAAAAATAATAAAAGAGTCATAACGTATTATGGTAAATATCCCTTAACTTTGCATACTCTTTTGAATTGAAAGAAGCATCGAAGACGTATTATACTCTACACAGTGTTTCTGAGGTGACATCTCCAAATCTTTCTTTAAACTTGTGCATTCACTGTTACTGTATATGCAAACAGGTGTCCTCAGAATCTGTAAACGTATCTTTTAATGTAATCTCCGACACGCAAAGGGTCCGACCATTTAATTTTCGGGCCGGGAGGGGACTGGATTCAGTTCAGAATTATTACTTCTGGGTCAGTACCCACGAATGTATTTCCAGTCTATTTTTATAGTATTTTTTTCTCTTCTTTTATTGGCGACCCATGACTTATATTTATGCATTCCTAATATTATTGATTTAAATGAAATAGTTCATTCGTTAGAATATGAGCTTTATGATGTGTATTTCTGTGTGTATTTCGGCGACAGTGCACAGTGAGTAATCTGGCATCTAACAGTGCCTGGAAGTGTTTTGTTTACAGTTCAGCCTCTCAAAAAATGCCCGTTAACCTATGACAAGAACGTCATCGTGAGTGCAGCATTGAAGATACTTTAGATTAACATATGACTTGTTACGAGTTAGACACACTAGAAAGTTCAGTAGTGACAAACAAATGTAGACGCTATATAGGGAAAATAAGTGTAACGTGAGTCCTGTCAGTGTGTTAACCTTAACACTTCAAATTGGAATGGCATGTTTATTGTTAGAGTTAAATACATCAGTTATTTGACATTTTATGTATACTGACTTTAAAACCAGAACTGTCAAATTAAATTTTTTTTTTAAACTTAAATTAACATTATTTTCATACTTAAATTTTATATATTTTGTAAAAATGCACTCATATAATCTCTGTGATGGTGATACTCATTATTATCAGCATGTATGCATTACTGCATCATATACAAGTCCTAATGGTGGAATGTTTCAAATTCTGTCTTAGAAAATATATATAAAAGTCAGAGTGATGTCTTTCATCAAAACACATGAATACATCTTTCTAGTTGATATTGTGCATGCAGATCATTGACACTATTTAGTATAGGTCCAACCAGTTAATTTATGATAGTGTGGTATATTTGTAACACATATCTATTTATGTAGCTTACACTAATTGTTTATACACATAGTTACATGGTACCAAATAAGAGGATGGATATAAAGAATGTAGTACAGCCTGATCAGTCTCACCTACGCCATTTTAAACTGTTAGAAAGTGAAACATGTAAAAAGAAAAATAGGTCAAAATGATAAAATGAAGCAAAATGAAGTACATCTAACACAAAATGGGTTCCTTTTTATTGTTAAATTTGCTTGAGAGATTGATGGACAGAGTGCGGCATTGTAGCATAAGCTGATATCACATTCTAATGAACCGCTGTACTCAATAATTGTTAAGTAACACTCTTTAGAATTTACCGGAAATGTTCAAACTTATCATATTGAATTAACTTTGTGCAATTGATCCAAACAAGACCATGGTTACATACCCCACATGAGCAAAATGTTAATCCTTGTTTATGTTTTTAATCAGAATTGCAGATTTAGTTGATGATATAGGATCTTAATTGTACATATACTTAATCTGTCAGGCACATACTTGAGTATATGCACTTGAAATATGTACAAATATTATTTCCATAATGAATTAGCTAAATTATGGAAATACCTTTTTATTGAGTATTTTGACAGAGTGGGGCATTGAAGCACACGCTGATATCACATTCTAACGAACTATTCTACTTAATAACTGTTAACTCTTAAAATACATCAGAAATGTTCAAATAGATCATTTGGACTAAATATGTACAATTGATCCTAATAAGTGCATGGCTACATATCCCACATGAACAAAAACGTTCATTCTTGTTAAACACTTTGGAAATTAGAATTTCACATTTAGTTCATGATATAGGATCTACATTTACAAATTGTTCATCTCTCATGCATATAATTAGCTGTATGCACTTGAAATATCCCAAACTATTATTTCCATGAAGAATTAGCATACTTATGCTGATATCTTTTATTTTAGTACCTTCCCTCCAACCTCCTTGTTTTCCTGTACTAATTGTTGCGCAAATGATCAAATCGAACTGTCCCCACATTGCCTTGAACTTTATTACAGCTAGACTGCCTTATTAGTTATTTAGCCTGTAAATGTCTGAATAGGCTTTGATAATAATACTTACAGTTATCTCATATTTTTGGAATGAAAAGTCACTTTAGTGCATGCCATTTTTTGCAAAATTTCTAAGTGTCACTATGTCCAGTTAATGTATTATTTCCCCTGTGCTTGCATATCTAATGTCATTTTGACATCTCTATATCTAGCACCTTTCCAATGCATATACTGACATATTAATGATCTATGGGATTAGGAAAATATATGTTATCTCTGTTCAGATCGAGCCTGGTTTTTGGAACAAGGCGGAAGAGTTCGATTAGATTGAATGCTCTCCAGCAGTCAGGGGGTGATACCAATGCCTCATCAGGACATGTCCAATTTACCTGGCAATTGTCACCAGGATTAGTTTATATTACCACACTGGCATATCTGGCCTCAAAGACGTGACTTAGGTCCTCATGAGAGAGATCAACACCACTGTTCAGTAAGGTAGAGACCCCCCCCCCTGAATTGCATTTTCTTATTACAGAGTCACCTATTATGGTTATTGACGTGAACACGTTTTGCATTTGTGCTATAAAATATGATACTGGTCCCATCACTATGGGAAATTTGAGTGTGATATTATCTATACTAACATTGGACTGAATATCAGACACAATAAATCTGGAACACCGTACCACTTGCTATTGTTTGTTTACTGTGTACACCTATATATATTTGAACTGGCATATTGCAATTTGCCTCAAAAATCACTGTGAGCTTTCGTGCTTCACTATCCCTGGACACAATATTATAAATTGTACAGACCCAAGTTACCACTTGTCTTAAATATCATTATTGGTCAATTTTACTGTCTAACATTTGTCAATTTCATGTTGTAAATCTGTGTTATGTTTAATTGTTTTTTAATCACAATTTGTATTTAAATTTGAAGAAAATTAAATGTATCAATGTTTTCCTATTTTGGACATTTTTTTTAAGATACGAATTGTCTTGTATTATCATTAAGTTTCGATTCGATTGAAAAATGCCTATAATTAATGAAAATTTGGTTTTGTGGTCTCAGAAGCATTTGGTAAAAAAATTACACCTTGGTGAATACCAATATTACACACTTTCAGACTGCTGTCACAGTTATTGTTTGCCATAAAAGTCAATAATATTTTGTGAGTACAGCTAAAATAAGTGTGGCATGCAAGTATAAGAGTTTGACTAAAATTGATCATAAATAAGTTGGCCTGTAAGACTTAGGCCACAATTATTTCTTCTGGGTCAGTACCTACGAATGTAGTCCCAGACTATTTTTAAAGTATTTTGTCGTCTCTTCGTTTGGTGGTGATCCTTGGCTTAGATTTAAGCATCCTCCTAGTGATTGAAATGACAGTGTTTATTCTTTAGAGTATGAGCATTATGGTGTGATTGTCTGTGTGTATTTTGCGACAGTGCACAGTGAGCAATCTGGCATTGATGCGTGCCTGAAAGTGAAATCTGTGACCCATAGCACGTTGTTTTGTTTACAGTTCAGCCTCTGAAAACAATGCCTGTCAACCTATGACAAGAACTTCATCGTGAGTTCATCTTTGAAGATACTTTAGATTAACATATAATTTGTTAGGATTCGGAAACACTAGAAAGTTCATTACTGACAAACAAATGTAAATGCTATTTAAAGAAAATAATTCTTAACCTGAGTCCGACTGTGATATTTTTGCCAAAAATGTTCTGGCCCCTTAGTAGCGTGAAAGAATCTTGCTGCGATGTGTAGTAAAAAGAACTAATTTTATCCATTATATTAGTTGAGAAAAAAGTATCTTCAGGTAAACTTAGAAAGAAAAATAGCCAGGTTCAAAGGAAAATCATAGGCCCACCAACCACCTCCTCCCGAGAAAATTAAATTCTTGGTCCCTAGCAACTCGAGTTTAGTAAGTTCTGATCGTGAAGAGGCCCAAGGGTATTGCGAAAAAATTTCTAACTTTACTTTTACGTACTTTCAAACTACGTACAATCGCTGCCAATGTCAGCAACTTGACAAAATGGCAGTGTTGGGACATATTTAGCTGCCAAAGTTGACAACAATAACAATCTACCATCGGTTCAGGCAATATTACAAATGTTAATTAGAAAGTACTGTCACCTGGTTCAGTGTAGTCATACCAGATATATGCTACTCGCCACTGTAGCAGAAACGACACTTGTGAGATTTTTCCTGTGAGTTTAGTCTTTGCAAGATGTAGTAGTTGGATGTGTCAATTGAACATTAATATACAGTGATACAGCCGGATCAGTTTAAATCGCTAGCTGCCATCGCTGACAGAACAGGGAAACAAAGTGCAGCAACTGACACGGGAACATATTCCAAAGACAACGAAAATGCAGAGGGTGCATAGAGAGTTTTTCAGATAACATATGCCGCCAATTAGCATCATTCATGGAATTCATGCTAACTGTTATAGATTTTATTTTGTTTTTAATTTTACCCTTCATGAAGCTCAACCAATTATATTTTTAATGCTTTTTGGTAACATTATTTTAAAGCAAAAACAACTTTAATGTAACATTTACTTTACTTCTTGTTCCTTTCCAACACCGAATTTAGCAAATGGCGCTTATTAATGGAAGAGAAACTTTATTACACATTTCTTTCGTTGACGGATACAATTTTTGCCTTTATTGTCATTGATGAATGTCATATATAAATCGCTTGTATTATGTTGCCATTACCTAGCCTCCCCTGCTCCCACTTATTGGCTTTTAAGTAGATTCCATGTTACACAAAATGCCTAGTACACATTTGCGTGATATTAATTAACGCACAACACTTTATAAACATTGGTATGACATTTAACAATTTACATACTGGTCTATTTTACGACGTGTTAGTAAAATTTCTGACAAGATAGATAGATAGAGAGATAGATAAATAGATAGATAGAGCGATCGATCGATAGATAGATAGATAGATAGATAGATAGATAGATAGATAGATAGATAGATAGATAGATAGATAGATAGACGTACATGATAATGCTAGTCCTATTGAATATGCCCAACGTTTCCTGGAACAATAATTCTTTGTAAGCCACGATAAAAGCTTAAAATCAGGAAGGACATCAGAGAGTTCAAGGAAAAATTTTCTAAATATTTCCGTTGCCTGAGTTGCTCTTAAAGGTAGACCTGAGACCCCTATATCACTTAACTCTAAATTATTCAATATGATGATTTATGTAGTATCTGAAAATTCCGACCCGATGCGATCAACGGTTGGCGAGATATTTAGTTAAAATGTACATGTCATGAATATTCCCCCTAAGCCATGTACAAATCCGGCAGTTTCCGTGCCTGGAGACTGTGTAACGTCACAAGAGGAACCCAGCATTGCTAGTTACCATTGTTTTATCGTTGTCAAACGTGAAGTTTATCTGGATTGTGTTCTGATTGCGTGTATTACTCAGTATGGGAAAGAGGTGTATCGTTGGTGGATGTAGCAATGCACCAAACGATGGTGTTTCATTACATTTTTTCCCACGGACATTAAATATAGAGGACTTTGGTCCCGGTTTGTGCGATTGAAACGAGCGGATTGGAGAGGGCCATCACAATATGTCACAATCTGTAGTGAGCATTTTCAACCCGATTCTTTTGGGATCCAGTCAGAGTTTGATGGCTACATTTGGAATTAAGAATAAGGCTGTTCTTCTGCCTGACGCTGTGCCATCAATTATGCCTCGAAAGCGTGCTCACAGTCCTGATGAGGATAAAAACCACCCACCCACCACATCCATTACTTCAGGCCAGACGTGAAAGTGCCTGAGGTCGGCATACAAGAAGAGGGAGAGAGAACGGGTAATCTTGTAACTCTAACTTTTGCACATTGTCTTCGTGTTATTTCACTGCTTTTTAAATGATTGTGTTTCTTTCTCATTTCAGTGTACATGTATGTGTGTGTGTGTGAGAGAGATAGAGTTTCACTGTAGGTCTAACAGAATAAGTTGCCACAGAATCATTATTTATTCTTGGCTGTGTGTTATCCCTGATTCCCGCCTTAGGGTCCCTGGCTATTGTTACGACTCTAGGGGTAATGTAACAGAATAAAAGACACAAACAAGCTTTCAAGATTAAAATGCAAAACTTTAATTTCCTAAAATATTAAAAGAATTAAAATAATTCAACAAACAATCAAAGTGAAAGAATTAAAATAACTTACAGTATAGAATATCCTAAAAGTCCTAAATTGTTTTAAAGTTCACTTCCTGGTGTTAATCCGAGTAATCCGGATGTGGTATTCCGAATGAAAATAACCTGTACTGTGCTGATGTTGACAAGTTCTGATTAAATCCAAAATAATCCTTGCAAGTCTGGAATCTCACAAGTTTTAGAATAATGTCCGATAATTCCACGGAGCTGTATAGTAATTCAGATGAATTACTAACTAAATAAATATATTCCACACTGAACTGAAATAAATCTCAATACGACCTCTCTTCATTCAAGCAACCGTAAAGAATCCTTTATCACTGGATGAGTTGCTATATATACATCACAAGTGCGCAGATTTAAAAAGGGAATACCCTTTCTCCGTCTTTAATAATATGGTATTACAAAATAACACAACCCTCTAAGAACCAATCAGGAACTAGGTTACGCGTCATTTACCCAAAGGTCTAGCGTACTAAAAAATCTTAAAGAATAAACACAATGTTATTGTAGTATGGAATGTGACCTTTCAATGTTGATTTCAAAAGTACAAAGCTAGGTCGACTTCATTTTCCCGCGCAATTGATCATGTGACCACTTATTGATCGAGCAGTAGTCGTATGTATACATATATGCTAACCGCTATTCAGAATAAAAACAGAATTCATAAATTAGTAAATTAAATCATTATAAAAAGGTAAAATGGTATGATTCCGTAACACCCTCCCCCATCAACGGAAAAAATAAGGATTTATGCAATAAAACTTATTTTTTAATATGTACTTCCAACATACAAGTAATTAAATAAGAAAAAAATGAATACATGATACAGTCATGTATACAAAACAGTGTAACGATGGTATTATACACGTGAAAATACATCATCGATTAAATTTTACTAAGAAATAGCCGTAACCTTAGCTTCTATTGATTTTATTTGTCCATGTCTCACAATCATGCCCTGAAAAGGTAACACAGGCACGATAAAAGTCACTTTAATTTTGATGATCAGGTTCGCTTCGCTGAATCTCTTGAAGAATGGTTCTATTAGATCTTGCCACATTTCTTTGCAGATGATAACATCTTCGATGTATGCATCGCAATTTCTATTCGGATGTTATTATATTCATTAGACGTTGGAAACTTGGGGAACCTTCATCCCAAATGATACGACTTTGTATTGGTAAAGTTCTGGAGTCGTGAATGCAAATTTTTCTTTCTCTCCGTAAGTGAAATTTGGTAGAGCCTTTTCAATAGGTCAATATCTTGCGACGTATTAGTCATTTCCAATCCTGTCTAGAAACTGGAAATGAATATGTCCCGGTGACTCTATTTACTTTCTATACTTTACACATATACGGAAAGTGTTATTTTGTTTCTGCACTGAAACATGGTAAACTCCAGTCACTTTTATTTGGTTCAAGTCATTTCCAATAAATTCCGAGTCTTGTTTGAGAGGTGGCATCTGGAAAATTTTATTAGTTCGTGTAGAATGTCTGTAAATAAATATCCATTTTCTTCTATCAACTATTTCAGTTCGTAAATCTCAGGCGGCAGTATGTGCGAAGTGTAGTGACTTCAAATCATCCTATCGGATGATTTCTCATCTTCATTCAAATCTTCAATGTGTGAGACAAGTACTACTAAAGTAATCGATAATTTATATGGCTATTTCTATTTACATATTGTTCTAACATTTTGACATGACAACGTTGTTTCTGCTTTCTCCTCCCAGAAGTATTAATAATAATTTAAATTCCCTAACCTTTTGTCAGTAGTATAAGGACCAAAATGCTTAACCTAAAGAGGATTTTTGGGGTATAGGTAGCAAAACTAATACTCTATTATCTGACTAAAAAAAAAAAAAAAAACCCCTACACTGACCCCTCGCAGCAAACAACAATAATTGGAAACCTTCAACCTACTCCCTTCCTGTTCCACAATAATTCCCAATTATATACCATCTCATAACAATATGTTACAATAATTCGTTCTAAAGTCTGATATAGTATCAGCTTCAGAAGACCAAACAGTGTGAAGAACCCGACCAAAACTCTCACTATGGTCTCAGTTTTAATATTCCACAAAGGAATAGCTTTTATAAAACTTGTAGACGCACACTTCACCGACAAGTATTGGTTGCCTAACATCGTCTCATTTATTCCTAAACGACCAGACAACGACGTTTCATGGACTACACTAAGTAATTCCTGTCGATAATATTTAGGAACTACTATTTTACCAACTGACCACTCATCACCAGCAATTACCCTAAGCAATCTCTGTTTCCGTTCAAGGACTTCATTCGTCAAGAAGTAACAAGTACCTTCTTGCGTGGCTTCAGTTTCAGTCATAGCCCCCTGAAACAAACAGGAGATATCCGAATCTCCCTGTTGTAAGACATCTAGTGTTTGTCTTATTACACCCTGACTATTTTTATGAGACATAGTAGTTGAACGAGTATCACTATAGTCAATACTTGATTGAGGAGCAGAAGTGACCTCATTAAAAGCCTGACCCAAAAAGGTGTCCGCTAAAGGAAATTCATCCTGTTCAACAACATAATTCTCAAGAGCATACTTTGCCATAGTTCTAGTAACTTCACAAGCCGGATTAAAACCAGGGATTTCTACTTTAATATGATCAACTCGTTGATCCATACTAAGCTTGCTAGTTACAAATGGATTAACCACTACCCTATCTCCGGCTAGGTCATTACCTAGTAATAAATGGATGCTCTTAATAGGCAAAGAAGCCACTGCTCCTATGGTCACAGGTCCCGAAACTAAGTCTGATGACAAATTAACACAATGAAGAGGGACATTAACATATCCGCAATCTACCCCCTGTATTAATACACTTTCACTGGTAGAAGTCTTCTCAGAAAATGGCAAAGTGCTATCTAATAATAGACTCTGAGAAAATCCTGTGTCTCTTAATATCTTAATAGGAGTAGTCGTACCCAAGTCACCAACAAGTGACACAGAACCCTTCGACATGAATGGTTCGTAATCCCTCATTACAAAATCAGACTGAGGTAAGCTAGCCTCCAAACAAATATCATTCTTGATAAATGACCCTGACCTTGACTTCTTAATAACTAGAGCATTTGGAACTGCTCTGTTATAATTCCGTTGCTTAGTTTCCAACCTAAAGCAATCAGAAATAACGTGTCCTTTCATCCTACAATAGGAACACGTGGGATGAGATAAGGTTTTCTGATACTCCTTATCAGAAATTTGATTCTCTACAGTTGCATCAACCTGAGGTCCATAATTACTCAAAGGATCTTGAAATGGTTTCTTAACAAAAGCTTGTTGAGAGAACAATCGATTTCCAAATCGAACATTGTGAATTGAAGAATATACATTAGCTGCATAAGCTGCTTTCTCTAAGGTTTCCACCCCTTTCTCCTCAAGGTATACTCTAATGTCATTACTGACACAATTCTTGAACTCCTCAATCAACACCAGTTGTTTAAGATTATCATAATCCTTATCAACCTTCTTAGACATACACCATCTCGTAAACGAACGCTTTTTTTCCCAAGCAAATTCTACATAAGTCTGATTAGTTTCCTTTCGACTATTTCTAAAATTCTGACGATAAGTTTCAGGTACCAACTCATAAGCCCTCAAGACATATTCTTTTACCACTTCATAATCAGCAGATTGTTTAATTGAAAGTGCAGTATAAACATCACTAGCTTTTCCAGTAAATACACTCTGCAATAATGAGGTCCAATATTCTTTCGGCCATTTCAGATTCTCAGCAATTTTCTCAAGCAAGAGAAACTATTTGTCAACCTCCTTTTCTCTAAAAGGTGGGACACATCTGAGATGTTTGGCTATATTAAAATATGAATCCGTATTGTCATGAGAGTGCCCTCTACTGGTCAATTATAATTCCCTTAATTTAAATTCCCGTTCCCTATCTTCATTTCTTTCCTGCCTATCCCGTAATTCTTTTTCTCTCATTTCCCTCTGTATTTCTCTATCTCTATCTCTTACTTTATCTCTCTCTCTTTCCTCATTATCTCTTAATTCCTTCTCTATTCCCCTTTGTTTATCCCTCTCTTGTATTTGTATCTCATTATCCCTTACTTTATCCTCCCTCTCTTGCCTTTGTATTTCTCTTTCCCTTTCCAGAATCTTTTCCCTTTCCTCCCTTCTTTCTTGCATCTGCATTATTTCCCATTGAAGTTTGATCTTTTCAATCTCTATGTCCTTAGCTATCTGCAATTTCTTTCCCAAACTAGACGGAGATTTTTTCTTAACACTTGAAACCCCCTCTTCAAAAATACATGATTGTACCAAATATTGAATCAAGATACTTCTAATATCTTGCTTCAACATGGAAGCTTTGGCTTCAGTAAGACTATAATGTTGAGCAATTTCAAGTAATTCGTCCTTCTTTAAGGACTCAAATTTCTCTTGGGTAGGATCAGCTAAGAAACTCTCTACTCTGGATGTCATTGTGAAAGCCTGTTAGTTTCTCTTTATTTCTTAATCTGGAAATCAAAAAAACACTAAAATTTCAAACAATGAAATTCAAATCCCAAAAAGAAAACTTTCCGAAGTATCAAAATCTCTGAAATATTAAAACTTCGAAAATATTTAATTAAATCTAAATTTCAAAATATTTAAATTCTGATCCCGAAATTATTCTAATTTCTAATCCCGTAATACGAGCCCCCAATTTATCCTGTTACGACTCTAGGGTAATGTATCAGAATAAAAAACACAAACAAGCTTTCAAGATTAAAATGCAACACTTTAATTTCCTAAAATATTAAAAGAATTAAAATAATTCAACAAACAATCAAAGTGAAAGAATTAAAATAACTTACAGTATAGAATATCCTAAAAGTCCTAAATTGTTTTAAAGTTCACTTCCTGATGTTAATCCGAGTAATCCGGATGTGGTATTCCGAATGAAAATAACCTGTACTGTGCTGATGTTGACAAGTTCTGATTAAATCCAAAATAATCCTTGCAAGTCTGGAATCTCACAAGTTTTAGAATAATGTCCGATAATTCCACGGAGCTGTATAGTAATTCAGATGAATTACTAATTAAATAAATATATTCCACACTGAACTGAAATAAATCTCAATACGACCTCTCTTCATTCAAGCAACCGTAAAGAATCCTTTATCACTGGATGAGTTGCTATATATACATCATAAGTGCGCAGATTTAAAAAGGGAATACCCTTTCTCCGTCTTTAATAATATGGTATTACAAAATAACACAACCCTCAAAGAACCAATCAGGAACTAGGTTACGCGTCATTTACCCAAAGGTCTAGCTTACTAAAAAATCTTAAAGAGTAAACACAATGTTATTGTAGTATGGAATGTGACCTTTCAATGTTGATTTCAAAAGTACAAAGCTAGGTCGACTTCATTTTCCCGCGCAATTGATCATGTGACCACTTATTGATCGAGCAGTAGTCGTATGTATACATATATGCTAACCGCTATTCAGAATAAAAACAGAATTCATAAATTAGTAAATTAAATCATTATAAAAAGGTCAAAAGGTTTGATTCCGTAACACTATATACAGGTAAATATACAGAGATAACAAAATTGAAATTACAGTAACGTATTTTGCATTATGAACCCAGGGTCACAGTCTAGCAGTGTAGGGTTGGCAGTGTATGTATTGGCTTTGAATTATGCAGTAGTAAGCCATTGCAGTTGCAATAGTTGGTTCTTTTTAAACAATTTCCAGAAATCTGATGCCTGGGACTAAACAGTGAATACAGCAACAACTGGTTGCCAGACATCAGTCAGACCGAAGAGAAAATCTGCAAGAACCCAGTACAATGGACCAAGAAAAGTTGACAAAGGTAATGGAGATGATTGATGGTCTATATGTTGTATTGACCATGGCTCATCATAGCTGTTTCAGACCTTTTGTTGTATGACTTCGCTATGCACTTTTGAGCTCAATACACGCTGTGATAAGACTTAATCTTTCTTTTTTTACTATTTAATTTAAACATGTATGCATAATAATTGTATTAGTCATTATTAACAGCAACATATATATCCTAATATAAGTGAACATTTTTATGTTTTTCTCAGGTTTGCAGTTCCTTTTTAAGCCCCAAGTAAGGAGCTGCGGGACCCAAACCGATAATCCCGATAGCACAGATGAACCACAGCAGACCACAGTTACTGTTGATGACTTTAACACCTCCTCGACATCTGATTCCAGTGATATTGTCAACCTCAGCGACTCATTGTACTCCTCCTGTACTCCCACAGTTCAAGAAATTCATCCTGGCAGAGCAGCTTTAATGACGATCAAGGGTAAGTACAGTGAAGATTGTGTAACACAGCCACAAGCCCACCTTTAGTAGTGGCTAAATCTAGCTTTAAAATAATAGTGGCCTCTATATGGAGGTTAATTTTATATGGACTGTATTACAATGGGTCTTGAGGTGACTGTTAGACCAGGAGATTTTTTTGTATGCTTTCAAGTATTGTTGTTATTAATGAACTAAACAGCTCAAACCGTTTCTTATGGTGTTAAACATTTTCCTTTTATTTGAAACTTATTAAATAAGGAAGAAAACAGCATACTTTATGGTGATGAGTTTGATGATATTTTTAGTTACAGTGACCTCAAAGCTGCAGTTTGTAGGAATTTCTTACTGGTTTTACCAATTCAAAATTCTAAAGCAAAAAAGGAAGCATAGTTTTGCATTTAAGTTATGTTATAGGATTTGTTTTGTGGTATGAAGTATTAGTATATATTTTATTATTTTCATCTTTCCTTTCTTTACAGGTAGTTTGTACCATACATTAAATGTGTATTTTTCTTACAGACAAAAGTCAAATCATCAGGAAAGGAAGTTTTTAGTAGCAGAGAGTGCTCTCCTAAGCCTGTTCAACTTTTGTGTAAAGTGTGGAAATGAAGCTCAAGGACATATTAACCACAGAATGGGAACTTTTATAAATATTATTCAGAAGTGTGATTTTTGTTGCCACAAGAGATCCTGGAATAGCAAGCCCTTTGTTGAATCCATTCCAGCTGGAAACGTGCAGCTTTCAACTGCTATTTTGTTTGCTGGAGCCATTCCTACTCAAGCCTTGAAGATGTTTGAGATTCCGAAAATGACCCATACCAACATACTTTCTTTATGCACCAAAGGTACTACCTCCAGCCAGAAATTACACATGTTTGGATGCAAAAGCAAGAGAGCTACTTTGAAGAAGTGAGGTGTGGTGGTGGTAGCATTGTTGTAGCTGGAGATTGTCGTGCTGACTCACCTGGTCATTCTGCCAAGTTTGGGATTTATACTACTATGGATGTAAACACCGGTAGTAGTCAGTATGGAAATTGGGCAGGTAATTAGTGATACCAATGTATTATTAGATCATAATGAGTCTTTTTCAGCAGGGTAGGGGTGAACGTGATAAAAAAGAAGCCGTCATGCACAAGCGTTTAGTCTTTAGTCTTTAAAAGTACTTACTGTTATTTAACATTTTCATCTTATTAAATGCACAGTTATGTTTCACTTTGGGAGCCGTGGTAGCTCACGTGGTAGAGCATCGGACTCGTAATGCAAGGGTTGTGGGTTCAATACCCGCCCAGGGCAGTAATGTGTTAAAAGTTCTTTAAACAAACAAAAACACCAAGTGACCAAGGATATGCAAAAGTTGTCCCCGCTGCACCAAACATTTGAGCTGGAAAGCATCCACAGTGTGCTGAATCATTTTGCCCCAAAGCTTATTGGGTTCTCTTATAATGGCACCATTTGCAGGTATTTTGATAACACTTTATTCATAATTGTTTTGGGGTGTTTGAATATTTATAAGTAAAACGTTATTATAAGTTGCTGAAGCAAGTTTTAATATGAAAGTAATCTGTAGAAAAAAGGACATAGAAAAGCTATTTTTTTTAAAGAATAAAGGTGTATATAAATATCAGTATGACAAATTACAGAAAATATATTTTATTATTATTTCAGAGCGTTATTAGCAGTATTACATTTTGAAGAAAAAAAAGGGAAACCGCAAGCTACCACATTAGATGGACAACTGCGATACCAGATTACATTGCCTAAGTACAAATGTGGGGGATACTCTGTCAAAGAAGTTAAAGTGAAAAATACTTTTTGTAAGTTCTGCACTTATTCTTATGTACACCTTTCTGCACAGCATGTAAGAAGTTTTATAAATACATTGTGAAAGCTGGGTTTTTTTTAGCAAAATATGTATACAAAGTCATAATTTTGAAGAATAAAAAAATAATATCAAAATTCTATCAACTGGTACAAATCTAATCAGTTCATGTATATTGGTATATAGAGACTTGAGATGAATTTTATTTCCATAATATTAACATTTTAAAATTCTTAAACACATTTGTCCTCTTTTGGTCTAAATGTAGTAGCTGAATTGCGCAACAAACAAACACTTTCACATAATTGGTCATCTGATGTATAACTTTTTATTTATTATAGGCTTTGTTGATAGTCTGATGGACGTGGTCGAGGTACTAGTGGAGAACACCCATATGAATGAGGAATCTGGCTTGCAGTTGTCAAGAGATATCATGTCTCCTCCAGTACCAACGTCCTGAGAAAGAAATGGCTGAGTCATCACATTTGTCTCGATATATCAAAATCTAGTTAGGCCATTGGAATCCAACATATGAATCAGATCGGAATGATTGTCGTATTCTATGGACAGCACATGCTGGCAGCGGGACTCTGACTTCATTGCCCAAGAAACCCCAACAACATCGAACGTACTGCCAATATGCCACGTACCGCCTCCTCCTGAAAATGGATGAAAAAGACATGAAACACTTGTACATCAATAAAATACAATTATGCATACTAAGTTTAGTATTTAATCACATTTAATTCTTTTTATAATGATATTTCCTTTTGTCAATCTTTCCTATAAAATTCTTATATTCTTGGTATTGTTACAAATTAATGAGAAATAATGTCTGATAAATTGAGGGGGGGGGGCGGGGCACCGATGTTATTTTACTCTGAAATGTTGACATACTTCAGCTGCGTAATAAAACGCATTTACTGTCTTCCATGTGTTGATCATACTGCTGTCTGTACAATATGCTGTCTCCAGTAAGTATTGGTCTAGACAAACTGGAAAGAATCCAGGATGGTCAGTGATACATTTCAGAGCTTCATTAAAGCCAGTGATCGTGTAATATGTTCTGGCAATTTCATGGCAGCGTTGAGATTCCTTTGCTGTTGGCATTGCCTGACGTTGAGCACACAGACACCTATATAAAAATAAAAATTCCAGGCTAGCCTTGCTAATGTAGAAACTGTTTATTAGGAATTAAATATTTAGTATTTCCTAAAATCTTGTCACAAAACACATGCAAGCATCAGCTATATTGCCATTAGAAAGTATGGTATCAGGCAGTCTGAATTTCCTTCAACATATCCCACCACATCTGAGATATTTAGACAGTTATATTGGGGTGGTGAAACTTGTTGACAGTTACGAGTGTTAAACATTGTATTTAATCTTCTCTAAATCAACAAGAAACTTTATAATAAAATGTGATAAAAAATATGACAGATAACGGCATAAAGCTTTCTGCTGCCTAGTAAGTCAGCATGGAATAGTCTTATGTAACTTTCGAGACTCAAGACAGGGTAAAAATTGAGTTCAGAATGACTGTCGTGTGCCTAAAAATTGTATGAATCAACGCATAACCCGTGTTGCCACTTTCCAAAATATAATAGCCACTACATTATTTTAAAATGTTTGTTTTACAATCATTAATCGTTTCCAGATAAGATCAACATTTAGAACGTTGTCCATGGTAATTCTCGCAGTCGTTACATAAAATCAGATGATGGGAGGGTACATTTATTTTTGTACACGGACATTCGAAATAAAGCATGAATTTTATCTATTCACATTTGTGTTCTATATTATACATGTGAAAATGAAACGATATGACGGAAAAAATCATAAATGGAACTATGCGGCAAATAAGCCTCAATAGCTCAGAAACAAGAGAATTCAGCCAAGTCCAACTTACCATTCGGTATTGTTCAGTCTGTTGCCGATATCTCGCGCAATAACTTCCCTTTCTTCTTCTACTACCGACTCTTCACTTGTAAGGTTCAACTCCTTTTTCATTACCCTCTTCTTGGCCTTCAGCAAAAGAAGAGGTCGAATAATCCAATTCTGGTTCATGTTCGCTCTGACTGTCACAAGGAGAAGCCATGTTGTTAGCCAAAGTTGGTTCCTCTTGTGACGTCAAAAGAACGCGCGTGCGTATCGGGTTATTTAAAAAAGTCGCTCGGCTGTTTCCGTAGTGGTCGCATTTTGGTGGTATTTGAATGGCCATATCTCCTAAATGAAATGTCTAACTAATTAAGATTACTGAAAGTAGTATAGTATATAGCATTCAGGTCTACCTTTAATGTTGTCGTTGTCGTTTATAATATTATTGTTGTTTTTGGTGGTGTTATTATTATTATTAATATTATTATTACTGTTATTATTATTAGTAGTAGTAGTTGTTGTAGTAGTAGTAATAGTAGTATCAGTAATTCTAGTTGTCATTTCACCAGCGTATTCCTGTCTAGCCAAATTAAATCGACGGACTTCGCGGGGGGAAAATGTCATTCAATAATGTTCTGCATGAAATTCTGCTCATATTTCAATTGAAAATACAACATAATTCAAAATGAAGATTTAATTCAATATTTAGTGATAACTAATACCAAACACTGGTCGACCAAGTTCTTTTCTGCCCAGTGATATTTGTGCCTTTGATGCGAAATTCATGTGTTCGATCCTCGGCTAGTTGCTTTCTTCTACATCTGTCCTACCAAAGTAAGAAATGTCGTTCTCGGATTGAGTGTTGGACTCGCTGTGTTTTTTAATCTTGGGTGAAGGTAGTCAAGATAGGGTGGGTTGTGGTAGGGGACTGACGACGGGGCATGTAATACTTCGGGGGCACCAAGAACTAATTCTAGAATATCAGGGCCTTTTAGTTTTTGGCATCTGGGCCTGACCAGGATTCGAGAGGTCTCAGGCTCGAGCCTTGACGTAGGCTATATTTTACCCCCCCCCCTTCTCCTATTATGCTAAGGGTATCCGTTGTGGCTCAGTGGTGAGAAAGATTTAGGGACAGAAGGAAGCAGAATCTGCCAAGAAGAAGCTATGAGGAAACAAAATGAAAATTATAAATATTTGTCACTGATTCATGCATTGAGAAAGTAGTATGTTCTATTTAAAACTGTCAATAAATATTGGATGGAAAATAAAACAATTTCTGATGGCGGAAAAGATGGTGCCATTCATATTCGAATCTATTCTGACAAAAGTTCGAGATGACAATCACTTTAAAAGTGGAATTTGTGGCCCGATAGAATCCATTTTGTCGCTGTCTGTGGCTGATGTCTGAAATGTTGTAACTATGCCCAGCTTAAAAACCCTCCATTTATGTTTCACGAAACGAATTAAAGACTGTCGGGTCGAGAGAGTCGATGTACTTGATCTTAATGCCCCTGGTGGTAATGATCTATACTATTCTTGTATCATATTTCTCGCTAGAGACAGGATGATACTTGATGATTATATCAATACACCATGCACACTACTAAGCTCTTCCATCAGTTTATCACAAGCCACAAATTAACAAGGAATTCATTGGACGTATGTGTGGCAGATGGCCAAGATGTGGTAGTGTCCTTCTTCGGTAAGAACAAAATCCAGATCGTATTAGTCAAGGATGACATCAGCAGTCGTCAGAACAATAGCAACGAACTACACGTGTGATTTAATAGCAGCTGCTGAGAAGAGGAAAATGGCTGCAATCGGTTAGTGTAGTGATCAAAAGGCTTATTGATGTCTGATCAGCACCTAAGTGGAAGTAAAGATTTTCATCAGTATGACTCTATCCAAATGTTAACTCAGAACAACACAAACACACGAGTGTATGTTACCTTGTATAAGCAATATTTGCTACGTTGTTTTTATATGCATGGTAAGAGTGAGTTTATCTATGGTCCAGATAATCTTAGCTTACCCCCTTCAGAGTTGGTGTGGACAGATATGACACATCTATATTCCTAGATATGGGTCAAACAATATTCATTAGCCGCCTCTTATGAATCTGCCCTAGAGGTTATCACCATTGTAGTGCCATTACCCAAGGTGCACTTTTCTTTGATAAATATAGGGATATGTTTATGGTCGCCAGCCGTATATGTATATATATATATATATATATATATATATATATATATATATATATATATATGCATATATATATATATATATATATATATGTATATATATATATATATATATATATATATACATACAAGAACACTACATGTTTACCAGCTGATATGGCATTGATAGATAATGGAATTTTAATGCTGGATGTCTTTTGAGGTAGAATCCTTTTGAGGAAAATGTAAAAATACGTTTTTATTGAGCGGCGAAATCCGTTTTATCTTTGAATTGTTAATATATGTACAGCGAATTATATCATTTGCAATATTTTACGACATTTCTTTTTATACCAGTAGTTTGTGCACTTTATGTTACTGTATATACTCCTCTGCCAACTACACATAGGTTAATATGATGATGATGATAATGATGATCGCTAGCAACGTATCAATGAAAAAAACATTTTCGATAAAACTAAAACTAACAGATTTTCACATTTATTGTATGGTAATTATTTACATCATGATACATTTTAAAAGAATGTACTCATATATTCACTATATATACATATAAAGTAAATTCTCTTTTACTAAATACACATCATAAGTCAGTTGCTAGTAAATATGCATAGTAATTAACTTTCCTGCTAAATATATATTCTGTGCAACGTTTCTGCTAAAGATCCATGTGTACTAAGTTACGTTTCGACTGCATATACATACTAAGTAACCATATTACTAAATATACATAGGCTACGGTGATGATAATGATAATGATGGTGGCGTAATTGTTATTGCTGCTGTTGATGATGATGATGATAATTTGAATTTTCCAGAATATTAATGTTTGACTCCTAAATGCGACAATGGCTGGACTTACATAGATTTTTGCTGTCTGTTTTTTTTTTTTTTTTTGTTAATTTTTATATCACGTTAATAATACAAAAGCGTTTTGCAGAAATAAATCATGTTTTTATATATCTGTAATCTTACCTTGACATGTTAACAAGGGACTCTGATAGTATATCTCGTTTACACAACATCGTCCAAGAAGTGCAGTAGCTAGGCGATTAGAGTACTGACCCCGTTTTTAGTAAGCATCTCAGATTGAGATTATTGAATATAATTGATAGTGCTTGCTTGATAAGAATGCTTTTCTCACACAACATTTAGCGGACATAAAAGATAAAAAGTCATACAATTTTGATTTTTGGTTCAGGAGCCTTATCTTGGAGGACATTTTTGAGGATTTTCACAAATTTGACGATTATAATGAATAAAATGTTTTCTCTCTGTTAATTTAAAACTAAGACAATGAGTTTGAAACGTTTCTACTACTTCTGAGAAAAATATTTAAATTGTCTCAAGTATATTAAGCAAGCAAATGAAAAATCTCAATTTAAAGAAAGACCGTGTGAATTTTAGTGAAACTGGGACCTGGAACGGTATGCATGAGCACTGGTTCAATTTCCAAATTAAGACTGGTCGGCTTCCAAGTTGTGTCCTTAGACAAAACACTTTAATGTCTTTGCCCAATAAAAACTAACCGAAGAGACCTAGCAGCACCTTAAAGTGGGATTAGTAAAACCAGAAATATCTTTGTGCGTCTGATTCACACCAATCGTCTTCCAAGAAACAGACAAAGTTAGGCATTATCCATCTCAAATATCTTGAAGATTTTGCAGTCCACACATTTCTCCATATCTATATATATATATATATATATATATATATATATATATATATATATATATATGTGTGTGTGTGTGTGTGTATCTTTTTAATTTTTGCATCTTTGCTAGACAATTTTAAGCTAAAGACACGCAACATATATCATATGGTAGGTTATATCATCATTAATTTCTATTTCATTTCAGATTGCAAATCGGATATTTTCGGTAAAATTATATCTCAGAAACTATTTTACCTTTGTTATACTCAGCAGCTGTGATGCAAATATAGATAATAATAATAACGATAATACTATAATAATAAAAATGACTTAATATAGCGCTTAATCTTTAAAAAGCTCTAAGCGCCTTACAATATGAGTTAACATATAAGAACATATATATATATATATATATATATATACAAGATTAAAAAAACACTACACCGTGGTGATTACAAACACAGCATACTGAAAATGATTACATGTAGAAAAACACTGTTAAGTCCTTTCTTTCATCTGAAATAGGTGAGTTTCTAGAGCGCTCTTAAATGAGATCATGGTGTCATTGTGTCTAAGTTCGAGATGCAATTGGTTCCATGTAGCTGGCCCTGATATGCAAAAGAACGTTGTTCGTATGACTTGGTTTTAAGAGCGGAAATAATGAGAATACGAATGTGAGAAGAAGAACGTAAGTATCTAGAAGGGGTGTACGCATGGGTGAGGTCTGATAGGTATTTGAACTGTAGGCAGTAAACGTAGTTCAGCAGAGAGAAGAGATTTTGTGTTTGATTCTAGAGCGAACGGGTAGTTATTGGATAGTTCAGAGTGGGGGAATGTGCCCTCTGTTCTTGGAACTCTAAGGATGATTAAACCAGCAATGTTTTGAACTTTTTGTAGTTTCTGTAAAAGGCATTGAGACGAACCAGATAGAAAATAATTACAATAATCAAGTCTAGAAAGTACTAAGAAACACGCAATAATTTTAATGGCATCAACATAAAGAATGATGTGAAAGGAGCGGATGTGTCTCAGCTCCAGATTGCAGCTTTGAATGTGCGCATGACGTGTTGGTGCAATGAGAGGAAACTGTCGAGAGTGCCACATAGGTTTGTTACTGATTGTGTGAATTTAATGTTGGTGTTGCTTATAAATATTGTTTGAGGTAAAGGAATGAGAAAGTCTTTGTGAGGTGATCAGAATGGCTTCAGTTTTATCATCATTCATCTGCAGTTTGTTACATGTCATCCATGACTTCACATGGGAAATGCACTTCTCTACGCCTCGGAGGGTAGCATCAACTTCAGTTGGGTGACTAGATTTATATATTTGAGTGTCATCAGCATACAATTGGTGAGTCACAGGATGACGATTTTATGACACTTGAATTGGGCAGAGTGTACAGAATGAAAAGAACAGGTCGGAGAAAAGAACCCTGTGAAATGAAAAATAAAGATGAACTGGGCTTAAATGTTTTCCATTTATGGACACTATTTGTATCCTTTCGGCTAAGTATGATTTGAACCATAGTAAGGCTGTATCGAGAATACCAAATATATGCTGGAGACGGTGATGTAATATATAATGGTATATTGTGTCAAATGCTGCAGATAAGTCGAGGAGAGTGAGAACTGAAATCTTTCTACCATCCAAAGCAGAGAGGTCAGTAACTATTTTCAGAAGGACAGTTTCTGCACTGTGACAAGGTCTGTATGCAGTCTGAAAACTGCTAATAAGCCTATTTAAATTCATATAAGATATAAGTTGGGACAGAACAATTGTTTCTATGAGTTTCTTACATAAATGGGAGGTTAGAAAGAGGGCGGTAATTGTTTTTGAATCGCTCGGATCAAGCGTTGGCTTCTACAACAGAGGCTTTACAATGGCAGTTTTGAAAAATTATGGGAATACCCCGGGTGAGATAGAAATATTAATAATATCAGCTAGTGAAGACAATTTAGAATATAAGCACCAAAGTAGCAGTGCTTTAGGAATCGGATCAAGTTCACATGACTTTGGGGCACTCTTCATCAGGATTGTACGTAGGAAATCCGTAGAGACAGTCTCACATTCTGTTAAAGGAAGCCTTTGAAATTCTATATCACAACTGTATGATAAGGAGTCTATTGATATTGTGTTGTCAAGCTTATCTCTGATGGTTTGCACCTTATCACGGAAGAAAGAAAACATATCTCCTTTAGGAGGCTGTTTTTATTGTTTCTTACTCAAAAAAAAGACAAAAATAGTATTGACTGCCTAGTGCATTTCAAACCCCATTCCTGACATAATGTCAGGTAATATACTCATCTGAGTAATAAATAATAGTGTGAAATCCGTATACACAAATAACCTAAACAGTGTCAATAGAAAAGCTAAGGATCTCCAATACACTTTGCAACGCTTAAAATGTGACATTTCAAGATATACATTCAGTATCTTTATGAAGTACTAAGTGCAATCACGTTGACTTGTTCCTTTCTGGCGTACTATAAGTGTAAATCAAGTAATGACGTTATCAATATTACGTTTTACGTATAGCACGCGTGGCCACGAGGACAAAAGAACTCATAGGCACTGGTGTGGCGTTTATCATGCGTCTTCCGTTAACATTTGCTGTTATTAGCGTCTTCTAAAAAAACAACTTGAACCAAACTTGTCAGAGAAACATCCCGGCATGAACTGGTGAATGCCTTTCACGTTTTAACAAATGATGCCGATCCAAATTAAAGTTTGACCACCGTTACTAAACCATTAAACGACTTCTTCTAAAAGCCACACAACAGAATTTGACCTAATTTGTCAAAAGCATCCTGACTTACAGGCCTTTAAATTAAGCATAAAAGATGTAAATACGTCTTAAAATGTGGCTGCCTTAATTAAAGGTTGAATAAAAACTAAAGACTTCTCCTTAAAAAAACGTTAATCTTTCCTTTATCCATGTTTCTTTTACAGAAAGCATCCCTGTATAGAAACCTTTTAAAAAATTTATAAATAAGGCTAATTTTGAAACATCTTTTGTAAAAACAACAACAACAACAACAACAACAACAACACTACAAAAGCTGCTCATCAAAATTTGACTGTATTAAAGAGACATGAAACTGGCAAGAATAAATAACTTTGGACCCATGTTGCTGCTCCACCATACAACAACCCTGCCGTTACTTTAATATAGAAGCCTTTTAACAACTTGTTTGCAACAACAAAAACAAGCATTATGAATAATGCTAACCTACTCTGCAATATGGGTGCCATTGCTAAGCACAGAGGTAAATAATATAATAAAATTACTATTCCATAAAAATAAAGTCAACATAATTTGAATAAATTTAACATAAGGCATCCTGGCATGATGACCTTTAAAGTTTGTACCTAAATTTATGAACTTCTCCAGACATATTGCACTAAAGCAATGAGCCAATTTCAAACTTTGTACATTTATAAAACACACTTCCTGATTGTTTTTCTTTAAATTTCATATTCCTCATATTGTAGTTTAGTTTTTGGAAGCAGTCCACACAAGAAAATCTGTATTGGAACTGTTAATTGTGTTCCAGCCAAGACAAAATAATCTCCCGTCATCAAGAGAAGGTTTAGTGTACGTACAATTTCTCAGTGTATTTACATTACAATTCAGCAGCTACTAATGATGAATTATCGTAGGAATTTTAATAAATGTCACGTACATCTTCTACTCCATCAATCTTAAATCCTTGATAGCTTTATACTGGTCCGGTATTTCCATGAGGGTTTTGAGAGCAAATGTCGCCTGTGGATTCTTGGATGTTGACATTATTTCGTAAAAATTGACAAATTGAAAGTTGTCAAATCTCCTTTTTGGCAATAAGTCATCAAATTCGTCCATCGTGTCCCACGGGCCGTCGCCCACGCCTATCATGATGATGGACAGTGGGTAGTTTGAAGCCATCTCAATGGATTTCCTTGTCTCTTCTTCGTTACTGACTTGGCCGTCGGCAACAATCACCAGAATGTGGTACTGGGGAATAATAATAATAATAATAATAATAATAATAATAATAATAATAATAATAATGATAATAACAACCTTTTTCAGCGCTGAAAAAAGAACAGTTTATACAAGATCAATGCAATGTTTAGATTGACTGATCAAGAAATTGATTGATTGATCGATGTATTGATTAAGAGAATGAGACAGACAAACATACAGAGAGAGAGAGAGGGAGATGGGGAATGTAAGTGACTTACCATATTACCCGAATGTTTAACAATTTCAACAGCTTTTTCAATTAAAGGAGCAAAGTTAGTCGGTCCACTTAGCCGTACCTTGGGCGTTATTTTCTCGTATACCTCAAGCACCTCCATGACACCAATGCACTCGCCCTAAAAAAGTCGACTTTCGTTAGAAACCTTACGCCTAAAGAGAGTACAATTTCAGTTGGGCACAGTGTTTTTTTTAACCTTATTCTATACAAAAAATTTACGTATTGAAGCGCAATCGTGGCTTTTGAACCAATTGGCGCAATAAAAACTCTGCAGAGCGACACATCACACACAAATGCACACACACACATACACACACACACACACATATATATATATATATATATATATATATATATATATATATATATATATATATATACAACTGGATCAATATATTTTTGTAACAACCGAAAATTGATCCAGTTGTTTATTTGGGTAATCGACTGATAAATGCAAAGGAGACACCGATCTGGCTCACGATTTAGGCTTTAATAGGCGTCGGACTACCAACGATTTAGAATGATCTTGAATGACTACTCACTACTTATCAAAAATGGACCTATTTTCTAAGAGAAGAAAAGTAAATGAGACTTGCTTAAAACTATCTGCCTAATAGCGGTAAGCTGTTTGGGATGGTCTAATCATCTATGTCATTGTGATATCATCCCCAAACAGATTGGCGCTATGGAGAAAATAACTTTCAGAACATCTTGTTTGACTTTATAAAAGACAGACCCCTTCCTATAACATGTAGTTATTTCTAGCTATTTTGTTCTTTTCCTTTAGCTTAGTCCTTCTCATTAATTTTGATAGTATTTTATTCTCTGAGCAAAATGTAAATATTTATTGTCCAACACGTGTCACGTTTTGCGTGTGTTTGTCCCTGTGTATGTATCTCATTGTCCCTTGAGGAAGACCCTGCTTTAGGTAGAAACGTTAAAAAACTTGTTATTTTCTCCCACGCCGTTTCCAACAGTACAAACAATTTAAATTCTTCGGGTTTAGTTACGTTAACTATACAAGAGTTTTGGCAAGGGCAGCGCCAGCAAAGTCCTAAATCCAGCATTTTGTACATTTTCTTTATTAACAAGAATCCCTATCATCGCCAATTGTTAAATTGCGACATGACCAAGCATTGTGCACGGATCTAATAACCCAAGATAGTGAGCTAATACGGCTTACATAGAAAAATAGTGCAAAAAAGAAAGTTTATTATAAATACGACTGTGAACATTCTTTTATTAAATTTCCAGTTCAAAACTCTAGTATAAGGTGTGAAAATAGCAAGGCCTTAACGAAATCAGAGTGTTAGATCATTAAATTTGTATGTGTTTTCCAGGTTTCAGCTCGTATGCCATGGGAATTTGAAGCTATGACCATGTCCAGTTACCATCTCTCACCTTTGACTTGCGGGGTTCAAACAAGAAAAAGACAGAGAATTATATGTAATGACCCTTGCGACGTCAACATCTTAATGGGGAAAATCAAAATTGGCATTCGTGGGTCCTTGATAAACAAAACATATTGGAGTTGATAGAGAACCAATAGCAAATCAAGACTTAGATGGTGTATAATAGATTTATCACAACAGTCGTATTTACCGGGAAAAAAATACAGCGTACAATTGCAGATGTAAGTCACAGAATCACGCATAGTATTTAGATTAACACAATATTTTCTAGACATAAACATGTTTATTTTTAATTTTAACCTCAAGTTTCTTTTCTGTATTTAATTTTTAAACAGCTCACATAGCTAATAACAATTATTCGACAGCTCAGATGTCTGTGTAGGGTGTTCTATTTTAAGTGGAGAAAAGATGATAGATGATAATACGAAACATAACAATACGACCTCAGATGTTCGGAAAGAGGTGATTGAACCAAGACCCGCAGATGTACAAAGAGAGTATGACTCAGGAACACTGGATTACGAACCTACTTCTGATAGAAGGTATACTTAGGATACATATTGAAATTCAATGTCATTATTGCAATAGACTGTTCATAACATACCACCTGCCTACCGTAATAGACGAAAAGAAACCCGTGCTCATATAATTATAAAACTATCTATGAAATTTTCGTAATTTTAAAATGATTGAATCTTGTTATTGTTGTCGTCCATGTTTCATTGTTTTACTTTCGTTATCATAATTACTGTTGCTTCAATCTACTAGATCGAATAATTACCTCTTCTGGTTTAAGTTTGAAGATGCTTTTGTCCTGCGTGATGCTGTCTCCAAAGCCAAAGGCAGGTATTCCCATTTTAGGATCATTATTGAGGGGTTCTAGAACTTCTCCCAAAATGCTGATTACCTGACGGTCGACAAAAAATAGATTTTTCATTTAAATAATGATATAAAATCCTGGTAATAAGTGAATACTTTTTCCAAACATGGATTCTAATATTTGTATACACTTCTAAAATCCGATTTTCTTTACGGAAATTAAATATGTAAGAAAGTACAAACAGATCTTAAAGCTGAAAATTAATATTAATATCTTCAACATTTAACTATCTTTTAAATCTCTATTTTTCAAGTTGATATTAAAATAAATTACAATTTAGTGGCATGTTAGGTAGAGTAAGTATTTCGTCTTGATTTATTTTCTCCATTAAAATGAAACATTATGGAGAGGAGAGTTGCCATTTGGATATACCGAGATACAAAGAAATTGGAAAAATGAGGAGCTATTATAATGTAGAAAATAGTAATCAGTATTGAGCAATAGATATCAATTGTCACTGCACTATTTCAAAGGTAAGTGAAGTCCTCTATTTATGGATAAAATAGAATTTCGATCCTTTCAAATTTAACCTCGTTCAAACTTTCAGTTACTTTGAGACTGAAATATAATCTAGTGGTGTGCAATATGAACAAAATATATTTTACTCAGCTCTACTCTAAATGTAAAAACTAAACTAGTTAAAAGACAATGGCACGTCATTGCAGAATATCCGTTTTTTGGAAAGGGTTTCGGTGTCAAATTTAAAGCAACTTACGGAAGTGCTACTTCGATGACACGTCGTTTCAAATACCCACAACCGTGTTTCTCCATATCCCCATGCCCCCTTTCCACTTTACCGCTAGTCAGTTGAACAGGTATCCATAACCCAATATTCATTACATAATATGTGATGTGCATTCCTGCTGTACTCCATTTGGAAAGTTTGGTATAAAAAGTCACACTTTTCAATCTTCATTGCATGTATTGCACAGTAACCAATTCTTTTATATCTTCTATATCCGAACATTTCATCCTTTGCAGGTTATCAAAGATTAAAATTCATTTCATACTAACAACTTTCTAAGGCCTTTAATTCACGTTCATGGTGATATACAATGGTGATGTCCCATTCGACCCCCTGTCCAATGGCCTCTGTGGCCACAACGGTGCTAGGCCGTGCAGTCTGATGTCCCATTCAACCCATCTATTCCATAGCCTCTTGGGTCATAAAAGTGTTATGACACGCAATAGTGATGTAACATTTGACCCCCTTTCCCTCGGCCTCTGGGGCCGTAAGGGTGTTATGACTCACAAAGGTGATGTTTTATTTGACCCCCTATTCCATGGCTTCTTGGACTATACCGTCGTTATGACAAGCAATGGTGATGTCCCATTTTAACCCCTATTCTGTGGCTTCTGGGGCTGTAATGGCGTTATGACATGAAATGGTGATGTCCCATTTGACCCCCTATTGCATGGTCTCTGGGCGATAAAGATGCTATCACATGCAACTGCTATGTTCGATTTGATCCTTTATGCCATGGCATCTGGGGCCATAAAGGTGTCATGACATGCAAGCGTGACGTCCCATTTGACCTTATATCATATGGTTTCCAATGGTTTTGTCCCATTTGACCCATATCTCACAGCCTCTGTGGCGATAAAGGTTTTCTGGCATGGCCTCTGTGACCCAAATAGTGTTAAGACATGCATCATATGGTTTGTCGTCTTATTGGGTGATATGGGATTGGATTCGGTATAACTAACTCATATAAGTCCTTTCCCAAAACATAACAAATGCTCCGAGAGATGTCATTTATTTTACAAAAACATAAGCACAATTAAAAACTAGGTACAAATTACATTTATAAACGATATATGGCATTTCAAAGCAAAATAGCATAAACATATAATTGTTTAATCAAGTAAATCAACGAGTAATAAACGAGAGAGAGAGCATTGTATATTTCTTTTAATTTATCAAATTAATACTTAGAATAAGTACGAGATGCGTCTTGTTTGGTGGACATACTTCTAAACATTTTTGAATATTGCATAGTTTGTTTCGTTACTTGGATCTACGTCACTTTAATGATAAACTGAGCGTTATGTAAAGAGAGGTCTGAAAGATAGAATGAAAGAGCTAGGATCCTTGAATATTAAATAAGGGGCAGTGCAAAAGTAATGTTCAACATCTGCATCACCGTAACCAAATGCGTACATCGGAGAAATAATTAAGTTCAGTCAGTAGGTTAGGTTATGGGAAGGCCATATGCATGTCTAAGTTTAGTGTGTAGGATATGAAGGTGACCTTTGCTAATAACATACTGCAGTGGTGGACCTGGAGTAAGACTATGCTCATTAATTTTAATACCGATAAAAGGTTGGACATCGTCAGAGAGAGAGAGAGAGAGAAAGAGAAAGAGAGAAAGAGAAAGAGAGAAAGAAAGAGACACAGAGAGACCCAATGTAGAATCGTATATGGGAGAATTACGTCTGAAGAATCTAAAGTACCTTCGGTAGGGATAGATGTGATGCATTAAGTAGTCGATAATTGGATGCGTCATGTCTCCTTGGGGAAGAAAATCCTTTAAATAGTTCGGTACTGATTTTTAATAATCGAATACACTATGTATAATCTCTTTTTTCTTCTCTGTACAAGAGTTTTCAAACAAGGTTTCCGCATAAAGATAGCCGCTTGAACAATAAATGGGTAGACCCTTACCAACACGTGCAGCATTCGTTTTATTTTGTTTCAATCTTTCCGAGTCTTCTTTTAAGTAATTTATTGAGACTTCGAAAGCATATTCTAAAATTAGACGTATGCATGGGACATATACATATGTTTGAAGTCTATAAACCCATGGTATTACCATACACTAACAAAATCATTATTGATCTTAAATATGTTATTTCAACAGAATCGAAAGAAAAATATTTTGTCAAAAGTTCAATTAGTGGGTGACTTGTTGATCGACCAGGAAGAAGTCCAGATTGATACTAGTATTTATCTGTCAAGCCACATTGGTGCAAAACATCATAAAGATTCGGAAGATGCCGCGCAGTGTGGACCCGTTACCTGTGCGAACAGCTTAACCCGCACCTGAAACACATTACAACAAAAGAGTATTCAAAGAGGGATTCACTGTCACACTGTTAAGCTTCCATTCAAGTATATGGTGGGCTTATTTTAAGTAATAAGACACATACCATATCAGCTTCATCAAAGATAAATTGTTCTCCGAAACGGTAACTTTTGTTGTAATGAATGATATTTAAGATCAAGAGGGGTAATGTATTGTATCAGATATTTTAAAAAATGACGTGCTAACAAGAAACGTTACAGAACTATGTCCGTGCGGACGGACACTGAAATGTCACTAACATAGCCACATTTTTTCCAAAACTCTGGTTTAAAAGTAAGTACACTGTTATCGATTGATGTGTATTTTGTTACCTATACAGTTTTATAATTGTAGATATAAAATCGTTCAGTACAGAATACATGTATATTATCCCAAAGTTTCGCCACATGTAAAGACGTTAGCCTCTAAGGTACGCATGTTATAATTTGTTCTACTGACCTCTTGGTATGGGTTCAAACTTCTAAGATCATGTAAGCTCTTCCCACCAAATGTATTCTTTCCCTGGCTCCGGTTGCTCATTGTATAATCGATTCCTTTATAAATATAAAACGAAATACGTGTATAAACTGCTTACTGCCACATGCACTGAAAGTTAGTCAAGTTTAATATAGGTTTGTAATACAAAATATATTGCACTACTTTTTTAATCTTAGAATCTCTTGCTATTTCGTCACGAACAAAATAGCAATACCTGAATTTACTTCTAACAAAAATTAATGGCTTTCAGTGGCATTTTAATTTTTATATAAATACCATTTTTCATACAAATAAGTAGAAAGGTAAATATTATTTGATTTATTAGAAACAAGCGATGATGCAATTCTTATTAGAGGACATCCACTTTGAACATTTTAAAATGTCTATGGACAAATGTATATGAGAAAAAAAGATATTTCTGAGCCCACTGAAAACACTGGAGGGTTGGAGTAGGCCAAGGTTAACTACGAGAGGGTGGAGAGTAGGCCAAGGTTAACTACTGGAGGGTGGAGAGTAGGCCAAGGTTAACTACTAGTGGGTGGAGAGTAAGCAAAGATTAACTACTAGAGAGTGGAGAATATGTCAAGGTTAACTACTGTTGATACATTTCACTCTGTACCTAATTGCTTATGATCTGTCTTTGAATAAGTTATTTTTTATTACGACCTCGTGCTCGCATCCACGACTAAAGAACTATGTAATGATCAGTTCAAATACCCTATAGATGCTAAGAATCAAGGGATATATTTCGATTTAATAGTGTGAGGGCTTTGGGTTCTACAACATCAAATAATCAGTGATATATTTATATTTAAGTTAGAAAACTATTTTAAAAATCTTTCCTGACACGGTTTCATTTTAAATAAGTTGCACATTGGATAGCAATTTAGACGTGAAATTGAATCGATGCGGTGGTCGAGCTTATGTGTTTTTATTTAGATATGGTCTAGAGATTATAAACAATCCTCATACCGGCTCGAATTTCCGACATTTGGTTGGCTGATGTCAATTCGTTAACTGATTTAATGTTAGATTTTAGTTGAATGTAATTTTCAGTGTGAGAATTGTGTACACTTTTGAGTATAAAATCTAAATTGAAATTGCTATAAGCTTCAATATTATATTACTGACGTTGTATCGTAAATATAGTGTGTTTCGATTTACCACAACCAACATAAAATGAATACCATGGAAAAAGTATCTTCTTGAAATATGAAGTAATGTTAAAAACACAATACCGTCTTATTCTTATTTAGATCTGTTACGTCTTCTTGGTTGATATTATCAGATGCATATTAGTTTACCTTGGTGTACGGCCTGTTGGGACCTTCTTGAAAGCCATACACACTGAGACATCGATGAAGGGTGTATAGGTTTCAAGACCGTCATAATATTCCGTACACCAAGTAAATTAACATGCAATGAAATATTATATCATAATCATTTTAAGTACTACTTTGACACTTTCAAATTACGTCGTTAGTTTGCGTTGCGATTTTCTTAGCTGCTGTTCTTGGCAAAGATTGCAAACAGGGTGTTGATATAACAGTTGCCTTCCTTAAGTCAAATAATACTTCCTGCCGAACAACTGATGAATCAGCATTGTTTAATTGAAATTGCGCTTTCTCTTGGAGAAGGACAAACCACACATTAACTCATTTCTTTAATATATTTGCATAATTTTATATTTTAATTTTAACTTTGGAAGCGGAGTTTATCCGACTTGTTGCTTTACCCTGGTGTGTTTTGCCAGTCGGCATGTGACTTACTTCCAAAAACGTTGTTTTGATTACACAGCACGAATATAACTGTAACTAATTTCCTTCTTACAAAATCATCCAAAGCCTGCTTTTAATTACTATTCCAGAAGTTCTTTTCAACACGCCTTAATATTCTTTTACCTATCAAATGTAATTTTGAACAAAAAGACAAACTATCAATTATTACGTCTTTTCATAACAATTCTTGTAACCTGAACTTTAGGCTAAAAAGATGGCATATTTCTTAAGCACTACCACAAATGCGTGTTTTTAATAACGGGACTGTGTACCAGTTCACGTTCTCTTGCCTAGAGCAAATGGCAGTTCTCAGATACGTTCCAATATAATGTGATAAAAAACGATGGGAATACTTCAAGGGTACTTTCATAGTACAAAATGCCGCGTCATGGAAATTGTTGGGGATATTTTATTGATTAGCCAAATACAAAAATTCCCCACATTGGCTATCAGTTTTCATAGATGTGTGAGATTTAAAAACCAGAATGCATTTTCTAGATCTCATATTTTCTTGATATGCAGCGACGTTTTGTAAAAAGACAACAAAAAATAGGGAACGACCAGAACCTATATAAGTAGCGAGAGGCAAGCCGACGGACAGACAGCAAACAATCAGGTCCTTGGAAAGGAGATTGTGTGTATATATATATGAGATGAAAATATACAGTTAAGTTCAACCGAAAATCAGTCTGCATGATTCCAGGCCCTCTGCTTTAATGCCAGCCCGCACTTCGTCAAGTGAGGTAAATCTGTCTTCAATAATACTAAATTCAGTATTTCTGTCTTTGCTTTTTGCTCTCCTGGAAGATTTGTTGAGCTCAATTCTCACAGTGATTGAAGCCATGTGCTCCTCGTCTTGTGTGTCAGATGAAACTGATCTGGTGCTGGCTCCGGATCTGAAAGATTCTCACACTTTCAGTTTGCAATAAAAGGTAGCACACCCTTATCTAAGATATCAATAGCCTCCCGCCCACACCCCACACCTCATTCCGTCACCTCTCCTCTATCACTTCCCTGACCGATAAGGATGCAATACAGTGCCTAAGATTTCATACCCAACTAGAGTTCGCACACGATATGATAATATATTGCTTGTACTGAAAGAGTTTTCTTCTGGACGGACATCGAAATGTTCCCATACTCGACACCAAATATTTAAATTATGTACAAATTAAATACTGATATTACCATTGTTACATACACGAACTGCGGTGGCTTAGTGACATAATGCTGGACTCACAACCTCAAGGTCGCCGGTTCAAATCCTACCCTGATCAGCCAAGGTAGGCTGTCGAAGTGTGTCCCTAGGTAATGCAGTTAGCACCGGTTGCCTCGGTACTAAAGAGCCATTGGTATTGCTGATGTACGCTTATAAACCAACCAGCCAACCAACTGTGCATACTGTCCTTTTAAATATATAGTATTCAATTTGAAAACGAACGCGGTAAATGACGCCAATGCGTGGAAAGCAGCAAAGGTGTATAACAGTGTTCTATACACGAAAGAAAGTTGATTGACTTTGTGGCAGATTTTATACGAATTTCACGATAATAAAAACATTTCTGAACAATAAAAGAAGAATAAAGTATTTGTTATTTTAGTTGTTTATTGATACATATGTCAGAGACGAGAGGATTGATGCACATGGTCCCACCACCGTAAAAGCTGTTGATTTGCTAATTTTTGTTAGTACAGGATAGTTATAGATGTTTTTGGTTTTATTGCAAAGGAGTAAATGATATTTACGAACTTGCAAGTTTGTTTTAAACACTTCTCTGTATCGGGCTGTAAAGTCTCCTATCTGTAAAATCGATCGAAATATAAGACACATTTAACCAATAGTGGCCAGTGTAGCAATTATTTTATAATTGTTCCACTCGTATGTCATTAGTGTCAGTAACAGCATTTTAGGAATTTTAATTTCTTATACAGGAATAATTAAAATTATAATGTTGTTTTTATTACTTGCTAAATTCTGTTCGCATGTTAGATATATAAATGCCAAGTCAGCACGATTGTAATTTTGCTTATACCCAGGGTAAAACTGAGCACTATCAAATGAATACTCCATGTAGTAAAAGTTCCCTTTAATATCCGTCCAGCCCCTGTCGAGTATTTAGATACTACAATGTATTGCCTTATCTTTTCTTATATATATATATATATATATATATATATATATATATATATATATTCTCAATAGGTAACCAAGAGATTTAAGTACAAAGTGATAAACTGAAAAGAATAAAACACATTATTGGAGGTGTCTCGGAAAAAAGACAGAACCATCAGACAGAATTCTTTGGAAGGAAAAGAAAACGGCGTATAAGAAACTGTTCGCTGATTTTTGTCTATTTTGTGAGCTTTATGTGCTGACTATGCTCATCCGAGTATGCGACACTTTTCATTTTGCCAATTTTGAATAGTGGAGTTAGTCTATGTCCTGCACCTATCGTGTGCGCACTGTATTCATATCCAGCCTTATACCTATTGTCGTAGATTGGCTTACAGAAAATCACGCGAGAGCAAATGAGCCAGGACATATATGCTAGGAAACAAAAGGTTTCCAAACATAAGCAAAGATTGGATTGTAACAACAGAATATATACATTTAAACCTGAGAACTGATTTACCCAGCAAATATATTATTTTGGGCTCGTTGACTTGTCATCAATTTAAAGCTTCCTAAAGAAATGTGTATGAACGGAAAATTAAGACTCCTATGCAATGAACTTAGTAATATTCCCCGTCCCTGTAAAGAATTTGAAACAATGTTTCCGCGTGGTCTACGTGTTATTGAAAATAGAAAAGAAAAAAAAGAAAGAAACTTGGGCAGAAATCCAAGTAAAATAGTCGATCCCTGCCACGCTAGCACTTGATTGTTGCTTTGTCAGTCGAGAGAACATATTTGCGTCGAGGTCAAACTTTAGATAAAACAGATTGCATAAGGTCCTTTAAATTTATTGATTGCATGCCTATAATATTTCGAGAGGCGTTCAAAACACAGGATAAATCAATCCCAATGACACACAAAACATATCTTTTTTTCCTTAGGTAAACATATCGCTATCCTAGAAGCAAATAAGGCATATATTTTATCTATTCAAGAGACATGAAACAATATATATATATATATATATATATATATATATATATATATATATATATATATATATATATATATATATATATTAACATCTAAATTACAGGTTTATAGACACAAGATTTTGTACTTCAGAAGAAGATAATTTATTTGCATACCCCCCCCCCACACACACACACACAAACACCTATATATAATCGATGCATTGAAAATATCAAATAAAATTGTGATTTACTAACATAAATATCTGAAATAAATATATGTAGCAATGTAAAAATACCCTAATTTTCTAAAAATCTATGTTAGATCTGGCCATCCTTTTCACATGGTGATTCATATAAATAAAAACGATTTAACATTTAGGTGCGTATGGAAAGGAACCCGGTAGCGGAACATTTTTCTTCTCCCGGCCATACTTTCAATGATGTAATCCTGACTGGAATCGTCCATAACTCAAATTGGAGCACAGAAAATAGGAAGTCCAGAGAAACCTGTTGGTTTCGCCGGTTGCGAACACTCAAATCCAGCAACTTAAATCAAGAAGAATCCAAACGGGCATTTGTCCATAGTTAACAACGAATTTACAAGTTACAAATCTCACATTTTCCTGCCATTTCGCTTTCTTAAACCCACTCTTTTCTCTACAAAATATCAAATATAAAACACACATATATAAATTCATTTAGAAGCGCTTTTTACGCTATTAATTAGTGCCAACTTAATTATGTAATTCTACTTTAGAATATGACTTCTGCAAGTTTTAAGAAACAAACAGTTCAACAAAATATTAGATCCGGGATAAAATATATAACTGGGCAATTGAAGATGGCGCAAAGGTTTAATTGCTAGCCTACTTACGTACGTCATAAATTGGGGTCATTTGTTCTAACCATTTCCGCTGTACGAGCACTAAAAAGTAGCAACGTTCAACCTCGTTAAGCCTTGCTCGTCTTATTTATTATTTCACTGTATCGTCTGTGTGAATATCTACAGCTAACGTCATGTAGATTCCGTATAGTACTTACGTTTTTGTATTTTGCGTTTTGTTCTGGTTTTGTTTGTTTATTCGTTTTTTTTTAGGCTTTGTGCCCTTGAAAAAGGAATTGGTAGATCCCGAATGTGCTTGGGCTGGTCTCACACCAGTTTTTTACTGTTGTTTGTCACTTTTTGAATCTCATATCTATTATTTCCCTGATGAACACGAGCTTTTTTCATCGAGTACTTTTGTAAAGATGTTGTTTGACGTGTGATTTGGAACTTATCTCTCTCTCTCTCTCTCTCTCTCTCTATATATATATATATATATATATATATATATGTGTGTGTGTGTGTGTGTGTGTGTGTGTGTGTGTCTATCGACTGTAGTTTTATGTCTATCCTCTGCGTTTTCGACGGAGATGAATGAATCTTACAACCCTAGTATGGTGAGAAATAATATTTGATGTACAAAATATAAGAATGCAAGCTTGCTAAGATGTGTTTTTTATTTGTAAACATAATACAGAATATAGCAGCAAATCCCCCGCGTGATTTTGTGAGATATATCATCCTTGGTGTAGATCTCACAGAGACAAGCAAGATTCTTGTTAAACATTACAAAGATTTTGTTTTCTTCTTCATATTTTAGCTTCGTTATTTTGTGGTGGCACATTTTAGTGTGATTTTACAAATGCATCTCTCTTTCTCTCTCTCTCTCTCTCTCTCTCTCTCTCTCTCTCTCTCTCTCTCTCTCTCTCTCTCTGTCTGTCTCTCTTTCTCTCTCTCTCTCTCTCTCGTCATTAGGTAACAATAATATTTCCTTTAGGTTTACAATCGTAAGTTCTTCATATTCAAGAAAATGATTTTCTTATTTGGACAGTCACCATACTTTCTATATTTCCTTAAATATTAAAAGAAAACGTTGAGAAATTAGAAAGAAATTTGTTCTTGAACTAATATCTGAAAATTAGACCAACTTAAATTACTCTGTACTGGGCATTTAACAAGAGTCCAAATGATGCATATACTCAGGAAAGTTACGAGAGAGGGATAATAAGAGTTTGCTTTCTTCCTGACAGTTGTCTTCCTTTCTAGACTCTCTTCTGATGATATATAGTGAAATCTGCATATTTAGGAAAATCAAGGAATAGGAAGGCTTTCTCCTTAATGGAAAGGTATCTTTTAAATTGAGTGGGTAATTTTACATGAGCATTTATGCATTAAATATTTTGAAGCAATATTGACAAACTTTTGTTTTAAAAATACACTTTAATGTTTTAAGAAGCAATGAAAGTGTTAATTTTCGAGCCAAGATTCTATACATGTTGTAGTAGACGAGTATACATGGAATGTGACGATTTTCTCGAAAACGTTTGTTAAAAAAAATGTGCATTGCGGTTAGATAAGTGTATTGTGTCGATGTTAGACAGGCGTTCCTTATATAAGTGTCAATTGAACACATTACTTCTCTAGATGACATGTGTGTGCACTGCCGACCTTTTTGTTTCCTGTTTCAGAAATTTGCATATTATCAAAGCCTTTTGAAACAGAAGTAGTGTAAAAACCGCGTAGTAAACTCACGCTATCTGGTGATAGACAGGAATAATATATGAGTTTCATTCTAGAGTGATTATTACGAGGGTTTCCTAAAATGGTCCTTTTTAAAAACGTGTCTTTTTAGAGCAGAATTTAATGCTTATAGAAAAGAGTCGCTATTTTAAAGATTATTTATAAAGAAATATTGACACACCCTTTTGAACCAGGAAAATTTCCTCTTTTCATCCTTTAACATGTAGAGATACAATTCTCTGGCCCGTTACTTTTTTACAGAACAGAACAGGATGTTATTCAGTAGTGTTGACCTCTGGCTCGTGATATAATATGCAAAGTAAAAACTTAATTTTCGGAGCACATCAGTCGAATGTGCATATACTTGTATGCCCTTCTGCAAATGAGTTGCTAAATAAAAAGCATAGTATAAAAACCTTGCAAAAATTGATATCACATCTGACTAGACATTAGAGAAATTAATTTTTTCTATCGAATGAATAATATAGTAAAGCTTAGAAATTCGTTTTCTGTTCGTGTAATATTTGATTTCAAGCATAATTTATATAATTTGTTATCACTGTCTATTTTCGCACATTCTTCCTGGCGCCCACTAAGTCAATCATGGACCACCTAAATATTGCCGAGGTTTTACAACAATACAGGGGAAGCTATGGGTCAAATATTTCCGTTTCCACTATTGACTTATACCGACAGTAATACATATTTATCTGAATCTCTCAAGCTTTAACATACTTCAGCAACCACCATACAACTTTACCTAACAGATAAAACATATACAGTACATACGTAGCACTCATTTGTATTGTTACATAAATTTCACTGCATAATTCTTACCTGTTTATCCTCTCACTATATCCTAGACCAGCAATTGTGTTGTACTTGAGTGTGTGGACCGCTTAAGAGCGCATAGCTAGGTACTTCAATAATAAATCATATCCTTATTTACGAATATGGAAAACAGGGGCACACACTCACGGCCCAGGCGTTCGAAAAATGAAATGATCTTCTGAATAACATTAGCGAATTTATGAGCCTGCAAGGGCCTTAACATGAATAATGTTGCCAACTTCCTCCAATTCATCACCTTTGAATTCATTTTTTAGCAAAAATATGTATACATGTCTTACTCTGCAACACACTATTGATTGTGCATTAACCACGTTCCAAAACTATTAATCGATAAAGGCAACCCTGTTTACTATAAATCTATAAATAGCGACTCGCTTTACTAAACACATATGTATTGAAATATTGTATAATTTAAGATGGCTGCTGAGTAATAAAGTGCAGGTAAATATTTTGTATATACAAAAACTTCTTTGCGCTAAAATTTAAAAACGATGTGGATGCATTTAAAGATTTTATGACGAAAACGCAAGCCCCATACAACAGAACCACACCATATACGCATAACCGGCGATATAATCGTTTATAAAAATGTTTGGTCTATATGAACGGTCGGGTTTGAGTTATATAGCAAAATTAGTGTGCACAGCCAGAGGAGTTCCCTATACGTACTGAATTCCACTGTGACCTTCTCTCAATGCGGAGAATATATGGGTTGAAATTAAACGATATGATCTACACTGTCATGGACGATGACACAGACAGACAGGTTTTGTTCAAAATTAACATTTATTTTTGTACAGGTACATTCTAAGTGTCTTGTTAGTCGAGGCAGCTTTTGTTCAAGATTTATACACGGACTGTATACGTGAGTTGTTAGCCTTGGTAGTATATGAGTTGGAAACTGGATCTGAGGCTTTCAACCTATTGTGTGGTTGAGCCCCACACAAATGTCTATTTTTATTTAGTTGGTAACAACTTTTAGCCATTAATAATTCATTCCCTAGTATAAAGTCGACTATAGTGCTGGTTTTGAGTCGAAACTGATTACATACACACAAACAGTTACCGTGCACTTCATTCTCACGGGGTAACTCCTACAAATAGTTTTGAAATACCGTTTTACTTCGCCCTAGGAACCTCAACGAGGGTTGAATTCAACCAGTGACTGTGTGTATAGATTGAATTACCTCACAATTCCTAGCGTTTTCCCCTAGGAACTCCAATGGGGTTGAACTGAAACACGTATCAGTGGAGCTAACAAACCTCGCAATTTGCCGTAAGAAAACGGAATGAATTCTGTCTGGGTTGGTCTAAGTGCATTAATCAGAGGAGGACTGTCATATGATTGACATATATGGGCTATCATATGTCATTGTGTCCATTATCATTTTGATATATTTAGTCGTTGCTTACTTAGAGGTGTTATACACATTAGTCAAAATGAGTACTGACTGCTTTCTTATTGGGGTGTCTTCGTGCCTTTTGAAAGCATTGGCTGTAGCATACTTCGTTTTGGTGGGGTTGGCCAAAGATAGTTAGAGTGGTTCAAAATCCCGTCGGCTGTGCGTTAACTTTGCGTCCCTCGCACCTAATGGTTTCTCCGACGGCAAACATAGACACAAAGTTGGTTGTAAGGTTTTGTTTGAGACGTTAGCCTGAACTGCATTATTACTAGTATGTGCCATTAAGGCCCCGTTTACACGGATTGAAAGCGATGCTCACGTTTCGTCACCTCGACTCCAATGGAGGTTAATGAAGTAAACAGTGGCGCCCAGGACGGTGATAGTGTCGTTAACATTGCCGAGTACAAAAGCACCAAGGTTTTGAAACTTTCGTGTTGAATACCAGCAATAGTAACCAGAAGCATTTATTGCTACAACTCACCAACTAAAGTGATTGTGCCCGCTGTTAAGTACAGGGTCTTTAAGTCGGCGCTGGCCGTGGTAATTATAACATCGCGTCCAAAGATTTCATCCTTTGGGGGGCAAACCGGGGCTATTGCCCCGATGCGACCGCAGAGTTTTAACTAAATCTATAGTGTGCTTGTCGACGCGCGAACACTGAAGCTTAATTTCAAGGGTGATAGTGCACTGCAAAATATTTGCAGGTGATTTCTTTTTCTAAAATACATACAAATCCCGTCGGCGGTGAGATGACTATGAGATCAATGGATGCCGCCTTTATGTAATCTGCTTCAATTGAGACAGTACGTCTCCTACAGTACGTCACCTCCTACAGGAATAACTTGTAACAGTGTACTGTTGTGCTTTTTATATCAAGAATACTCCCAGCTGTATTTATCTGATCGAGGTGGACATAAAGCCACGTGATATTGATGAACGCTGTGTTAGGTACTATGGACGTGCCTTCGTCGAAAATAGCATCTGGGGTGAACAGAGATGGTGGCGAGCGTCCTGAGGTGGCCCAGCGTCAACTATGGTGCACTGATCGTGAGGTCGACCGGCCTGGTTGCCACATTATTGCCCACAATCATTTCAGCAACGGCAACGTTTAGTACCCTTTTGAGCGGATCTATGTAGTAATACCCATCAGGAATGGGGTTGATTCCAGAGTAAGGTAAGCGGAAAACTTGTAATGTGTTATTTTCAAGAGCAGCCGAAACGCTGAACCAACCTGAACTGTACGAAATCTTACTGGAACGCTATGCGCGTTCATGAGTAGGTGCATATCACCTGTTCTAGAGCCACAGGCCCATCTGGAAGATTGGTCAATACAACACACATTATCAGCACTTGTTCGAGCATTAGTGTGGAGCAACGGTATTGCCACAAGAACTTCGCTTTAACAGAGACGCTAAATATAACGTCGGCAGCGTCCTTAGCTATAGCGACACAGAGAGATGGCCCATCCACATACTGTTGCTAAACCTCGACGTGTTTTCGCGGGATGTGTTTTGTTTGGGACCAAATGTATTTACATAGCCGATATGTACGTGCTACCTTTCGTTCAGTGGAGGAATATGATGGACAATCGGTACTCCGGAACCGCAGACGGCTAGATGAAGTTTAGGCGCAAGCAAGTGAACTTTGCCGGTTTGTGCCGACCGCCATTTTGGGCATAAGGATACTTACTCTGCTGCAATTTGTCTTTTAGCACCAAACAGGGTGGATAGCGCTTGAAACAGTAATGACTTAGTTGCCTACGAGCGCTTTTGCATCGAGTTTAAGGTGGGGAAACACTTAGAGTGGCGGCAGAAGCACGGCGAAAACCAAGGCCGGCGTACGATGTACTACTATAGTGTCAACAGCGGCGTCCAGCCAATCCGAGATACATTGAATCGAAAGCACGTATGCGTTTGATTTTTCAGAGAAGCACAAAGCTGTATAAGTTACACAGTGCAGCGAAGCTAACCACTGTTTTGTGTATTTTATGTTTATCAAGTCGCAAGGCTTTACCCAAGCCATGTTAGAGCGTCTCAATCAAAGCGTTCTGGTGTACGTTTGGGCAATCATGGGCTCATAAACCGAAATACTTACCTTGACATTGGGGCCAGGAAAGTCCTTTAATGTACAAACACATTTTCTTGCAAACGTAGAATATATGGCCGGCCAAGCTGAGGACGCCCCAATCTGTTAAATAAGTACCAGTGATTACTCGTACACGACAAAAGCAAGAGGCTGCCTGTACATCGTCCCAATTGACATGTATCTTAAAGTTAGCACTTAGGAGGGTATAAAAACAAGAACGAGCTTCTTATAGCGGAGAACAACATGGCGATAGTCACCAATGTCATCATTAATACGATAAGGATACCCGTACAACTGTCAGCCGCTCAGGTGCAAATCACACCCAGATAACCGCAGCCAACGAAACATGACGGGGTCAGCTTTAACCCGCTTAACCAAAAAGTCTTTGAAGCGATAAGCGCAATAACGGCACAACACTCATGCGAGCACCATGTAGGCACCACTGCGAGTGCAGGTATATCAAGAAGCCGAAGACTACGAAGCCAATTAAAACGGTACTAGTTGTGGGCGGTATCGGATGGGGCTCTTCTCCATCTGGTTTATGCCTTGCTGAACGCCTAGTTTTTCGCTTGTCTGCATAGCGACATCAATAACATTCAAGAAACTAATTTTCTGTCTGAATTCAACATGTGGATGCTCATTATACTGCCAGTTATGTATAGCGCCCCCACTATTTCTATGAAAGAGGTGTACTTTTGGTACATCGGCTTTGTAGGAGAAGTGTTGATATATCATTTAGTTAATTGGCGATGGTTTTCAACTTCTTCATATCCTCTTAATTTAGCAAAAACATATCTTTTGCCGTTCATTGGTTTGGTTTTCAAGATATTTTCAAGTTTGTATATTCATACTGTTCGCCATAAAGAGATGACTCTTGTTCGTAAAACAATTCTTCTTTATCTTCTCACTTTAAGTCTTCCATTTTATGAACTTCCGGATAACCTATAATTACTTGTCTTATTTTAAATATTACCTCGGTAATTCTATAAAGATACCCCTTTCAAAATATTGCTATATATTTCGAAATTCCAACTTGATCACCGATTTTAAATTTAGGAGTTCCAAATGTATAAGTTTAACGTAGAAATTGATTGTTTTCATTTAACAGTTTTACAATGCAGATGCCTTTTGTCTGAGCAAATTTTTCAAGTATTCCATGTTTCTGTTCAAGCCAATCCTGAATTGTTTTATTTGTGTCTTTTCCCTCGTCAAACTGTATATTTTAGTACTTTCCATCTTCGTAGATATCTCTAAGATCATCGTGTGTGTGCCATTCTCTTCTTGTTTTTACTTTTTCAGCCTAAGTACGTATCATCGATTGCTAGCTTTATTTTATTTTTTTATACACGTGGAAGTGGAGGACGCTCTTAAGATTTCCAGGACAGAGGAGGATTCAAACTGTTGAATTTGACACCGAGTAAATTCAATGGAAATTCATTGAAGAGAGACATACAATGAAAGGAGTTCATTTCCACGACAAATAATATCTATCTTGTCTATCAGCTATAATTGTATGACTTAAAGAGTAATAAATTATGTTACAGAGATATACTTTAAAAGCATGAAAGTTCTTCTTAAAAAGGAAGATAAATTATTCAAAGTGAAGGAGACCAATCATTTATAGCATGCTGCAAAATGTCAGAATAATTGACAATATAAAACAAACCTGGTTTTCAACCGAGAAAGGATGTTGATAATTTAAAATTATGTTTGCTTAGTTGATACTTACTTGTAGTAAAAAGAGAAAGATTCTCACTTTAAGTAATGTTTATAACATTGACCATATCTAGTTATCACAGCCTTCAGCAAGCATATTCAGATGTCAATACTTCAAAAATAAATCAATCAATAAATAAATTAAAATAATCTAGTACATACTTAAGTGTTAAATATAGAAACCTTTTGGCGAAATAATTTTCATGTTTTTTTATTCCTATATTTTCACATGTGAAATATATATCCTTATATTTTCACATGTGAAAAAAAACAAGATTTCCCATCATGCCATGCGACGCATGATTTGTGTGCCTACAGAAGTTATAGCTGCAACAAGAAAAAAGAGCACTTTTGTGAGGTAGAACAAATAAACAGACAATCCATTGTCTTTCAGACTGAATATTTACTGACTTTATCTGTTCAGATGTGAGTCACAGGACGAAGCCGGGTGAGGACTGGATTAGTGAAGACACCGAAAGCAACTGCGTTAATAAGATGTTTATTTATAAACGCAATTTAAAGATGAACAAATCTGACACCATTATAACAAAAAGATAAGCAAAATTATAAAGTTCCTAACATGGAACTATCAACAACAAGTAACTCAACGAGAAAAATCAAAGATGAATCTAACGAATGGAATTTTAAACAAACGTGAATAGCATCCTATCACCAATCAACAAATAAGAGTATATGATCTACACCCCAATATAAACAAGGTCTTATTAAGTACCAAGGGTGACCAAAGCATGTGATTTATGCGCTTATCAATATGATACTCATCAATTTATCAATTCATCAAGCGATATTGGAATATGTATGAATTTATGAATATATCGTTCATATAACGAAAATGAAATGGGAATGCATGAAATTATGAATCTATCACACATATAGCGATATTGAAATGGGAATGAATGTAATTTTGCACAGATAGCAATATTGAGATAACAATAAAAATGGAACACGCAATAAATATAACTATCGTGGCGCCCGTTTGACGACCAAGATGTATCTCCGGTTCCACCCGCTCTAGTCCATGGTCAAGGAGCCACCACGCATGGTCCACCCCTCCCAGTCTGTTGAAGGATCCCTCGAGAGCCTTCACATTAACACAGACCCGTTGGTCGAGAAGCCTTGGTCCCTCGCATCGAGAAAACCAGTACATTCTTCCGAAACAACGTCACCAGACACAGCGTACACGTCACACGAAACCACACAGAATTCTGTGACTTCTCATCACCAAACCATACATAAGGAACAGCTAAAAGTATAACAACTAAACCGTGTAGTACATATGACACGGTTAGTACTTTTGTATTGATAGATGTTGCGCATGCGCGCACATGAATTACATCTCGTTACACATTACATTAATCATTCAATGCATGCTGCGTATAATTAAATAAAATCCGTCTGTTCAGTTACAACAAATAGCTAACTTGAACCAGCCTATAGTATTTCTAATATCATGGCGTTGTATGACCTAGGTATTGACTCTCTGTAGAATTTAGAATAAATTCTAAAACATCTAATATATGAAACAATTATGTCATATAAAACGAATAGTGATAAAGAATACAATCTTAAATTTCACATACCTCTACAGCTGAAGTTTTGCTCCCGTAAAGAGGTAAGCTTTCTGACAAGACTCGTCGTAGTGTAATTTGTTTATAGAGAATTCGCTCTATATGTACTCTAGCTGTGACAGATATGCGCAGCAGCTAGGTACGTGAGTTTTCACTGCAGGCAATTTGCACGTGCAGCATGGGGTGAATCGCGCTCAGTATTTCAAAATAACTAGAGCCGAAAAAAATAAACAACCCCGAGTAACGCTCTAGTCGGAAACGAAACCCGAATACATTTTTGATCACATATACATATTGATATAAACCATACAATTCCGTGACAATACCTCCCCCCTTAAAAAAAAAGTGGAAGCACTTTTAGAAAATCACGGAATTTTGCGAAAATACAAACTGAAACGTATTATTTACATTACCAGTATATCATGGAAAGGAAAAAAAACTGCAAATCACACTCTGCTTAAATAATCGGCCCCTACATTTTCCGACCCTCTGATTGCTTCGATCCGGAAACGATATGGCTGCAGAGTCAATGCCCAACGCATCAATCTTGCGTTGGCAACTTTTGCCTTGTTCAAATATATGAGAGGCTGATGGTCCGTTTCAAGGACAAATTCCCTTCCGAAAAGGTACGTGTGGAATTTACCTATACCCCACACCAGTGCCAAACACTCCTTTTCGATCACGGAGTAGTTTTGCTCCCTAGGCAGCAATTTCCTACTAGCATAAGCTATGGGTAACTTTACCCCATCTTGCTCCTGTAGCAAAACTGCTCCTAAGCCCTTGTCGGATGCATCAGTTCTCAATATGAACGATTTATTTCATTCTGGCAACTTTAGGATCGGTGCACTGATCAATCTTGCCTTAAGGGCGTTAAAAGCTTTCTCTTGGCATAAACCCCAAGAAACTTTATTTGGCTGCCCTTTCCTAGTTAAATCCGTCAATGGACCAACTATAGCGGCGAAATTTGGAACGAACTTCCTATAAAAACCTATCAATCCAAGAAACGATCGTATCTGTTTCTTGGTTTCTGGCCTAGGAGCGTCTTTAATCGCTTCAATTTTATCAGGGTGGGGTTTTAACTGCCCTGACCCACTTACTAGATGGCCCAAGCATTCCAAGTTAGAATATGCTATGCTACACTTGGAGGGTCTCGCTGTGAGATTTGCTTTGCGGAGTCTGTCGAACAGATCGACTAAGACCCTAACATGCTCTTCCCAGGTATGTGTATATACTAGAATATCGTCGACAAAACTATCTACGTTGTTCATGCCTTTCAACAATTTTCGCATAAGACGCACGCACCACGCACCGGCGTTAACCAGACCAAAAGGCATAACCTTAAACTGGAAAAGACCTTTAGGGGTCGCGAATGCCGTTAATACGCGGGCATTTTCAGCGATGGGCACCTGCCAATATCCTTTTGTGAGATCTAATTTAGAAATGTACTGGTGCCCCGCCAATTTTGAAAACAAGCCCTCCATGTCTGGCATCGGTTCAGCATCAAACACGGTGACTTTATTTAGTTGTCGAAAGTCTATGCAAAATCGATTCGTTCCGTCTTTCTTTCGCACCAATACCACGGGGGAAGAATAGGGGGAGTTTGAGGGTTCAATCACTCCCAGGTCTAACATTTTACCTACTTCCTCATCGATTGTCTCCCGTGCGTTAAAGGGTATTGGATATCCCTTTATTCTGATTGGCTCCGAGGTATTCAAGTTTATCTCGTGCGTTATTAATCCAGTATTACCTGGTCGATCTGTAAATACGTCTGGGTACTTACTTAAAATTTCCCTGACTTGCTGACGCTGACCTTCAGGTAATTCTGGGCACACGCTGACCATATCTATTCCCTCATTTATTCCAACCATGGGGTACTCAAGGGGAATTTCTGTGTTGGGGTCACTCGACTCGTCTTCTATGACCGCAATACATACGACGTTCAAAACGCCCCTTTCAACAGTTTTATGGCATACATCACACGAACGACAGAATCGTGCTATATCACTATTTACACCTGGCCAATAAAATTCTCTTAACACTTTGTCAGTCGTCCTCTTCCTACTCAAGTGACCTGCACTACCGGACTCGTGCGCTACTCTAAGTATACGGGACCTGAATTTCTGGGGGACAACCAGTTGGAAACACTTTCTACCATCCAACGTGGTAAATTGCCTGTACATTAAACCTTCCCTACGTATAAATTTCAAACTTGCCCCGCCTTTACAATGTTTCGCGGTACCGGACACGATCCTCTCCGCGGTCGCGCTCAAGGACGCGTCATGGCCTTGCTCACGCGTAAATTCATCGCGCGAGATATCGGTCACGGCTTCCGGAAGTTTCAACTTACGTAGTGGCGTTTTCTCCGCCTGCGCCTGCGCCATAGTTTCGGCCGTTTGTACAATTGGAAACCGGAAATCAGAGAGAGTCGGGAGTCTGGATCCCTCGACATTTCCGATAGTTAGGTCGTATATGGGGTTTTCCATACACAGAGCTTCTACGGTTCCGGTCAGGAAAGGCGTCTCGATTTCTATTCTCGCGACGGGAACGCGATCAATCGTTTGATCTAATAACATGCACGGGGATTTCCAACCAAGCATTTGGTCATCCCTAACGAGACTCCGCTTTACTACGACGCCCGTGCACCCGGTGTCGCGTAATACCGTGACTTCTTGACCGTTGGCGGTACCAGTAGCAGTCGGTACCCTCGCCTCGGGAAAAAGACAAGTGCCGATCGACTGAATAACATCATGACCGATCTGCGCACGCGCTGCGGACTCGTATACCTTATTCGCGTTTTTAGATGCCGAATTATCACGCGGAAAATCATCGCGCTTACCGCCTCCTGACCATGCTCTGCTTTCAATAGCAACCGCGACTCTCTGGACAAACCCCTTCCTTTTCGGACAATCGGGCGTGATGTGACCCCATTCCTTACAGGTAAAACATTGTCTATCCCTACGATTTGTACCCTTCCCAGATTGAAAGTTTCCACCTTTATGTGTACCAAGTTTCTCGGGTTCTCTGGGTCTCTGATCTTTATCTTGATTACCTCCCTTGTTATCCCTTGAGATCACATTCTGGGTACCTCCCCGAGCTTCGGCGAAATAGTCTGCCTGAGTAGCCATATCAGAGATATTATTGAAGGACTTTTCCCTCAGGAACAAGTACAATTCCCTACCACAAGTGTTTAACAGCTGGTCCCTAAGTAAAAAATCGGTAAGACCCTCAAACGTGTTTTGAATCTTACCACATTCAACCCAACGCTGGAAATAATTCCCCGTCCTACTGACGAACTGGGTGAATGTCTCGCCTTTCTCGGGTTTACTATATTTAAACTTTTTGCGGAACCCTTGTTCTGTTAACTCGTATCTCTTAAGGAGTGCCTCTCTTAATGCGTCATAGTTTAATGCGTCGTTCACGGGTAGACGCGAATACACATCTAGCGCTTTACCTTTAAGTAACGCGCCGAGATGGAGCGACCAATCATCTTTTTTCCACTTTTGGATAGTAGCATATCGCTCAAACCTATGTAAATAACTATCTAAGTTATCTTTGTCATCCTCAAAAAGGGGTAATTTAGGGCCTCTTAACTTTGATTCTTGTTGACCATCTTTCTTAGCCTCTAATAATTCAAATTTCCTTCTATGTTCTTTCTCCATATTCCTGTCTTCTGACTCAATGGCTTCTAACTTTGCTTGTTTCTCCCTCTCTATTCTTTCCCTTTCTGCATCCCTTTCCCAACCTATCCTTTCCTTTTTCTGCCTGCTTCTCTAGTTCTATCTTCTCCTTCTCAAATTCCATCTTCTCCCTTTTAAATGATATCTCTAATTCTAATCTTTCCCTCTCCGCTTGCTTCTCTAGTTGTAATTTTTCCCTTTCTATATCTCTCTCCTTTACCCTTTGGTCCCTTTCATGAGCCTGCTCCTCCTGAACGAATTTTCTAAGGTCCTCCCCCTCATACCCAAACTGTTTGCCCAACTCCACTAGATCTTTGAGTGACGACATGATAAATACTGTTGATAAGATCACCAATCCTAAGTGCACTATCATATAACACATAAAATGTTTAGGACTACACGAACCAACCGTATATCCCTTCTCCAAATATATGCAATATGTATATATGACAAACAAATGGTAAATAAAACAAAATATGAGTGAGGTATTCACTCACCCGCCTGAATTAGTTCTTGTCAGGAAGGTCACAATCTGAAATAAATAACTGAAAAAATCTTACCGGAGTCAAGACCTGTGCAAACTAACGTCCGTGCTCCGACTAATCCAATAAATCCCATTTCTGACACCATTTGTCACAGGATGAAGCCGGGTGAGGACTGGATTAGTGAAGACACCGAAAGCAACTGCGTTAATAAGATGTTTATTTATAAACGCAATTTAAAGATGAACAAATCTGACACCATTATAACAAAAAGATAAGCAAAATTATAAAGTTCCTAACATGGAACTATCAACAACAAGTAACTCAACGAGAAAAATCAAAGATGAATCTAACGAATGGAATTTTAAACAAACGTGAATAGCATCCTATCACCAATCAACAAATAAGAGTATATGATCTACACCCCAATATAAACAAGGTCTTATTAAGTACCAAGGGTGACCAAAGCATGTGATTTATGCGCTTATCAATATGATACTCATCAATTTATCAATTCATCAAGCGATATTGGAATATGTATGAATTTATGAATATATCGTTCATATAACGAAAATGAAATGGGAATGCATGAAATTATGAATCTATCACACATATAGCGATATTGAAATGGGAATGAATGTAATTTTGCACAGATAGCAATATTGAGATAACAATAAAAATGGAACACGCAATAAATATAACTATCGTGGCGCCCGTTTGACGACCAAGATGTATCTCCGGTTCCACCCGCTCTAGTCCATGGTCAAGGAGCCACCACGCATGGTCCACCCCTCCCAGTCTGTTGAAGGATCCCTCGAGAGCCTTCACATTAACACAGACCCGTTGGTCGAGAAGCCTTGGTCCCTCGCATCGAGAAAACCAGTACACTCTTCCGAAACAACGTCACCAGACACAGCGTACACGTCACACGAAACCACACAGAGTTCTGTGACTTCTCATCACCAAACCATACATAAGGAACAGCTAAAAGTATAACAACTAAACCGTGTAGTACATATGACACGGTTAGTACTTTTGTATTGATAGATGTTGCGCATGCGCGCACATGAATTACATCTCGTTACACATTACATTAATCATTCAATGCATGCTGCGTATAATTAAATAAAATCCGTCTGTTCAGTTACAACAAATAGCTAACTTGAACCAGCCTATAGTATTTCTAATATCATGGCGTTGTATGACCTAGGTATTGACTCTCTGTAGAATTTAGAATAAATTCTAAAACATCTAATATATGAAACAATTATGTCATATAAAACGAATAGTGATAAAGAATACAATCTTAAATTTCACATACCTCTACAGCTGAAGTTTTGCTCCCGTAAAGAGGTAAGCTTTCTGACAAGACTCGTCGTAGTGTAATTTGTTTGTAGAGAATTCGCTCTATATGTACTCTAGCTGTGACAGATATGCGCAGCAGCTAGGTACGTGAGTTTTCACTGCAGGCAATTTGCGCGTGCAGCATGGGGTGAATCGCGCTCAGTATTTCAAAATAACTAGAGCCGAAAAAAATAAACAACCCCCGAGTAACGCTCTAGTCGGAAACGAAACCCGAATACATTTTTGATCACATATACATATTGATATAAACCATACAATTCCGTGACAATGTGATGTATGCACAAAGGGTTACTGGCTGTAAGACTGGCATTATCTTTCTTGTAAGTGAGTGTATGCATTTAGGTCTTTGCACGAGCAAACATTTTGAAGTCAATAAAGCCTTTGCTTGCTATACAACATTCATGTTTCAGTTCCTATACAACATTCATGTTTCAGTTGCTATACAACATTCATGTTTCAGTTGCTATACAACATTCATGTTTCAGTTGCTATACAACATTCATGTTTCAGTTGCTATACAACATTCATGTTTCAGTTGCTATACAACATTCATGTTTCAGTATGTTTGCATTTATTCATTGATTAATTTTCAGTGCATATATCAGGGATGTTTATACACGACACTAGTTTTTTTTTTTTTTTTTTTTTTTTTTTTCGCTTTGTGTTTCTTTTACAGTTTAAAGTCAATGATTCCTGACACGCATACAATCGTGACCTTACGAGTACTTGGCTAAAAAGAATGATCGAATACTCAGCTTGAGAGCCATTTAGATCGTTTGTATTCACGATGTTAAATGAGGGAAATTATGGCGTAATTAAGTTTACTTATACATGCAACAGGGAGTAATATTAAAGGATACTTTATTTAGGTAACGCAAGTTTTTTTTTCACACATTATCCTCTACAGAGAGAGGACGGATGATATTGCATTTGTATGAGGCATGACTCACATATGCAAATAATGATCGCGTGATCCCACTGGAAGTAAATGCTTGTGTAAGAGAAAGAATAGTTAGGCCGTACTTGACCAAAAACTCGAATCAATAACTCATTTGTAATGTCATTATGCTAGGTACTTTTAAAGGTATGAATAAGAAGTAAAAATTTGTGTCAGTTTTTGAAGTATTAGCATGATTACGACAATTGGTACGTAGCGGGAAATAGTCCCCAGCCAGTACACTTTTTTGGTTCTCCCATGGATTAATATAATGCTAAATCGTTTTCATCTGATATTACAATTATACATATATGTTACCTTCCTTTGTTTTTTGACCTTTGGGTTTAATTTTACACAATCCTTCGTAGCTCCCAAATATTTTTCAGTCAGTAGTACTTTATGTGTAATTAATAATATTCAATTGTTGACCTTGATTGGGTTGAATATATAGTTTCGTGTACCGGTAAACTTTATATCAACAGATGGGAAGCGTAGGTCAATATGATACATTTCCTGGTTCAAAAAAGCTTTATATTCACCTCAGAAAAGGTCAACCGCATGACGCCGTACAAAATACTTCATGTCACGACAGTGTAGTATCATACATCTTCCATGACCTTTTTTTTAACATTTATTGAGGTGTATATGAAGTTGTATGAACCAGTAAACCTCAGCTGACAAATGCAAATAGAGGTCAGTATGTTACGTTTACTGGTTCACAAAACGTGATATTCTTGGAAACAAAAGTCTATAATTACATAATTTAGAAAAGCTGGAAATTTAACTGTTTTACAATTGTAAGAGTGACATTTCGACTGCATGACGCTAAGAATGCAACGTTATGACGTCACTTAAAGTGAACGGTGTCATGATCATGCCATAAAGGATTGACCATGCAACATGAATAAGGGTCATAGATCACATGACATTGTGCCATCCAATCCGACGCTATTACACACAGGAATCGTGTAATAACATGAATAATCTGAAATCACGTGACGCCGTGTCAAACAATTATGAATTGATTCATTTACCGATTGATGTACTGACTGAGTGAATGAGAGAACGAGGACATAAAGGAAGAGGAAGAGAGAATGCATATGAATAGGAAGAATAAACATGGCCTACTATATATTTTTCATAAATTTCAGCAGCTTTTGCAATTAAAGGAGCACAATTAGTCTTTCCAAATCGACGTACCTTATGCCTTATTTTCTTATACACATCCAGTACATCCATGAAAGCCCTTTACTCCCCCTAACAAAATAAATGACGTTCAGGATAAACCCTGTACCTAATGGAAATACAAATTTGGTTGAGCACAGTGTTTTTCGCATCTTGCTGTATGCAACAAGTTTATGTCTTTTTACATCTTTCACGCAACTGCTTTTTGAGTTAAGTAGCACAATAAAAAATCGGCGGAATGACACATTCTAGAAATACATTATATATATATATATATATATATATATATATATATATATATATATATATATGTGTGTGTGTGTGTGTGTGTGTGTGTGTGTGTGTGTGTGTGTACACAACTTCACGAATATTGATCCGCTTAACATTCATAATCCACTGATGAAGGCGAATTACCCGAGACGTTTGAAGCCGCAGTGATACTTTTTTATTTCCAACTCAATACAGACTGCATGTGTGTGTGTGTGTATATATATATATATATATATATATATATATATATATATATATATATATATATATATATATATATAACAGACAATAACGGGTACGGTGCAATTAATTTAAAGTCTAAGTCTTCCGGTACAGTTATGTTAACTATGAAAACTTTACAACAAGGGGAGTTGGAAGGACGCTGACCGCAGAAAAGTCCTTAGACCAATAGTATTTTATTAGTAAGAATTCTTATCATTACCAGACATGGCTAAGCATTATCCACATACATATTGACCTATGAGAGAAAGCGCCTTCGGCTTACAGAGCAAAAAAGTAGAAGACAAAAAGTTGACACTGTTTTAATTTCATTGATCAACTTCTCGCTCAAAAATCTATCATGAGGTGTGACAAAAATAGGCCATATACTAATCAGATTTTTAGAAAATATGTGTGTTCCAAATATCAGCTCGTATCTCACTGGATTTTGAAGCTATAATAATTTCCACTTATCCTCTCGCAGCTTTGATTTGCGAGATTCAAACAAGGAAGATACAGAGAGTTTTCTTGTAAACACCCTAGCAACGTCATCAGCTAAATGATTGAGTCAAAATTGGAAGTTCTTGATAAACATAACGTTTTTAACACTGACAGAGAAAAACAAAAGAAGTAAAATCAAAACTGCGAGGTGATAACTGGAAATAGATTTTTCAGCTTCAAGATGATCAATGAATTTTCACACAGTCGTATTTACTGAGAATAACTACAGTGTCAAAATTGCAGTTATTAGTCATAGACACTTTCAAATAGAGTCTAAAGTTTCGGCATGAAATTAATTAGAGTATTTAGGTTACTTTGTATCAGCCAAAACATATGCCAACATCACGGCATTTTTTCTGACATATTGAAAAGTTTTGTTTTTAATTTGAATCTCAACGTTCATTTTTTGCGTCGTTGATAAACTGCTCCCACATTTAATGATAATTGCATTAGATAGCTCAGATGTATGTTTATGGTGCTCAAGTTTAGATGGAGAAAACATGACAATCAAAAATAAAACAGCACGACCCTGGATGAGTGGATACTTAATTGCAGATGTGTAGACAGTTAAAATCTAGTTAAACGAGACAAGGATTGTTTTTTCGGATTAAAGCGACGTTATTTAGCGGTGGTTTATTTTGTATGATTCTCTCTCTGTCTCTGTCTGTCTGTCTGTCTGTCTCGTTATGCAACAATAATATTTCCTTCAAGGTTTGAAACAGTGGGGTTTTCATTTTTTATGAAAAAGGTTGTATTTTATCCGCGAGTAAATGTTTTTATTTGAACAGTCACCCTCATTATTGTAAATAAAGTTTACATTTAGGGGTGATTTCTTCATGACCCACAAAAATTACATTCTTCACTTACGAGTTTCGATTCACATAAAGGCACAATTCTCCTTGTTTCATTTAATTGCTCACAAGGTTGAAACCATTTTGTTTTTATTTGTTGGTTGGTTGCTTTTTATTAAAAAATTTGGTGGGATTTTGAACGTTTGACTATCATCTGATACCACATCTTTCCCTTTGAGATAAAATCGGACTGCATACATCACCGTAGAAGTGGCACTTTAGATCACCAACTTACCACTGTCTTTGTCTACGAGATTTTTTTGGGGGGTGGAAGGGGCATTTTCTGACATTTTTTAAAATCTTTCTGAAAACATAATGCAATAAAGTTTGAAAACATTGACATTGTTTTCTAATATCCCAGATTAATTTAATTGTCACTATAGGGTATCGGATATTTCGGAAGCTCCATCTCCCTCTCTGAAAGAAAATAGAATGACTGATGCTTTTTATGGTACATTCTCCATTAACATGCGCCATTTCAATTGTGGTGATTTGAAAATTGTAAGACACACTAGCGTTTTAATTTAAGCCATTCTCCAAAGTCCAAACTTTGAATAATACAAATCCGACATATATATCCGTTTATGTCGCTGTTTTGATTCAATTCAGATACGTCAACCTCGTCAATGAGGTCAGAAAATCACGCAACTTCTCCACAAATGTTTATCTCACCAGAAGGTTTTATGTCAATATGAAGAATGTTCTATTTCAAAACCCATAATTTATTAAATAATTTTGAAGCAAAAGCTTTCGTTGTCATTTGTTAAAATTAAACCTGGATCAAATACTTCAATGAAAAATGAAACGTGTCTGTATCGTTAGTATTTGTTATGTAATAGTACTTCGTGTGTTGCCGTGCTATTTCTTAACATTTTAGCGCAGGTATTATCATCTCTGTTAAGTAAGGTCCATGGAAAGGTTCACTACTTATTTATTTCATAGATATAAACTTAATAAATACGGAAAATGTAAATGAACTAAAAAAATGGATGCATTTGGAAATATTTTGGTTTTCGAACTTTTGAAAATCTTTTGTTTTACCATGTATTCTATAAATCCATATTGCACATGTAAAATCTATGAATAATATGAAAGCATCAGAAGATCTCCAAACGATTGTTAGCAAACCTACATTGTGACGTCAACGACAGTCTCTGATAGTGGCCGACAGTGACAGTGAATCAATCATGTTGCAGTTTGGTCAAATTTTCAAGGCACAATAGAACATATTAGATTGCCAAACCTATAGTAATTGACTTTTGTTCCCTTCAATCAAATTACAGAAGAGAAGTCTAGTAATTCCATATCCTCTGGTCGTATACGTTACTAGAATATCATGAAAGGATTAAAAAGAAATTTAATACAACAATTTAACATTAGCGGTAGCTCATTTGATGGAGATTCGGACTCACAATCCAATAGTCATGGGTTTGTTAAACGCTCAGGCTAGCCTGGGTATGCCCCCTTTGTGCGCTTTTGGGAACGGCAATTAGCTACCATTTTCTGAGCATGATACAGCCATTAATATGTAAACGATGCCTTTAAGAAACAATAAATCGGCCAGAACACGTGTATTAATACCAGCTAACTGACGACTGAAAATGTATTTCTCGCAATAGGTGTGTGTGTGTGTGTGCGTGTGTGTGTGTGCGCGCGCTATATTAATTAATTCGCTTCAACAGTTATGTGAATAGTTTAGTATTACGTTTGGAAAAGCAACTCTCAGCTATGAAGCAACTCTTCAACTGGAAAATGAACGCAGTGTATCAACAATATTCTGCCCTATAACGAGTATTTTCTTGTTTGTTATAAATCGGATGGTAATATTTAAAATACATGTTTTTGTTTTTTGTGTGTGTTTATATTGTAATAAATTTGAGTCTGTTCCATTTGTAGGTTCGTTTTTTTTTAGTGATTAGTTGTTTGATTATGGGAAGTCGGTGTTGGGAAAATATTTCCCAGCCCGAGTAATTAGCCAATTTCTAGGAACAGACGTCATAATTAGAGTTTTTAAGAGACTTTGCAATGGCATGGATTGGTTTCGTAGTTTGAGATGGGGTCAGACTAGCATAAGTGGGCATGGAGCAAAGTAGTTCCTATTTTATTCAGAGGTGTTGGTTTATTGTGCCTTTCCGTGGGAGATATTCGTGACAGGAACTACTGTTTTGTGCCATGGAATAATTGGGAAGAGATCATCCCTTTGTTTGGAGATGCCTTTCATTGTAGCAGCTGGTGGAAGTACACGTGCGAAACGCGTTTCAGACTGTTATTTTTAGGACTCACGGTACTCATTATACGGAACAACTGTGAACCAATCTAGAAATGTGTGAAGATACAAAAGAGTATATACGGGTTTGGTGGTCCATAATTGGTTATTAATGAAAAGTAAAATGTTAGTGAAAAATTATTTTCAGAGTTTATCCTATCTGTACATTAAAAAGTAGAGACAAGATTCTATTGATGCAGTTTTAGTATTTTTATAGTTCCCTGCATTGGTGTTTGCTAACAAGGAAAAGCCATGCACTTGTGAAGTTGTGCTTGTGACATTGTGGTCATTTATTTATTGATTAGAGAAAAATTGTTTCTAGTCTTGGCGCGTTACGAGAACTTCCAGTCGACAACGAATGTTGTCTGGAATTCCGTGGAAATAGTGGAAAACAAGGGACTTCCAGCCCAGCAGGTGTTTGACTCGCTCGGTAGAGAAAACGATGAGCGCGTTACATTATGATAAGGTATCTGTTGGTAACGTCCATGCAAACATAAAAGTGCCACAAAGAGAACACATTGCTGCTCGTAACATCAATTATATTCTTTGCAAATAAAGCTTTGTATGTTGAGATCAAATAAAACATGTGCGATTCTCCGATAATAATTAAAGGTTAAAATAAAATAAAAAAGTGATAACGTATCTATGACAAATATCCCGTAAATTTGCATACACTTTCCATTAAAATAAGTGTCGAAGACGTCTTACACTCTATGCATTATTTATATGTATTCTCTTGTACATAAGGAACCAACTATTTAATAAGGAGGTGGTGTGGACTTTTCTTGTACATAAGAAACCGACGTTAGGATATTTTTGCAAAAACATGCAGGCCCGTTTAGCGTGAAAAAATACCTTGCTCTGAATTTTGTAATTAAAGAAGTAATTATATTTATTATATTAATTGGAAAACATATCTTGTGGTAAATTAGCAAAACATATCCTGGTTAAAATGGGGACACCAAGCCCCATCCCCATCCCCCAACCCCTAGAAAATTTAATGGTCGGACTCTAGCAACTGGACTTTTGTAGGCTCTGATCGTGAGGCGGACCATGGGTATTTTGGTATGAAAAACTTTGCTTAAATAGAGAAATATCTTATGCTCAACCTATGTAAGGAAAAGGCTACCTTTGTCAGATTTAGAAGTTGCAGATGGTGAATGGAGAGTTTGTTTCAAGATATTATACGTCTCAAATATGTATCATTCATGAAATTCTGGCTCATTTAGATTTTAATTTTAATGTAGTACAAATCAATTATTTTTTTTAATGATTTTGGGTAACTTGATTTTGAAAAATATCAATAGCTTTTATGTAACATTTGCATTCTGACTCCCTTCTGACACTATATTAAGCAAATGGCGCTTATTAGTGGAGCAAAAACTGTATCATACATGTGTTTATTTCCTTGACAGATACAGTTTGTCGCTTTATCATCATAGATGAATGGCATTCATAAGCCGTTTGTATAATACAAATGTGGTTGTTGCCTGGCCTAAATTGCTCAACGGCAAACCGTATTGGCGTTTAAATAGTATTTAACAGATACTAATAGTCTGAATAGTTTGAAACCAAATTACTAATTTTAGTAGTATTAAGCACGTAGTAATAGTTTGAATAGTATTAAGCACGTATTAATGGCTTGAATAGTATTGAACATAGACTACTAGTTTGAAAGTATTAAACACAGATTACTTGTTTTTATAGAATTAAACACATATAAATAGATTGAATAGCATTAAACATAGATTACTAATTTGAATGGTATTAAACCAAATAAATAGTTTAAATAGTACTAAACACATATTAATGGCTTTAATAGTATTGAACATAGATTACTTGTTTGAAGAGTATTAAACACAGATCACTAGTTTGAATAGTCTTAAAACATATTACTTATTTGGATAGTATTAAACACAGATTACTAGTTTGAATAGTATATACCACAGATTGCTAAGTGACTTGGAGGCGATAAACCTGGGTTTGTTCCTCGCCACACCCTTTCTTCCAGTTCCGTCCTACGAATGTAAGAAATAGTGCTGTCGAGATATATGTGTCATTCCTGAATAGTGCTGTGGAGATATGTGTGCAGTTCGGGGATAGAGGTGGTAGATGGAGATTGTTGGGGTACGCAATACTTGGGGGTGGGGGGCACTTAGTAATCATTCTAGAAGACCTTGGCCTTTTTGTCTGGTGACATGTGTGTCTTACTAGAGGTCTCAGGCTCGATCCTTGACGGAAATTATACTTTCCACCCACGTGTTATGTGGCTCAGTGGTTAATGTGGAGGACTCGCAATCTGTGGGTCGGTTACCGCAGTGTGTCTCTAATCTCCTTACCTCTGCACTAAAGAGTGTGATATGTGCTGATCTGTCCTGAAACAGCAACTATTATATTATGCTATATACATGTTTGATACATTACTCCTCTGGCATTTCACAAAAGTCTGGAATAAAGAATGTTTTTATCATTGGGAGTTTAAGATAATTGGACTTTTTGTTTTGCAAGGAAAGAAGAAAAATAACAAGAATCCACTTTCTTAAAGTTATACATATATATATATATATATATATATATATATATATATATATATATATATATATATATATATATATATATATATATATATATTCTTTCTGGAAACTATAACTTTTCTAGTGCAAATGTATCACTTATCTAACAAGCATTAATTGGGAAAGTCTCAGCACAAAACCTGCAATTCTAATGTTTTAATTTATATTGCTGCTCCATCTTTAAACGTATATGCTAATTGTTAAGATTTGCCAGAATTTATATATATATATATATATATATATATATATATATATATATATATATATATATATATATATAACTGGATGGTCTCTATGTAGAATAAAACTATTCTAATTACATAATAATTTGGGTGTTTTTTATATGTTATATATAGACAATTTTCAGCTGTTGTTGATAAACCCACTTTATCTATAATTACTCGCCTGCAGTTAGGAATTACATTTCTGCTCATGGTGAATTTCGCTTACATCTTTTCTGTATTTTAGTTGAAATGGCTGCACCTACTGTCGCACCTAATGGACTAAGGGTCGAAATTTTTTGGTGTCGAACGAGAAATTCACATGAGACAACCATGTTGAAAGGTGTGTTTTTTAACATTGTATTGAAGCTGCGTATCTTAACAGAGGTCCTGGATGATGACAGGCGCCTGTATGGATGACATAAACTCAAGAGTCATCAGGTTTATTACGTGTAGGGGTCCTTTTTAGTTGTTGTCTATAACAAGAACAAGAACATGGTAGGATATAAAAGAAGGGGTATACAATAGAATTTAAATCCCTTCACAATAAAAATAACAACATTAATCCTAACCCTAATTTCTATATAAAGTTAAACTCTCAACTCCATTCTATAATATCCCCATCCCTATCTACCCTCCACTTTAAAAAAAACTAACATCCTCATACTCCTTACGTATCAATACTTAATTATCTACTATTCATCAATTAATTATCTACTATACATTACCCCGTTATATACTATACACTAACCAATTATCTACTATCAATACTCAGTGCTCCACTAACCAGGTATCTACTTTCCACCAACCAATACAGAGTTATCTACTATTCTGCACACAGTTACCTTCTATCCACAAACTAATTATATACTATCCAGAACCTAGTTATGTAATATCCAGCACCTCATTATATACTACCCACTAATCAATTATCTACTATCCAATACCCAGTGACCGACTATCCACCAACCAAGTATCTACTATCCATCAAACAGGGACCTACTATCCAACAACCAGGTACCAACTATCCACTAACCAAGGATCTACTATCCACCACCCAAACCTTCTAAACAAAACTTATAAATAAAACTAACGTCACTAACCCCACATACCGCTCTATGATCACTATTATAAGTTAAGTAAAAAAACATCTAGCCCCTTCTCTAAGACCCTTAGTTACCTTCCTTTATAATATATCTACTATACTTTCCTTCCGTGTCTCCACTACAATCATATAGAGTAAACTTTACTCAACAGATTACTGACCATATAAATCCTTTCTAAATTAAACTAACAACCCTAATCATAACCCTTATAATCCCTTCTTATAAAAAAGTAAAAATACATATATTTCCATCTATAATGTCCCTACCTACCTATTTTAAATAAAACTTTCACCCCATTCACATAAGCTAGGATTTTAAAGAAGGAATATAAATAAAAATAATTACCCACACTCCTCCCCCTACCCGGCTACAAGCCTTCTTATAAATAAAGCACAAATCTCAGTTCCCATCTGTAATATTCCTAGCATCCCCCACTCTCATCGGACTCGCTTTATAAAGTTATAATCTCTACCCCATTCTATAATATCCCCATCACTACCTAACCGCCTTTTTTAACAACAAAACCATCATCCTCATAATCCATGCATATCAACACCCACTTATATACAGCCTCCACACCCTTATATGTAAAAGAAGCCGTATAAAATTGTCCATTTTCAATTTTTAGTTGCAAAAATCTTAGCTTATCTGCACTCTAAATATATCCTACAACCGTAGGCAAAAACTTGTGCTGGATCTTAAATATGTTACAATTCTGCTAAAGTACTGGCAGGCCAAAGTTTCATTCTTCAAAAATTAATGCAAAGTTACAATTGGACGTCTTCAGTATCCATGGTAGATTGATAAATACACGGACTAACTTTTGTTTTTACCCCTAAGGTCACTATACTTGTGACAGTTGGACCTTTTTTAAATCTAGACATAGAGTGTTTTAGCAAACATGTAATGTACTGAAGTTAATTTGGGTTTACTGTTGTTGAAAACCACCAAACTAAAGCATGTGTGTGTGTGTGTTTGAACCACAGACAGAAAGAGATGGAGTGTAATAAGAAATTCGAGTATGGCACCATTTTTGTCATATTGTAGGACAACGAGAAATGAACATTGGGTTACCCTATTTTTATGAGTTTATAAAAACAAGGGTAAGTCCTAAGTTAGAAATGTTCATTGAAAAAATTTTTCAATGAAAATTATCTTCAAACAGGGATCAGATACATTTATGATTTAAATCTAAATCATTCTATAAGAAGATCAAGGGTGTCTGTCTGTCAATATGTGCGTGTTTTTGTGAAACAGTCTGAGATAGAGGGAGTTAACGAATTTTGGAAAAAGACACAAAGTAGAGTAAGTCATAGGTTAGAAATGTTAATCACCATAATTTTTCATTCATAATTTGTTTTACAAAAAAAACAGCGTGAGCTCTATGTTTATTGTGAATGAACGCAGTAACATTTGCAGGGATGGTACACATCTAAGATAGGTCATATTATGGCACATATCTTGATATTACAGAGAAGGTAGGCTGTCAACAAGCAACAATGTTACAAAATTCCCTAAACCAAGGACTTTAAATTTTGATTTTACGCTAAGCGATCTGGTAAACACTTTTCAGTTATAAACGCAACCAGTTATGAGAAAGGCTTTATCGAGACGAATCCTCCTCGTCAAACCCAAGCTTATTATTCACGCGGCATTAAATTATGACTGTAATAATGCTAAATATTGGAGCAGTATAACCCACTAATAAAGATCAATTATTACGATATAAATACCCATTCCGGTTTAATTAATATAATATATTAAAACTAGTAGGTGACATGAACAATATAGAACAACTGATGCGAACAGGCATTGATATCGCATGCATTTCTGATATCCCAATCATATTTCAGCACGTCATCCCCCAGCCCACTGCATCCTCCACCCCCGTACCGAGTCATAGTGTCACCGCTGGGAGAAACTGAAGCGTTGTGTCTCTACACTACTTATTTAGAGCGTAGCGGATTCTATTCTCAGCGTGTTTATATTTTGACATTATAAAGCTAAAACAAACAAGTATTGACAAATAAATGCTCAAAACAAAATCAAAATGAGGTCAAATGTGTTCTGAATTCATCTGCCTGTAGGAGGTTAGGCGGACGTGTTGTTGCAACAACGAGTTAAGCAAGTATATTTAATTGTAACAGTGTCCTTTACCACAAATATTACGATTTCCAAGAGAGTCATCCATCCCTAGGTCTTATACTTAAATATACACACCACAATAAACCGTTTTTGGGGGGTTTTTTTGGTTTTTTTTTTTTGGTTTGTTTTCCGGTAAATTCTAACATTATTCGGTGTACAGAATTGGTGGAAATCATCTCAGAAACGTATCAATACATATACATTTTTGAGCTATATAATGACTTTTCCATTTTGTATGAATGTAAAATACCTGCTTGGTATTGATATAAACATCACTTAATCGATTCAGAATTCTGAAACTTTGTCAAAGAATCCCAACTTCCACTTTCCAGTGAACGTCTCGAGGGGAGTGGGAGAAGACAGAAAAACAAAAATTCGACAGTTGAGAAATGATAGATGATTGAAGTATAGGACAAAAGGTTTATCATGTGGCAATGTTCATGTCATGCCCCATACGGACCCTCGACCCATATCAACCATCTTACCAATGTGATAGTCTCAGGTTGATAAGGGTTATGAAGTGCAAATCGCCATATGTTCATAGTATGTAACCTAACACGCTATCAAAACATGCTTATACTTGATGATAATATACATTAAACGTTCTTTATGTCCAAGGGACAAAACAATAACACGGTCCCTTTCTTTACCTGCTGAATGGACTATGTTAACGTGTACTCATAAAATTGTCTTTACTAGTCAGACAAGCTTGTGTATTGGTACAATCAGACATATACCTTATATACGTAACTACGCGACACTTGCAGGAACAGACGGTATGCAGGTTCATGATCTGGGACGGAATGCTGGGCATATATGACCGTGTATTAACTATTCGTAGAACCAGACACCGTTAAGTAGGGTAGATAATACTAGGAAGAATGTAATACCTGTTCATGTAAAAAAGACATACAAGACTAAACTGAAGCAAAATGCTGACCGCTTCACAAGCAGAGACACGATTCTCTCAAATCGTGCAGAGTCCTATATGTTTGGATACGTTCAAAAAACCCAAAGTTCTCCCTTGTGGTTACACATATTGCGTTTCATGCCTACAGTCTAATATCAGCGACAAGGTGATTCACAGGGAAATTCCTCAGGCATGATTCCCTTGTCCCGTGTGTAGAGCGGAAACACCCCAATCTGATCCTAACATTAGTATATAACAGTGGGCGGAATCGTTGCCAGTGAACAGCATTGTATCTTCTATTCTAGATGTCTCAGTGGGAAAAAAGACAGCGAAATCTTGTGACCAGTATGTAAAGCTAGGAAAAGAATCATTGGCAACAGTCTATTGTAAGGGCTGTGACCAATCTATGTGCGTGACATGCAAACAATACCACGACGGATTATCTTCATTAAGTCGGCATGATATCATAAATGTAAGTGATGGTGATGATTCTTGTTTTGTGATACCCAATATGTACATCATATAATTACGTCCCAAGCATTCTGGTATTCGTATCAAATTCTTCTGCGGAGATAACAATACACTGTGCTGTAATACTTGTGGATTTCTAGAACATCGGAAATGCGAAAGAGTTAACACGGTTGACGACATGCTAAAGACTTTTGAAGTTACAAAAAGTTAAAAGTACCGGAAGCTAACCTGGATAAGTTTGAGGATCATTTAAAACAAATAACGTAAACGCTGACACCATTCAAAGGTACAAGGCCGACATTGTGGAACATATTCACTCCCTCTATATCCAGCTGATTGCGAAGTTACAGAAACTTGAAGAAGATGTCAGTGCATCTCTAGAAAGTTATTACAAATCTGAAAATTAAAACCTTCAAACCCAAGAACACAAGGGACAAAGTTTGAATACTGCTATCGACAGTGGTCGGATCCAGCTTGAACTCGTTATAATCCACGAGTCAGAGGTCCAGAAGTTCATTATGCTCCACAATTTGGACCATAATCAGCGTAGGTACTTTCCGGCCATATCTGAGTATCAAAAGAGCATTAAAGAAGTAAGGATCAGTTTGGACGTTGATAAAACTTTTCAGACATTGGTAAATACCATAATAGAAGTTGGGAAGATAAATCTGATTCGCAAAATTCTAGATTGTTCACCTTGTCCCAGGTTTTTGAAATAAAATAGTGGACAATTAGCGTGAGTGGACCAGTCGGAACCCCACTAATGGAAAAGAAAGCCGTGAAGGTGTCAGAGTTCAACGTGAAAGTATCGGGAGATAACAATTTATGTTATATAAATAATATTCTGCACTTCAAGAATGCCAGAATGCTACTGGTGAACAACTCCAATTGCGAAATTAAGATGTTTGGATAAGATTATAAGTGTCAAGAGAGTATGACTTTATAAGGATGTCCATTGTATGTCCGCTATTAATCTGACACCGAGATGGCCGTGACAATCCCTTCTCAGAAAACAATCTAGATCATCAAGAACTACGACAAGATGCTGAAGGTCAGGGAGATCAGAACGAGGCTCCAGTGTTGGGGTAAAGCATTACTGGAGAGCCAGTTGGTGATTACTACATATGGAAACGCTCACAGTGTTCTAACACTGGACATGGATGGGAAGGAGATCAGGACCGTCTGACCGGACAGTTGTCAAAGTGAGAAACTTCTTTACCCGTTCTATATCAAAGTGGGTACCAATAACGCGAATATGCATATATCGTATGATACTGGGAACAAACTTGTCGCTTTCAATACGACCTGGGATATCCTATTCACCCACAGGAAGCAAGACCTGACTAATGCAACCGGTATCGAAATTAATAGAGAGGGAAACATTTACTTGTGTGGATGTTCCTAAAAATGCGTCCAGCAGATATCAGTTGGATGGAAGCTCATTAAGACACTTATATCAACGAAGGAAGCAAAAAAAAAAAAGACCGCTTGTGATCAAATTCTACAGAGAAATGGACAGGTTCATAGTGATATACAGGGACTCTTATGTTGTGAATGTGTATGACCTACGTGTTTGACAGATGTAGACATTTTCACTTGTTACGAAAGAACTTAAATTTAAGTGCAAAACAAATAGGTTCTGCTTTGATTTCAATATTATTTCAGCTTTCATGTTGCAAACATTGGCAGTTAGAGCAAATTTTAACTGATGTTAACTACATAACCACATAATCAGTTATTATTTTTATTATCATTATTATTATTAATATTATTATTATTATTATTATTATTATTATTATTATTATTATCCGAGATAAAACATATTATTTTGCTCTGATCTTGATAATATCATATTACTGAAAGGTAAGTACCACAAAAGTTACAATTCAACCACAGTAAAGGAATGTAATGTAGTTAATGAAATCAATTGATTCAAACTATACATTTTATCAAATCATTTTGTTTGGAATATTCTTCCAGGAGCTACTTCATTTTCTCATCTATGAATTTTGCTGTAATAAATTCTCAACTGAAATGATTGCAAATAGTATAAATGATAAATGAGGCTATCTGCATGTTAGTGTTATATAGATTTAAAGAAAAAAGTAAATGAGCATTCGTTTCATATATTTGTCTTCATTATATTGAATATTCTGGAACCATGTAATTGACGAAAACGCGTGTGTTCTGTCTGGCCCAAAAGTTGAATATACAATGATTAAACATAATTCATTAGATCGTTGTGGATCCGTTGTATGTTTACCTTAGGATCAGTGTATTTTATTTTAAGCCAGCGGTATTTGATGAGGACTAAATGTACTAATATTTGGCCATTTAATTCATAAATGAATGAAGTATACATGCAAATATGATGCATTACCTCCTCGTAATAATGGCGACGTTAAAAATAATGTGTAACATTCTGTTTTGTATATTTAATTATAAGTACATGTATATGTACATTTTAAAAAGTTTTATATTCAGATTCAACTTCAGATTCATATCCTGTATATTCTGCATACCCAACTTGCAGTTAAGTTGAAATGAATATGCAGATATGAATATGAATATGCAAATATGAATATGAATATGCAAATCACATCAGGTAGTTTCCCATATAATTATGTATCTCATGCTTCACTTTAAAATCTCAACAAAATTTTGCACTCGTGACTGCGCATTTATCTGCAGTCCTTACCATAATCATTCATCCTTGTATCATTTAATTTGGTTTCCTAATTCATTTCTTATTATTTGAATAAACTTTGTCATTCTTGTTCTCAAACTACAATGAAAGAAATACGTAGAAGTATATAATTTCCTCATTGCAAATAATGACTATACGATGTATTCTTCAAAATTATCAAAATGAAGAACAAAAGGGATTTGAATTCTTTTCTTAAATAACTAGTTTTCTTTTTTTATCAGAAACTCATGTTCAAACTATTTGGCTCAGGTATCTATAAAAATAATATATTCTACGCAAACATTAGATCCAACCCATTGCTTTAGCTGTTTGTATATTCATGTTGAACAGTTTCATATTGTACGACAAATGACTAATTTTTTTATACAATAATTCTACAATAGATGATACTTGCTTAAACACTTGGTAGGTGAAAAAAAAATCATACTAAACATATGTGCACATCTGTCTGCAGTAACTGGCAAATAAATTAATATTACTATCAGTTATCTCTGTAAATTGCATATTCATAAAATTGTTTAAAGCATCACTGCAATCTTGAAAAAAAAAATATTTAAAAAGTAATAATTAAATTTTTCTTTCGTCATTACGATTTTCAGCAATCTGATTTGGCAGATCCTTTTAAGTTTGTTGGGTTTATACTTGTATGAACAGAAAAAAATATATTTGGCCCCGCCCACTGGCACTAATTTTTCCCACATTCGCATTGAACACTAATTTGTGTAAAATCTTTGCAAGCTGCATTGACGTAATATTGGTTTACAGCAACAAACAGGGCAATGGGATCATATCATGTATATAAAATAATGCTATTAATGAAACAAAAAAGCACAAAAAACAAATTCGACTTTCTAAAAGTCTGAAAATTTAAAGCTGAAAGTTGAATCGATCAAACAGGCAGATAATTGGCGGAGAGAGAGAGAGAGAGAGAGAGAGAGAGAGAGAGAGAGAGAGAGAGAGAGAGAGAGAGAGAGAGAGAGGGAGAGGGAGAGAGAGAATGAATTGCGGGCTCTGACATCCCAAATGTTCGTCCAAGTTACATTCTGACATGTACTTTGTAACATTGTTTCATCAAAGGCCAAGACAAGCTGATTATTCGGGCGGGACTGTATAGCTGCTTTCGCCTCTCGATTAGACAGACATGCTCTAGCTGTCTGGATTAGGCGTATAGTAGTATAGAAAACCTGAAAGAAGTTAGCATTCGCTTTAGTTGTAATTCCAATTTAAATAAATAACTTGATGTAGATTTTAGTCATTAGGACTTTATCATACTTACCCATGAAAACAGTGAAGCTATCCTTGACTGTCACAGAAAAGCTGGGGGTGAACACAATCTGCTGAAACCAAATATAGTGCTGGGATTTATATAGATGGTAAGCGTGTTTCTGAAAGGAATTTAATGTTGATACACCCTGATACAACAGATAAGTAAAACATAAACTGGGTGAATGTAAATGATGAGTTCAAGACCAAATGTTTAAAAAAGTAAGCCAAGTCATGCTATGATTTAGTGTGCTGCCTTGCTTCTCTCTCTCTCTCTCTCTCTCTCTCTCTCTCAGTATGTCTGTCTTTCTCACTCTCTCTCTATCACACACAAACACACACACACGCGCGCACACAGGTTACATACACACACGCACATTTCCATAGGTGATGTGGATCAAAAATACATAGGTCTAAATCGTATTCGGACCTTTAATTTGCCATTTATCGAGAATATTTGTTTTAACCACACACACACACACACACACACATATATATATATATATATATATATATATATATATATATATATATATATATATATATATATATATAATACCCACAGCAAGAGTCAATAAATCTATTCTTGTTATACTTGTTTCTTTCTTTGGTTGGTTTTTGTTTTTATGGCACAGCAACACCACAAAAGTTATATCGTGTAGAGGTAAGTAGAGGAAATTACCTTGCCCAAGGTCACGCATGGTAGTGAGTATGGGATGATCTTATGGTGGGAATCCAACCCACAACTGTCTGATCACACGTCCAACTCCTAAAACACTAAGCCACCGCGACCTCTTGGTCAGACAATGTGGAATTGTTATAAAAATCTGACTTTTGTATCGGTTCGTCGATCTTTATAATTAGTTCATGTAAAATGAATTTCGTTCTTTTATTTTTAGTCATCTACATCTAGTCAAAAGCGGTGTGTAACACAGACCTGTTAGTCTTAGAAACTGGATCCTCGTGTATTTCCATAATCTGAATCCATATCAATTATTTAATATATAGTTTAACATCGTTTTTCTTTTTGATTTTTTAATCGTGAAAAAATAAACCTAATGGCATCAGCGAATCTATTCCTTAGCATTCAATATTATTGTGCAAGATTCATCGATCTTTATAATTAGTTCATTAATAATGCATTTTTTTCTTTTTAACATTACTTCTGTCTACAATATATTTTCCGAAATAAAATCTCTATTTATTTGAATACCATAATAGTTTCAACTTTTGAGAAACTCCAATGCATTACTTCTTTCTAGAATTGCTTTACTGTCACATTCCCAAAAATATTGATGTATGGTTTCTCTAACAGAATTACAAAAAGAGTAATTTTCGTTATTAACTATCCCGGTTATTTTTAAGAAAGTGTTTGTTCTCAAAATTAGATTGGGCTATCGTGCGCTCTTATTTCTCTTTTCATCCATATATTAGTGGCCAGCATGTCATCTTCCTCAGTTTAAGTTCTTACATCTAGTAAATGTTTCCATGCTTTCAATACATTCACCTATAGAGCATTTTGTTTATCATTTTCAAATTATCGATACATTCATTGCCAAACTGTATTCATTAATTTCTATCTCATACTGTATTTGTTTTAAACAATCTTACAAATTTTGCATTTCTCCGAAAGACAGGAAGAGTCCATCTACTTTTCAAGGCCATACCATCAATTCAAATATTAATTTCTTGAATTTGTGTGTCGTGTGACATAATGGATAAGGCGGGGTCCAAAATAAAACTGGACACGCACAGGTTTTTAATACTGTTATTCTTCCTGCTGGTGTTAGACTCCTTTTAGACAATATATTAACATGGTCCTCCTTATGTTCTGCAATTTAGTCTAATAATGTATTTGTATCATATCCTCTATGTTGATTGAAAATCTGACATCTAGTAATGTAACCTTTGTCGCCCATTGTAATTTTAATCCATGAAAAAATGTTTGAGATTTGAATCTTTTACTACCAATCCAAATAGGTTTTGTTTTGGTAGTGTTTGACTTAAGACAAGAAAGAATAGAAAAAGTTTCTAAAACTTGTAAAGCAGCATTTACTGATGGGAAGGTACCATAAAGGATTAATGTTGGGTCATTCGCAAACTGTGGTATGAAATAGTCAGTGTTAGTAATCTTTAACCTTTTAGCATCTGTATTATTTTTAATAAGATATGTTTGCACATATCAAAAAAGGTATGTAGAAATTGGGTCACCTTATCTGCATACTCTAGTATAATTACGAGATTCAGAAAGAAGTCCATTTTGAACAACTGCTGGAGTGATATCTTAATAAAATAATTTGTAAAAGGCTCAAATAAATAGGGTTCAAAGCCTCTGCAGAGTCCATAAGTAATGGCAATCATCATCCGCCATATGTTCACATATATTCACATATATTTACAATTTTTGTATCGTCCAAGGAGAAGAACGTTACAAACCATTGGCTTTACCTTACATATTGTCGTCTCCAACTACAAATTTATGAAATAAAATATGCGTAAACTAAACTAATCGATCGTTTGATAGACAGACAGCTCGAGCGAAATAACAAAATTAATCAAGTATATCCTAAAATCTTGTATTCTGTGGTTATCTAGAAATAAGTTATGTATAGGGAAGATGAAACATAATTTGTTATTTTAATTGGGTCAAGTAGACACCTATCATCGAACTACCATTAACTTAATCCTGGTGTAGAGAGAATGGTAGAAAGCAAGCTGCCACGGCCAAAATGGACATGACAACACAAGGTTTTACCTTATAGTGGAATTGTCGTAAAAATACGAATATTTTACATTGTGAACGCATAAACACAGAATAGGAGTCCAGAGGACGGATAAAATGTTCGTAAATTGCACAATGGTCCATTATTTGAAAAGAATCATTTATCTACGATCTCCATGAATAGTGACCAATTCTAGTTTTATACAAAAAGATATGACAAATGTCCACGAGGATTTGTTTAGACCATGCAAATTGCACACTGTTCTAAAGAAAAGTATATCGATCTGAAAATGAAACTTATACAATAATTTTTCGGCTAATAAGTTGAGTGTCTCCTATTTTGAACATGGCATGTTATGCATATTTTATGTTGTTGTAGCGATCGCCAGATGTGGTCAGCTGTTTTAGATGGTGTTTTATTTCAGTTAAACAACAAATTCTGCAACAGAAATGTTCAGAGGTGTACCTGTTGTTAGCTGAATTAGATTGCAAAACTAAGACTGACCTCGTTTCGATGTTTGATTGATGACATGCTGGACTCTCTTGTAGACCAAAGAATCTTGCAGAAATAAATAATTTAGCACTACTACTATCTCGCTGATATAGCACAGCTACTAGTTACATATGTTGTGCGGTCATAAAAGCTTACTTTCTTTCAATTTTTCGACAACGTCTCTTTTCATTTCAACTGGTATTAAGGTTTCTGCCACAGATACATTCTATACCATTTTTTTCTATAAAGCAAAATAATAACAAGGAACCCAATATACTCATCGAAGTCACGAATGATTGCTTTAATATTTTCTACAATTACCCAAACTGTCATTTCATAATGTTTATCTCAATATGCCAACCTAGTTCAATTTGTTGCTTTCTTTTTGCATCTAAATTACCTCAATCTATCAGAATCGAAGTATTAGTGCCTTGAAAAATACATATATTCAACTCTAACCATTGGTCAAATGTATCGCCCAGATCTACCACAATTACCTTGTTAGCTTTAATTAACCATTTCCCGCTTTAGGTTTGCTGAAAATATAGGACAAATGATGATAACATATTCAAAGAAAGACGTATATTCAGTTTCTATTAATTATAGTATAAACCTGGATTTTCTTAAAAAATTGAACGCTGCATACAATCATGTCATGAGATTCATTCAAATGCATTTATTAGTTAAACCATTACAGATTTAATTTGATTGGATTGAATATTTGGTTGTGCATCTGAATACATAGTAAATACACATTCTGCGCTCGTCTATGCTTACGTTTCTACTTATCTTCAGGTGTATACCTTGTTGAACGCAACTTAATGTATGACCGCTACCATGTAATGTGTTACCATGTGTACTTTTCAAACGAAACCATAAGCAATGATCATCTGCAAATAAAACGTTTATACACTCACGTTACTAATTTCAATGTGCATTTATGTTGTTAGACGAAGAAATACTTTGTTGTTTCAGTAAACTCTTACTCCATTTATTAACCTTAAGAACAAAACATGTTAAGCAACCCATCAAAAGCAATCATTCACTTTTCTATAGCCGAATTGCAAATAGTTTCTGGATCAGTTTCATTTTCTTTCTTACATATTATTAAACATCCTTGAAGCTCAATCGACGTGTCTCAGGTATGAGATTTGTCAATATCCTGTTAACTTGTACGTCAATATATATCTCTCTAATGATGTAGTCATAGTAGAAAGGAATTATATTTCTGTACATACCAGTAATTCAGAGAGCCATAGATACTCAAGTAAGCGTAACAAACTAGAGGCAGATAATTTCAAAATCGGAATCCTAGTTACTACCTTCTATAACTTCAGAAGCTTTTGCTAATGTAACGATAAATCTCAAATCCTAATGAAGAGGGTTTTAGTATAATTGACATTGATCAGCCAGTATTTGAAAATCAAGTGGTATTCTAAATTTCTTTATATGTACTAGAAATATAATAATTTCTATACCAACAGCTTCTGATCAAAACTTTCTAATTTTTTTTATTCATGATACCTTGTTCAATCCTGTTTGACGTTTGTAACCATACATCTGTATACGTCATGAACATGCTGCAGTCATTTAATTTGAACATATTATCACAACCATTCGATTGTTATGTCTTTAACCAGCATTCTTTCTAGCTTGCAAAGCACTGCACTGTTAGCATCACCTTTCAACTTTAAATGGAACGATAGGAAAAATCTACGAGAAACAGTCATTACATTACATGCCAAACTAGGTATTACCACTGACCATGTTTGCTCAGGTTTAATTATACTGGGTGCATGTGGTAATACGATGATGTATTCGATTAATACGTTTAATGCACTGTGGTGTTTTCTCTTCCTTTTCTAACCTTATGTGTCTACCTTACATTGACCTTAGTTAAAGGGCGACCAGAATAATCTGTCGGTGTGATCATTTAGTAGAATATTCATAAAAGGCCTAGTCCACTAAGCTTTAATAGTACAGCAGACGTATCTCGTTCACGTAAACATTCCACAGTGCAAGCACACCGCTAAATCTACTTATCGAACTTATCGGGAGGACCAAGCCCTAACAACGTTTCTAATGAAAGCTTAACCGGACGGACAATGTAGGTCGAGATACAACATACATTCAACGGAGACAACCAAAATGTTGACGATACAATAACTACTCCCGGTATACTCTCGAATTACGCACGGAATGCCCTCAGAACACATCGAATATAGATTTTGCAATTTTTGCTACCTCCTTATCGCTTTATACTTATCACAACAGGCACACTGGTCTCTTAAAAGTCCATTCCTTGTGATAAATGCACTCTACGTTGTTGTTTTCGAAATTACTTCAACACTTTGTGGTTGGGATATGCAATGATTAAACTTCAATTTTTTATCTCACCGCATTTTTATCGCATTATACATAAATGTCTCACTGCTATGACTTTTTGGAGGTAGATACGACCAATAAATAGTTTTCAAAGTTTTTGAACTTTGTGTTACAGTTTACAAATGATATTGTACAATTGTTGAAACTACTCTGGGTAGTACGTTCCATTGGCTGCTCTGCAAATACCGTCACACCGGGATTTTCTTGTGTTATTGTATTTCAGACACTGTTCTTCTTCCAAGCTCATAAATATCCTTCATCATCGAATGAAACTAGAGACACCAGAAATATTGATTACATTTTACAACATTTAAGTCCCAAAGTCAATCGGCTTCTATGCAATTGCTACACTGACCACTTAACACCAAATGGACGATCTAAGCAATCTTTGTTACGCGTTATGAATCGCCTCAACCAAACAGTAGGCAGCGCTCTTTCTACAGGAATATCATATTATGAAAAAATAAATGTTATTGGACATGTTTATGTATTGATACACCAGATGGGTGTAGTTTTTAATCACTCTACCCCACTTCGTATATTTCTTGTGAGTTGAAAATGCGTTTGAATAAGATCAAACGTTAAACGTGTTGACACATTTACTCCGTTCTTCTACAATATGACTCTTCCCCCCCCCCCATTCTTTACACGCATGATCTACGTATAATGCTATTGTTGTAATAGTACGTTATTTATGCATACTGTGGGTATAAATTTGATCAAATAAAGACTTCTGGTTACATTCTTCGTACCCCAGGCACAAGGTGTCGGATTCATTATAAGACCAAAAAGTATGTCACATGTAATGAACTTTTATGAAACCAGAGCGTTTTCCAAGCGCAGTCATTATATCCATATCATAATGTACTATATGTACTTCATCTGACATGTGGAACAGGTTGACAAAAGCGTCAATTTAAATCCAAATTACTGCAGAAAATGTGCATTTCAACATAGCCATTAATAGACGGTTAGAATTGTTATAATATTTATTGCTATTAAGTCATTTTAAGTATTCAGACTAATGTGTAAACAAAGCACGTTGTTATGCAAACAAGTAAATACATTCAAGTCGAGCAAGGATTTCATCACTTAACTGTTACGTTCAACAGTAGTCTTTTGTTTTAGATAATGACAACTATCCAGCTTATTACTCCGATGTATTTTTGTACTTATTGCTATGCCAGTCTCACAATTATATCACACTGAAATAGTTGTATTATTAATTTTTACAATACTTGTACATGTACCTTGTTTCCTTTCATTGCACTGTCTTGAGACAGTCCTTCGTCGAAAGCAGATGGCTGCTTTTGACGAGATCGATCATTCATCAATTGTGCTGATTTGTGTACTCCGTCACTACATTACGATTAACTGTTAGGTAATTTATTTCAAACATAATTACGATATGTTGTACTGCCTTACTTGTTTAACGTGTATTTTCGTCTATTACTGGTTCCCGGAACGTGCTTCGCTACATTTGTAAGGTAGCCATTTTTTGCAAGCATTCTTGGTTACTGAGCGCGAGGTAGTAGCGTTCCTGTTTCTAAAGCACGAACCGGAAAACATGGGTTATCTACGTTAAGTATGTTTGCGTAAACATGAGAGGTTTTCGAGGGTGCGGAGAGTATAATCGCTCCAGATTTGAGACGGACAACATTTGCGATTTTGGATTTTGGATTTTGTCCAGATTTTGGATTTGTCCAGATTTTGAGTCAAAGAGAAATTCTAGTTTTTTTAAAAATAATTCTAATAAATACTGTTGCAAAATATAACTAATTGAAGAAATATCTGCCATATTTCTTTAATATCATTTATACATCTGGTTTGACAGGATTTTAATATTTATAAGTATTCCAAATTTTAGATTCCCAGATTTTCACTGGCCCAGATTTCAGTCTCCATATAAGTATACAGTACAAGTTTCAATATAGTAAACATAATCAGGTTGATTGTAGCTCGATAATATAAACAGCAGTATCAATTTACCAAATTTACTTTAGGCGATATATAAATTTGGTAATTATTTTGTTAACCTATTTTTAACCACCTCATAATTATTTATAAGAAAATCTATTATTGTTGAGCACACATGAAATAGTCGTGTATTGTGAAACATTGTTTTGTGAAGTTTGTAATATGGTGATGATGATGATGATGATGCTTGAATTAACGTCGTGTGCGCCCATTTGGGCATGTACGATGATTTACCCCCATTGCGTGCGAAGCACGCAATAAGCGATTAAACTGTGTGCTACGCACAATTATTATTTTCGTCCACTCGGTTACAGAGCTGCAATCCACTAGACGGAGTTGATGCGTGTATGGACGCTATTTTCGCACCGCTCCATCGCTACATGGTTTCCCCACTAAGGGGGTTCATTGAAGGAGTAATATGGAGGGGTGCGTGTATTTAAATTCTAAGTTTTTGAATATTTTTCCTGTTCATAGGAATATTTTTCCTGTTCATAGGAATAGAACCACAATGTTTACATAATTACTTATTTGTTGCGATGGCTCTGTCAGGGCGCGGCAAAGAAGGCAAGGGTCGGCAGGCTGCGACATCGCGTCCCAGGGGGCTCCGGCTGGTCCAGGGTTATTTAATGTCTATTGATTTTGATATTTCGGCCGAAAGGAGTAAAGATTTGTTGAGAAATGACAAATTTGGAAGGTTATGTTTATACCATATGGCTTTGGTTATTTGTTGGTGGAAGAAAAAAAAAATTAAATTTTGAGAGTTGCCACTTTGTGTACCTGGGCCTGATGGTCCGGGATTTAGAACCACCTTATGTTGATTATTTAGTTGTACAGGTTTTTATCTCTTAGTCTTTAGTTTTAAATTCTAAGTATCCTACTTAATATTAAAAACATTTCAGAAATTTGGTAACCGCCTTGTGCAGTTTGGGCCTGATGGTTTGGACTTAGAACCACCTTATGCATTGAATTGACGTGGGGTTTTTATGCCTATCTATATTCTTGAGTTAAAATATCCAATTTTGTGCCACCTTGTGCGGCTGGGTCTGATGGTCAGGGTTTATGACCACCTTATATTGTTGTTAATATTTCGGGGTATAGTTGGTATGTTTAAATAACATCCTTATGTTAATTAGTTATTTTGATCTTTTTCCAATTGAATGCCACCTTGTGCGGCAGGGCCTGATGATCAGGGTTTATGATCACCTTATTGTCTTGACAGATTGGGGTTGAAAAAATCTAGTTTTCATTCTATTGTGCGTATAAAAAAATTTCAAAAAAAAAAAAAAATGTGGTTAACAAAAAAAATTGTGGTTAAAAAAAAAAAAAGTTGTGGTTAAAAAGTAAAAAAATAAAAAAGAGACTGACTATCTCAGGACTAGTCTTCCGGCCCCAGCATGGATTCAGTCCTGGCATGCCCGTATGGATCCAGGCACCAGTGCTTTGGGTAGCAGAAAATCCTACGATCACTCCGACCTTGAGGATACGCAGGGATTCCGCCCGGGTGTATGCTAGTATGATACCTAGCACCTGTTTAAAAGCGTGACCGAAAAACTCGCATCAGACCAGAGCCCAATCCGTACGACAGAGGTTTAGGTTAATTGTTTAGTAGGGGATCGATGTTGTTATGGTATATAATTTGTTAAAGTAGAGAGAGAGAAAAAAAAATTCCCGGTGCTAAGTCTGTTTGTGTTTTCTTTGATTTATATCCCTTAGTCTTTTGTTAATGTTTGTATTTAGATATATTTTATTAATTTAAGATTGCAGTCAGTTCATGATAAAGGTCTGTGTTCTATGAATAAATTGGATTTGTTAGACTTGACCCCAGATCTTATCCATGGGAGTGGAGATTCTCCTTCCCCGGGGGGCTGAGATTGTTTCGTCTAAACGGCGTACCTGTAGCCCTAATGGCCCGGCATACCAATCCCTTCCTCCCTGGGTAGGGCCCCTCCTCTCCCGCCCCGGACCTGGGATTTTGCCTTTATATGAGATTATTATTTCTTCCTTCGGGTTTTTAATATTTAATTTTCTCTATGTGTATAAGATGCTGATTATCCTTTCTCTAATTTCTCTATTTGATTCTTTTATTGTATATTGAGTGTTTTATTTTTGTATCATTATATTTTGCCCCTTTTCCCTATTTCTGAGATGCACTCCACTATATTTGTGTATACCGATTTCATGTTTTTATTACCTTCTTTGAGGAAATCCGGATAGGTAGTTGGGGATTTGAGCTTTGTTTGATTTTCTTGGAATGTTTTATTTTCGTTATTGTATTTATGGCAAATGTTAAAAACATGCTCCAAGGTTTCATGTGTGGGGCAGTGTGGGCAGTTAATTCCTGCTGTGTTTAGTCCCGACACGTATTTTCCAAAGCTATTTGCTAGAAGTGTTTTATCCGCTTTTATCCTATTTATAATTTTGTAATCGTGCGGATTTGCCAGGGTTGGGTGTTCAATGTTTCTATTGATTAGCTTATGCAGATCGTAAAGTCTGCGCCCTTTGTTAGATTTGTCCCATTCCGACTGCCATTTTAGATTAATTTTTTTCCTAATGATGCTATAAATTTCCTGGACGCTATAGTCCAGATTTTGAATTACGGGCTCGTTTAGTTTGTTTTTAGCTTCTCTATCGGCCCTCTCTTTTCCAGGGATGTTTATATGAGAGGGCACCCACATAAATTCCACAGTATGGTGATTTTGGTGTAGTATTTTAAGTTTAAGCTTAAGCTCTCGAAGTAGGTTTTCTCTGCTGGTGGAATTCCCAGATTCCAGGGAGCGCAGCACACTAAGGGAGTCGCTAATGATAACGGTCTTTTGGTTTTTTGGTTTCTAGGATCCATTCAAAAGCTTCTTGTATGGCCCAGAATTCAGTTGTATAAATTGATCAGAGATCAGTTAGTCTCGCCCCCAGTGTGATGCCCTCCCCAAGGATAACCACCGCCGCAGCAGTGCGTTCTGGGTCGGGGGATTTTGAGCCATCTGTATATATGGTGGTGTATCCTTCGTATTTAGTCTCTATTTCTTCAAGAATTTTTGCCCTCATTTCATTCGGTTGTTCATTTTTATTTTCATATTTTAGTGCGTTTAAATTTACTATGGGGGGCTTATTTGTCCAGGGGGCGCTGTCTGGGTATTTTATGATTTCCGCGTGGAGATTTTGTATGTTTAGTTCTTTCTTTAGTTCTTGAATTCTTTTCCCTCCTGGTAGGTTTCTTAGTAATTTTTGTCGGAATGGTTTGTCGCATTTGTTTAGGGCTTTTTGGGTAAGATGAGCTTCAGTGTGAACAGAGATCCTGGCATTGTATCTCAGTAGAAGTTCCTCCCATCTCAGATTGAGGGGTTGAGGGGGTTTCTCCTGTTAAGATATTTAGCTCTTCCCCGGAGATATTCCGGAGAGCTCCAGTGCATACAATTAAGGCTTTTCGTTGGATCATATCTAATTTTTTTGTAATATGGTAATGAATTAAAATCAATATCATTGTATGTAAATAAAATTGTGAATATATATATATATATATATATATATATATATATATATATATATATATATATATATATATATATATATATATATATATATGAGACAAGAGAACAAGAAGATAGAACAAAATAAAGGGTAAAACATAAATTATTCTTTATTTATAACATCATAAATAACACATATTTCTTCTTTCTTCTCTGAGATCTCTTCTGTCTCTCTACACTTTATTATACAGACATATCAGCATCAACACAACTTTGTACCGTCTTATCACCTTAAGTCAGTACCAGGCGAACCCATACTGTGTTATGACTTGAAAAATGGTCGTAACATTATTTATTCTCGGTCTTGTTGCCATTTTACTCTCTTTTATTTCTTGAGACGGTGCATGTTTATTAGCTCTAGGCATCCCTCACTCGCACGTGTATCCATCTGTTTTGATAATGAAAATACTTACTGCGCAACCGCAAACGAATACATTTTACGAGCCGTAAAAAGTTTTGAAATAATTGTATCCGCTTCTTTCTTCTAAAACGGTATTTTTTCTTACATGCATTAGAAGTTTGTAAATTTTAATCGGGAACTTATGATCCGATTAATAACATTATAATTGTGTTGCCTACATTTGTAGGAAATGACTCTTTAAAAACAATTGAACTAATCCATAAACAAAATCACTATCTTTCCCAAAATAGACTCAGAGGATAAAATAAATACAAGTCAAATAGGAAAAAAAGACCTCAAACAGATAAAAACTGTTGTTTTTTTTTTCATAATTCCCATATTACCCGCAAATCCTGGCAAAGCTGACGAATTTATATAGTGTCAACAAGTATTTCCATTGTCAAATTTTCAGGAATCACCAACGTTGAAACTCATATTAACCTATCCATAATCTCCTCGGAGGCAGAACCCACCTTGAAATTTCCCGTCTGATAGATAGCCTTTCCATTGTGGAGGTGACCCCATGATTTGCCAAATAAATCGTGTGCCGCTGAGATAGCTCGATGCAGACTTATAGCCACGAAATTACTCCTTGTAGCCACACGTCTCTAAACGCTTTGACATGAACAGATTTCTGTATCTAGTTTCTGTTTCTTGTGCACTTAGTATTACTGTTGTACATTCTGCAGTGAAGACCCAAGGAGAGGATGATGAACCTGACAAGTATGATAGAATCGAAGCCATCATGTTTGCTGATGATACTTTGAGCAAAAGGCTTGGAGCTCTTGAGAAAGAAATTAAGCGTGTGGGGGAAGAAAACAAGCTACTCCGAGTTGTAGTGGAAAATCAAGACTCTACTCTGAAACAATTAACAGACGATATGAAAAAGTTAAGAAGTGACTATGTTGTACTTGAGAGATTTTGTAAGGAAACATCTGTGCATCTGACATCCTCTGAGGGCCATAAAAACCCCAATCAATTTTTGATTGAAAATCAACCGCAAACAAACCACACGACGAAAGGTAATGGGCAGATGGGGAAAAACATAGATTGGGGAACTGAGGAGAAGTTCGAGAATCATTCAGCATTGAACCAAGATATAAAAAACAAGGATCATTTAGGGCAGAATAATCTCATCCGAGAGCTTCATGTCAGTAAGTATGTTTCCTCTAAATACTCTTGTTATTATCAATGGGTGTAAATTCAAATCAAATAGTGCTACGAATTACATTATAAATTCAGTAAAACAAATACAAATATTGTTTGCAGAAAAGCACGTGTTAGCTCAAGAAATAGGCTATACAAAATAAAAAAGACCAGAATGAAAAGTGCATTCATTATTAATGTCGTCGTCTTCAAGAATACAACTCGATAAAACTGTTGCTTCCATTTAATAGCAGCTTATATCAAAGTGCGCCCCCCCCCTCTCTCTCTCCCGGTATATATAGGATATTTAAAATGTTCTGAATATTAGTGCGCTGTATAATAAAGTTCTTCATTAGTGAACAGTACATCAGTGCATCCCATCAAAGTACTCTCCATGCACCTCTACACACTTTCTCAGTCTGATTTTCCTATTATTAAATGCCATTTGGTATTCACTTCTTGGTATGTTGTTTATTCACCGTAAAACAGCACTTCCAACCGCTTGGCGGTTTAAAATCGTCTGCCCTCACCGAAACTTTGATAACGGGATTCAGATAAAAATGACTTGGAGCTAAATCAGGGCTGTATGGAAGATGTGGCAATGTTTGGATGCTGTGCTCCTTCACGAAGTCTGTCACGACGCGGCATTTATGCCACTGTGTGTTGCTTTGGAGCAGACGGATACCTCGGTTACCGGTGCCCGGACGGGTGGTTCGATAGTGTTCCACAGCTATTGGCAACACTTTGGAGGCTTACAAATGTCCAGTGACAATAGCAGAGTCAGGCACAGGTACCTGGAGCACCAGGTATTTGCATTGAAAAATAATGCGTATAATACTCTCTTGACAGTCCGAGTACGTCGAGCGATTTGTGGTCTCTGCTCGTTTTCTTCTATCAAAACTATATTATTTGCTCTTGAGTCTGGTTCAAAAGAGTAAATCCATGTTTCATCACCCGTCATATTTGGTGAGTAGCCGTTTGGCGATTTCAACCCAAGTGTGTTCTTGATCAGCAGTCAACAAACGCTGGACCCATATCGCACAAATCGTTCTGAGCTTCAAATGATTCGTTAATATATTGAAAGAAGCTGAGAATTAATGTATGTGATAATATAAATATCTTCCATTGTGTATCGAGCATCTTCATCAATTTTCCCCTTCACAGCAGCCACTTCTAGCTCACCAATTGCAGTCAACGGTCATTCAGAACGTGGGTCATCTTCCTCGGATTCGCGACCATCTTTAAAAAGATGAAACCACCTCAAAATTGTAGGACATTACATACAATTACTTCCATAAACTTTATACAAGTCGGCCTTGATATAAGTCATAGAGTACCCTATGAGCTCCCTGACTTTACAGTATGCACTTTGCACAATAGCAGAATTGTTTTCCTTCTCCGACATTTTAAGGTCATTGTCATTTACCTATTTTACATCACATGTGTATATATATATACGTTATTTTGTATATAGATCGGCGTTAAATTTAGAACAGGTTCAAAGAAACAAAATAGTTATAACAAAATAATCAGAACTTTTCAAATACCCCTTGTATGTGTGTATATATATATATATATATATATATATATATATATATATATATATATATATATATATATGACCTACATATATAACAGAGATAAGAGGAAGAGGATCTCTAAACGATGTGTTAATATATATATATATATATATATATATATATATATATATATATTGACATACAAAACTTGGGAAGCAGCCCTAGGAGATAAAAGTGTTTCCTACTTTTAGACCTAAAACCAGGCCTTCCTCAGGGGACTAAAAAGAAAATACATCATACACAACTAGTGGCACTCGTACAGCAAAAAATATGTAAATTTTGGCACAGAGAAGAAAAACTATCCAGAGAAATGAAGATATCTAAACTAAATTAAAAGAACAAACTATCAATAAATAGATACATGTCTAGAAAGGAATTTATTATTTGTGAAAGAGGCGAACATGCAAGCTATCAGTATACTGTAACTCTATATACGGCTTCTCGTGAGCCAGTTATCTTCATCATTAGAAGGAGATCGTGCTTCTAATGGGCGTCTTCTATAGCCGTGATATATATATATATATATATATATATATATATATATATATATATATAGGAAAAAGTAGGGCTGTCTCAAAAAGGTAAAGGCATACCTTTTCATTATAATCATGACTATCATTGAAATATTTGCATGTATGGGATGGTGCTGTGTAATCACGTTCCTGGAACATAATGTATTCTTGATGTTTTGACGAATTTCTCAGCTACACTGTGAAACAAAATGCTTCTAAACGAGCAAATAAACCGGACAAGATTTCAACAACACCTGATAAATTGAGAGAGAGAGAGAGAAAAAAGAGGGAGGTGAGAGGAGGGCGTCTTGAAACAGCTTCTGCAACACTTTGTTATTTTTTCCACATGTGCAGCGGTCGCATCACAACCAGAAGAAATAAAGTTAAGTACCTATGTCTTTAGAGAGGGGAAAATACATAATTAATTCTGCATTAGGTCATGAAATGGGCAACATATTTATTATGGTATCCGTTCTGATAAATACCTATGCGTGACTGATTTGGTGTTCAAACCTTAAGTGCTGTATTATCTAGCGCGTTCGCGTTTTAGGCAATTCGCCATATTCGCGTTACTTTACGCAAATTCAAAATTCGCGGAAAATATTTATATCTAATGAACTTTGAGCTTGGCATTAGTTGTGGCATTGGTCCCCTGGAATTCGCCATAAAAGGAAAAAACAAAACCTAAACTAAGAGATGAAATATGGAGAAAATATTCAATAATTAAATTGTGTGGGACATGACGTGTAAAATAACAAAAACATGTTATGGTATAATTACTCCCACCTATTTCATGAGCAGCAAATATGAATGGACCGATTAAAACGTAGGAAACAGGAAGTGTTGTCAATAGTCTTGCGGAATATTGCATATTCTACCTTGTGTTTAAACATTTTGAGGGTGATCACTTTATCACAAGTCTGTTATTAATGACGAAAGTTTAGTTATTGATCAGACTTTGTGTATGGTAATAATAATCGAAGCATACTATGATGTTTTTGTGAAATGATACAGTAATAATAAATTTATATATTTCACCTTAAATTTGTCGATAGTTTTATATTTATAAACACAATCTGTGTACGACAATAAAAGCTAGATCACGACGCGGAAGTATGCGCGTTAAATTATACCCTCCGTCCTTCAATACTCGATTAATTTTTTCATACCTTTTGACCACTGTCTACTATGCTCCATGGAACCTGAAAGGGTAAAATCACTATTACAATCCAGTGTAAGGATCAAGGCGTGAGTAAATAATATTGTATCATCACTTCAGAGACCACAACAGTTTACTATACAATCAGGTGTAGGAAGTCAAGCGTGATTAATGACATAAAATCTTCGAATGAGTAATTTTAGCAAAGTAAGCCGAGCATAATTAAATAACATCATATCATCACTTCGGTGAGTATTTCTTCCCCACAATAAATTTTCCAAAATCTTAATCAATGTTCGTTTTTTAGAGCTACAAAATATTTTAGCTTTCTGTATTATTTCACAGAACAGACTTGAATTAATTAGTATAATTATGCTATCACTGTCCTTCTTCTTTTATGGTAATCCTCCAGTTGTTTGAAATACTTTTTTGCCGCTGTACAACAAAGTATCTATTATTTGTAATCCTTACAACAACGATGTGTTCAGATCGCTTGCCAAAGAGAGAGTGTCAACTCTCATATTTAAGGATGAATTATTGTACTAACCATCGCAAAGGAAATGATCTAGAAACATCTAGAACAGCAGAAAATAGAAACTAAATCCGTTATAAATAAAGTCTACTTGAAACTATGAATGATACTCCAAACGGGCATCATGAATCACTTAGTTATGTTAGGCCCTATTGGGTATTACTACACTGCATTCTATACATCAACAAAATCATAAACTATCATATATGTACTATCCTATGTCTGTTCTTTTGTTTATCTTCAATTCTGTCACCGGATTTTTTCAGCTCAACATTCTTCTCTGTTCTCCACACACACACTGAAAGGTATAATCATCAATGACTTAGGATATGTAAAGGCAAGCAAGTGATCCCCCATAATATATTTGCATTTCAGACGCACACAGCTTGCAATGCCGGGAGTTTGTGTTATGGCTTTCCATTTCACCAGCTGATTTCTAAACAGTATACACATACAATTTTATTGTTGTTCTGCATTTCAATCACCTCATTTGAATAGAGTATTTGACATTTTTGAACAGTAGTCAGCTAGTTTATAAACTTCAGCCCCAGAGCTTCTTTTAACTAACGTTTGTCATTGAGATTGCAAAGCCATCAATATAATTTCGCACTCTTGAGGAAGCTGGGTGGCTGGAGATCATCATTTATCTGACCACTAACATCGTTCCTCCTTCGCTTACGCAAACAGTGTGCATTGTCTAAGCGTCGAAATGACAAAGTGCTGTCAAAGTAATAGTCTCGTTCAACCTGACTCTCGCATAACTCCGTAATATCTACGCCTAGCAAGAGTCTGATAAAGGTCTAACAATTGATTGTTACCGATAGGTGTCGCTCTTTTATTGTCTTTCTTTTCTTCTTTTGTCCGAACAAATACACTATCTATACTGTAAATACACTATCTATAATGTAAAGTCTACTATTTGTGCATCAGCGATAAACGTAAATAAAGTAATAATGTATTTTGGAACTGACGCTGTGCTCCCCTTTTATGTACTTCGTGAGTTAGAAAAAGGCTTGCTTGTAACTACATGCGAGTTACGAATATCTTGCAAATCCTCAGACGGATACTAACTCACTGAATACATAAAATAAGCACGTATTGCCCGCTTTCTCACAAATACATTCGACCATTCGTATAGTACACTATACATATGTGTACATTTATCGCTTATGCAAAGTAGTGCTGGTGGACTTTACGGTATATATGGGGTATTGTTAAAGCAGACGAAATAAAAGAAAGAAAAAATAAATGAGCGACACCTATCGGTAACAATCAATTATACAGATCTTGACCAGACTCTCGATCGGCATAGATCTCTCATAGTTACAAGAGAGTCTGGATGAACCAGACTATCGTTGATTCGTTTGTATAGACCTTTTCTGGACCCTCGTATGGCGGAGACCTCACGGAGTCACGCAAGAGGTCTGGTTCAGTAAGACTAGTAGTGTAAATTTGTGGCACCGGGTAGCAGTGGCTGGACGCTGGTGTAATGGTGACCGCCCATGATTGGTCAAGTACTACTATCATCTGGATCATGCTTTGGAGGCATCGTGTTGTCCATAAGTAATAAATAAAAGAGATTTTAGAAAAGGAAAACTGCCGGAGGAGCAACTTGACAAGATGGTGACACTTTTAAAGGTACAAGTCTCTTTACCTCTTCACGGTGAGTTGAATACATACTGTCCGCGTTACTGAGGAAAGAACGGTATGATATCATTAAAAACCTCGTTTAAAAATATTTTGTATTGATACTGTCCAAGCTGTTTTCGTTAATAGATTTTAGATGCAGCGTGAAGAATCATTCGCAATGCCATCTGAAAAGACCTATAACGTATTCAATTTTGTACTGGACCAACCTGTACAAAATTTAAAATTGATTGAAAATGCATGTATTGCAGTATTTAATCAGAAAACTAATTAAATTATTTTTAAAAAATGCACATTCAGTAGAAGCAGCTAAAACAAGTTTTCAAGATGGCCACCAATCTCACAAATCTCAAAAGTCCTTTACTAAGGATGAAAGAGAATTCGTAACGATAATTAAAGTGGATTTTGATGAAAAGTGGATAAAGATGTAAAGACTTTTTGATAAACATCAGAATATTTTGCTGGGTGAATCCTATTGCAGAAATATCGAAATAAACATTAAATAAACTCCATACGCGGCTTCGTCTGTACAATAATTTGTTCAAATTATATGTTCGTAATACATCGTTTCTTCTACTTGTAAGAACCATCTGCACAAAGGAGTAGCGGCAACGCAGGAAAATATTTCCTTCACAACAAGCTTTTTGTATTTCCATTAAAACTAATATGCATAGTTTTCTCCAGTTTTCACGTATTTTCACATAATACCACATAATATAAATATTATTGTAATACATTAAAAAATACAGTATTATATTAGAGTACTGAAATCATACAGAAATCTAATTTTATAGTTTCTTCTCCAAGCGCAGCAAGAGCGGTAACTCTTGAATACAGTGAAAGATCTTATTGACAAAGGAGGTAATAAAATAAATAAATAGATGCCAACCCAACTAATTAATTTCAATACCGAATATAATTATTTCCAAATGTTTAAATTTTACAGAGAAATTACAAGAGATGGATATTTCAATATTCTGTTTTCATATGTTGTTATTATCTTTTAATTAAATAGACAATTTTTAAAGAACAAATTGAACCAAAAAATCCCACAATTTCAATATGTCTCCTCTTGCGACATATTTCATATCTCATTGGCATCATTCTTATTTATGACTGACTAGACTTCAGGTTGAGTGTGTAAAAGCTTTCATTACCATCCCAATGATTCCCTAGGAGTGACAGTTAAAAGATTATCAAGATGGCCGGACTAGCGGCTATATATTAGAGTCTGCACGACCCCACTTGTAAACAAACAATTATTTGGCAAATTATTATGATTGTGTTTGTCAATTTTAATGACAAACCTCTTAATTCATAACGATAAGTAACAGTAACAGGATTTTCAAAATTGCAGCCCTGGCCACCATATTGAATATAGAAAGGGCAACATTTTCATTTGGGACCAACTAGACCCCAGAACGAACGTGTTCGCCAAGTTTGATGACTTTTCCTCTATTCGTTTAGCAGGAAAAACAATAACAAACAATTTCTAACGGATGCCGGACGAGGACAACGGACTAACTGATTTTTGATCAGATGAATCAAAACTAATCTGGGTACTTGATTTTTGTTAATCTTTGGACTAGCGTAATAATTTTAACAAATATACTCTAAAGAGTCCCCAATTGTAAGCACATGCACACGACTTCACTATAGAGTTGTATTCTACCCAGTAATGGTTATCGTTACTGTCTTGTTTGTTTGTTATTTGTTGTTCTTTCTGGGCAGCCGTCTAGGCTATTTACTCCGTAGGCAAGCTATGTAAGGTAGTCTTACCCATTTCAGTTTCTAATATTTTCTCAAAATCAATATTTCTTTTGTAGTCTCTCGTGAACCCCTCACCTAAAAATATATACTTTAGTGAATTATGGCCAAACTAGTACGTGAAATCTGCCTTCGGTCACATGCACATATCACGGAAGAGGTTAGAGCTGCTTCTACCTTCGTTAGGTTAATTTGTTTCATTTTTTCCATTTTTAATTTGTGTTTATCAATAATTTGTCAAGGTCGCGATTGATTATTTTAACGATAGACAGAGGGTTTGCAATAAATACAGATTTTCAAAAGGGGTTTTAAGCAGAAACCTCCATATTAACCTTTTAAGTATTATCGCTGATTTGTTCCTTCTTAATTTTTACAGGACAAACTCAGGTGGGACACGTTGCTTTTTACACCACAGTATCCGTGCGCAACCTTACCAATCTTGGCATGCATCAAACAATTATCTTCGACCGTGTTATAACCAACAATGGTGGGGCATACCATCCTCACACAGGGATATTTATCGCTCCTCTAAATGGAGTGTACGTGTTTAACGTTGGAGCCATGTCAAGTCATATGAAATTGGAATACCTCGAACTTGTACAAGACGACACTTTTATACAAGGTGTTTTCCCCGACGCAGGAACGATCGAGGCTTTTGCATCGGACAGCCTCGCAGCAGTTTTAGAGCTCAACAAAGGAAATGAGGTATGGGTACGTACGGGAGGCGGATCGGGTGAAATCCATGGCAACAGTTTTACCTTTTTTTCTGGATGGCTCCTCTATATGAAGTAATATTCATTGTCTCATCGAGAAAGCTTGAACTTTAAGGTCTTAATATTTATGTTTCTTAATATTTGAGATATATTAACTCTTTCTGTACATACTAGATATATAAAATTCGGTGTCAGTCAAACTATCTAGACGAGTTGTATGGATCAATATAAAACATTAATCACTTTTTTAACCAAACTGAGAGAAGGAAAGTGTCATCGAGATTCAGATTTCTCGGATACATTATTCAAGTTAATATCCCTGGAAAATTAAGGCTTTTATTTTTCTGATTTTGATTGCAAAATTAAACAATTTCAAGTAAATTACTTCGTGATCCTAGTCGTCTTTCACCCATAGAAAAACTTACTGGGGTTTTGTTAATTCCGCATTTTGTCTTATATATCGTAATCTGTCACCCCTTTCAATCTGTATGTCCGCCCATATGTGCGTCCGTCCATGATAAGAACGGTTTTCCTATCAACCACCTAAACTCCGTCTACACCAAATGAAGAAGATTGAACATAATTGGTGTGATATTTCATTAGGATGTGTGGAAAACAATAAACTTTCGGATCTTGATATGCACACTGGTAGGGAGTGGGTGTTATAAATCGCAATTTAATAAAGTTATATGGAATTTTATTTGTAACCTGAACACTCAGTAAATACAGATAGGGATAGGCTGATCACATTTGAGATGCTATTAAACAAGGATAAGTAGACAGCAAAAGTTTTGGTACCTGGATCCATCCCTAAGGGATGGAGTGGGGTCTCAGGAAAAAGACAACGCGTTATTATATTAATATTATTATTATTATTATTATTATTATTATTATCCCATGCGTATATCTAATATATTCATTTTGTTCAAATCGAACCATCATCGTATTCTAAGGAAAGGGTACTTATAGATCCGGCTCCCCGATCCGATTGTCAAAATATACAATAAGCAAGCAATATATAAATACAACGTGGATATATTTGCGATGGTTTCCATCTATTTTTGCCGAAACCGTCAAGTCGATAGACCAGTTTCACAACAATTTAAAATAATGATCTCGCGTTATCTCGCAAAGTCTCGAAATTCCAAAACAAGGCACTCACTGCTGGGAGATTTAAAAACAATCAAAATGTCAGAACTTGAAAAGTATATCGATTATAGCCTAGAGGATTTGCAGTGTTTAACAAGCAAGCAATTAAAAGAAATCTTAAGTCTGAATAATGAGAGTGTCAGAGGACAAAAGGCCACGCTAGTGTCACGTATCTACGCTTTAATTTGTATGACAAAAGACGCTTCTCAGTTGAAAAAAGATTGTAAGTGTGATGTTGACATTCAACTGCCAAATGATCCAACATTTCACAATCTGTTGTGCCTTTCCGTAAACTCTGAATGGACTAGAGATTTTAAACAATTACCAGAAACTAATTTCCATTAGATGTATGAGAGTAGAGAAAACAAAACAATTCGGCTCCTCATTAATGAAAGGAACAAATTATAAAACAGAATGCGCATACGCATTTATCGCTGAATGGCATGTCAGTGACATTAAAGTTTCAAGGAACCGAGACCGTGTTTGTGTACGCACAAAATTGATTGCATCCATGAAAAAATCAAATACCAAGTTATAGTAGTCTTTAATGTCAATGGAGATGTCAAGTATGCTGCTTGTGAATGTCCTGCAGGGTAAGTAACATAATAGTATATTCTGACCTTATTTGTATATGTAAATTAAAAACAACACATATGGTACATGTATGCATAAAACATGTTGATTTTTTTTCTCAAATATCCAGGTAAATAACACAAAACTTCCTTTTATTCCATGTGAATATACTGTATAGAACTTGTTAAACTTGTGTAATATATTCATATAACCGTAAGATGTTTTGGTGCTTGATAATATTATTTCCCCCCCCCCCAATTGTATTCTGACTTTTGCTTGTGAATAAATGCATGCATCATAAATGTATATCTTGATTTCAAATATCATGTTAAAACAAGAAGCTATAGTGTATAAAAATCCATCTTCCCTATGTTGAACTTAACAATGTAATCATACACATGTACTTGTAAAGATGATTTCTGCTTGTCATGATGCCCCCTCGCCTTGTTCCTTTTAGAAAACTGAAACTATAGAATAATCTTATTTATCTGCTCAATTGTGACACCTTGCTACAAGGTATCTTGCTTAATGAATACATTATAATGTGTTGTAATTGAAAACCCGTATAATGTATATTTACAGTATTTGACCAAAAGGACAGAGAACGTGTAACCACGTAGGCGGGCTACTTTTCTGTCCTACGGATTTCAACCCAAAAGGACTTAAACAGGAATCATGCACATCGAAATTAAACAAATGGATAGTTCCACACAAATTAAATATGTTAGCAAGCGCCCTTCCTGGTCTAAAAATTAAAAATAATCATCATGGCAAAAGCAATGCTGAAACAGTGACGGTAACAACTTATGACCTAAGAGCACCTCAGTCTAGATTTGTAAACATTCATTCTTTCCATAATTTATATTCAGATTTGGAGGAATGCCTACCATCTTCTGGGTTCTTCTTATTTCATAGTTACCCCGATGAAATTGAACAAGCACATCTCATGACAAGTGATAGTTTAGTTGTTGGGGAAAATATTTACGTAATCAATACAGTGTGTGTTGAAAATCAAACTTATATACATAACGGTGCATCTCTTGAATTAGATCTTATTGCAGTTTTGGGCAAGCATTTAAACTCTTCCTCCCCACAAATCCGAAATAAATATCAAGCAACCATTTTGATTTACTTCCACTAACACTTTAAACGTATTGTGGTGTTAGTAACTGGACCATATCTGGGATTGGACAATCGTTGATGAAGGAGTGTGGTTGGATATTGATACGATTCCTGGGGTAGGTTCTTCCTGGTCTGACTTTGTGATTGAAATGGAAAATGCTGAGGTAATTCATGGGAAAGAAAATTTATCCAAGTTGTAAATATTTTTGAAAAATGGCCTTGAGATAAGCCAAACCTTTCAGAAATATCTCCCAGCAAAAAGTCGAACTTTCAGTCTCACCAACGCCATTAAAGATTGTTCCTTTCCTGTAAAGGAACGCTTCTTCCCTGGCCCATTTATCGTTGAATCCTGGTGACCAGGAACTCATCTCTCTACACCAGATTGGCTTTGCCCACGACAGTAATTCAATTTCTCAACTTTTGTTTCCAAATATTTATAAAATGCATTGAATGATTCCATGTTTGGAAATCCTGTGTAAAATATCACAGCAGCTTTGTCATCACTTATATTGTAGCGGAAAAACTTGTTTGACTCGAAATCATCTACTAAATCGGTTAATTATGTAATTATGTCAACAAGTTTCTAATTTTGCTTTTCCAAATTTTCAATTTCAATTTTCAAAGTTTCAAACACTGTTAAATGACCTGTAGAAAAGCTATAATCATGGTCATTGTGGACAAAAATGTTTAGAGTTTTAGTTTGCAAATCTCCTAAGTCAACTTGGCAATCTTTATCAAGCATCACCACATTTTCTGTTTGGATTCCTATCTCAGATGATGCCTGCAACGAAATTAAAATTGTCCATGTTTAGATAATTATCAGACTCAGATCCAGGATTATGAAATGGGCTTTTTGTAAATACTTTTCTCGGTTTGAAACAAACATTAGTCAGTTACAGTGAAACTAGCAGTTTTTGCCACATACTAACAAGTCTACACATATATTAGTCCAACGGGACTACTAACATGCTCAAGTATACAAACAGTATTTAGAAATTGTTGGCAAATTGTTACTAAAATATTTGACTCCTATTTGATTTCTATTGGATTTACTTTAAATTTAACCTTCAACAGAAAGGTGTGTGTGTGTGCTGCCTTCTGAATCTGCAAAGGTTGTGATTGTTGTCTCACTGATTGTAGTTACAGTTTATTTAAACTATATACCTCATAGCTTGATAGCTATTTTTGTATTTGTCAGTTCTACTTTTTAGTACAAAATGGGCTACATTAAAAAAATCTAATAAAGGTTACCTACACGCACACATGTATCTGTCATTTCCTCAGTAGACTCAATAGTCTCTGTCAATGTCTGCAAAGGTTCACGGAATTTAGGTGATTTCCTACTTTTCTATTGTGTAGTCCAACCGAATATGGTAGGTTCTACGTCCACTTTAATGCTCCATTTCTTTGAAAGTAATGAAACACTGATGTCAGATTCATTGAAATATTCATGACAAATAACTGTAGCTGGTTTCATGTTAAAACCATCACAACTATCATGTCGCTTGAGCAGACTACACCAACGTTCATTCAGCTTTTTATTGTTCAGCACTTTTATAGGGATTCCATAAGAAATGGCAATCAGTCAATAAATTGTCACTGTCACATTGTCTGTTATTGCATCGAAAAACACAGCACATTGAACCTCTGGTCTCTCAAGCTTTGGACATTTTTACGGAAGCAATACTGTATCTATCGATGTACCAATACTGACAGTATGTACAAAGAACAGTTGAATTTACGTCTAGTTTTCAAACTTGTACCTTGCGGACAATACAAGCATATTGTTCCAGGTAGATAGACTGATTTAAATATGGTAATTATTAACAAATGTGAACGCAACTGATAAAACTTTTGCAACTATTTCCAACGCCGATCTCCACTTTCTGGTCCATGTAAACATTCACACAACAGCGATAACCTCGTTTTGATTTTTTGCGATCGATATCAGGAACGGCAACTCTTCTGACATGCATATTGTGAAATGGGTCGATTACGAACTAGTGGACAATTTTGTACAGGATGATAATGATGGTTACCGTAACTGATACAGAGGAAATATACACAGCAACCAAATTCACCCGATGGTCGTGATTGATGTCGATGATACTTTTGTGTAATGACCACAGAGAACAGTATGTGACAGCCACAGAATGGCAGCATTATACTACTTTACGGAACAGCTTTCTGTTTCTTGCGGACCCGATAATTGCAATTGTACGATGGGATCTACTTCATGGCCTAAATGCTACATCATGTTTTTCTGCAATTATGATGTTTGATTTTTGCTTCTTTTTTTCTTTTGTTTTGTTTTGTTTTTGTCTTTGTTTTGTTTTTTTATTTTTTTATTATTTCTTAGTTAAATTTAAACCTTCTGTATTTAAAATAAATGACTCATTTTGTAAAGATGCATTAGTTACATTTTTCAATTTTACGGCAGTGACACTTAAACTCATTTTCTGCGTCTATGAACATTTTTGGCTGACCAATGCATGATATATAAGAAATTCCAACCTGGACAAATCAGCGATGTTATTTTCTTTGTTCCTTTTGTTGGTATTAATTTTCATTCGTCCCTTTGTTGTATGCAAGCGGAGGAAAACAAACAACAGAAAAACAAAGTTAGAGGTCGACGAGAATGATCTGTCAGTTTGACGTTTCAGTGGACTATTAATAAAAGACCTAGTTCACTCCCGTAAAAGGTTTTCAAGTCCATCCATGATGCGCGTATAGTACGGCAGAAGTATTTCGATCACGTAAAAAAAACTCCACATTGCAAGGACACTGCTAAATCTACTTATTGGGAGGACGAAGCGCTAATAAGTTTTCGAATGAAAACTAAACCGGACGAACCATGTTGATCGGAGCATAACATAACATTAACCGGGGATAACCATAATTATGATGATTACAATAACTACGCGCGGAATAAGCTCCAAACACATCGAATACAGGTTTTGCAATTTTTACAAAAGTTGTAGCCCACGGAGCGCTGGTATCCAAAATGTCCATCGCTTGTGATAAATGCACAAAAGCTTAATTGGAATTTACAAACGGCATTTTGCAACTGTTGAAATTACCCTGGGAAATGCGGTCCATTGGCTACGCTGCGAATGTGGTTAAATAGGGACTGTTAGGTGTTATTGTATTTCAGACAATTTGTAATTCTTTCAAACTCATAAATAATCTTCATCATTGAATGAAACTAGAGACACCGGAAATTTTTATTACATTTACACCATGTCCGTCCCGACGTCAATCGCCTTCCATAACAGTGAAACAAACTGTAGGTGGCGCTCTTTTTACATGAATATCGTATTATAAAAAATTCCATGTTATATGGCGTGTTTCTACATTTATGCTCCAGATGAGTGTAATTTTTAATTAATCGATTCCACATCATGTGTCTCTTGTAATTCGAATATGCGTTTGAATACGATCAAACTTAATACTTTTTGACATATTCCTTCTATTCTTCTAGAATATATCTTGTGGCAGAAATTTGACGAAATAGGGAATTCTAGTCAAATTATTGCATACAAATACGCAATAAAGTGTCTAATTCGTTAAAAAACCAAGACTTATGTATCACTAGTAATGGACTTTTTGGAGACCTGAGTTTCTGTGGTGTTCCATGGGCTAAAACTGTTCAAGAAAGTATAACAACAATGGGGGAAAATAGACTAAACTTCAATTTTATGAGCATTTAGCTACGTGTTTGGAGTGTATTTCGCGCTTGATTTGAGAATATTTCAAGCGTGATCATTATATTCATACCATAGTGATGGTGGGGCATGTAGAAAACTATACGTACTTCATCTGACAGTGGAACAGTGAACAGATTCGTCGTTAAAAATACTAATTACTGTTTACCACTGTTATAACCTTCATTGATATTAAGTATTCAAACGAATGTGTACACAAAAGCACCTGTTTCTGCAAAACAGTAAATACTTACAAGTCGAGCAAGAATTTCATCACTTAACTGTTTAGTCTCCTATTTAGACCATCCTATTCCAGCTTGTCACTCCAACATATGTTGTACTTATTTATTCTCTGTAGTGTCGCAATTTTGCTTTGTTTCTTTCTTTTTTTTTCTTCCGACGGTGCATGTTTATCAGTTGTACCCACCACTCACTCGCACCTGTATCAGTGTGTTTTGATAACAGAAATACTTCTTGCGCGACCGATGACTGATGTCCTTGGAAAAGGGGGCGGAACAAACGAATACATTTTACGAGCCGTAAAAGTTTTGGAAAAGTTTGCATCGGCTTCTTTCTTCAAAAACTTTAATCTTTTTTCTAAATGCATTAGAAGTTTGTAACTATTTATCAGTAACTTAATGATCCGATTGAAAACATTATAATTATATTGGTGAAATTTGCATCTAATGTCTCATTAATTAAAACTGAATTAATCCATAGAAGAAGACAATTAATCACCTGAAAATAAGTCAGAGGGTAAAAAATTAATCAATAAATATAAGTAAAAAAGTAAAATACTCTTAATTGGATAAAAACTTGTTTCATTGTTCTCATATAAACCGCACAATTTTAGCATAAAACAACTGAGAAATGTATATAGTGTCACCTAGTATTTCAGTATACATATTTTTCGTGAGCACCAGTCATAGCTCATACCAGCCTATCGATAATCCCCCCGGAGGAAGAACTCAACTCGTAAATATCCCGTTTGATAGATAACCTTTCCATTGTGGCGACGACCCCATGGATATGCAGAATAAATATATTGCTCGATACCAATTTAGACTCGTTACAGACACATGTCTGGAAACGTTTTGACATGAACAGATTTTTGTATCTAGTTTCTGTTTTCTGTGCAAATGGTTTTACTGTTGCACGTTCTGCAGGATGGTGAAACTGATAAGTACGGCGGAAGTTTACACGAACCACTTTCTCGAATCGAAGCCATCATGATTTCCGATGATACTTTGAGTATAATGCTCGGTGCTCTTGAGAACGAAATTATGAGTGTGGGATAAGAAAACAAACTACCCCAAGATGTAGTGGAAAATCAAGACTCTAACCTGAAACAATTAACAGACAATGTCGAACTAGAGCGGTTGTGTAAGAAAACATCAAAGTATCTGATATCCGCTGAGGAGGATGAAGACCCCAAACAATTTTTTATTCCAAAGCAACCGCAAACACATGACGCAGGGTAACGAGCAGCTGCTGAAAAACAATGCTGAAAAGATTGAGGGGAAATGCAAGGATGTTTCATCGATGAACCAGTAAACAAAAAGCAGGAATCATTTAGGGAAGAATAATTTCATCGGGCAACTTCATATCAGTAAGTATTTTCTTCTAAATACCCTTATTATGGTGAGAAGGTGACAATTCAACACAACATACACAAGGTTTTGCTAAAAAGCACAAGTTAGCGCAAGAAGTATGCTATAAAAATAAAATGAAAAGAGGATACAGTATTAATGTCGTATTCATGTATACAACTGGAAAAAATATTGTTTTCTATTTGATGCTGCTTGATTCAACGAGTCACAAGCATATAACAATAAATAATTACATTTTGGCACAGAGAAGAAAAACTATCCAGAAAAATGAACAGGTTCAAACTGTAGAAAAATAACAAAATAACCATAAAAATATACATGTAGGAATGGATTAGTTATCTATTTAAGATGCGAGCAAGATATCAGTAATGTAGCGCTTTACTGGTTTTCATGACATAGTTATATGAAGAATTACGGCACTCCTAAAGAAGTAAAAACATACCATTTCATAATAATCATGACTGACATTAGCATGCATTTGATTCAGTGTAAGCACATTCGTGAAACATAATGTATTCTTGAAGCTGCTAAACAAGAACACTGGAAGTACAAGATTTCCACAACAATTGATATGTTTTGACCTAGAGATAGACAGAGATAGAGATAGCTTCTGCAGCACTTAGTTACTATTTTACAAGACCTACAGTGATCGCACCACAACCATTCAATATATTAAATTGAATATATCTTTAGACATTAGAAAATACATGACCAATTATTCATTATATCATTAAATAGATAAACAAAATATTTCTTATGGGGTCAGATAAATACCTAAGCGTGAATGATTTCGTGTTCAAATTAAATGTTGTATTTATTCAGCGCATTATCATTTAACGAAATACGTCATATATGCATTATTTTGTGCAAATTAAAAATTCGCACCCAATATTTACATCAAATGAACTTTGAACTTGGTATTAATCGTAACATTGGACTAGAAAAAGTTCACTGGAATTCACTATAAAAGGAGACAAAATATGTCATCTAATATATGTACACTAAAATATGACATATGGAGAACATATTCAATAAGTAAATCGTGTTCGTCGTAGCGTGTAAAATAATAAATACGCTTTATGGTATAATTTCTCCCACTTATTTCCTGCGCAAAACATATGAATGGACCTATTAAATCGTAGGAAACAGGATGTACTGTCAAGATCATTGTGACTGTGACACAATCTAGGTTGTGTTTAAACATTTTAAAAGTGATCAATTTATCACAGATTCGTTACTAACGATGAACGATTTAGTTATCGATCAGACTTTGTGTATGGTAATAATAATTGACTTATACACTGATGTCTGTGTGAAATGATGCATTAATACTAAATATATGTATCCGTAAATTTCTCGATATTTTCATATTTGTGTACAACAACAAAATCCAGATCATTGCGCGTAAGTATGCGCGTTAGCCTATACCCTCCGTCCTTAAACAGTCGATTAATTTTTTATGCCGTTTGACCATTAGTTTATAATTTTAGCTTGACTTAACCTGAGCTTTAAAGTTCGACATGCCATTAACCCCATTATAATACGCTCAAGGGACACAGAAACGGCATTCGGAACATCTTCGTCTCTTTACGATTCGAGTCGAATAACTTGGAGGTAATCGCAGTGACGCTTCCCAAATTGGTAAGTTTTTGGCGGTCGAACATTCGGCTAGATGTGAAAAGAACAGAGTTTTATAACATGATAGGATATGAAAATAACACTCGACGACGTTTCAACAATCAGTAAAATACCTGCGCATTTAATTTTTAATGTTATTCCTACAACTAGTAATGAAAAAAATCTAAGAAATCATCCAGTTTCAATTGTCTGCAACTATTGCTTGCGTTGGTATTAGTGATGAAACGTCATCTATTCATTATGAAGTTATGAAGCTATTATGACATAATAACAACCACGGGCCTCAGGGCAGTTCAAAATGACCATTATTTACATCCGAGTTTTTTTTCTAGCATGCGATAGAAAAGGTGGAGGACGTTCCGATTGACTCAAACGGTAGAGTCGCTATTACAAAGTAAACCAAGCGCTATTTAATGACATCATATATTCGCTTCAGAGAGTATTGCTTCTCCACAGTTCTAACTAAGCAGTCATTCAACACCACGAGTTCCAAAACTTGAATAAATGTTTGTTTCTAAAAGTTACACAATATTTTAACTTTCTCTATTATTTCACAGAAAAGACTTCAATTTAGAATTATATTTATGCAGCCACTGTCCTTGCCCTTGTACAGTAAACCTCATGACGTTTGAAATACTTCTTAGCTGCTGTATAACTCCAATTATCTGTTCTATGTAATCATTGAAGCAACGATGTGTTTAGATCGATTCCCAAATCGCGAAGGAATATGAGTAGTATAGGGGAAGTGAATAGGGTAGGGGGGACTCTACGGGGCAGTAACGGGAATTTAACATTGGGGACTCTACGGGGCAGTAAGGGGAATTTAACATTGGGGACACTTGGGGGCACTTGGGGGCAGTGGAAGGGGTACTTGGCGTGGGATAGAATGAGAGAGGATAGAATAGACACATACACCAAGCATACATAAGGCAATCATTGGAAAAATTAATCTTTTCTTGAAAAATGGGTGACCCTGAAAAGGGCCATTGGAGGAGGATTACTTTTTCCTCCAACATTGAGTGAAGAAGCCTAGGAAGGTGGTGGTCTTCTTCTTTTTCTTTGGGAGTGGTGGTGAATTGGGCAGCCAGTCGGGATGTTCCATACGTCTGAACTTATCCTGGGTTTTCATCCAGTTTAAATTCAGGCGTTGAAATTCCTTTTCTTTCCTGGCTTGCTCCTTTTGACTTCGTTCCAGAGCCCACAAGATCTTAATGTGGGCTACTTCTTGCTCCAAAACTTTCTTTAATAATAATTTTGTCATGTGAAGATTTATCTCTTCACGCCTGACGCTACTGGCGGGTGGATAGATCCAACAATCTTCCTTCACTTGGTGTAGGAAGTATTCCACCCCATCCAGTAAGTCGAGGGCCGACTTGATAAAACCCACACGACAAGGAGCCGAAGAAGTCTTTTGCGATTCCTCCACCAAGACGTCCTTCACCAGCCTCCTCGCTGAAGTCAGAGCGACTAGTTGGCTGGTGACGTATGGCTTGGTGACAGGATATCTCCACCAACACTCCATCCTTTCCACCAAAGACTCCACACCTACCATGACATCCCAGGCTTCCTGCAATAGCTCTACCGTGTTCATTGTATCGGAGTGAAAGTATGAATGGTGCGACTGATGATGATGATGATGATTCTTGCATTTACGTCGTGTTCGCCCTTCGGGCATGTACGACGAATTACCCCCGTTAGGGGGATTAAATATGTGATTTAACACATTTCTAGTTGGTCAGGTGTGTTAACAGTTCGTAACACACCTGACACTTACAGATGTACACCCCTCCAGCGCAGCATGATTCCCCACTAAGGAGGTTAAAATGAATGCGCGCTATTGGAGAGTGAGTACATTTAACACACCCTACAGTCAATGCATGGTTGCCCCACGAAAGGGATCATTGAACGCACGAAATCGTAAGGTGTGTTGATATACCTGTACATAGGATTAGAACCACAATGTTTACAGGTATATGTGTGCGCGTTGTAGCGCACGTTGTTGATTGAATTGCTTCAAGTTGGCAGTCAGGAGTGGCACGTGGCACGGACTAGGCAAGAGAAAGCGCGAAGCGTGACGGAAGCTGAAACGCCAGGAACGTACATACATGATCTAATTCTGCCCAGTTAAACTAAGTCGGGCTGTCCCTAATACCAATAAAGTGTAAGCCACTTGTTCAATTATGACAATGCTTCAAGTTTCAAAATTTTGTTTAATTTGTTTCTTATAATTTTGAATTTTGCGTACAAAGTGTACATATGTTGTCCAAAAATAATATCAATAAACGAGTACAAGTTACTCATATCCTTTTTGTATCACGCACAGATAATAAATTAGTGATTGTATTTTTAAACGGTGGTTCGAAATTGATCAAATTTGTGTTTTGAAAAAGTATAATCAAAAGGGGTTTTCGAAAAAAAGCCAAATTGAAAACCCCATTGATTCAGGCAATATGCTAGCCCTTAGAAGGACTGTTTAGCCCTTAGAAGGACTATTTTTAACAGCAGGTGGTCCCCGGTAGAGAAGCTCTGTCTATCTGCCGTGCGGGCTCTCTCTTTAACGCAGCGCCCCCTTGGTAGCTCGCTATATGCTGCTCCATGTGGTCGGCTGTTGGCGGGGGGATAGGTCGACATTTCCTCAATTGGTCAGCACAGTAGCTTGGCCCCATACTTCCATACCAAGAGCGAGTCATTGTAGTTGTAGTTGGGTGTCCATAGCTGCTGCAAGGCTGCCAAGACTGCCTCCTTCCCTCCTCGTCCACTGCGTCTCCCTCTACCGTAGAACGTCTGCCACACGTCTGCACTCTCCACCTGCTGCTGCCTGAATGAATGAATGAATCTGTGGTGCGACTGCGAAAGGCGCCGCTTTATATGCTAGAAGTGCGGACGTGAAGAAAAACATCCCTTTTTCCAAAACATAAATGTTTTCATCAAACATACAAACAAAACACACACCACACCATCCTTTTTTATTTTTTTTATTTTTTAATCAAACACACTCTATACAAACGCACTCTTCAAACACATACCAGGGAATGTGACTAATTTTGTTTTGGAGTGGGGAAAAAACAAACACACTCTATACAAACACACAAACATACAAGCACCTATGGCAATTATGAAAATTAATCTTTTCTTGATTAATGAGTGGCCCTGAAAAGGGCCGTTTGGTTTTTGTTTGAATTCATCTAGAGGTGCGGGCACCTCCCTGGCTTGGCCCGACAAGCGGGACAGCTCCCCCTCCATGTGGCTGCACTCATGCAGCGCTTGGAGCTGTTATTCAGGATAAACGGAGGATGGGTTGTTTCAGGCTCCCAATTTTCCTTCTCCTCCATTATCTGATGCGGCCTGATGGGCATCTTGTTTTCCTTCTCCTCCTCCTCCCTCTTCTCCACTTCATGGAGAAGGTGCCACGCCACCTCTAGATGTACTCGGATCTGTCTGATTATTTCTACGGTGTTCATCTTGATGAATAAGTGGGTAGCTCTATCGGGGAAGGTGTTGTTTTAATATACTAGAAGCGCGGACGTGAAGGAAAACATCCCTTTTCAAACAAAAAAAACCATTACTCACACTACCCGCGTCTAACGTCATCCCTATGACGTCATTCTAGGCTTCGCGGATTCTGCACTCCATGACCCCTTACCCCAAAAACACAGACCCAGTGCGCGGACCTAAAAGAAACTACTTTTTAAAATTTTTTATGAAACATACAAACACACCACTCTTTTTTATTTTTTATTTTATTTTTATCAAACACAAACACACAATCCTTTTTTAATCAAACACACACCACACTATCCTTTTTTATTTTTTATTTTATTTTTATCAAACACAAACACAATCCTTTTTTATCAAACACACACCACAAACATACCATCTATTTTTTTAAAAAAATTTTATCAAACACACCACACCATTTATTTTTATTTTTATTTTTTAATCAGACACACACCACACTATCTATACAAACATTTTTTGGGGGGAAAGGGAATTTTTTGTTTGGTGGGTAAAACACAAACACACAAACACATATATATGTCAATGATATGAAAATTAATCTTTTCTTGATTAATGGGTGGCCCTGAAAAGGACCGTTGGGGTTAAGAAGTTATGTTGTTTAACTTCTAGTTGCGGTAGCAGTAGCGGTTGCAGCCTCAGCAGGGCGGCCACGTTTGGCCACGGGTCTCACGGCTTTAAGACAAGCTCTCTTTCTGGTAAAAGAGAAGGCAAACACATCACAGTCTATCTTACAGCTGACTTCTCCGTCGGGTACTTTCATGGACTGCAAGAGTTGTTGTTGTTGTTGTTGTTGTCTTTGCTGCTGTTGATGCTGCTGCTGCAGTAGTCTTTGTCTCTCCTCCCATTCCGTTCTGTCCCTGATGATTTCTTCCCTTTGGACTTCTTCCACCAGATCATGAGCCATTTGTAGGAAGATCATTGTCTTTCTCTCGGGGTTGGTCTCCATCAAATGATGCTTCACCCTCTTCATATTCACCATAGCGTCGTTCAGTTTGCTTATTTTGGCTGCTGCCATCTTCTTGAAGTGTTGTTGAGATCTTGACGAGTCAACGAGAGTGACTACACTGGCCAACGCACCGCTTTATATGCTACAAGCGCGGACGCGATGGAAAACATGGGGTTCAGATCTAGAGTGAGAAATGGATAGAGTGGGTGACTTCAGATTGATAGAAAGAGAGATAGAGCATATACATTTTGTTTTTCAAATTCAATAAAAAACCACACAACACGATTTTTTTCTCAAAAAATCAACATTTTTTTAATGAACAACAAGAAGCTTCTTTTAAACATAAAAATGCAAACAATTAACAAGATATTAAACAGGAACGTATTTACAGGGTTGATGACATTGGGAAGGTAAACTAAACATCCACTTTTCTACGTCTACATCATTCTGATGCACACTACGTTTCTGAGCTAAAGACAAGAGATAACCATAACGTTCACAAAACCATCGTTCTACTTTAGCATCGTTTCGAGCATATTTCCTATCAAAACAAGTCACTAAATGTTCTAAGGAATATCCGAGACTGCGTTGATGAAGAAAATGTACACAATATTGTCCACACACCATTGAAGCCGATCCTTGTAATCGAACATTATTGAATCGAGTAGAGATGGCATTTCTTCTCATAAAGTCGATGATGTCGTCTTCCAAAGGAGGTAATCCATAAGAATCAAAATATTCCACACCACCACTGTGATCGTTGGGAAAGTACACGCTACCCAATGGGTTCCTGGTCGATGAATGTCGTCGGTATTGATGACATAGGCATGAACGTCTTTAGGTTTGTGATGAGGTAGTTCATCTTTAGTACACACCACAGGATTCCAAGAAGAAGTGTAGGAACTGCGAGTCAACAGGTAATGAAGTTCCCTGATATCCATTGTTTTCACAGGAAATATTAAGTCATCAAGTTACACTTGACTGTAAACTTGAATTGATCTGTCAAGTAAGTCCACGAATTCTCACGGCGAATAGTTTCTGTACTCTGTTGAATGAGAGCTTCGATGCGTTTGATCTCCAGAGGAGTGAGTGGAGGTGAAGAAGAATCCTGCAAGTCTTTATACCATTGTCTCAACACCTTTTCTTCCGAGATCTGAGACCAGGCCTCTTCCAAATATTCATCCAATTTTTCTTCGGCCGTCATCATCAAACATTTGTCGTGTTGTTTCTGACTGGGATGATCGATTTGACATCCATGACAATGTTCTCGGGTCAGGCTATTAATTCTTTCAGTCAATTCCTTAGCGTAACAGGAGACTAAATGTTTTTCTTGTTCAGGCCATCGAGAAATAAATCCAGTAAACTTGGGAACAGTATTGTTTTCTTCTTCTTCTTTTTTAGGTTCTGAATGAATGACTTCATCATCATCATCAGTGGTAGTTTGTGACTGCTGAACTTCACAAAATCCCTCGTCTATTTCCATAGGTTCTTCTTCTTCGTGTTGCATCTTTTTTTCTTCTTCTAATAGTCTAGAATCACTTCTCTCAAACTGTTGATCTCTAGAGTATTATCAAATTCTGGATACAAGACGACGTTCACTGTCTCGGGTAGAGGTTCTTTAAACTGAAGTTCCACACGAAGTGGGCCTGATTTTATAGGGTGGAAATGTCCTTCGTCGCTGCCTTGGTCAGGAGTGAAATCAAATCCCCACAACGCATATCCTCCTGCATAAATGTCGTACAAAATGCCGTGGCTGCTGTTGGTGCCTAACTGTCCTGTGGCTTCAAACAGACTCAAGTAAGATCGCAAGTAATTTTTCTTGTCACCAAATTCAGGTTTAAAAGGTCTGGTACACAAGGTCTTGCCATCTCGACTGACTTCTATCTTTTTGAAGTCAAAGTGTTGAAAGTTGAACGGATTTAGATTGTGGACTCCGTTGAAGGCATCATTCCTGACAATACCAATCAGCAAACGTTTGGGAAGCTGTCCTTGGAAGACGTGATCTTCGACTTTGGAAAGGGCATCCTTGCCAATGGTAAACGTTTTCACTTCCACTCGTCGCACAGGATACTTGGCGGTGGTTCTGCTCAACGTTTGACTGATGTCGTTGGCTACTTTAGGTAAGACTTCTACACGACGCACGTAAAGTCTGGCTTCTTGGATGAAGGTTTTGTACGCATTGGCACGGGCCATCAAATGGAAAGCGGCACTACTACGATTCAGTCTCAGACGTACATCTACTCCGTTTAACAAATACTTCTCTTGCAACCACATATCCAAATGCAAACGATCCATCAGTTCTAAAAAGCGCCCCACTGGAAAGATTTTCTGTCGACGGTCAATAACTCCCCCATTTGGTGAGGCTACTTCTATTACTGCTGGAGGATTATTACTTGGACTAGCCGCCACCGCCGCTACACCCAAGTCGTCGAACTTTCCCGGAGTATCAGGTTTCCAGACCACCGAAGCATCCAGATGAGTGTTTTTGGCTTCTTTTCCGTACGTCAAGAGATTTTCCAAATAAGCACGATAAAGGTAAGTATCCATACTGCTGCTGACCAGTTTGTTATTCAAGTACAAATCTACTCCGCTGAACAAGGAATGCATGAAATTATTGACGGGTGCCACTACGTCATTAACCTCAGGATTGCCGCCGTTCGCTGTTTGCACTTTGAGTTTCAGGTACAAGTAACTGTTGTTCAGATCGATGTAATCTTCGGTTTGTCCTTTGATTTCAAATTCGATAGGAGCTGAATCCGTCAAAGACGATACAGGATGAAATTCCACCCATTGGGATTCTTGCATCGTCATCATGGTGGGAGGCATGGTAAACAGATCCAGTTCTGACTTGGTACATTCGCAAGAATCTCGGTGCATCATTTTCAATGGCTTTTAGTAATCAAACACGTCTAATTCTCTGACCGTTCTTCTTTTCTTATTCTTTTTTGAACCACTGTGTGTTTTATGAGCTCTGAAGGGATGGTGTCGACGTCGTCTCTTTCTGCCTTGTCTTTGCTGTGAAGTGGAAGAAGAAGTAATGCCAGAGCCAGAAGCGTGAAGTGAATTTATAGGACTCTCTCGGAGACCTAAAAGATCTTTGCCAGTGTGCATCAACACATTTTTGCCTGCTCTCATAAAGGCTTCTTTAGGATTTTGTTTGTCGATGAGAACGTTTTGCCGAAATTCTTTTCCTTGTGTCAAAGCGGCATCTTTTAAGGCATGGAATCCTCGAGTAACCATGGGTTTCAAAATAGGGGCTACCGTCCGAAAAGTCGATTTTAACATATCTCCTAAACCATGTCCTCGTTGTCGAGCCACTCCTCGGTACACTGGATACATTTTACATTTTTTTTGGATGTTACAATGCGTTGGAGAACCTTTTTCGAAAATGTAGTTTCACCGTGACTTTTCCTTGGTTAATGAATGGCACACTTTGTCCCAAATCTCCTTTTATACTAATGTTGACACTGTCAAAATACAATTTACTGACTGGAAGATAATGAGGATGTACAAATTCACGGTAAACGTGAAACGTGTTTCCACCTTCTTCGTACGCACCAGCAGCAGTATCCACTTTGAAAGGAATGACTCTCAGTAACGGAGCGGCTGTGTGTCCCACCACATTGTACTCCACCACATCGGAGTACACAAACATTAAATTCAATCCTTCGTTCAATTCGATAGGGGCTCTAAAAGCATGTTCGAAATCTGTGTTGGTTGTGATTCTTACATTTGCTTCGTTTTTATTTCCACCCAAAATAGCATACAACCCAGGAGAAAAAGTGATGGTTAAGAATTTTCTGTCCGGTAAGTCTTTGTCTTCTTTGTCGTTGATTGGACCCTCCATTAACCCTTTCAAAAATTGCAAGAGGAGACGGCGTGCCACAGAATGGTAACTGATCTCTAGCCATTTATTGATATGCTTTAAGGCTTGGCCAAATTGAGCCTCGAAGATGGTTCTAATCGTGTCCGCCAAATGTTCACCACTAAAATAATACCCTTTAGGAATAAAAATGGTATAGCTCCCATAGATAGGAGGCTTTTGACCTGGAGGTGGTTCCATAGTTATCTTTTTGGAATCGTAATGGCGAGGATCATTTTTGTTGTTTTCAGCCTCCAAGTACTCTATTTGTTGTGGATATCCACGACGAACATGTTTTGACCTTTGCGAATGTTTTGGATTTGCGTAGGATGAATGATTTCTACCAAAGCTACTTCCCAATGAGCTTCGTGATCCAATTGGATGGCCTGAGGTAATTTTGCCGTGAAACAACATAATTTGTTCTTGGGAAACACATCCATCGAACTGTCACTGGGTAAAGTTAAATAAAATTGGTCATTCATAGTAGGTCCAAAGTTTTGCTCTCCGAGGAGTCACTCGAGTTCAAATGATGTTCAAACGGTTCCAAAAGAGGAGTGGTATTATGGTGACTGGAAGAATAAGGTGGACTGGCGTTGGTCGTACTACCGAGGTGTTGGCTGCTGTTGTTGTGGTGACTGTTGTCCGTCGTCGTAAATTTCAAAGAGGGACTGGGTAGAAGATAACGGATGCAACTGCTAAGTAAAATGGTCCACAATTGTTTGTCTCCCTGTTGCAAACTCAAATTGGCAATAGCTGCTCCGATGACACAATACACTACAAAGATTTGGCAGAAAAAGACGATTTGATTTTTAGGCACACGTTCTCCGCACCACACCAAGAGCGGTTGTTTTTGTAATTCTTGAATAGAAGAACTCTGCGAAGGAGTCGTCGAGGTCTTGGTTGCTGTGTTGAATGACATGTTGAGTTACTTCTTCTTTTTATAGTCGACGACTTGGGAAGCAGCAATCCAAGAATCAAAACTAGGAGGATATCCTTTCCAACGTACTTTAACTTCTTCTACTCGACGTTTGCCTACTTTGCGTGTTCTTTGTTCGAGAATGCTTTCTATGTCGTACAAGGCGTCTTCTTTTTTGGTCACTCGTTGTACCTCAGGCAAGTAAAATGTTCCTTTGAGTACTTCACCGTGCATGTCTTCCAATTTATAGACTGGAGGATTGCGTCCACGCACGGGTGTAGTGACACGAAACAATTCGGTGGTCCAGTTAGGTAAATAACCTTTGTCAAAAGTGCGTTTGGTTTTTCCGATGCAAACCCAATCTCCCTTCTTCAACTCCAGCAAGGTTTTCTTCTGGGGTCTCCTCTGGGGTGTACCAAACAATCGATCAAACACGGTCACTTCGTTTTCAGGGCTGACCTCTTCGGGTGCACATCCGATGCTTCGATGGTACGATTGATTGTACGCTTTGACCAAACGGGGTAACACGTCCATGTACTTGAGAGTGTGTTGATGTGTAAAATATTTCCACATGCGTTCTTTCAAAGTTCTTTGAAAACGTTCCACAACACTGTCTCTGGTTTCAGGATTTTCGGTGGTAAAAAATGAATCTGCCTTTGTTTCAATTCTTTTTGAAAAGCTTGGTTTAGAAATTCGGTGCTTTTGTCGGTTTGCCATCGTAAAGGGTGACGACCACTTTGTTTCAAGACCAATTTTAAGGCACGTACCAATTCGGTACTGCTTTTAGAAGTCAAAGGCACGACCCAAGCAAATTTGGAAAACACGTCGATGACACAAAACAAATATTTGTGACCACGATTGTAGGTTGCCAAATGAGATACATCGGCTAAATCGGCTTGCCGTTGATGATCGATGCCTTCCACTTGGGTTGGACTTCTAGAAAATTTTTGTCGAATGGGTTTGTGTAACGTGTACGTCGATTGTTCTTGTAACCATCGTCGTACTTCGGGCAAACGTACACTTTTCAATTTACTTTTAGCAGCTCGATATAATTTTTGAACTCCTCCGTAACCAGCAGCATGGCCAGGATTGTAAAAAAGGCTAGCTAAAAGTTTCTCCATGGTTTGATTCCTCAATAAGTCAACCACTGTGCGATGCTACTACTACTTTGGGTGTCGTGAGGTTTGGACGATGTGGCTTGACGCGTTCGACGAGCCACTGGAGTGGTGATGGCAGGTTTCTTCTTGGTCTCTTTTTTCACTTCAGTCTTGCTGTCTTTCTTTTTTTCTTCTGCTGAAGAAGGAGTGGACATCTTCTTATGAACCCAATCTTTCATGGCTTCTCGATGAGGAGTAGGCGAGTGTGTCAACAAGGAAGCTAAAATTTGACTAGAGATACCAGCAGACGGAGTTTGAAACACTTCTCGGAGCTCGTCTTCTTCTGTCGACCCCGTGGCGGTGTCTGTTTTAGTGGTGGTGGTTACTTTAGGTTCGCTTTTCATCAGGGATTTGAAATCTCTCAGAGTGGGTGGAGCTGTTTCGTCTACAGCTTTTTGGTGAAAGAGTTGCAGACGTTGTAAGAGTTGACCGTACCGTTGGGATTTTTCTGTTTATGACAAATCGCTTCGTTCCATCAGCGCTTGTAATTCTTGTTGTAACTGTGACATCTCGTTGAGATTAGGATTGGGTGGTAAATGAGGTATCCGTTGTTCGTTCCAACGATGGAATTCCATCCATCGTTTGTAAGGTACTAAAGTCAGTTTTCGTCCTTCCATTTCATCCAAAGGTACAAAAATGTGTGGTCTTTCCAGAGAAGGGTGTCCTTTTTATCTTCTTTTTTTTTATCGCATGACACCTCCTAAAAGTGGTCCAGCAATTGTTCCGAACAAAGGAGCCGCTATTTTTAACAACGGTCCTATCAGCATAAATAGAAATCCCCCTCGTTGCACCAACATTTTTTCTTTTGCTGGAGAGGTATTTTCTTTTTCACCATTTGGCGAAGAACGTTCTGATGTTTGCCTCATTTTTGCTTCTGTATCTTGGACAAAGGTACCGTTCCTTTCAAGACATTCAAACAACATTCACACACGGTATCGATGATTTCTTTAGGGGCTGTTTGAATGAGTTGTTTTTGCATGGGAGGATTGGATTTGGTCAGGACAGACAAGACGTCAAAATGTTTAGCCAGACGAGGTGGAAGTCCTTTTTTGGTTTTCTTCTTTTTTTGGTGGTGGTGGTGTGCACGTTTGGGGGTCATCTTAGAGGTAAGGAGTAAGTCTGAAGTCTCTGGCAGGTCACCCTTCTATTTTATACTGGAACACGTCTCTACTGATTGTCCGCACGACGTACCATCTTCATGACAGGCCTCACTCGACGTTGAGGTGTTTTCAATGGATTAAATCGTCTCAATTCTTCTTTGGATAAATCCACTAAACTTTGTAACACGCCGGTTCTCTCTTGGACTTTGGTTTTAGGGGAAGGTACTTTGTTCGCGGCCGCTGCCATGGCCAGATCAGCCGAAGTCGAGGGTCCCGAAGTGGTGACTTTCGAAATGGGTTTTCATTTTTGCATCAAATTAGGAAACACTTGTCTTAAGTCTGGTTTGGCAGGCATCATCATGAAGGGTGGTGAAGAAGATGATGTGGACTCAAGAGGAGAAGGAGACATCGTCACTGCTGGCTGTCGTGGTGGTGTCTTGCGGGTGTACGTTTGCGTCCTGGCAGCAGTACCTCTCTTGCGGGTGCCAGTGGTGGTGGTGGTGGTGGGTGTTTTCTTCTTGGCAGAACTTTTCTTTTTCTTGGGGGTTTCTTTTTTTTAGGGTTTTTCTTTTTTGTGGCTTTCTTCTTAGAACGTTTCTTCTTTTTTGGTGTTTTGAGTTTTTGGCTTGGGCATTAGGATCCCATTTCAAAAGGGAACGAATCATGACCCCTCCTAAAGAACCGCTCCCTCCAGGGGTTAAAATGATTTGTTTTTTAGTCCGTGGATCGATTCTAGGATCGGCTAGTTGTGACAACGCCCCTTTATGTTTTTGAAAAAACGTTGAGTTTGATGAGGGATGTGAATGATGCCTTGCAGTAATTGACGTGCCGTCAAAGTAAACCATCGTAACGCTTCTTTAAGACTAGCTTCTAACAAATGAGCACGGACATGTGCATTTTTTTCGCGACTGATGCCATACAAGGCACGAATCAATTTGGCCGAAGGATGAGCTTGAAAGGAAGTCATCTCGAAGACTGTGAGACAGAAATGACGTAGTGGATGTTTTTATAGTTTTTTTTTTAGAGAGTAACTGAAATGGACGTGTAAATGACAGGCCTCCTTCTTGGCACCAATGGTGAAACAACTGGGTACGAAATCTCAAATAGTCGGGAGTGGTCGGTTTTAAGTCAGTGAGTAAATAATCATGAGGTGTTTGAGTGGCATCGTCGTACGCATAATTCAGCCAAGGAGTGCCTAACTGTTTGGCTAACACTTGCACTTGAGATTTGTCTCTGGGGCTTTTAAACATCAACACGTAATGAGCGTTGAGACTGATGGTACGATGTGCTTTACTTTGTTGAAATACATTTTGAGTAATGTAAATGATGCTGGCATTTCGATGGTGTCCTTTTCGTGTAAACCAAAGTTTAATTTCTTCTTCGTCTTCTCCTAACATGTCGTCGAAGATGACCAGATGTGTTTGACTCACGTCAGACACGATCCCATCGTCTTCGCGAGGAATGCCTTCCACAAATGAAATGGCTTCTCCTTGACTTTCACGAAGTAAGGTGTAAGACGGTTGCCACTCTTTGTAACACCACACGATGCGTTGAGGTGGACGATCAAACAGATGAGATTTGTGTTCGATCAAACGTTTGACAAATTCGGATTGGCTGAACCACTTGGTCCCGCAATCAACATGTTAAATGGATGGCGCAGATACAAAGCTTCCCAACTGGGACGATCTAACTTTTCGTCAATCACTTTGACCACAGAGGAAGTAGAAGAGGCAGACGAGAAAGAAGAAGATGTAGCCATGCCTCAGGTAGGAGATTTTTGAGAAGAAGACAAAAGACCCAAGACATTTTATACGTTTCATACAAGTTTTTTTTTTTTTTTTCAAAAACAAACAAACAACAAAAACATATTTTACAAGTCATGAAGGACAAAAATGCATACCGCAAAAATGGTCAGGTACAAGATTAAGGCTACCACTAAAAGAATTAAAGTTCTGTATAAACAAGTCAATGTACAACAAGAACAAAACACTGTCCTAGGAATGGAAGGCACAGGCACTGGTGGTGGTATTCTTCTGCTCGTCTTTGTTCTGGTGGCGGTGGTAGAAGAATGAAATGTCTCTGACGGAGAGGAGGGGGTGTGTTCCTCAGGGGGTTGTATTTGGACGACGACGACGGTGTGGTCTTTCTCTGCTGTGTCAGGTTCTTCCAGGATTGTTTCTAAGGTCATTTTTGACTTAGGTTCCCATTTCACTTTTGGAAACTTAGTGACGTGCCAGATCTTTGGCAAACTGGGCCACTTCTTGTAGCCATGCATCGAAACCAATTTTTCTCCAGTCACGTACATCTTTCCAAGCGTAAAGTTGTTGGTGTAACACACTTGCAGTACACACTTCTTGAAACGTATGAAGGGTAGATAAAGTTTGACTAATGTCTTCTTCACACGGAGGTACCCCACTCGTCTTCATCACCACTCTCAACACTTTGAGTACAATTTGTCTTTCGTGTACCGATAAAGCATGAATGGTCATGTTTTTTTTTATGGTTCATCAAAATAGTCCAAAACAACCACGGGTCCTCCAAAATAATCCAAGACAAATACTGATCCTCAAAAATACTCCACAACGAATGTCCTGGAAAACGAAATCCTAGAAAGGCAGTCACTAACACACACACCGCATAGCGTCCAAAATTCAATGGAAACAGTTCTTGTATCAAGTGTTAATAATCCTTTAAGGTCTGAACACGATCGTTGACTTCCTTCCACGGAATACGTTTCACGAGTGAAGACCACAGTCCTGGCATGGTGAGTTTTTATATGGTGAGATTCCCAAGGTGGGTATCTTTTGTGGTGGGTTTTTATATCCAGGTTCCCAAGGTTGGTATCTTTTGTGAAAGTCTACTCCAAGGTGCATGCGATAGAATCTTCCCAAAATCAGTCTTCTCATACTTTGGAAGTAAGCATAGTTTACAGATCCGAAGAATGACTTTGAGTTTGCGTTTCACTTGTATCTGGACCAACTCTTGGTAAATGCGTTCTCGCAGCTCCAAAGCCAAACCACGAATATGTTCTTGTAAAGTATCCGACTTGGAAAGAAGTAACTCTCTTTTGTTTTCTTCACGATAGCTGTGATAGTTTCTCTTCAGAATCAGACTTCTGATACGGTGGAAGTCGCGGTAGTTTAAAAATCGAGGAATGAATTTGAGTTTGCGTTTCACTTGGATCTAGACAAACTCTCCGTAAGTGCGTTCTCGCAACTTCAAAGGCAAATCACGAATGCGGTCTTCTAAGCTAGGTAAATACTGGTAAATGCGTTCTCGCTACTCCAAAGGTAAACCACGAATGTATTCTTGTAAAGTATCATCCGATATGTTACTTCTTCTTGTCATCCGTCTCAACGTACCCGTACTCTTCTAAGGCCACTAAAGGTAAGAACTGACAGTGCGGAGACCATATGGCATGTTCAATGTAAGCTGAGTCAGTAGGCTCCCATTGGTGAAGTCTCACACCGCAACTGAAACACTGAACTTTATCTCCTTCTCCCAAATAGATAAATCCAGATCTGGCTAAAGCTTTGGCAGTAGTTGCTTGTAGTAGATATTTAGGCCACTTGTCTTGGAACGTCTGGAGTCGCTTTTCAAACTTGGAATAGCCAGGCAAAGCCACAGGTATCGTCAATTCTTTACTCCTGTAGGTATGACATTCATGTGTACGTTTAATAAAGAGTAAAGGTCGTCCTGCATCGTTAGAGGGACGGTGAGGTCGTGCTGCATCGCTGATGTCAAAGCGTACGGAATCCGTCTCCTCGCATGGCACTGCATCGCACTCCAAGTCGTGATGGCACTTGGAGTTCACACTAGATTTCTCCCTTGGTGGGTTGGTGGCATGATTATTCTTATTCATCTCGCTCGGTCAACGTTGAAAGTCAGAATGAATGGTTAGGCTTGGAAGTGGTTCCTTTTTTATATCTGTCGACTGTACCATCCGCAAAGTACTGTAATGTAATCGGTGGAAACGCCAAAGAAAGGTAAGCACAGTTTGGAGACCATCTGAAATGTTCCAGGATAGCTGATTTTTTAGGGTCCATGCGAATGGTTACACCACAACTGAAACATCGCACTTCTCTTCCCTGACCAAAGTAGACAAATCCTGCTCTGGCTAAAGAACTGGAAGTGGGCAATCCATTCCATTTAGGCCATTTTTTGAACGTGTTCAAGCGACTGGCACAATCACAATAGTCAGGCAAGACCACGGGTAATTTGTATTCTTTCAACTTGAGGTCTGTAGTGGATTCATCACACGGTGTTGAAGTCATCGTCAATCTTGGTGTTGTCTTCCTGTTCAAGGGGTCCCTTTTTTATACTGCAGATCGGCGTGTCCGTAAGGCAAAGTGGTGTGGTCTGGAAGTCTCACTCGTTTTTGGTACACGATTCGGTACACTTTTTGTAAAGGACGAGTGACAATTTGGTGATTAGGTAACTGTACGATCTTGTGAGGTTCTAACGTGTGCACTCGAAAGTCTTCCACTTGTCCAGACAGCAAAGCATTTTTCAAAACCTCAAAGTTGACCACTCGGCTGGTTCGATAGTTTAGACACAATTCTTTGACTTTGCATTGGATGTGAAGTTGTCCTTGTGGGTCTCGGTATCGGTAGCCGTAATTTTTAGGGCCACCTCTGGCAAAACTCAGGATGCTGTCTTGAGGGTGCTCGTCCGTCCAGGCTCCTAAGCGATCTCCTTGGATGATCGGGTGTGGGCAACCGGGCGATGGATGTAGATACAACTGTCGGTGTCAAAGTACAGGACACGATCTCCCAAGACTTCTAAAGCTTCGTCGTACAATTTTAAGCGAGCATGAGCGGTCACGTAAGCTGCAATGACCACGTTGCTAAATTTGTCGGTTTTACAAACTTCCTTTCTTCTTCGAAATTGACTAAGATCAAATCATCACTGACGATTTCGACGTGTTTCATCAGCATACTTTTGTCGTCCACCAGTTTAAAGTAGCGATAAGGATCGGTCACGTATTCCGTCTTGGGTAAGATCGTACGTTGTGCCATTTTTCACCACAAGCAATTGAGCATGACTTTGGCAAACGATTTTTTTCCTTCGTTTTTTTTTCTACGTCTTCCAAAGTGATCGCTTCGATGTCACGGTACTCTTCTTTGAATCGAACTTGGTCTTCGGGAGTCTGACACCACGAGGGATAGCCGCTGGCTTCTTGTTTCAGTTTTAAAAATTGGTTGACGTACTCCGAGAAAATGCCTGGATTCGAGGCGTCGTCCTTTTTGTATTGTGCTGTGGTTGGAAAGTGCCAGATTTCGTACACTTTCAACAAACGGTATCCTCGATCCAATGCCCGAAACAATTCGGTGCTGACCCACGTTCCTGTCAAAGCGCGTTCTTCCTCCGTGTGGTGACAGGGGTGATCTTGGTTGCACGTTTCGACACACGTACGGCATAAAGGAAACATCAGTTTTCCTTGGCAATGATGAGGTACGATAGGATGGTACAAGTGGGTCGGGGGTAAGACTTTACATTTGATCAATCCTTCGTATTGAAGAATGTGTTCCACGTCGATGTGTTCTGTCAAGATTTTAGGGTGTCCGGTTGGAAAACGAGCATATTTGCACACCCAAGGATATAACGAACACACGTCGATGTACTTGATTTCTTCTCCTTGTGATTCGTCTAGGTCGTACAGCAACCGAGTGGCATTGGTTCGTCCTCCAAATAAACTGTGGCGCGGATCCAAAGACTCGATGGTGGTCACGTCGTAACTTTCGGTGATGCTCTTAAATTCAGGATCGGTTTTCAAACGTCGATCGTACTTGTGCTCCCACATTTCTACCACTTGGTATCCTTGACTTTCTAACTTGAGTTGTCGTTGGTAAGTGCGTTCGTACAACTGTTCCATGGTGAAATTTGAAAAAGGACTTTTCATATCTCGTTCAGGAAAACAGGTAGGGCATCCGTGAAACAAGTAACCCTGAAATTCGTACACCGTGTGCGGGTTTTCTAAATCAAATCCATCCACGGAATAAGATCCAATCTTCTTTTGTCCTCCTTCGTTTCGGGCATGTTGTATCCATTTGTCTTCATTTTGTCACAAGTAATGGAACCAACGCAAGGCTTTGGCCGAGTATTGACGGCTGGCAAAGAGAGGCGTGTTGGAGTCTATGATGGCTAGTTCGTTCTTGGGCATGAAGTTTTTGGTGTAGACTAAGGTACAGGCTTTGGGTAGGGTGGACGCTTCTTCCAAAGGATCGACGTCTCCGTGATCTAGAAATAACTGTCGAAACTTTCCACAGCAACGGCGCAAAATGTCCACATCGGATCGACAGTACTTGTGCATTTCTTCTTGGAAGTCAAACGGTTCTGACTGGTGAGCACGGTACCAAGCGTGAAAGACTTCTCGGTATTCGGGGCTCATTCCGTCGCGGCCGTAACAGTCGACGTCAGGCAAATGCGGTAGCACGGCGTGTTGATTGGCTTCCGTATTGAAGAAGTGAGGAAAATATCCTTTGGCCATTTCTGTCATGCCAAATGTTTTTGGCATTCGACTCAAAGGCATGGCTAAATAACTCATGGAATCTTTGAACTGCACTTTCATGTAGATGAGTTTGGCTCCGTTCATTGTGACCATGGGACATTCGGTACCTTGTTGCGAATAATATTTTAACAAAAACTCTCCATCGTATCCCGAGAAATTGTGAGCCATGACGGTCTCATAGCGATGACAGTCTCCGTAACGTTGAATTTCCTCTTCGCTCCAAGTGTCGTCGGTAGGGTCTAAAATCCATTCAGCAAACTCGGACAAAGTGTTAGGACCACGAAAGATTTTGTCACGTCCTCCTGAAATCCGACTACAATGAGGACAGTGAAAATGGATAGATTCTTGGATGCACTTCTCACAAGCCCGATGAGCCACTCAGAAATTGGAAATGTGAATTCCTGTTTCTTGCATGCATTCAAAATCAAAAAAGATGAAATCCACTTGGGTCTTGTTCTTCTGATCGCTCTTTAATTCTTTCTTCTCTGTATTGTCGTACTTTTGTATGAAACATTGATGATCATAATCCTCCATCTGCTGACAAATGCGGCATATTTTCTTGCCAGCACAAACGTGTCTCTTTGGGTCGTTGGTACGAATCAGGTTTCCACACGTGGAGCACAATTTCAATAAGTCGCAAGCACATTTTTGTTGGTGTCCTTGTGTCTTGCGATGCTGTTCGTAACAAGAGGGACTGACAAAAGTGCGTCGACAGGTCTCACAATGCACGTGTTGTTCAGGAAGGCATGGTTTGTCCGCTAAACAGCCCCGACATCGCTCTCCGCAATGAATGTGTCGCTCTCGACTGTTAAATCCTTTGTCGCATTTATCGCAGTAGTATCCGTATCCTAGAAAACCTGTGATACTGGTGATGGCATCGAAATGTTCTTGATAGTAATACACGTGAATGTATTTTCCTTCGGGAAAATCGGGGCTTCGAAACAGCATATCTCCGCGCACTTCTTGAGGGTGTACTTTCAAAGTGTGGTGAGGAGCCAAGACGTCTTGAAGTTGTTGCATTTGAGAAATGCCACACACGGTCTCTTTGGGGATGCCTGCTTGTCGTAACAGGAGTTCTGCTTCTTTTCGTTGTTGGACTCTGTTCGACTTTCGAATGTTATTCCAAGCTCTTTTCCATTCTACGCTTTCGTTCTTGTTGGCATACGTTCGCCCCATCACGATGGCTCGAGCCAAACACATCTGGTCTTGTGTATTGTCGATTTGGACGACACAGCGTTTGGTACTTCGAAGGTCGTCCACCAGTAACGCTTTCCTACTTCGTCCGCTCCCTCGAGGAGGCGCAACGTGAGTCATGTAAAGTGTGGCCTTTCCATCGGTGATGGTAAACTTTTCGTTGGATTGTTGAACGTGTTCTATTTTGGTCATGACTTTGGTTGGTGTTAATTCTGCCGGGGTGCTAAACTCGATCCAGACAGGTGACTTCAAACTGTCATGATGGATGGCTAGTCTCAATCGATCGTCCTCTTTGGCTCCGCATTGTCGTTTCAAGTTCTGTAACACAGAACCCCACAAATTGGTAATGAACCCTGCCGCTTTCTCGGGAGCCACTTCAGACTTGAAGTCTTTAAAGTGAACCGTGTGAGTGTATGCCGTGGTTCTAAATTTTCTAGAGGTTATTTTTTGCGTCTCTCGAATACGATAGTAATTTTTGGGGAGCCACGGTAGTAGGTCCTTTTTGGTCAGGGCTTCTGGTGGTAGTGGATTCTTTGGGTTGGGTTTGGGTTTCAGGCTCACTCATCTCATCTTGGAAATCGCTAGCATGGACTTGAGCTAGCAGTTCAGCGAGCGGTGTTTCAGGCGGCACAGAGAATCATCTTCGCCGTTCCCTCTTCGTTTCTTCTTCTTCTGGTTTCTCATAGATTTGGCGTGATCTTTTCATCTTGAAATCTGATTTAGATCTGATGGAGTTTCACACAGAAGACTATATATAGAGAGACCTTCTTACCCTCAGAATCAGTCTTTGTGATTGAACTTTCAAACTGTAAAGATGGAAGAGTCAAGAAGACATATTGCTTTTTTGGTGAGAGATTTGCAGACAGTCCTTCGAAAGTATACCAGTAAGACTAAGGACTACTCCTCCTCTACCTCTCGAGATAAAAGTCAAGATATTTGTTATATCTGCCAAGAGAAAGGACATTGGGCTCCAGAATGTCCACAACGTCAAAACCAAAACAGAGATAAAGGAAAAGATACTTGTTATCATTGTAAAGGAAAAGGACATTGGTCTTCGGAGTGCCCTCAAAAACAAGAAAACCTACCAGAGAGGGAGGAAGCCGAAGGATCTTCAAACCTAGAAGAAGAAGAAGAACATATCGTCAAGAAAAGCAAGAAAGCTAGACGGCTGGAAGACAATGAGAATGAAGAAGAAGAAGAACCCTTGATTCCTGTGAAGAAATTCAAGAAGAACAAGAGAGACAGACAGTGAACAATGAACTTTTTTTGGAGTGTAATGTGATGTTCATGGTGAATTATTTTGTAAAAAAAAATGAGAATAGACCAGAATAGAAAAAAAGTAAGTGTCTTTGTGTTTTTGTTTTTTTTTTTTTTATGGACGCACGCACGCACGCACTCACTCTTACACAAAAGACCAAGGAATGGGGATTTTTTAAGTTTTACTTGATATGGCAATTTGATTTCTTTTCTAGTTAAATGGCTGGCCCTGAAAAGGACCGTTGGGGTGTTTGTTTGTTTTTGTTAAAACAAACTTATGGGCTCGACATGATTAACTTCAACTGTCGCAATCCTTTTCCACGACCCAGTCCAATTCCTGCTGCTGCTGCTTTGGTGGTGGCAGTAGTATTAGTGAATGGTGGTGGGGTGGGGGGTGGTAGCATCTCAGTAGAAGTAGTGATGGGTTTCGCATGTTTAGCCCGTGATGGTCTTTTTCTCTTGGGTTGAGTTAAAGAATACTCATAAAGCTTTCTTAGATGCTTTAACTCAGATAAAATGTCTTGGAGAAGACTCACCGTTTTATCTTCCTCGCTCTCTTCTTTCGTTTCTTCACTCTTCTCATCTTCTAACTTTCTTAGTTCTTCTTCTCGCTTTCTCCTTTCCTCTTCTTGCTGAAGAAACACTTCTTCCGCTTCTCTCTGACGTTGTATAAATATTTCCAATTCTTCTTGTTGCCTCTTTTTGAAATCATCCATGACAGGCAAAGATGCTGGTATAGCAGCAGTCGCGGTAGTTTCAGGCTCAAATTCTTGAGACAGAAAATCTAAATTAAAATCTTCCGGTTGGAAGTTCAACACGGCATTCGTTGCAGGCTCACCCCAATACATACTGGTCTTTGTGGTCTCCATTCTGCTGTTCAAAAAGTAAAAACCCTACGAACGCTGTGATACCTTTATACCCAAAATGACGTCACACCCTACTCTCTTCCCATTGGAAGAAAAACCGACCCACTTATAACGCGTGCTTGGATTGGTAGTTCATTTCAATCCATTTCGATCCACTCATAAGGTATATATACGACCGCTTGTCTCGTAAAGCTTCACCGGTTTTCTCCAAGACCACTCCAGAAGAAGAAACAAAATGTGAACAAACGTTGAGTCATCGACTATCATCTCGGGCATGTTGTTTGATCCAGCATTCCCCATGTATGTAAAAGTCTCATGGGCTATTACTAAAATCACAGAGACCGCGATATGGAAACGTCGCATCTATATTGAACGACAAGGATGTTTAAAGCGTGTCTTGATGTACGGTCCGGAAGTCCGTAGAAGTCTCCGAAAAAGAAGACCCTCCAGGAGATGTCTATGTTAAACCAAAAAAAACCAACGGCCCTTTTCAGGGCCACCCATTTTTCAAGAAAAGATTAATTTTTCCAATGATTGCCTTATGTATGCTTGGTGTATGTGTCTATTCTATCCCCTCTCATTCTATCCCACCCCAAGTACCCCTTCCGCTACCCCCAAGTGCCCCCAAGTGTCCCCAATGTTAAATTCCCGTTACTGCCCCGTAGAGTCCCCAATGTTAAATTCCCGTTACTGCCCCGTAGAGTCCCCCCTGCCCTATTCACTCCCCCTATACTACTAACATGATCTAGAAACATCTAGAACCGCTCTGTTTCATATCTCCAGTCAATACAAATGAAGTCTACTTAAAAGTATGAATAAAACATCAAGCGGACACCGCGAATTACTTAATTATGCTAGACCCTACCGGGTATTACTATACTGCATTTTATACATCAACTAAATCAAAAGATTTAATACCTTTTCTATACTGACCTCTTTGGTTTATCATCAATTCTTTCAAAGGCTTTATCAACACAGTATTATTGTATGTTTTCCATAAACATTTGAAAGGTATACTCATTAGTTACCTACGATATGCAAAAACAAGTGATCCCCTATTATCAATTTTGCTTTTCAGACGAAAACTGCTTGCAACATTAGCTGCTGAGCAGTCGAAATAATTCATAACATTGTCTTGTCGTCATATATTACAGTCACCTAATTTTATTACAGTATTTGAAATGTTTAAAGAGTATTCAGATAGTTCAGAATCTTCAGTCATGCAGCTCCTTTTAATTAACATTTGTAATTTAGATGGAAAATCCATCAATATAAATCAGTACTGTAGAGGAAGCCAGGTGGCTGTAGATCATGATTTATCTAACTGCTCACATCGTTCATCCCTCCGTTTACGCGAACAGTGTGCATTTATCTCACCCTCGAGTTGTCAAGGCGTTGAAAATCCAATAGTCTCGTTCAACGAGACTCTCGCATGACTCTGCGATATCTTCGCCCAGCTACAGTCAGGTAAAGGTCTGTACAATTGATTGTTAATGGCAGGTGTCACTTTTTATTTTCTTCTTTCTTTCTTCTGTCAAAAAAATACACTATCTATCCTTTAAAGTACATCAGCACTATGCATCAATGATACATGTAAATAAATTAAAAATGTACTTTGGAAATGGTATAATATTTTGCTGCAAAGCGGGCAATGTGTGCTTCTTTTATGTGCTTAGTGAGTTAGTAAAATCTTGCTTGTAGATACATGTGAGTTAGTAAAATCCAGCAAATCGATAGATTGACATAAAAAAGGCACGTATTGCCCGCTTTGGCACCAATACATTCCACTACCTCTAAATTAAATTTTAAATATTGTTACGACTAGGGGTAAATGTAACAAAAGAAAGAACGACTCAAACAAGCTTTCACAATTTCTAAAATACAAATTTAATTGCCTAAAATATAAAATATTTTAAACAAACAAAGTGAAAGAATTAAAAATAACGTACTGTTTAGAATTTCCGATATTAGTCCTAAATTGTCCTATACACTTCAACAATCCAGAAGTTAATCCAAAATATTCCGAATGAATGAATGTTCCGAGTTAACGAATGTTCCGAATGAAAGATTGTTCCGAATGAATGTTATGGTATACTTATGATTTTCAGTTTTAAATCCAAAATATCAATAATCCCAGGTAAACTGCTGTGAATGTAGAGTATTGTTAAGTTCCTTAAACAATAGTACTTAAATCCAAATTGTACTATGTATATAATAGATTTTCCACATTTTCTAGCACTATCCAGTAAACAAGTTATTCTAACAAATCAGAAACCAAGTCAAGCATGATACCAATGAGTCAATCGCGTGATCACAATGTTATGTTGAACTGACCGACATAATTATTGATTTTTCCTGGACATAAACACTGACTCATGGTTGATGTACATGTGTACTTTACAATAGCGTAGGCTACTGAATTAAGGAATTATAATACAATGGTTATAAACCCAAACGACAACTATTATACTTTAAAGATGATACATAACTCCGAAACAATATATTTACATGTATTGCTTATGTACAAGTAGTGCTGATGGACTTTAAGGTATAGATGGTGTATTTTTCAACCGAAGAAATAAAAGAAAGAAAAAAGAAATGGGTGACACCTATCGGTAGCAATCAGTTGTTGACCAGACTCTCGATCGAGGTCTAGCTCTGAAAGTCACGCGAAAGTCCTGTTGAACAAGACTAACGTTTGTTTAGACCTTTTTAGGACCTTCGTATGGCGAACATCTCATACAGCCGTGGGATTGTCAATTTGTTTTTATGACAACACTCGCAATTCTTAAGGATACGGAGCAATAAAAGTATTTTAAACATTGCAGCTCTGACGGCCATATCGGATGTACAAAGGGCACAATATTCGTTTAGTACCAACTAGACCCCATAATGAAAGCGTTCGTCAAGTTTTATAACTTTCCCAAAGGAGGAAAAACATTAACAAGCAATTTCTAATGGACGCCAGACGACGATAACGGACGGGTTGTCTTTGATCAGATGAACCAAAAAAGATCTAAGTTCTTGATTTAATTTGTTTCAAATATTTGGACTAGTATGATAGATTTAAAACAAAAACACTCTACAAAGTTTCCAATTGTGTTTAGATGCACTTAGCTTCACTATATTGTCGTACAATACCAAGTAATGGCTATCATTACTGTTTAGAGAGTTTGTTTGTTTTTATTTCTGGGCAACCGTCTATGGCTACTTACTCCGTAGGCAGGCTATGTACGGTAGTCTTAGCCATTTCAGATTCCTATATCTTATCACGATCATCGCGAACCCCTTACTTTAAAATATCTACTTTACTGAATTATGGCCAAAATAGAAGTGACATCCGCCTTCTGTGCCACATACATATCAAGGAAGAGGTTAGAACTGATCCTACTTTAGATAGGTTAATTTTAAAAACAAATTAGAAATAATTTGTCAAGTGCGCGATTGTTTATTTTAAAGACGGACAGAGGGTTTTCTAGAAATAAAGATTAAAAATAAAACAACTTTTTAAAACAGGAACCTCAGTATTTGACCTTTTAAAGAATTAATACAGATTTGTTCCTTCTTCATTTACAGGACAAACTTAGGTGGGACAAGTCGCTTTTCACAGCAAAGTATCCGTGGTGGTGATGGACCTTACCAATCTTGGAATACATCAAACAATTATCTTCGACCATGCAATAACTAACACAAGTGTGGCATATCATCCTAACACATGAATAGTCATCGCTAACTAGATGGAGTGTACGTCATAGCAAGTGCTAGGAAACTGGAATACCTCGAACTTGTAAAAGACTGCTCTTTTATATAAAGCATTTTACCCGACGCAGGATCTACCGATAATTGTGCAATGGCCGGCCTCGTAGCCGTTTTAGAGCTCAACAAAGTAAATGAGGTATGGGTACATACGGGCTCCGGATCGGGTGAAATCAATGGCAACAGCATTACCTTTTTTCTCTGGATGGCTCAACTTCATGAAATAATACTGATTGTCTCATCTAAATAAAAGCTTGAACTTTAAGGTCTTATTATCTGTGTTTCTTATTATTTGAAATATATTAACTCTTTCTGTACATGCTTGATATATGAAAATCGGTGTGATTCAAACTATATTGACGCATTGCATGGATCAAACTAACACGTTAATCCCTTTTTAAACCAAACTGAGAGGCAAAGTGTTAGCAAGATTCAGATTTCTCAGATACATTTTTCAGTTTAAAATCCATAGAAAATTATGGCTTTAATTTTCTGAATAAAATTTTTCAAATAATTTATTCCGTGGTCCTGGTTGTCTTTCACCTACAGAAAAACTCCTGGAGTTTTGTTAATTCCGCATTATCTGATATATCGTCATATTTCATGCATGACAATCCGCGTGCCCGACCATCTGTGCGTCCGTCTGTGATAAGAACTGTAATCCTTGTAACCTGAACTCCGTCCACACCAACTGTGGGAGAGTGAATATATGTTGTGTGTATTATTTCTTGTGGATGTGTGGAATACAACGAACTTTCGGATCTTGATATGCATCATGGTAGGAAGGGGGTGTTAGAAATCGCAATTTCATAGGTAATATGGAATTTTACTTGTAATCTGGACACCCCGTATACTCAGATAGGGATAGGCTGATCACATTTGATATGTCATTTAACGAGGTTAAGTATATGACAAGGAAGGCTTTAGCTCCTAGATGCATCCCCAGGGGATGGGGTGGGGTCAAATGAAAAAGACAATGCGTGGTTACTATTATTATTATTATTATTATTATTATTATTTATTTTCTATACGTATATTTAATATATTCATTTTGTTCATACCTTACCATTGTCGTATACTAGGGAGAGGGTACTTGTAGGTCCGGTCCGCCAATCCGATCGTCAAAATATACCATAACCAAGCAATAAATAAATAAATACAACGTGAATATATTTGCGACGGTTTCCATCTCTTTTTCCGAAACCATGAAGACAAATACGATGAGAAAAAAAAGTTTAGTGACTCTGTTTTCCTTTGGTTTTTTATGTCTTTTTTTTTTGGTTATTTTTTTTTTGCTTTGTTTGTGTTTTAGTGTGCTTTTTTGTAAGAGATGTCCGTAAGTTCAGTATTAAGTTTCTTCAGCAAGCATGTTTAGTAATAATATAGAGAAATATTAGAACAATCTGTCTCCAACGATATCAAATATTACTGTATAATGGATCTTACAATAAGAACTGCACTGCTCATTCGTGAATATGATGCATCAAACGTTAAACAATTTTTCAGATACAACGAATTATTTTTCAGATTTCCTTCGATATCGTATTATCAGGTGTTTTCTTTATACTAAAACTTTCCAAAGCCATACGCTCTTGGGCATTTTACAGAAGTGGTAAGTGTAAAGAGCTTTGATGTGTTATAAAAGCCATATATGGACCAATTGATTTGACCAGTCAACATAGTAAGCCAGATTACATTGGATCCTGTTTAGGGAAGTTTTACTGTACATTGATACGTTATTATTATGATGATATCTTTTGCCCGATGCAATTATAGGTTATTGTATTTGTATTGTCAATGATTCAGGTGGAGGATTATTTTGTGTGTCATGCATATGTATTAAGCGGTAAATTCAACGCATACAAATTTGGACAAACCTGTTAAATGTGTACGTTGGAGATCTCACTAATGAAAGGAAAGGACTATAGTGGTTCTTAACGAATGCTGCACTCTTTTCAATTGATGTCGAATGTTATTTAAATATATATTGTTTTAATCTAACTGTTTCATCAGATCTCTAGAAACATTGGGACATTAAAGTTTATCTAAATGATGGTACATCATATTCAAATAATTAAAACTGCCATGGGAAGACTTGAGCATTATTATTTTTATTATTATTATTATTATTATTATTATTATTATTATTATTATTATTATTATTATTATTATTATTATTATTATTATTATTATTATTATTCCAAGACATCTATAGCACAAAGATTGACAACTACTGGCCAACAGATAAAAGACTCTCGTTGACACATCATGTGGCGGTTTGTGGTTCAGCTAGAGCAAAAGTGGCGGGTGGAGGGGTATATTGCGAGAACACGCGACTTCGTATTGTATCTCGAAATGTGGTTTGATCTTATTATTCTGGGATATTTTGGGGATATGTCATCACTATCTAACATGGAAATGCAAATTATATTATCATTTGTCAAATCGGGTGGTAATATATTTATTGACTCTATTTTATGCATTTCTTCATCTTCCATTCAATCAAGTCATATTTGGTATAATTGAAAGCTAAATACATTTTATGTAGGCTCCACGTGATTTTATAAAGCTAAATTTATTTTTAACTTCCGCATCCAGGATATAAACATAAGCATACAATTTGATCTTTGAAATAACTTGAACCGCTTTTCTACTGCAACTGTCCAAATACGTACCAATTGCTATGCTGGATGACTTTCTTAACGTTCTGTTCAATCAAGTAATATTTGGTATCATTTGAAAGTGGAGAAACAATTCCTAAAGACTGCATAGCATGTCAAAAATCTAATTTTTAAGAGCAGAACCATGTGGCTAAATATGAAGAAAACAATGTTATCTTTGAAATAACTTTAACCTCATTTCAGACGCAACTGTCAAATTTCATATCAATTGCTCAATTGTATGCATTTCTTTAGCTTTCGTTACATTATGATATATATTTTGGTAGCATGTAACAGCTAAATACATTGTTGGTAGACTGCACAGCATTTCAGAAAGCTAATTTTAATTTTAAGGACAGTATCTAGGATCTAAACATGAGCATGGAATTCTGTCTTGGAATAACTTGAGCCGCTTTTTTGTTGCAACTGTCAAATGCATACCAATTGCTCTGCGTTATGCATTTTATCATGTTCTTCAAAATGAAGTCATATTTGGTGCCATATTATAGCTAATTACATTTTGTTTAGACAGCACAACATTTTATAACGTTTACGCTAATTTAGGGCAGTATCTAGGATCAAAACATGAGCAGAACATTTTATGTTTGAAAACAATCTCAACCGCTTTTCTGTCGCAACTACCAAATACATACCAATCGCTCCATTTATACATGTCTTCATCGTCCATTAAATCAGATCATATTCTGTATCATGTAAAAGACAAATAAATTTTCTGTAGACTGCACAATCTTTTCGAAAGCTCATTTTAATTTTAAGGGCCGTATCCATGGTTTAAACATGAGCATAACATTAGATCTTTAAAATAAAGTGAATCGCTTTCATGTCGCAAAACTGCCAGATACATACCAATAGATCTATGGTATGCATTTCATCACGTTCTCTTAAATCTAGTCAGATTTGCTGTCATTTAAAAGCTACATAAACTTTATGAACACTGCACTCCTTCTGGGAGAGTTTAAGGTAAATTTTAAATGCAGGAACTAGGATCTAAACATGAGCATACTAATATATTTTTGAAATAATTTGAAAAGCTTTGCTGTCGTAACTGTCCAATACATACCATTCGCTATTTTGTGCATTTATTCATGTTCTATTAACACTGTACAACACTGGGCAAAGCTCATTTCAAATGAAGGGACCGGACCGTATTTACGATCTCAACATGAGCAAACATGCTATCTTTGAAATAGCTGCAATCTACCTTCTGACGCGACTGTTGAACATAAATCAACTGCTCTGTTGAATGCACATTCTAATTTTGTATGCAGCTGAGTCATAGTTTGCATCATTTATCAGCTTACAAAAGTTTTTGTCGACTGCAGAACTTGTTGAAAACCTAATTTGAAATCGAATGGCAGTATCCAGAGTCAAATTGAACCATACAACCCTATTTTAGAAATAACCTGAACTTTCGAATCGTAACATTATGCATACCATTTAACAGACACAATCCAAAAACACTTTATTAAATCCTAGTTTTTATTGTTTTATGTTAAAGTCGCTGGTAATTTTTAATTTTTTACATCATAGGTCTATTTACGTTTATATACAATATTATTTTACTGTCAGTTTTTGTTTTCGGTAGACCAGCATTAAATAAAAACTGCAGCACGTCATTAGCCAATCTAGCCACACCCACACACAGTCTCTCTCTCTCTCTCTTTCTCTCTCTCTCTCTCTCAATAAGTGATAACCGCTATCAAGTTGTCAGGTTATTTGGTTTAAAATAATATTCAACTGCATCCAACTCATCCAAAATGTTGTTTGTATTTGTACCATGATAAAGTGTTAATGAGGTCTAAATTATCAGTGAATTGATATATAAAAGACTGACAAACAAACTTGAATAGTCTGGAAATCTTACCGATTTTTGGCTATAACTGCGTCCACCAAACACGTTGCAATTGTGCAGACAATGTTTCTTAATTGTCTTCACGATTTGTTAAAATACAAAACTTTATAATGAAAGCTCCGTAATCCAAGAGCAAAAGTTTGAAACACTTCTTTACGGAATGAAAAATATGTCCACATACATAAAATAAAATTCTCGTCAATCTTATATAAAGTTGCCTGCTTAAGTGTTGACTACTGCGGTGCAAAATTAAGATGTCCATCGCGAAGTTCATTAACAAGTTCTGAGAGCAAACACTGTATGTATGTATTAATTTCCTGCTGGAGTTTTGTGTTCAAACACACGCATGACATGAAATTTATGAAACAGCGCTTCCCTCTCTGATGATAATGAAATATTGAAGTAGATGTGTGGAGAAGTTTCGCAATGTAACCTCCAAACATTTATTAACTGGCTTGACATTATTGTCGAAATGAATTGGGCATTAATTTGTGACTCATAAAAACTCATGACTGTGAAACTGTTCACTGAAGCAACAGACTACAAAGTCATCACCAGTTTACAGCCACCTGATGTTTACATCCCTGACTCTTTAGCCATCGCGCAAGCATAAAGGGATACTTACCTGGACATTCTGCCTAACAGCATACTCATTTACATATAAAAAGGCTGTTACGCGATAATACAAAAGCAGTGGAGGTGACGTCATAACACGGTGAAGAGTATTTCTGCTCTTGAACACCAGATCAATATTTTCGGATGTTCATGTGAACATTTTGCCAGTTCTTGAACAAGTAGTATAGCTTTGTTATTGGGACACTCGAGATTCTAGGAATGGTTAAAAATAATGCTTCTGTAGGCTGGAATGTTGTTGTTAGAAGAAGAGGTCCACATAAATAGGCGCACGAGATGACCAACATTAACTCGGACAGAAGTGCAACACTTGTTTAGAAGTCTACTGACCTTGAAGCGCGCCAGAGGCGTCACAAAGTCATATTTTGGAGAATACGGGAGGTCTAAGGACTGTTTGGCGGTGCTGCATGATTTCCCTGCTAATACGCTTAGTCTTGACCCTGCAGATATACACATACACAGGACTCACCATATTGGGAGAAGTCCGCAGGGTAATAGACGAAATTCTAACACTCGATCTACTCAGGTGAGACACAGGTCAATCATAGCTGCTCTTCGTGACTATCAAGATGCTGAAAGTTACCTTGTTTGATATTATTTGCGATTACCCGCTAGAAATTGGGGAAGCCCGGAAATCTATATTTTCCGACATGAAAACTTTGAAAACAAAGTATCCCAAATCGAAGGTCAATATTTAGTACCCGACCAAGTTAGCAGAAGACGGTAAACCTTCAACTACATGTTTTCCGACTGGCATAAAACTCTCTGTCGCAACAGACTGAGCGTGAACAAGAAGAAGAGGAAGATTCCTCGTCATCCTACGCAAGGTCATCAAGGTAGGATGAAGAAAAAAGATCATTCAGACATACAAGGTTCATTTATATTGGAGTCTGATACCGGGGTGGGGGGGGGGGACAAAGACATACAGGAACAACTTATTGTTAACGACACCAATTTTCCCGAAATATCAAACCTGATCGGAGCTGTAATGATGATGTATATGCACACAAGATAAGTTCTCCTGCTGATGTGATTGATCCTCCCGAAGTTGTTGCAACATCCAGTGAGCTGTCTGATAGATCGTCTCCATCCATACAACTGAAACAGTAATCAAGGTGAATACCACCGACGAGAGTGCGAATTGATAGACTAGCAGATAATTCTGGTGGAAATCCCACTTTTGGACTCTGACGGCGATCTCGATTCAAGCACTGAGTATGAGTGTGCGGAGTGTTCAAAGGGTTATAACAATGTTAATAGTAATACAATGTCATCGAAATCAACCAGAACTCAAAATTCACATGCATCTAACTTGCGACCAAAATGTATCAAATTTGTATCTCTAAAAGTGCCAGATCTCAAAAGTAACATTTTGGATGCTGATTTTTGTCAACTGATGCAAAGCTATGAAATGTGTCGTGTTTGGAAAACAAAATTTGACAATTTTGATATTATTAGCTTAGACAGATCTACATATTGTTTTCTCAAAAAGCCGTAAGCAATGATAGTTCCCGCAAAAGCGGTGACATAGGTGTGTTTGTGAAGAATACCATTTCCTAGTATGTATAAACTATTCAATCTAATAATGAGTATATTTTGTGTCTAAAGTGAGCAAATTTGGTTTTCGAACTGATGAAGATATTTTTTTTTTGAAGTTGTTTATTATGCCCTGGTCGGATTCAAGGCTTAATACAAATGATGAATTTGACCTGTTTCTATCAGGAATTACTAACATGTGTATCTCGAATAAATATGTATTTCTAATGGGTGGTATTAATGATAGGACCCATAACATCGAAAAAAAATTGGCAGCTGATGATTTGCTGGTCAGGCATTTTTAGTTTAATGACAATTTAGTTGATTTTTTTTAATATCATCACATCATTTCCCGATATGTACAATTTACTTAGGAAACGTACATACAAGGATGATATTCTAAACAATGAAGGTAATGTATTCATAGTTATATGCAGAAATACCAATCTTCTTATAATGAACGGAAGATGTCATAATTATATGAAAGTTTGCACCACGACTTTAGAAATACTTATATGATTGATTATTAAATTGTCTCTTGTCAGACCTTGAAATATACCGTTAATTTTAGCATACTTGAACTAGACCCACTTTTAATGGACAGTCATTCCTTGTTGGTTATAAGTCTTAATTTTCAGTGCAAACCTTATCAAACACTATTAGCAAAAATGAAAACTTCTCTCACAAATAACGAGGGCGGGAAAATTACAAGACTGACGATATCAAAAATATTCATAGAAGTAAAGTCCAAAAAATATTAAAGCAAACCTTAAATGCTCGAAACAACATGGAATATATCAATATAAATCTCAATAAAAATATATCCTGGACTCCTCGGTTTTGACGCACTTAAGCACTTACTTTCAACTTTTCAGAAAAATACTCCTCTCATAGTGATAACTCTCATTACTTTTGAAGCATAAGTTATTTTAGCAAAGTATACAGGACAAAGGACAATAATATATTCCCTAATACTCTTCTTGGCATGCTTTCAACCAGACGACCTCTTGTCGGAAAGTTCATGTATAACGTCACTTGTTTTGACACACTTCACAGAAGTCAACTTCTGCCTTTGACACTGTTGTACAAATTCTCCAACAAAAACAAATATTGCAGAGAAACATCAGTAGCACATCGAAAACGCAAGTTTATAGGAAAAATGCCATAAAGAAAAGTATTTTAGCATTTTTAAAGTTTTACATATATTTATCATACCTTTGGTTTTGGGAGACATTTTGTGTGAAAAGCTAAAAGAATCAAATTGGGAAAAATCATGATGGTATTATAATAAAATTGTACCTGAAAGTAAAATATATTAGATATAGGTTTTGACCTGTGGTTTTTTTTTTTTTTAAATTGGCAATGTGAATATGCAGAACATCAATACTTGAATGTACCGTTTGAGTATTTTAAAACTCTCTTGCGCCCTTAATAACTCATTTCTCTGGAAGTGCAAATAATCAGAGACAAAAAACATGAAGTAATAGGAGAAGGTTTTAATTTTAATTTATTATCATTCTTACAATTATTTGCAAGGTAAGAAAGTTATATAGGTCAAAATAAGTTAAAAAATCAAGACTCTTCAAGGATGATTGAAAATTTATTGTGACAGTAATATTGTTTGTCATCAGATAGAAAATCTTAATACTTTGATATAAATTAGAAAACATGTAGAGGATGCTGATTTAATTATGAAACATATTGTACACGTATATGTTTCTCGTGAATATGCACACATTATAATAACAAAAAACACCTCAAAATTGGTGACAACAGCTCCACATGAAAATTAATAACGCAGTACAGAATTCTAAACATGTTCAGTAGCTGACTCGCTGACTATTATGGCGGGAAGTTTATTTGCGACGTCAGAATAGTTAGTAGGGATTTTTATGAGGACTTACTGATTGGCAAAAGAGAATTAGTTAAATGGAGTTTTTTCTCCGTATGTATCTTTGGTTCAATTCATAACTAATAATGATAGGATTTTCAACTGATTTTTTCTGTCTGTATGACTCTGTGTTGACCAGTGTAAACAAATGTTGTGCTTATGACGTCATTGGGAGATGCGTTCTCTCTAGAACAGTTAGTTTTTGAGACTTCTTCAAAATAGGGTAGCGACAAAAACAGGGGGCGGACGATAAATTTATCAATTTAATCGCTATTTCAAACTTCTGCCTCTAAATATTTTGCAAATGGTTACAATAATCAAAAAATGCAATGAAAGTATTAAACGTTTGTTGGGAACTAAATGCGAAAATGGCCGTATAAAATATCATACAGTTAGAAACATACATAATCAATATGGAACATGACTAAGACGAATCTTAATAATGGAAGCAAATTATACACAATAAAATAAATGTTTATATTAATAAGGAGAACAAGTCTACGCAAAATAGGTTGCGAAACCTAAAATGCAAAAAGGGCAAAGGATTACTGGAAAATAATAGGAAAGATGTAGCAAATATAAACACTGAAGACCCTTGTGATTTTTTTTTTTAGAAACCAAAGTATCTCTAGCGTGGACGAAAATGACGAAAATAAAGACGGTATCAATATCACAGATAACGATGATGATGAAATTCTTAACTCATCTATTACATGATCGGAAGTTCTTGGGTCCATCAAGTGACTAAATAGTAAAAAAACTCAAGACAATGTTTTAAATAAATATATCAAATGTACATCAAATATACTAATGTCATTCTATGTTTCATTTTTCACATTTAATTTCTGACACTGGGCTTATCACGAATGCATCGCCTGGGGAAATAATTAAACCTATATAAAGGGAAAGGCGATCCAAGTCAACCCGATAATTATGAGACCAATTACGATTTCAAGCTGATTTGGGAAACTTATCCCATCTGTTCTTAATAAGAGACTTCGACATTGTCTAGCTTTCTATGCGATACTAAGAGAAAATCAAGCCGGATTCAGGGCAGGTTATTCAACAATAGATCGTATTTTGGTTCTTTACGCTCTATCTGAAACATTAAAAACTAAGAAAATGAAACTGTTTTGTTTCTTCATCGACTAAAACACTTGACTCTGTGCAGTTGGTATGGTTGTGGATGAAAATGTTAGGCAACAAATATTAATAGAAAGATTTTTAGAATTATATGCAACATGTATCACAATATTAGGCCATGTGTTATGTTTATATGGTAACATTCTAGTTTCTTTGAATGTAATAAAAGGGTGCGGCAGGGTGAAAATCTATTGCCAGTTTATTTTCCATGATTCGAATGAGCTAGAAAGTTTTCTTCTTGGAAATAAATGGTGTACACATAGAATTTTCAAACCATATGATATCAGTTTTCCTTAAAATTCCTATTTTATTATATGATGATGATACTGTTATATTTTGAATTGACGATAAATCTTTCCAAGATAATTTATTTTAATGTATTCTATGAAAATTCAAAGCTGTGCAAATTGAATATAAACTTTGCAAAAACAACTTTTTCTATTTGGAATACGAAATGACGTTAAATATGAATTCACTATTGGTGAACAGAATTGAAATTTTTGTGATTTTAAATAAGTAGGCGTGATCTTTTCTAAGACTCTAAGGATAGATTAAAGTGAAGACAATGTATTCTGAGTTATTATGATAGCAGCAGACACAACTGAGCTATTTCTCTCTGAATCGTGAATGTTTCTGAATGTTGTATGTCGTAATCTGAAGAGACATGACACCGAGAAAGAGATATATGTTACACATATTGTTCGTCCTGAAATTTTGGCAGGGATGATGATGATGATGAAAAAGTTTTTGAAGACATAAAAAGTACCAGCAATAACAATATCTTCAACGGTCATCGTCATCATCGCCAACTCAATCGTGATCGTCATTACTGCAATCATCTTTATTAGTTGTATTGTTCAGCATGTTGGTAATATCACAAACAGTATCATCAGCTAAAGTATTTTCGTGCTGGATTGATGACATGTTGGACTCGCTTTTTGACTGTAGAAACTTGCAGAAATAAATACTTTCGCATTATTATTACAACACCAATAACAATATCTTTTATTTATTTATCCACGATGACACAATTAGCTAGAAGCCAGGTTACATTCTGACCCAGCATTTAAAACAGATACACGTGTAATTAGTAAAAGTCCACACGATTAACTCCATAAAAGAAAAAAAATATAACATAAATTAATACAAGCAGGACAAAGTTAACATACTGCTATCTCAATGACATATCACAGCTACCACGTGCATATGTTATGCGGTTATAAAATTAGGATTGCTCGTTCAAATACTTGCAGAGGTATAATTTATTAGATACGGAGACATTAGGTGCTTGTTTGATATCATGTAAACTGTTCCACAAGACTGTGCTTGAGAAAGCACAAGATTTCTTATAATACTATGTCTGAACGTTCGATACGTGGAAATATTTGTTTTCACTCGACCGTGTTCTTCTTGTGCTATAGTTCCTTACAAATTGGAAAACATTAAGATATTCTGGTGCTAAATTATTTATGATCCTGCCAGTCGGAACAGCTTTTATAAAAGTACCATAATCCTTAATTGGCATTCATCTAAGAGTGTCGGATAGAGATGATGTTGATGTTAAAATATCTTTAATACAATAAATCACCTTGCCTGCTCTTTTTGTAAGTTGTATGGTCGATGCATTTAAGAAACATTACAGGGCTCTCCCCACACAATACAGCAGCAGATGGAATGTTGAGTAACAGCTGTATTTTACACTTTTAAGATCAATTGATTGGATATAAAACCTCTAACCATTTTCATAATTCCTTAGTTCTTATATATTTTTATCAAAAGTGTTTGAAAGTGGCTGGACCAAAATAATGTATTTCATTATGTATACCCAAATAATTTTCACATTTAAGAGTTGCATCTACTGTACAAGTTTCGTACAATTTACTTCTTTGCACAGTTCCCTACAATTGGCCGCTCGTTGTGCTTAGCTGATAAGCATACACGGTGTTTTCTGTAAATTTAAACTAAGATTATTGCAATATTCCTTGATATTTGCATTGTTATATATTATGGTTAGGAAGCTAAAGGTCTAATGCTTAAGAAGGTAAATCCAACTAATGTAACACAAATCTTTCACCCCTATGAATTGATGGGAGGGTTAGTTCGTGCTCTGGCACATTGTGCGTCTCTGCATTGTACATTGCCTTCCGTTTGCAATGGGGAAAACCACTAACATGACTAACTTTTTTCAAGTCTAAAGCAGTTTTAGGAATATATTTGTATTGAAAGTCATTCAAGCAGTTAAGAAATTTGCAAATATTCAAGGAGAACGAGGATCTGGTTTTAAAATCTTTGAAATTGTTATAATATTCAGTGCTCAGATTAGGATTTCATTTAAAGGGTTCATGATTGCCCATGCTGAATGAAATCGATAACGAATGTACTACGCTTTTTGCAGGACGATTTTAACAACCTGGCTCATGTTCAGACCTATCTGTGTTTAACTTAGAAGTTTTGTATGTATTCCATCAAGGAAAAGGCCTTCAGAATCACCACAACTAAAAATAAAATATATGTTTCTGTTTCATTCAAAACAACTAGTCTCGGCTTGTCCATGTTCCATTTGCATATAGAATTTGCATATGTCAGTATGGGGAAAATAAGCTAACAACTGTGACGCCTTCCTTATTGCTTCCATCAAGCGGGTACATTTGCTCCCGTCCCTTGACTAAGTGTTGACATCATCGAGATTATGATATAATATACGTGACGTCGAAAAATAACGTTTGGCTAATTTACAATTACAGGAATCTTGCAACATTCTTCTCAAATAAAAATAAATATTACATGTGTTTACTGTAAAAGTATGAAGTGGTATACATTGCTTGCACTATTAATTTTATTTACTTTATAAAGGTTTACAGAGCCCCCTAGTTCCCATAAGTGTTGGGCACCTTGTCGATCAAAGCTATTTAACAACATGATTGGTTTACGGCAAGTTCTCATTATTTCAAGTGCGTGAGTTTGTGATTGGTTTAATGCACTGAAACAACCAATGAAAAGTGTCAATACGTCTACACACTACAACAACCCTAGCACATGGTCGGTCGAGTCATGAATGTGCAGCATTTTGTTAATAAAAAAGGTAATTTACATCAGATAAAATCTAAATAGTTTGCAGGGGTACAATATTAGCTAGTACCTGTTATTACGTTACAATTAGAATAGTTTGAAAGGATATATGGCAGTTGGAATTAACCGATCTGACCTGAAACTTTATTTTCACTCATGGGCACATGGATGGTTACTATAAAATCGCTAGGGGAAAGCCAACATAATCCGCTGTGAGTTTTGGGCAGCCATCTTTTTTGGACACTAGAATTTCATAATTAGTCTATAAATTTTACCACGCAAAATACTGACATATTTCATACTCTAGTGTAATAAAAACATACTGAGCTGTGTAATTTGCCATTCCAGATCTGGCTCCTATTTTAGTGTAAATATAACCGACTGTTAACTTACATATATTTCATAATAAACTTCCTATTTTGTGATCAATAACGAAAACTCTAGACCAACTTTCGGCCGTTTATGTTATAGACGAAGGAGGGGGAGGGGGCAGTTCAAGCAATTATAACATAGATTGATGCGCACGAAAGCAGATAATACTGAGAGCATCCATATAATAGTAAAACTGTCGGACCCTAACATGATTCAATCAATATTGTTAGTAAAGGCGGAAATGATTTTAGGCATTTTATTGTTTTTATGTAACGAGTTAGATCTTCAATATTCAGCAATATTTCACCTCCGCTAGTATATTACAAGCAAAAAGTACAGGACATCATCTTTTTGTGAACATATCAAAAGATAATTAATTTTGGTGACACACACTTTTTTATTACTGATTTTAACCATAGACAAGCTTTTTCCCCATAGAAAAATAGTGGAACAAATCTCTTCGGTATTTCTAATTCCGTCCTTAATATGAGACAATTTTCTTTGATGTTACAGTAACAAGTCAGCAGGATGTTTCTTTTGTGTTAGGAACCAAAATAATAAAAATATACATTGTCTATTCAGTTCCTTGCAGAATGCAGTCCTATCAGTTGTACGTGCCTATAGGCCATGCTATGCGCGGTAGTTGATACTACTAGTGAACAATTTTGTACAGGACGATAACAATGGTTACCGTAGCTGCTACCTAGAAAATATACAGAAAAACCAACTTCGCCCGATGGCCGTGATTGGTGTCCATGATACTGTTGAGCAATGACTACAGAGAACCATCTGTGCTAGTCACAGAATGGCATCATTATGGCTACTGTGCGAAGCAGCTTTCTGTTCCTCACAGACACGATAACTGTCATTGTACGATGGCATGTACTTGATGACCAAAATCCTACATCATGGTTTCCTTTCTGTAGTTATGATGTTTGACTTGGTTTTGCTTTTGCTTTTATCTCTTGCTTTGTTTTCTTTGGGTATATTTATTTTTTTCCTATTGTTTTAGTTAAATTTCTACCTTCTATATTTAAAATATATGATTCATTGTTTAAAGAGAAACTTGTTACATTTCTTAATTTGACACCAGTGACACTTCAAATCCTTTTCTGAATCTGTAAGAATATTGTAGCTAAGCAATTCAAGATATATAAGAAATACCAACCTGGAAAAACAGCGATGTTATTTTCATCGTCCCTTTTCTCTGTATTAATCATATGCAAAGAAACTGTCAGTGGAATATTCATAAAAGGCGTAAGTCCACTCGCTTAAAAGGTAGCGCAGCTATTGCATCATGAGTGCATAGTACGCCAGAAGTAACTTGATCATATAAACACTCCACGTTGCTAGCACATTCTACTTTTGGGAGCGGAAATATTTTTTTCCAATTAAAACTAAACCGGATGGACCATGTAGGTCGGGATATAACATGACATTCACTGGGGATAGCCTGAATGTTGCGGATTACAATAACTACGCGTGGAATACACTTGAATTACGCGCGGAATAGGCTTCAAACACATCGAAGGTACATTTTGCAACTTTTAAAAACGCTGTAGCCCACGGAGTATTACTAAACACTCTGATATAAAAAACAACATTCCTTGTGATATATACACTATGCATTGTAGTTTTCAACATTATTTTGACACTTTGTGGATGAAATATGCAATAATTTAATCCATATTTCTTATTTCATCAACTTGTATAAATGTGTCACTATTATAACGTTTAGCAAGTACGTCAGCCCAGTAAAAGCATTTTCAAAGTTTTCGAAGGTTTTGCTACCCTTCACAAATCATATTTTGCAATTGCTGAAATTACGATGGGTAATACTTTCCGTTGGCTATACTGCGAATATGGTCAAATAGAAATTGTGGGGTGTTAGTGTATTTCAGTGTATTTCAGACACTTTGTAATTCTTCCAAACTCATTAATATTTTTCATCACTGGATGAAACTGAAAATACCAGAAATTGTTATTGCATTTACAACAGTTATCTCCCAACGTCAACCGCCTTCCATAACAGTGCTACACTGACCAATAAACCGCTAGTAGTTGATTCCAGCATCTTTGTTAAACATTATGAATATGACTCAACCATACTGGAGACGGCGCTCTTGTTACATGAATACCGTATTGTACAAATTCAAATGCTATATGACATGCTTCTACATTTATGCTTCAGATGAGAGCTGTTTTTAATCTATCCACTCCACATCCTGCGTCTCTTGTAATCAGAAAAGGCATTTGAATCAGGTCAAACTTAAAATATTTGACATATCTCTTCCCTTCTTGTAGAATATATCTCATGGTAGAAATTTGACGAAATACTAAATTCTTATTAAAGTATTGCATACAAATATGGAATAAAGTGTCGAATTCCTCATCCATCCAAAACGCATAGATTATAAGTAATGAACATTTTAGAGACCTGAGTGGTTGATGTGTTCCGTTGGCTAAAACTGTTCAAGAAATTATAAAACCGATAGCAGAAAATAGACCGAACTTTAATTTTATGATTATTCAGACAAGTGTTTGGAGTGCATTTCGCGCTTGATGTGAGCGTATTCCATGCGCAGTCATTATTTCCATAACATAGTGATGGTTTCATGAAGTAAACTATACATACTTTACCTGATCTTGGAAAAAGTGAAAACAATTGTCAATAAAAATAGTCTTGCTGACAAATTGTGCATTTGAATGCAGTCACTAAAATATATTTACCTCCGTTATAATCTTCATTGATATTAGGTATTCTAACTAACGTGTAAACAAAACCACGTGTTTCTGCAAAAAAGTAAATACTCACAAGTCGAGTAATGATTACATCGCTTAAATGTCTAAGTCTAATATTTCTAGCATTCTAAAGATCCTGATTATGACTCCAACTTGTACTTATTTTGATCTCTGTTTTGTTGCCATTTTATTCTATTTTGTTTTCTTTCATCAGACAGTGCATGTTTATCAGCTGTTCCCGTCGGTCACTCGTACCTGTCTCCTTGTGTTTTGATAACATAAATACTTATGCAAGACCGACGACTGATGTCATAAGAAAAGAAGGCAGAGCAAACGAATACATTTTACAAGCAGAAAAAAAGTTCTTGAAATTTTTTAATTCGCTTCTTTATTCAAAAGCGTTAACCTTTTTTCCTAACTGCATTAGAAGTTTGTAACTTTTTGTCAGTGACTTAATGTTCCAATTGAAAATATCATAATTATGTTGCTGAAATTTGCAGGTAATGCTTCATTAACTCAATTTGAATTAATCTATAAAGGAAGACAATTAGCCACCTGAAAATAAGTCAGAGGGCAGGAAAATGAATAAATAAACATAAAATACCATCAACGGAGAAAATGTTTCCATTCTTCTCATATAAGCAAAGCAAAATGTTCGCATAACACAGCTGGCGAATTTATATAGTGTCACCTAGTATTTCGGTATTCAAATTTTACGTAATCACCAGTTATTGCTCATATCAGCGTATCCTTAATATCCTCAGAGGAAGAACACAGCTGTGAAATTTCCATTGTGGCGGCGACCTCACGCATTGCAGAGGAAATATATTGCAGCCGGTATATCTCAATTCCAATTTAGACTTCTTGTAGACACACGTACGGAAACGTTTTGACATGAACAGATTTCTGTTTTTAGTTTCTGTTTTCTGTGCACTTTGTATTACTGTTACTCATTCTGCATTGAAGCCCCAAGGCGATGACGGTGAAACTGACGTAAGTCTGCACGAACGACTTTCTCGAATCGAAGCCATCATGATTGCCGATGATAGTTTGAGAAAGAGGCTCGGTGCTCTTGAGAAAGAAATTAAGCGTGTGGGCGAAGAAAACAAGCTACTCCAAGATGTTGTGGCAAAGCAAGATTCTACCCTCAAACAATTAACAGAGGAGATCAAAAAGCTTAGAAGTCACAATGTCAAAATGGAGCGATTTTGTAAGGAAACATCTGCGCATATTAAATCCATTGAGGAGGATGAAAACTGCAAACAATTTTTCGTTCAAAAGCATCCGCAAACAAACCGCACAAGGCAGGATAACGGGCTGATGGTAAACAACAATGCAGGGAGGACTGAGGGGAAGTACGAGGATTTTGCATCGACGAACCAAGATACAAAAAACAGGAATCATTTAGGGAACAATGATTTCATCCGACAACTTCATATTAGTAAGTATTTTATTTAAAATGCCATTATTATGATGAAAGGGTGAAAATCGAATCAAATACTGCAGCATAATTACTTTCTAGATTCACCAAAAACATATAAAAGGTTTTGCAGAAAAGTTTTTTTTTAGCTCAAGAAATATACTACAAAATGAAATAAAACAAATGTATAGTATTAATGTCGTAGTTATGCATATAACTCGATACAACTATTGCTTTCATTTAATTGGCTGCTTGTTTCAAACCGTATCTCTCTCCTCTCTTCAAATCTCTCCATGTGTATATATATATATATATATATATATATATATATATATATATATATATGTGTATGTGTATGTGTATGTGTATTTGTGTGTGATATATTATATGGGGGGGTGCGCGCACGTGTGTGTGTGTGTGTGTGTGTGTGTGTGTGTGTGTGTGTGTGTGTGTGTGTTTACACCTTCGCAGAGATGAATGAGACGGAGTTCTAAAAAGAAACAATTTCCAGAAAAAGGGAGAGGTCTAAAATATAGAAAACTGTAGGAAGGGATTTAATATCAATGGAAGGGTTGAACATGTTTCACTGCAAGATATCAGTATTATATATATATATTATATATATATATATATATATATATTTTTATATATATATATTTGTATATATATATATATATATATATATATATATATATATATATATATATATATACATAAAGAATTAGAACTCTCCTAAAGGAGCAAAAAACATACCATTTCATCATCACTGACATTTGCATGCATGTGTGCATGTGGTGCAGTCTAAGCACATTCGTGAAATAAAGCATGTTCGTGACGTCGTAATAGATCTGGCAGCTACACCGTCAAGCAACAAGCTTCTAAAGAAGCAAATAAGACGTACGCGAGTTCAGCAACGCTAGAGGTGGAAAGAGGGTGTCTTCAAACAGCTTTTGCTGCACTTAGCTATTTTTCGCAATGCCAACAGCGGTTGCATCGGTACCATAAGCAATATAGTTAATTGCCGATGCCTATAGAGAGGAGAAGATGCATAAGTTTATTAATTTGATAAAAAAAATATTTATTTGGCATCCATTCAGATAAATACCTAAGCGTGACTCATTTGGTGCTAAAAATTAAATTTTGTATTTATTTTGTGCATTCTCCTTTGAGGAAATACGTCATATTTGCATTATTTTACACAAATAAAAAAATCGTACACAAATTTTCATCAAATGAGCCTTGAACTGGGAATTAATCGTGGCATTGGATCAGAGGGAGTTCAGTGGAATTCACCATAAATAAAGAAAACAACATGTCCGCTTACATACGTACACTAAGAGATCTATATCAGACTTTGTGTATGGTAATACAAATTGAAGCATACCTGAAGTTTGTGAGAAATGATGCATTCATACTAAAGGTATACATTTCTCCGTCAATTTATCTATATTGTCATATTTTTAGATGACAACAAAAGCGCGGGAGTATGCTTGTTAACCTACATCCTCTGTCCTTAAATACTCGAATAATTGTCTCATACCATATAATTTTAGCTTGACTTACCTTCAGCTTTAAAATTCCACATGCCATTAACTACACAATCAGAAGCTCAAAGGTAACTGAAAATGTAGAGTTGCTATTACAATCCAGTGTGAAAACCCAAGCGTGATTAAATATTATAGTATCCTAAAATAAAGAGGTCTAAACATTTTAATATACAATCCGGTGTCGGAAGCCAAGCGTGATTTATAAATTCATATCTTCACTTGAGTAATTTCACGAAAGTAAACCAAGAGTGATCTAACGACTACATACATTCGCTTGAGTGAGTATTGTTTCTCCACAGTTCTGGCTCAGCAGTCATTGAACACCACGTGCGTCGTGCGAATGTCGTATTACAATAAATGTTACTAAATATTTTAACTTCCTCTATTATTTCGCAGAAAAATACGAGAATTTAGATATTATATCTATGCTGTCGCTGTCGTTGTTCTTCTGTAGTAAGCCTTCTATCCTTTGATACTCTTAGCCGCTATATAACTCAACGTATATGTACTATGTTATTATTAAAACAACAATGTATTCAGATCACATGCTCTATTCTATGTAATCCTTAAAACAACGATGTGTTCAGATCGCTGGCCAAAGTAGCTGTTCTATGGAATCATTAAAACAACAATGCATTCAAATCGCCTGCCTCTGTATAACTTCAAGCATATGTACTACATAATCATTACAACAGCTATGTATTCAGATCGCTTGCCAAAGTATCTGTTCTATGTAATCACTGAAAGAACTATGTGTTCAGATGGCTTGATAACGTATCTGTTCTGTGTAGTCATTAAAACAACGATGTGTTCAGATCGCTTGCTAAAGAGAGTGTTGATTCATATACGTATGGATGAATTTGTGTCCTTACTATCGTGAATGAGTAAGATATATATATATATATATATATATATATATATATATACACTCTATCTCATATCTCCAATTGTTATAAATTAACCACTGTAGCCCATATCTTCAGTCATTACAAATGGAGCGCTCTATCTCATATCTCCAGTCGTTATAAATGAAATGTACCTGAACCTCTAAATAAAGCATCAAATGAACACCGCGAATCATTTAGCTATGCTAATCTGTCCTGGTTATTATTGATACATTTACTATCCTGTCTTCTTTGCTTTATCATCAATTATTTCGCAGTCTTTATCAGACAGTATATGTGTCTGTTTTTTACAAACATTGCAAGGTATGTTCACCAGTTACCTAACATATGTAAAAAGCAATTGATCCCCGATTATCAATTTTGCTTTCAGACGAACACTGCTTGCAACACCTGCTGACTTGTCAACATAATACCAAACATTGTATTGTCGTCATATATTACAATCACCTAAATACAGTATTTGAAATGTTTGACGTGTAGTCAGATAGTTTATAATCTTCAGTCATCCAGCTGCTTTTAATTCACATTTGTATTTTAGATGGAAAATCCATCAAAATAAATCATTACTTTAGAGGAAAATGTGTGGCTGTGGATTATGATTTATCTGACTACTCGGATCGCTCCTTCCGCCGCTAAGGCGGAAATTGTGCATTCATCTTACCCTCGAAATGTCAAGGCGCTGGGAATGTAATAGTTTCATTCAAATATACTCTCGCATGACTCCGGGTTATATACGTCAAGCTAGAGTCTGGTAAAGGTCTGTACAACTGATTGTTACCAATAGATGCCGCCTTTTGTTTTCTATCTTCTGTCCAAAAATACGCTATATATACATAAGAGCTCGTTAGCACTCTTTAAGCATCAACGATAAATGTAAATAAATTAATAATATACTTTAGAAATGGTATAATAGTTTTGCTGCAATGCAGGCAATGTGTGCTCCTATTATGTACTTAGTGAGTTAGTATAATTGTGCTTGTAAATGCATGAAAGATCGCCTGACTAACCCTTGCCGAGAACATAACATAGGCACGTATTGCCCACTTTGGCAAAAATACATTCTACTACTTCTAAAGTGATGATATAAATCGGTTTACATATATCACTTGTACACAAGTAGGGCTGATGGACTTTAAGGTATAGATCGTGTACTTTTTCAAACAGAAGAAATACAAGAAAAAAAAAAGACACGGGTGACACATATAGGGCGCAATCACATGTTCAAGCCTTGATCAGGCTCTCGGTGGACGTAGATCTTCAAAGTCAAGAGAGAGTCTGGTTGAACAAAACTAATGTTTATATAGACCATTTCCAGACCTTCATGCAGCAAAGATCTCACATAGCCACATATTTGTCAGTTTTTATGACAATATTCTCAATTCTAAGGATAAGTACCAATAACTGGATTTTAAAAATTGCAGTCTGGCGGCCGTATTCGGTACACAAACGGGCAAAATTTTCATTTAGGTCAAACTAGACTCCACAATGAAAGTGTTTGTCATTTTCGTGACTTTCTCTTATGAACAAAACAAGACAAGCAATTCCTAACGGATGCCAGACGACGAAAAAGGACTGACTGTCTTTGATCAGATGAATCAGATCTAAGTACTTGATTTAATTTGTTTTAAATCTTTGAACTAACATGACAGGTTGGAAAATACACTCTAAAACGTCTCCAATGTTGTTTAGATGCACTAGACTTCACTATATTGTCGTATTCTACCCAGTAATGATCAGCATTACTGTTTTGTGTGTTTGTTTGGTTTTCTTTATTGGTAGCCGTCTATGGTTATTTACTCCGTAAGCCGGCTATCTATGGTAGCTTAAGCCATTTCAAATTCTTACATTTCATCAGGATCAATATTTATTTCGTTATCTATCGCAGACTCCTCACATTAAACTGTCAACTTTAGTGAATTATGGCCAAGCTAAAATGTGACATCCGCCTCCTATCAGGCGTACATATCAGGAAAAAGATTAGAGCTGCTCCTATTTTAGATAGGTTTATATATCGTCAAATGCGCGATTGATTATTTCAAAGAGTGGCAGAGGGTTTTCTATAAGACAAGATTAAAAAAGAACAAGTGTTTATGCAATAACCTCCATATTTGACTTTTTAAGTATTTATACAGATATGTTCCTTCTTGATTTACAGGACAAATTCAGGTGGGACAAGTTGCTTTTTACAGCACAGTATCCGTGCCGGACCTTATCAATCTTGGCTTACATCATACAGTTGTCTTCGATCGTGTTATAACTAACATTGGTGGAGCATATCATCTCCACACAGGGATATTCATCACTCCTGTAGATGGAGTGTACGTTTTTATCCTTGGCGCAATGTCAAGTCTAAGGAAATTTATATACCTCGATCTTGTACAAGATGGCTCCTTTATGCAAAGCATTTTCCCCGACGCAGGAACTATCGAAAGTTTTGCAACAGACAGCCTCGTAGCCGTCTTAGAGCTCAATAAAGGAAATGAGGTGTGGGTACGTACATCGACCGGATCCGGTGAAATCCATGGCAACAGTTTTACTTTTTTCTCTGGATGGCTCCTCTTCATGAAATAATACTGATTGTCTCATCGAAATAAAAGCTTGAACTTTAAGGTCTTATTATCATTGCTTCTTATTATATGAGATATATTAACACTGTACATGTATTCAAACTCCCTAGGCGCGTTGTACGTATCAAATAAAAACGTTAATCACTTTTTAAACTAAACCGAGACGGAAAGTGTCAGCGAGATTCAGATTTCTTGGATACATTTTTCAAGTTAAAATCCCATGAAAATTATGACTTTTATTTTCTGTTTAAAATGCAAAATTAATAACTTTGAAATAAATCATTCCGTGGTTCAGTAGTAATTCACCCATAGAAAAACTCAATGGAATTCTCTTCATTCTGCATTTACTCTGATATATTGTGATATGTTATGCCCGTCAATCTGTGTGTCCGACCATGTGTGCGTCCGTCCATGATAAGAACGGTACTGTTTGTAAATTGAACTCCGTCTGCACCAAGTGAGGGTGTGTACATATATTTGGTGTGTATTATTTCTTGAGGATGTGTGGACAGGAACGAGCTTTCGGATCTTGATATGCACAATGATAGGGAGTGGGTGTTAAACATCGCAATTTAATAAATAATATGGAATTTTATTTGCAACCTGGACAGTCTGTATACTCTGACTGCTTCTCATATACATAAGAAATAGAATACAGCGAAGGCTTTTGCTCCTAGATGTATTCCCAGGGGATGAAGTGAGGTCGAAGGAGAAAGACAGCGCGCAGTTATTATTATTATTATTATTATTATTATTATTATTATTATTATTATTATTATTATTCATACGTATATCTAATACATTCATTTTCTTAATACGTTACCATTGTCGTATACTGTGGAAAAGGTACTGTAGGTCCGGTTCGCTAATCTGATTGTCAAAATATACAATAAACAAGCAATAAATAAAAAATTGCAACGTGAATGTATTTGCCATGGTTTCGATCTCTTTTGTCCGAAACCATGAAGACAAATACGATGAAAAAAAGTTGTTTTTTTTTCTCCATGTTCCCGTGCTCCGTTTTAAAGAGATTACCATATGTTCACTATTAAGTTTCTTCAGAAAGTGTGTATAGCGATAATAAAGAGAAATATTGGAACAATATGCTTACAACTACATTACATATTATTATATACTCATTTTTTTCTCTATTAATTTTGCATTGTCAGAATCGTGCAGTATTTCTCCATACTGTGTCTAAAAATAGTTTCATCGTAAACAAACAATGTACGCTCACGTAGCAGACACCGGAACGTTTGCTTTGTTAGATATATCTGTGGATGAACTAAGCAAGCTGATTGAGCCCTTCTAAAGTAGAGATGATAAAGCTAACGATGTGGATGAGCTCATTAAGTCACAAAATAAACTTTAAATCAAGCAAGCGACTGAACTTGATATTCGCAATGTCCAGCGGTGTTTTTATGACAACAAACGTGAGACATGCAGTATTGAAAATATAATTCTGATCATTTAAACACTAATTTAGCTTATTGTTCAGACTATGAACCGTGCTCTCTAGCGTCTATAAAAATTGCATAGAAAGGTATTTTAAGGCCAAAAGATATTCCGTCTCTCTCAGAGACCGCCAATTTTACATGTCAGTCCAAACACGAAGTTCGCACAAATTACAAGTAAAGAAGGCGGGTTTTGGTATAAAAGCAAGTGCCTCGGAGCATATAAGCCAAGATGACGAAGAAGCCTTATTTTCCGCTAGCGAAATGGGCTCTCACACCCCAGCCGCTTTGCAATTTTTCTGTTTTCATTTTTTGAGAAAATGTTTTGATTTATAGTACAAGTCAAAAAAGTCATGTAGCTGGGGTACCTCCAACAAAGATCATGCAAGTGACAGTACATACAAATATGTTATCTATAGCTGGTAATAAGAATGGTAATAAATGTACTTACCTTTCTGCATCTTGAATTTCTTCAAAATATACTTTCTTATCCACGGCGCGAAACTGCACTGCAATCTATAGACTACATTTCCAAGAGAAATCACATTTCAAAAGAGAATTCACTGCACTCCAAAACGAAATGAATTTGATATTCCCTAAATAAACTATTTAATCCTGCATCTTCTTGAGAATTTCAACTAAAAGAATTTCATATTTTGTCCACCTTATGATTCCAAACTATCAATGGTAGAACAGAAATACATGTGCAACTTGCTGTTAAGACCAGTCCCTCCAGCTACATGTACATCGTTCGTAATTGACCCAGCTAATAACGCCAGCCCCTACAACTAAAAAAGCTGAATTTAGTTGAATCGACAGAAACACAAAATCCCTCCATTCCAGACCAACTGGGAAAGTTATTCCAAGGCGCAGTCATTCACAATATTACTCTAAATTTCAATTGTATGTAGACCAAAATGAGATTTATTTTTGAAACGAATGACTGAGCGCGCGGTACGCTACCAAGTTCAAAGGTCGCTGGGCGGTACCATGTGCGCATGAATACGGTTACTTTGTATTGGTTTAACTACGGTTGAGTATTTACTTTGGAATCTAGCAGAAACTCAGTTTCTTTGTTTCTTGTAGTGTGTCCCTTTTATTGTTCGGCCTTAGGTAGAAAAGCAACAGGAGTATATAATAAAAAGGTTACTACATTTGTATAGGAAAATATGAACTCGTTTTTCTGAGCAATACTGCACTCCTAACGTCGTGCAGTATAGCTCAGAAAAACTCATTCATATTTTCCCATACAAATGCAGTAACCTATAATTACGATGTATCGATTTATCATAATGCGAATTGCACGGCCATCCCATGAATATGATGCTTCATCTGTCATAACGATTTATTGGATACAACGATTTATATTTCGGATTACCTTCGATATCATTATATACGGTGTTTTCTTTATACTAAAACTATCCAAAAACCAAACGCTCTTGAGCATTTTATAGAAGTGGTCAGTATAAAGAGTTCTAATTAGTGTTATAAAAGCCATATTTGGACCAATTGATTTGGCTAGTCAATGGAGGAAGAAATCTGACATAGGATCAGGTTTGGGGGAGTTGCACTGTACTTTGATACGTCATTATTACGATGATATGGTTTTGCTTGATACAATTATAGATCATTGTATTTTTACTGTCTGGTGTCTCACTTCCAGGATTTTTTAATATTTTATTTGCATGTACAGCCAAACGTGTAACCTTTACACAACGGTCATATGTATCGATATGCAAACATGTCTTATCTCGCTTTTACTCGCCGTACTCGATGTAACGCAAAAGTGAAAAAATGTCAAATTTGAAAGCGAGGCAGTTTTGATCATGAGAGAGAGAGAGAGAGAGAGAGAGAGAGAGAGAGAGAGAGAGAGAGAGAGAGAGAGAGAGCAATTTGTTAGCTGGATTATTGAAAAACGTAGTCGAATAGTCGCAGCAGAAAAAGTCGCCTTTTTAGCAGGTATTGTTTGAAATCTGATGCAAACGTTAATCAAAGAGGAGAGATACGAATTCCTCCTATTTAATTAGGTTCAAGGGTAACTCAATATTTACAAAATTTGTCTGTAAAGGAAGAAGAAGTTTCGGTTTATGTGTTAAATGCAACAGCCACATTAGGGACCAACCATTTAATTTCGGATGGGGAGGAGTGGCTAGAATTTATCTTTAAAAATATATCCGGCAGTTAAATAGCTTGAAAAAAAATGTATTGCTCTTAGTTTTTGAAAAAATAATCATTTTAGATCCATTGTGTGGAACAAGCTACCTATTGAAATAATAAGTAACCTATCCAATCAAAATCTTAAAACTTACCCGAATCTGGAAAGACATAAAATGTCTTCCTATTATTATGTTGGTGATCGGGTGGATCAAGTTAAGCATACGCGAATGCAGTAGCTTAAATCACGATTTATTCCTAAATCATGGTTCTGACAATATGTACTGCATATGAGGACAGGAAGAAACAGCTGAACACTTTATGTTAGAATGTCAAAAATATTCAACTCTAAGACAGTGTGTTTTCTTCGCACTACCGTATCGACTTACAATTAAGACATTATTATCCGGCAATCCTATGTACTCTGGTGAAATTAATACACAAATATTTAAGCAAGTGCAAACCTTCATAAAATTATCAAAACGTTTTTCAAATTAATACACATGTGTATTCCATCTTTACTTACTAGTACATGATCTCGAAATAATTAAATATACTAGGATATATATATATATATATATATATATATATATATATATATATATATATATATATATATATATATATATATGTATATGACCTATTTACTTTAACTCAGTAGACAACTTTTGATTGTTAACATTTCTCTGTAATAGGGGAGAATTTTCAACAAGCTACCAGCTTTCTGCTGAATCTCCATATATTGTATTGTTATAAATTATACATGAAGATATTTGAATAAATAATGTTCAAACGGATCCGTTATATTGGTTGAAAAAATAAATTATTCTCAGGTACAAAAATGTATCCCGACTCGAAGGAAAATCCCATCCTTCCCCCCTCCCCTGAAAATTAAATGGTCAGTTTCTTAGGCTTTTGTCATTCCCATTGCAACACATCAGCCTGGGTCGCCGGGTGACCGTGTGCTCTAAGGCGCTCGCCTTTACAGATCACTCACCTCTGTCCGCGTGGGTTCGATTCTCGGTTTGACCAACGTGGGCATATGAGAAAGCTTGCCAGTAGCTTCCCTTGGGTCCGTGGTGCTTTCCAGTGACTGATCTTGCATTTAAGTCGTGTGCGGCCATTTGTCTTCCTGGGTTTTTCCTACAGCATATATATTGGCCGGCATGTATAGTCTATCATGTGCTGAAGAATGGCGTTAAATCCCACAAAACCAAACCTCACCAAAGCCGACTCTTTTGATCTCGGCCAGCTCAGCAACTGGTTAACTGAGATATCGTTTTGAAGTGTGAACACCTGTTCCTAGGTCTTATTATTCAAGCTGGCCAAACAAAGAGTCTGTCCTCTGTTTCACGGTCCTATGTAAGCAGTTAGTTAGCGTCGGTCATGATGTAATTTATAGAATGAATTAAAATAAGCAGGATACAGTATGTGTGGAGCATATATTTGAGAGAAAGCAACATATACTTGGTTTTGCTGTTCTTATGTTGTTTATTATTTTGTTGAGTAGTGCACTAAATCAAATCTGTTACGGAGAAGAAGACGAAGAAGAAGGAGGACGAGGAAGAGAAGAAGAAGAATGATACTGGTGTTCGGTTCAAAAACCAAGTTTGAAAGGTGAACCTGCATACAGTGGTTACCTGTGTACAAAGGCCGGAGGACTTTACCTGACCTTTTAAGTTCCACATGACATTAACCACGCTATAATAAGTACGACAGAAACTGAAACGGTAAAGTCACTATTACAACCCAGTGTAAGAACCCAATCGTGATTAATATAGTACAGAACCGAAGAATCTGAGGTCACACGTAGGGGGCATATGAGAGCGACGTAATGCTGATATAAATAAATATATATATATATATATATATATATATATATATATATATATATATATATATATATATATGGGGTGTGCATTAGTATTCTATGATGTAAAACACAACGCAAACAGTACATTATGAACAACAATTCTTGTAACGTAGTATGTATATACACACAAACACACACGCACATGTATGTATACATACACAGCGCATTATGCATACGTATAACTGCAACCTAATGCATACTCATACACATATATACACTTACACACATACACATAGATCAACTGATAAACGTATACCTACACATAAACATACATATGTATACGTACATACTAGTACATGCACATATCTATATCTATCTATATATATGTATATATATATATATATATATATATATATATATATATATATATATATATATATATATATATATACGTGCACATCCAGTCAGAGATGCAATTTGTGTGTTACTGGCAGTAACATTATTTTTCAAAATAATATCAACAAACTTCTCAAGACTTATTAATGCTGAGCAATTTCAGGAGGAAAAAAGTTTACCAAACTTTATTCCATTAGGATTGGTACGATAACAAGATGGTAAGAATTTCCACCTTTCTCTTGAGTAAAAGGACAGACAAACAAATAGTGAAATCATTCACCTATGTCATCTTAATCGCAACCGGTTCATTTTCTGTTTTGTCTTGGTATGTTTTCCCAACGCCATGACTCTACTGGGAGTTTGTGGTTGCTAGTTCTAAATTTTAGCCAAGGCAAATAAACATTTCTTTCTAAAGATAGCAAGTACTTCTCAAAGTTAAAGTCTCCTTTGAATAATTGGTAAGTGATACTTTTCGATGTAGCATCTAATCTTGCACCACATTTCTGTATAAATAAATCATTTAAAGATTGTGCAGTGCTTGCTTCAAAGCTTGGAGTTACGTATTGATGTTTGGTAGAGCAGATCATTTCGAAATGTTTCTAATATGTTCAAACCATTTATAAATAAAGCCGGAATGTACATCACTCAACATGATTTTGTATATTTTGCTCGAAATTTTGGCGTATGTTGCATTTATTCTTGAGATCCAAAATCCAGTCATGACACATTTAATATAAATGTCAAATGTTTTTTTAACAAGTTCTGAATACAGAAAAGTAACTGGTGTGCTCTTTCTAAGTTTTAATATATATATATATATATATATATATATATATATATATATATATATATATATTAGGAATTCAAAGTGAACATTTTCAATAAGCTGGGTATTTTCGAAACCCCAAACTTCACATCCATACAGCAAAATAGGTAAAACTGTGTGATAAAACAGTTGTAGCTGTAAATCGATTGAAATGTGAAGATATTTTTATTCTTTTTCTATAGAGAAGATGCATGGCTTTTTTGTTGTTGATTTTTTTTTTTTTTTTTTTTTTTTTTTTTTTTTTTTTTTTGATTGTTTAACGTTGTGGTTTATAACTTTCAAAAATCGCCGCTTCTTAGAAAACATAATACCTAGGCTTTTAAATTCATCACAAATAGAAATAGTATTTCCACCTAGGTTAAATTTAAACTGAATGCAATTACGCGATCGAAAAATGTGTACTTTTGTCTTTGTTAAATTGACATATAGTTTCCAAACTGTAGTGAATTCAAAGAAAACATTAAGGTTTTCTTCAAAAGAGCCTGCGTCAGTTCGGCTTATTTTATATGACCAATTATTCCTCCCCATTAACAAGATAGCATGCTATTGACACACAGCTGATTTATGCATTTCTTCTACGTATTGAAATGTACAGCTGGTGCTTTTGTTCACATTTTGGGAGGAAAATGTTTAATTTTGCGAGACGACATCTTGTGAAGTAATCTTAAACTTAATTATGTTTAGTTCCTGAATTATAAATATACGCAATCCATAGTGACCACAATAAACATCAAGAAATGCAAGTGAACTGGACAATATAAGGTGAGCAACTTTCAACCCATGCAATTTCTAACAATCACATTTACTTATTTTAAGTAATCTTTCGAAATTGACACGCCCGTTCATTCGGTTTGGACATCTTTGGCCCTTGGCTTAAACTACAACTAACATTGCGCAATGAGTTAGTGCCATTTCATTAGCTATGAGACCGCAAACAAGTGTGGTTTATTCCAATTACAATTAAGCGGCTGATGGACACATTTTCAGTAATCAATGTTATGAATCATTAAAATTCACGCAAAGATAACTGAAGTCTCTACCAAAGCGCCTTTCTATCAAATGGCTGATATTTGAAAAGCAGTTATAAGTTTTCATAAAATAATAATATTTCATGAACAGAAAACGATTTGATTTTCATGTGGACTGACACGGTCTCATTTTTGGTCATTTGCCTTTTTTGTATTGAGTGTACATGGTTATAATATGCTCTTCGACCACACACCGATTGCATTGTGAATGAAGAGTATAATTTGTAGCTTAAACTACACGTGTGTTCAGATTTATTTTACACGGAGTTATAGTAAGAAGTTACAATAATGTATGTGCTAGCATGCCCTTCCCTCTTTCTAAATTACCTTCTATGAACTACCTGTTGGCATGTAACGTGCAATACATTTACAAAGTATTTACATTCTGTTTTTGCCAGTTATTTAAATTCCATTTTGTAATGTGACTATTTTAAAGTGGGAAGGCACACAAGCATATATCTAAGAGTAACTTTATATTTTCCACTACCTAAATAAGATGCCGAACTTGTCCCTAGTGTAAATACGATGCCAGAGACATATCTAACTTAAGTAAATGCATAGAGAGAAAACTATCTAAATTCTACAACCAGTTTGCCTGCTCTGGATGGAAAGGTTCAAAACATGGAAGCTAAGGTTATAGCAGAAAAGGCATTTTTAACACATGATAGGAGATTGAGCACAAACGATGCTTATAAACCGTTAAACAATGCGTTTCAGATTGCTAAGACTAATTAATTGCAATGGATATTGTATTAGATGAGTTAGCTATAGAGCATCAAAAATATAATATGCGCAAAGAAGACATAGAGCAGGAAATACGGGATATAGAACAGGATATTAAAGAGGACCAAATGATATTAAGGACCTATATGGGCATATCGATGGATAAATTACGATATATCTCTCACTAACGCTATCTATCTATACAGTTTACAAATTGAAGAAGTCTACTCAACACATCAAGGGGCCTGAACAAACATTTAAGCCCAAATGAAACGTTGAACCCTGTAATTTTCAGTGTTCACATACTAGGCAAAGTGTGTACGGTTCTCAGTCCGATTACATACAAGACACGAGCTGGTTATATTGTTTATTAGCCTAAGCCATTGTTCCCCGAAACATTCTTTGTGATATATTCTACCTTAAATAATTGCCTTATTTGACTTTATAAAGCTTACTTCTCGTTATTAAGTAGTTCAAAGTCCCTCCAGACTAGTAATGCTATATTCTCTAGCCTTAGAATCAGAGCAATTAGAAGTGAACCCTCTATCTGCACTATATATTAAATCTAAAATATGACTGCCAATTGGTACGTTTATACCTGGACATGTTCATTGACAGATATGCTTGTTGTAAATCTTAAATCCGTTATTCTGTATCCTAAAAGTTAGACAATATATTCCATTCATTACATCGTTTTCAATTATGTATCATGATTCTATCTTTGATAAAATAATCTTATTCGATATGATACACTTCCGTCTCTTGTTTGCTAAACGTTCCAGTATGATTCCGTGGAATGTCCAAGTCTGAAAAGTAAATTGTGTCATTATCCAGCTGATTAAGGATTATTGGCAACTTTCGCATCAATTGCATTAGATCTGCATCTGTCAGTTCAACCTTAAATCGTACAATTTAGACTATGTTACTTTAATATAGCTAAATCATTCCTCCTTGTGTAGCAATCGTCTTCATCGAATAGTATTTGCTTCTTAATCGTGACACCATGTTTTAGCAATTCAAACTCAGAACAGTACCCTCTAATATTAGGATATTTAAAACACCACATTGGGATGGCTTAACTGTAACATTAGAATCCTGTATATCGCATTGGCTTTTGGAAAAGAACTTAATTAACATAATATTATCTCAGACAGGCGATGTTATAGGTACTGGCTTACATTTTTCGAGACCTGTAGTATAGTCAACTTATCGTATATCTGTAACAAGGTTATTATTTTGTTAATTCTCAAGCAGAAACCAAAACCCGAAACTTCAACAGTACTCCTATATGTATCTGTTTTAATGTCGTCGCGTGGAGTAAGGTCTAGAAAAAATCTTTTTGCTTTAAATTGTGCAAAGTATCAAGTTACAAATATTTTATTCTTAGAAACCTAAAATATTGGTGGTAGCCCATGCAAACTAAACCCTCAATTTAGTTGTTTTCTTTTTTTTTTTTTTTTTTTTGATTCTCTAATTAATTTATTATTTTTCTACAAATAATCATTCTTGAAACCAAACTACAAATCAAAGAAAGAAATGCTGAACTATATAATTTCACAGACATGGGCACTTTGTACATTATGACAATACGATGCCATAAGGCAGATGACCAAACCGTAAAATGTGTCATTTTCCATGTTTTCTTACATAGCCAGTTTTCCTATATCAGAATGTCATGCTCAACCCCAAGAATCTGGAAAAATAATATGTCCCATGCAAAACAAATCGGACCCAAGCCATTACTTTGGTTGTGTTGATTTTTTTCTTATCATATGACACATGACTAATATTGTACACAACCTTTATTTATTATTGCAATTATTTTGTATTTAATGTAGTTGAAACTTAACAACTCAATATATGAAAGTAATCATATTTGAAAATACGTGTACATTTGTCTAAAGTGTATGGCAAAAATACGAATCCTTGCCTTATTTCTCGGTTATCACTGTAAATTGCATATTAATACTCATTTTTAAGGCATCACTGCAAACTAGAATAAAACAGACAAAATATTTTCTATCTTATAGTTATTTCAGCACACTAAAAGTATGTTCATTTCTGATGTAACACAAACAAGGAACAATACTGGATACTAAAACTGAATACTCACGGGAGTTCGACATAAATAGAAAAATCTAACCTTCCCCTGGCAGTCATATCAAAATTACATTAAGTCAGCAGTTTGTCACCCGTATGCAATTTGTGCGATAATATTTACCCAAGTAATTACAATTATTATTACTACAATTATTATTATTTATTATTATTATTATTATTATTATTATTATTATTATTTAGTTGTAGTAGTAGTAGTTGTTGTTGTTGATGTTGAGTATTGTTCTTGTCCATTGTCCCACTACAGCATACATGCCATCTTTCCCTTAGAGCCTACATGCATAACTCTACTGAAATATAACTTTTTTAGCAAAGTTTGTAACTGGCGTTGATTGTCACGCTGTGTTTCCGTCCTTTGTCCACAAGCTGGAATGAGGTCAAAACATGTTGGTTCCCTTTACAATTATGTTTATTATTGTTACACATCTATTTTTATATATCTTGTACTCAACGCCCACTAGTGAGTCCAGACCTTTTTTTAGATTTGGTTTCAGTGTTTGTTTTGTGCAAGTAAGCTGTCTATGCCCATGACGAAGAGCTTGTTTAGCTCGAAACTTTGGGAAACAATTTAGAATTTGCGCCTATATCAATCTTTTAGTATATATATATATATATACAGGGATTTACAATTTTTATATAAGTCAGCTTGACCAGGCCAATCTGACTGTAAAATTAAACTTGCCGTTGGGAAATATGAGCTGGACACAAACATAATATCCCAACATGAGAAGATAATGTGGACAAAAAAAAAATATGTGATATTTTAAGGAAATAACGTTATATGTATTTTAACCTTTGTTTTCTTTTTATGCTTGTTGGCATCTTAAAACTATAAGCCGATAATTAAAGTTATCAAAAATATATATGTAAATAATACATGTAGATAAATATGTAGATGAGAAAGAGTTCGAATGCAGATATAGCCAGAACAGGACAAAACAGACATGTACATGTATATAGACAGATAAATGGATAAGTAGAAAATGGTTTGTAAATAGATACAGTTTTAAGTAGGAGAGAGAGAAGGGGGGAGAGAGAGATTTAGGTAAAAGACCCGTAGTGAAAAATTAAACAACCAATAACAGAACTGCGTTAACTTAATTTTAATCATGTTTTAATAGATAACATTTTTTGTTATCTACTTTTCCACTTAAGTTCAGATTTAAGTGTCCATCCAGTAAACAAAACAAGGTACACATAAGTCAAACACGGAAGTATTCCATACATATCAATGATTTAACTCTCTGCTTTATTTCTGGGGTGTGTTGTGTCCATTCGCGTCTGCTTCCACTTACACATTAACAAGTATCATCTAGTCATCTTGAAATTGGCAACATTCATCAACATATTTGACAAACGGAATCTTGAGAATGATTTGAGAACACTTATTTTAATCCATTTAATTTGTTTGCCAAGCAGTAAGAATGTATTGATCTTCTGTAATTATCACGTAAACAACATATCATAAACACCACCTGTGGGTGCTACATTTTCGTAACATTAATTGCTAGAGACGAGTGTTTTTTTTCTAAACACACCTGTCAAAGAAATCTCACGAGTTATATTATTAACAATTAACACATCATGACATTAACATTGGCGACATGCATCAAAACGATCTTTTGCAAACCAATTGTGAAGAATTTGTACGCTGATAAACTGCCCGATGCTAACATTAACATGTCAAAGGACATGACTGTTGGTGAATCTCAGATACGAACAAATATTACGATTAAAATGTAACGGATAAGTTAAAATATAAATATTTATTCCTTATTTCTAAAAACTTGCTTTAAATAGTAAATATTTACATTATCACGTCTGCGCGAGAAAATGCGTGCCTGACCTTGACATTGACTACAAGATACTACAGATCATAGACGAAAGAAAATGTGGCCAGTTATGTAGAAGAAGAATGCGATACATATAAACACTAAATAAAGGTGATGATATATGTACTGTGGCGAGCTCGCAGGATATAAAACTTGCAAAACATAAAGCATTACGAACTGAGCACGACCCCCGGTTGGTAAAATAGCTCACAGAAAGCTGGTGTTTTATGTATGTTACCCAGACCACCGACGTTAAATAAAATTTCTTGGTTTTTATTATAATAATAATGATAATAATAATAATAATTATAATAATAATAATAATAATAATTAGTATTATTATTATTATTATTATTATTATCCAATAGGTTGACCACTGGGTCGGGGAATCATCTCACGGTCACCTTATAATCAAACATATCTTGTTGTCAGGGATTTTCATTCATATGACCACTCACTTTCTAGCTTCGTTACAACAATCGCTAGATAGGATTGAAAATGTATGGTTTTAATATTTGTCTACGTACTCGTGATAACGTCGTGTATTGGTTGGATATTTTTCTTTGCTACTTTTTCTCGAATTTTACAAAAGTGAGTGACATGAGAAAACAACCTTGACCTTACGGTACAGCGCTTATCGATTCCACAAAGCATTGTCATATATACGTTTCTGACCAACACATGTTTTATATTTAGGCTAAACTTTTATCACATAATATTTACACTTTGCTTTCTACGAATTGTATAATTTCCTTAAATGTATGTGCCCAGTGTTTTATTAATTTCTCTAATAAAGATTGCATTTAATTGACTTTCTAGTAAAACCGCATGTGTATCTTTTTTCTTTATAATTTGAATTGTAACAATACTTCTACGACCCATCCTTCATTTTACATGCATCTTATGGACGCGATACACCAGTTAATGGGATAGCGCAACGGTAACACTCTTGCTTTTAACCTCTCAGAATCATTGTCCGAATTTTAAAATATGTCTTTCACCTAAGTTTCTGTACAATGATTATTATTAAACAATGCAAACACCAGAAGAAAACAAAACAAAACAAGTTAGCAGAAAACAAAAAGGGCTTGGCCCCACTGAGCAATTAAGTCTGACAAGAAGAATGGTGCCTTTGAGAAAATATCACGATTCTTTGCGAAAAAATGTAATGAATAATTAATATCTGTCGGTGAAAAAGAAATTCATCGCTTCAGATAATCAATTTGTTAAAAAAAAAACATTGAGATAGTTGTTTGCAATCTTCAAACTTTTTCTAAATCTGCAAACTTCAAGATGAACGGTTTATCTCCAAGCCCAGATGTATACTATCAGGTATACATTTTTATATATCCCTTAAATGTCGAAGAATAAAACCGTTGAATATGCAAAAAGTGGAAGAACTTTATTTATTTATTTATCTTTTCCAAAAGGATGACACAATACGGGCAACGTGCCTTCTTTCTTCTCATTCTGTCACATTTTTTTATAATTCTGGTGAAGATAACCAGCACGTAAGCCATGGGAAGGAAACATAATCAATATGTGGTTAAATATGGTATTATGTAAGGACAGTGGATGCACGGACATAATTCGTCCAGATTGTTTATTCCTGCAAAAAGATGAAGCAAGTTTTCGCCATACCATCGGTTTTCATGCATTCTTTTTATATGCACAATTATTTAGAAAATCAAAATTAACCTGATCATTACAGATTTACAGACCGAATAATTAGTTTCAGAAAGCTAACAACTTTGTTAAAGTAACATGTCTTCAAAGTGTTACATACATTTTGGACTGTGAAGCAAACTGTGCAAATCTGTTTGAAATTTAATATTTGCCAGTCACTGATGGCTCACACAAATACACACAGGGATAGGAAACTCGTTGTCTGTCCCACCAAATATAATCCATTCTCTTTTGATATGCAAGTCAGGACACTTTGCACCTGAGATCAAAGAAACCACGAGTATTTTATTCCTTTCAGGGGAAATAAAGGCTTTCTTTTGGTACATGTTTTGTAAACACCACTGCTTCACTGTTTCATCATAAACAGAAAAAGATAAACAAAGATGTAACAGAGAAGATGAAATTGAATCTTTGAAGAACATGTTTTTAAAATGATCAGTGAAACTTGATCAGTATTATCTTTCGCTTCGGAAACAACACTAGTATTTCTGTATGGTGATAAAATGATGAAACTTGTATTCTTCAAACAGATTTATAAACGCACTGCTGATATTTGTTTTTGAAAAAGAGCTGTATGTTAGACCTTAATGTATATTAGACCTGTATGTCTGAGATCACATTTCATGTATGAAGACATCTCGACTTCTATCAGTCATAAGTTATAAAAGTATGTTAGAATGGAGGAGTTATGTTGGTTTTACTTTGGTATATATTTAACTCACATTTAAGATTTTAATGTAGAATGGGGCAATGTTACAGCTAACTACAGTGTGTAAACAGACTTTTACCAACCTCATTTGCATATCAAAAGAAAACAGGTAAAGACTAGAATCTCAGTGGAGTCTCCAATTCCCCAACCGCCCAACCCACTACCATCCCCAGTATGTTAGTCGCAGCTGACAAACGGAATCTTGGATTTGTCAGTTAAATTTTTTTTATTTTTTTTATTTTATTTTTTTATCTTTTTTTTTGTTTTTGTTTTTTTTTTGCTTCGTCAATTTCAACCGACTTTCTTTTAAAGTTGACTATCATGTAGTAAAGTGAATTATTTTACTTAATAACGTATGTTAGTTCTATTGCCGTGTTTAAGAACTGTAAAACATACTAAAAAAAAGAAATAGATCTCTCCTGTTAAATTATTTTAAACACTTATTCTCGAACATAGACTTGGGAAACCTGCGAACCAAGAGAACTTTACCATCGATATGACTTGCATTCTAGGTTTTGCCAACATCGTTGATCACTACACAAGGCTCCTTCTATTTGTTCCGGTTGACCAGACACATAATTTTTTATTTGATTGATTTTCTCTGATTTATTAATACTATAAGTAATGAAAAAGAACTGGCAAGAATTGACCCTTCGTTCTTCTGATAATTGTGATGTTCGAGTACAGACTGACGTAAACTACCCGTATGCATTAACGTTGCAAGTTGCAAGTAAAAGTGTTACTGGACACCACACACATTAAACAATGTATTGCTGCATTACTGAACTACCTTGCTTTGCACTCTTAAGGGCCCAGAAATAGCACGTGTAACATAATTGCTGGTCTTAGACATAGCGATAGCGACAGGAACTAAAGGTAAGTGTTACCCAATCACATTATTCCAATAGAATACCCGAAGCTAATTTATTTGGCTTAGCTGTTAAATATATGTTAATAATATTGCAATTACACGAATCTAACAAAACATGTGAGTACTACATATGTAGTATATGTTTTAGCACTTTTATAGAGGCGAACTATCACACAAATCATATTAGGCGAGAACCCACTACACCCAGCCAAAATATGAGCGACAAACAAGTGAAACGATTCCTACAGTGAGTAAGCTTTATTTACAGTTAGTTAAAATTGCGCCATGGTTCTATCCCAAATACCTCTTACCAACTTCTTTACGTCCCTAAACGAGATTCCTGGATCAGCCTCTGGAAAGATCTATGAATATTAAGAACAACAAAGGACAGAAAGAAACAAATTATTCGGCTTAACGTTAGATTATCTTTCTTTCTAATTCAGATCCTTACGTGTTGCTTACACTATAAATGGTAGATTTTAGAGTAGTTACTGAAGTATTTGACAAATGCACCGATTCTGCTAAAAGTTATGTTACAGTCAGTATAAGACAAAGCTGGAAATGGAATAAGTATTTGACCCTAGGCATGCCTTTTATCTTTAGAAAAACTCTATAAATATTTAGGTGTTCTAAGCATAACGTAATAATCGAGAGCGGAACACATTATATAATAGACTGCGATCGAACATTATATAAATTATGCTTTAAACAACATGTTACATGTTTTGACAAATAAATAACGTTTTGTATTTATTTGTCAAAACACTTACAAATCTATGGCAAAAATATCTAATTAAACTTCATTATACTATTCCATCGATAGAACAAAAATAATATGTATGATGTCTTGTACTAAACCGGGTGTGATTTCTAATTTTGAAAGGTTTTAATACTATGCATTTCAATTAAGCACTCAGTTACGACAGGAAATATAATGCTATGTATAGTAAATAGAGGACGCATTGTATGTTAAGGTTTTATTAGATAGTATGTATTACAGGCCCGAGGGACTAAAATACTGAACATTGAATAAACTATCTGTTCTGTCCAGAAAAAGATTCACCATTCAAAGAATTGATGATATTGGATAGGAGGCGCATAACCTTGGAAGTCTTTGATCCACCACTGATTTCTCTGCATCGACGACACTGCCAGGTGCATGTTATACAATTGTTTTCTTCAAAGATATTTATCTGGACAAACCGGCGTGTCTGTGTTTAATTGGAAATGTGTAGTATGTAAATCAGTGTGTGACAGTTAATTCAGCAAGGGACTATAGTGTTGAAACGACCACTATTACTTAGTTGCCATTCTTGTTAGAAATAATGCAGCATTACTTGCAAGATTTTTAACCTGTTCTGTCACTACATGATTCCTAATCCTGATCCGAGATTTACTGCTAATTTGAAAGTAACTCGTTGTAACCTAAATTTACTTGTGATGAGTTGAGATGAATGTCATCATCAATTTTAATTACTGCACATGCAACAGTTTTAGAGAAATGGAGCTAAATGCAAAACCCTCACGTAGATGCTTAAAACCAACAGCGCGGTCGATAAAGTTAGACTTAGGTCTTGCATTATGCTTCTCAATCAAGACAAAACATACATGCAATGTATATTATTATTCCAAATTTAATATTTCTTCTCGTAAGAAGAACGACCGTCCAATGACGTAAGAACACTTTTCGTGCGCGAAAAGTCGAAACAATCCACTTGCACCGAAACAAATAGATTACAAAAAATATCTAAAAGAGAGAATTGTCCTCAAGCAAATATTGGAAAAAAGAAAATCTTTTTGATAATCACGATCAACTGTACCTTTTAAACGCAATATATTCATGTTACAAGTATTATATTCCCAATTGAAACAGATTTTTATAATTCTTTTTCAATTTAGATACTTCTAAAAGTAACAATTTATTTCAATTTAGAAGGAACACAATAATACGTACTTGATAAGTGCTGTATTGAAGTATATATATATACTTTTTTAAGTAACTTAGTTTCAGATCCTGGTGGGTCAGCACCCTGGATAGACAGAAATGCACCGCACTCAGAGCTTTTCTACATGTCAAAGCATGACAACAGGAAATATTACTGGTTTTAAAGGGTGTGTCATTTTCTTAAACAATAGCGACTGCTTTCTATAATCATTGAATTCTGCCCTAAAAAGATATATTTGTAAATGGGACGCGTACTGATACAGGAACATTTTAGGACACACTCGTGAGAATATCTCTAGAATGAATCTCACATATTACTCCTGTCACTAGATGGCGTAAGTGTATTATGCGGATTTTGGACTATAACTCTATTTCAAAAGACTTTGTTCATATGCAAAATATCTGAAACAGGGAACCAAAAAGGTGATGGTACACAAATATGGTCTCTGCAGGAGTACTGCGGTGGATAATTTATTTAACCCTTATATAAAGAATGACAGTATATAACCTATTTTAATCCCCAAATGCACATTTTGCTGAGCCATTACAAATATTTAGTCTCGTCAGACAAACTATCAATGAACCTACTCAAACAGGGATGTACACAATTTTTTCCCCAGTCACTTATCCTGGACAAAACTTTGAAAAAGCAACTGGTCCCGATTTTCCAGTTCAGATTGTTTCATTTTCAAGTGTCTAATATCCATAATATTGTCCAAGAGCAGCGTATATAATCATGAAGATATGAATGGTGTTCTGGCACAGCAGGTACTTGGTTATAAATGGCAGTTTGATGTTGCAATGTCTCTTATGTGTGATGCAAGGTCGTATATACATGCAGTTTCTGTTTTTAGAATAACAAACCTGTTTATTTTACTATTTAAGTTGCCTTTTTGTCAGAATAACATTTATTTTTTTATTGTTCAAATTATCATACGTATAAAAGAGCTTCTTATATTTAGTGCAAGTCACACACCTACACTCACACACACACACACACATAAAACTTTTACCGCTTTAGGAAACAACAAAATTGATCAGATAAAGAATTGTTCAGATAAAAGTATTTAATGTTAAATCTTATGTGAAAGTGTTGAAAACTATGAATGGGGAGGCAATACATAGAAAATTTAGGATCGAGTTTCCCGCAAAACATACCAACTGATGACTGATTTAGTGTTCTTTATTATATTCCAATCACGATAAATAAAGCCATTTTTTACCAGCAAAAGAATATTTTTCCCTGATGTTTGGAAAGTCCCATTTTAGCATGCCATATTTTGGCACATATTACATACTCAATTCCTAACTACGCGTTATTAATAACACGTTTAAGAGTAAAATTGATGATCAGGAAGAGGATGGTACTAGAAAAAGGCTGTGGGTAAATCTTGTGAATAAAATTTGGGATTTTCATTTTTTTTAAGTTGCACTTGCCCCGATTAAAAGCTCCTGTCATCAGGCACTTGTCCGACAGAACAATGAGCTTGTCCCGACGTCAGGCAATCCTATTTGTACATCCCTTTTCAATGAATATCGTCACTTTGTAAGTTTACTCGCTTTCAATGATACCTACTGAATCTTTCTTTGAATTAATATATTCATTGCTTTCTCATTACAAGAGGTTTTCTTTTTCAAAAGCTTATCAATATTGTTGCAAAGGTTCTAATACATTCATGGCCAAGTACAAATAACCACAACATTTTAAGGATATATGTCCATTAAGAACAAAAGCTGTCATGTTTTTTACTTTCCCTTTATATGCTGGGTTCACGGTATATCATCGGAAGAGTTTCAAGAAACGGAGGTAGCTTTCAGGAAACAAAGCAAGTTTTATTCTCTCTATTTCTCTTTAGTAATTTGTTTTCTGATCGTATGCGTAATTATAAGTCCTTGCTAAATACCCAGCAAGAATAATTCAAGTGGATCATATTTTAGATGTTAGTTCAAGTATAATCTTGGAGGAAATACCATTTTTATATAACGAGGAAACAGAGACAGAGACAGACAGAGAGAAACTTACTTCTGAAGTGCCGTAATGGTACCTTAATTCCGTTTTCATTCTTTCATTTCATTTTTGTTCATTTTCATTCTTTCATTTCATTCTTCAATTTCTTTCTACAAGTCCAAAATAAAACATTTGCTTGGTAAATCAATTTTTAATTTGAAATGTATCCATCTATGATGGCGGATTGGGGTAAATATGATTAATGTTTACGACCAAAAATGGGATATCCAGTCTTGTCTTATTTTTTGCAAACCTTCTGTTTGCTGGCATATATATATATATATATATATATATATATATATATATATATATATATATATATATATATATATATATATATATATATAAGTTCATTTGTGATAGCATGATTTTCTGCAAGCCAAATCTACAACGTCAGGTTCAGACCCCATACATTTTAATAAGGTTGGATAGTATATGTGAACATTGAGCACACGATATGGACATGGGATGGATTAAGCCAACTACTGTATGTTTCAATGGCAAAAAAAAAGAGAAAAGTGGCAGATAGAAAACTCAGAAGAGCATAGCAAGAGCAGAAAGGGTGGAAAATATACTAAATCGGCAAACATGGGGTTTATTTTCGAATTATGTGCGTCGGTATTGTCTTGTTATTTTGTTTTAGAAACTTCCAGTAATGTGTCTATGTGTTTGTATAAACTGGTGCTCATGCCTCTCGGTTATTCAGTGAGAATACATCTATTAAACAAGAAAGAAATTGATATATTTCAATACTCGAGATTAATCCTTTTATTTCGTTAAGCCGTTATATGACAGCTGACGAGGAGTACTCATCAAATTTGGTACGTTTTGATTCAAAACTTACTTATCTAACATATGAGCAGATTTCAGCAAGCAATAAAAGCATCATTAAAACCTTAGTTATCCTTGTATGAAGAATTCACATTCCTAAATGAAAAGGTACAGTGCGCCAAAAATCATTCTTGTTTGTTGCTTTTTCAAAGTGTCATCAGGCAGCGGTGGAACATGAACCTTTATTCGTGATTCTAGCTAATGCATTGCTGACAACTTGCTGACGCAGTCTAGAGTAGATAGGATTCGAATCCGCGACTTGTGGGTTGTGAGTTAATAGTTAGCCACCGGGGTCGAGTATGTAACAGCTTTAATATCAGTATTTAACTTGTATACAACTGAAACATATGGTATCGAGTATCAGATCATGCCTGTGCACGTCCAGAAGAATATTCCTTCATCACAAACAGTGCACCAACATATCGTATATGCACTGTAGGCGTATACGAACTTTTAGGCATTGAATTGAAGCATATGAGACGGAGAAGCGATGGAGCGGAGGTGGCGGAATGGGTTGAGAGAACTATTGATAACTTACGTATGTATGTGCTACCATTTAGTGCAAACAGAAGGTGTGAAAATCTATCAGATTTAGGGACAGCACTGTATCGGTTTCATCTGACACACAAGTCGTGGAGCACGTTGCCTTAAGCAGTATGAATGGGAAGGTCACCAACTTAGTATTCAGCGCTTCTTTGGGGGTCAAAACTGGGACAAAAATGCTAAACTCAGCCTTATTGAAGACAGATGTGTTTCCCTTGATGTAGTGCATGCTGCCATTAGAGCAAAAAGGCATAGAATTATGGAGACCGAGTTTCTGACTAACTCTGCATCTGCATCTCTGAACACACACATACACACACACACACACATACACACACATCATATATATATATATATATATATATATATATATATATATATATATACATACGTTTTCCGTACTAAGGACATGTTTGTCTCTCTCTCTCCCTCTATCTTACTCTCTCTCTCTCTCTCTCTCTCTCTCTCTCTCTCTCTCTCAGGATTCAAACACGTTCTACCTATTCCCTCTTATTTTACCAAAAACACCGCTGTATTACAAGAAAAATATGAGATCTGGAAATGCATTCTAGTATTATTTCTCACAGAACTCCGCGACAGAGACAATGTCAGAAATGTTTGTATTTGGCTCATAAGTATGTATGCCCAACATATCCATGCCGCATCCCCCACCCCACCCCCAACCCCAGTATCCCATTTGTTGCCAGTTACATCACACCGGAAAGTATACAAAAGCCACCATTTTCTGTCGGGAGAACATGAACCAAGACAGACAGTACCATAGTTAAATATAAGTATTGTGTAGTAGTTCTCGAAAACTATGTCATCTCTTTAACCTACAGTTCCGGTATCAAGGATGGTTATACAATAACGTAAAATTAAGTGTGGGTTGTTTTGCTCTTACTGTTGTTGTTGTCTCGTTTTTCTTTAAACCTACGAAAAGATGGTTGCTCCAATCAATTTCTACATCCATTAATACTCATTATTACTTGAGCTAACAGTCGTTTCCCATCCATCCCCACCGGACAAACAAAGAAAATGCGTCAGTGACAACATTACAGTAATCAGTTTTACTATTGCTAATTAACTGTTGCATAACAAATGGAAGCTTTATGTTCTGATTAATACAAGAAATCCTATCGCATAAATGAAACAAGACGTTCAAACATCGAAGGTGTCGCGAATGGGCATGTTAATTGACCCGAAAATGTTGATTTTAGGTGACATTTTATTCTTAGAATCTCTACCATTTTGACATTTTGGTACTATACAAGTTTAAGCAATAAAAAGACACCCATCTGAGAAAATTAATCATCCTTGGTACATTACCTAGTGCACGTCGGTAATAATAAATCGGTGTTTACAGTAGACTGAGTATAGTTAAAGATTAAATGGAGACAATCTGTTTTTAAACATGAAAATGTAGACTGTCTTTGTCAGATGCAACTAAACCTAGTCACTAGGGTTCTAGGTAAATGAGATTATATAATTATAACATAATAACTGAATTCTTATTTTATTTTTTATTTTTTTATTTTTTTTATTTATGTGCATAGTTACAAGTACATATAGGTTTCGAAAGAATGTAAATATTTACAACTACGTGTCATGGGCTGGACGTGAAAAAAGGGAGACTACCTTTGCCTCGAATGAGACATCCTTATATTTGCAATACAATCACATCCTAGGAAAGATATTTGTCATTAAATTGACATTGATATTGAGGAAAATTAATAAACATTTAGAGCTCGAAAGTACTTTGTTATTCATATGTATTCCTATTGATTTCTTGTCTTGCATTTACGTGGACAGAATTTATGTAGTAAACATAATTAAAAGATATGACACAAATGTGTTTGTCGGTTGAAGGAAAATTCAAATCTGTCTTGGATAAAACATGTTTATTTATTTCAGCACAGAAAAGGAAAACTGACATGTTTGATGGCACATGCCTTTTTTCTCACAAATGTAAATCTTTATGTTATAGTTCTATTGTTCACATGAATATATATATATAGAGAGAGAGAGAGACAGACAGAGAGAGAGACAGAGAGACAGGAGAGAGAGAAACATAGATACAGACAGACAGGCTGAGACAGAGATCGATTAACGTTCAACATAAATAAATCCTAATTAATTCTCTCGCATTCCTCCAACTACGAAACAATAAGATATTTCCCAAAATTTGTGTGCGACAGCATAGATAGAATATATATTTCCAGTCTAAATAAATTCATTTTTGCATGGGTCTGTAAATGTAATCCCTCTCGCAGATGGTCATCACATGGGTAACCTATACTCAAAATTGAAGTACAGACTGATGGCATCACAATACGTTACGATTACGGCAGATGCATCTGGAAATATGAGTTTACTGAACTTGCACAAAATAATTGAACATAAGTGTGGATAATAAACGTGTTACAGGAAATTTCCACTTTATTTCTTCTGAAACCCTTGTTTCGCTATTTAATAGTATGTTAACTGGCACATCTTTTTTCACAATGCTACATAATTCCTCCGCAGGAAGATATTTGTAACGTACACCTTTAGAAAAGTTCAAACGACCTCGTGGCTGTTACTTTCTGCTGTTCTCTGAAAATGATTTTTCTTTCAGATCTAATACACATACACACACATAAATAAATAAATAAATAAATAAATTATATATATATATATATATATATATATATATAGATATAGATATATATCAATGTGTGTCTGCAAGCATCTTGTGTATTGCAAAAGATATTGTTTGTCAGCTTTTTTCACATAAATTTATTCATATATCTATATCTAGATATATATATATATATATATATATATATATATATATATATATATATATATATATATATATGCAGAGAGAGATTAGGATGTGTAGAGAAGAGAGATGGAGAAACTGATCAAAGGATTGTAAGTTAGTTTCAGAAATGTAGTAATGGAACGATAGTGACTGGAAAGTAAATAGAAATTGAGGAGTTTTTATTATCTATATATTAAGGTTACAGTCCGTCATGAAAACCTTTTTAAATACTTTGGAATTCGTTGGGCAGTTACATATGTTGCAAGTATTTGTGTGGATTTTTTTGTTTGGGGTAGGGGTGGGGGTTGTGAAAGAGCGGAGACCAAGTGATGCCATTTGTAAGTGCATTTTCAAGCTTACTGTATGATTTCGAACATCTCTTACTAGTACTCCGTTCCAGATAGAGACATTTCACTGCAAACACTGAAGTGTGATATATTTAAAAGAAGAAAGAATAATGCAGGGACACAATGTCGGACGCAGAAGATGGGTAATAATTTATCTTGCCGTCAGGACATAACGCATGAGCTTTGAGAGTTATTTCATACTTTATTGCATTAATGAACGCACACAAAAGCTAAGCTTCGAAATATACATTGTTTAATACAAAGTAGTAGCAGATGGAATAAAAAGCTATACACAGGATAACGTGCAATCTGCTTGAGACCTGAACACGTTGAAATCGTCATACGAATAGCATCCAGAAAGCTTTCCACATCTACCATTAGCTTTCTCGTAGTACCATATAACTCTCGGTGTTAAGTCACGCGGACATTCTCTTGCATTTCTGTATGTTGGGGGAAGCTGGCATGCTATATCTGGAATACAATGTATGTATGGGTCAACGTTTTGATATAAAATACAGTATTTAAAATATACTGCGACAAGCGAAGAATTGAATATACATGGTCCAAACAGAAAGTGTAAAACAATTAAGGTAATTTATCTCGTCGCATGAGAACAATGCAATATGGTACATTTAATACATGTTTTATAATGCACATCATATGCATACGTGCACAGAAACCAAGACGATGATATCACAAAGTGTATTTATGCACGTGTAGGTCTTATAGTATTGCAGCATAACACCTCGAGAAATGGTTTCTTACATTCGGCAATTGCGACAGTCTTTTCGCGTCAGGATAAAAGACGATATGGCCATCTATCAGCGGGTATGTAGCCGTACTAGATACATCCCATAAGAATATGCATTTGGATATGCATAGAAATGGGTCATATTTATTTGACAACATTCACCGGAATATTAGCTTTCTCCTTTCTATTTCCGCTGGAGGTCGATATACTCCTATCATGGATTCACACGTATCTGATCTTGTAGCCAGAGGTAAGCCTTTTGCGTTTGTTGCAATTTTTTCTTGAAATCAGTGACATGGCATTCAGTGGAGTGAAAAGGAGCCCGAAAGCAAAATCCTTGTTGTTATCCCGAATTAAGGCAGAATATAGCCCAGAAGAGCTAAATCATGTAATATGTAGGCATGCGTTCAATCGCGGAGTAATAGTTTCTAATATTCGTATTCTTAAAAAGTGGTCAAATGTCAACGGTGAAACTTATACCGTTCGTGTTACTGTTCCGGAATCTCTATTTAGCAGAACTTTACAACTGGGATTTTGGCCAGATTTTGTTTTAGCCAGAGAATGGTACGAGAGATAAACGTTACCATATCCATAACTTGCATATGATGGTGTGTTTGATAGCAATTTGGATGACTACTCTAAACATAATGACTTGGAATGCGAAAGGCATTATGGCAGGAACGCCCTATCTTTGTTCTTTACTTCATAATGTAGATATTGTGTGCATACAAGAGCATTGGCTGCCTCCAGAGCAACTGCAATTTCTACAAAGCATCCACAGGGAATTTACTGCTTTTTCGAGACCGGATAACAGAATTCAAACATGTCCATGGCTAAGAAAACGTACCTCAGGATTTGGAGAAATTGCAATGCTCTATCGAAAGTCACTACCGGCTCGTCCTATAAGTAACGTTGGAAATGACAGAATTATCGCAATTGAAATTAGCCTACGCGCTTATAAATTATATATCTTCTGTGTGTGGTTTCCTTCTACGAATGCCTCTTTAGATGACTATAAAGAATTAATGGAAACTGTGGAGTGCCTTTACGATGAATATAGTCAGAAAGGTTTTGTGATTATTTGTGGTGACTTCAATGCCGAGCTGCCAAAAAAAGTGATTCGGAAAAGTAAGAATGATACAAGTTCTTGTTTGCATTTCTTTCTCAAAAATAGACATATAATCGCAACATGTGATAATTCCCAATCTGGAATACCAGGATATACATTTTGTTCATCTGACGGCAAACACTCGTCCTTGATTGACTACATTTTTGTACCATCTTCAAAAAATAGATTTAGTAAATAGTGCTAACATTGAAGATGATCATCATCTAAATCTTTCTGATCACTTACCGGTAAGAGCACAACTGTTAGTTCCCGACCAACTCCAGGAATCGACATTTTCCAGCTATCCAGTTTAAATCAACTGGAGAAAAACTTCTTCCGAGCAGCTGGAGCAGTACAGAATTGAAATAAATGAACAATTAAATTCAGTAGAACTACCTATAAACAACATTGCAGACGTACATAACACCCTTGTTACTGTTGCGACTGTTTTACGTAATGCAGCTGAACGAAATCTCCCAAAGAAAACCTTCCAGCCGCATTTAAAACCTTACTGTAAATTCCTTAATGTGGCTGAAATGCATAAAGAGATGAGGAGAAAACGATCGTTATGGATAAAGGACGAACGGCCACGTGGTATGCAATTTAAGACGTATGCAGAATATAAAATTTCGAAGAGAAAGTTCAGAAATCATTTAAACAAGGCAAAATACCAGTATGAACAGCAACAATTCGATGAGTTAGAAAAAGATGCAGAACTGGATGTAGGGAAATTCTATAGAATAGTACGACTACATAGGAAGGGACAGAGGCAAGATATATCTGAACTAAAAGTGGATGGAGAAATAATTCGGGACCCTTGTTTGATTCGTGACGCGTGCCATCGACATTTTGAAACACTAGGAACTGAAACACCAGATGCTCATTTTAACGAATCGTTTGCAGATGAAATCAGGAACGCCATGAAGAAGATTGTGGACTCAAATAGTGAAGAAGAAACAGATAGCAAAATGTGCGATACCATAATGCAAAATGCCATTGAAGAAGCTGTAAGAGAGCTGAATAAAAACAAAGCATGTGGACATGATAAAATATACGCAGCACATATAATTTTCGCTTTTTATTCGATTAGCTCTATTTTGTGCCATGTGTACAATTGCATCATCTCCTTGGAAACGTATCCTGACTATTTTAAAACTGTAAATGTTATACCTATCTTCAAAGGTGGGAACAAAGATAAATTAGATATGAATAGCTATAGAGATATCTCAATCGTTCCCGTTTTTCAAAAAGTATTTGAAAAAATACTGTTGAAGAGACTAACTCAATTTAGTGAAAGGATCAATTTCCCTCACCAATTGCAACATGGATTCCGAAACGAATGCAGTGGAATTACTGCAGCCTTTATTATAAAAGAAGGAGTAGCCCACTATTTTGAAGGTCACTCAAAAGTATATGCTGCATTCCTGGACAATGCAAATGCCTTTAATACGGTATGGCATGATGGCCTTTTTTATAAGCTTTTCTGTATCGGAGTTAAAGGTAAACTGTGGAGATTGATCCGTAATTCTTTTCAAGCTGTTAGGGCCCTTGTTCTGCTCAACGGCCAACATTCGAAATCATAAGCAGTCAACCAAGGAGTAGGACAAGGAAGGACGCTATCAGCATGGTTATTCCTTGTCATGATAAATGATCTAATTTCGTCATTGGAGTCAACAAAATCTGGAATACAAGTTGGCACTTTAAGCATGTGTTCTACTAGCTGATGACACGACCCTGCTATCCTCATCATCGAATGGTATGTGTAATTTGCTTCGCAGCCTCCATGACTATGCATCGAAGTGGAGACACCGGTACAATGCTGATAAAAGCAATATGGTCATATTTTCAAAGAAAAAATTCATGCAAGAAAATACATTCATGCTCGGAGATAAGCTGATTCCTATAGTTTCTTCTAGAATATATGCTGGGGTTACTCTCTCCTCTGACCTTTCTAATACTGCTACAGTGAAAAGTGTTTGTGAAAAGGGAAGATCAGTATTTTATTCCGTTGTTGGAATTGGCATTGGAAAGGACGGTATGAACCCAATTTTTAGTGCTAAAATCTGGTCTAAAATAGTACTGCCAGCCATGTCATACGGATGTGAATTATGGTCAAACTTGAGCCAGTCGCAGGTATATGACCTAGAAGTCTGCCAAAGAAAAGCTGCAAGAAGAATTATAGGGCTCGATCAGCGCTCACCCAAAGAGACAACAATTAGTAGTCTTGGGCTGTGGACAATTGAGGGATATATAGATAAAATCAAATTAGGTTTCTTCAATAAAATCTGCAGAGCTAACGGTTCATTAGCATGGAAAATTATGTTCAACAGAAGAATCCTTGACTTCATGATACACGAGTGTGAGAGCATTGGTTTTGTTAAAGATATATAATGTGTTCTTGGGAAATACCAGCTTGGCGGTTTCTTCAACCTATACAAAAACACCCTATATTCTGCCTCGAAACCAGTCTGCAAGAGGAATATTGAAACGACAGTTCACTGTTTCGAAGAAAGGGTTTGGAGGTCGAAACTTAAATCAAGACCGGAACTTTTTCATTATGCAAGTGTCCATACTGTTCTTCAACCACTTGCTGTCTGGAAGCTTGGAAAATGTTTTCCTGATAAATACTGGTCTTTTGCTAAGATCGCATATTTAACAATGTGTTCAATTTCGTCTGAGAAGGAGTATAACTGTAAACTCTGCGAAAAATTGACTGCAGACAGAACCAAGCATATGTTACTTTACTGCCAAGTCCTAAACAATGAACGTAATACCATGTTCGAAAAAATATTCGATGCAATAGACATAATAGACTCACACTGGCTTTTTTTGCAGGACAATAACATGCTACTTCATATCCTTTTGGGCAAGAGAGTTGAAACCTTTGATTCTATGGATGATCAAACATGGCATGTATTCATGTGTTTGGTGGCAGAAGGATTAGACTCAATGTACAGAAGAACAAATGAACTTGGTCATAATTTCTGATAGTATGCTTGTTCGGTATATTAGGGCAATGGACCCATTTCATTTCTGACTACCATAAAAATAATTCACAAATGTTAGACTCATAGTGTTCAACTGGTGATTCAATGTGTTAATTCATTTAAACCGCTCCAGCCAATTGTAAATAATTTCAATTATTTCAAGTTGTCTACATGTTCCTTAGCATGTTATTTTTTGTTCTTTGTTCTTTTTTCTTTTCTAGAATATTTTTGACCTACCCATATATATGCATACTTCGTGCATACATACATACATGCTTACAGACAGACAGATAGGCAGACAGACACTGTACACCTGAACATCTGTTCCTTCTCCCTGTTTTATTTACACCTATTATATGTATAATAATAGCTTTATGTTTCATATACTCTTCAAGCTTGTAATAATTTTATTTCAACTCAACTATGTGGTATATTACAAATATTGCCTATATATTGTACCTTATACACATGTCTAAAATGTATAATGCTCTTAAAAAAGCACGGTTAAGATTATATAACTCATATTCATGGGAGATTTCCTTTGCTCTCCCTGATGGCTATGTCATTAAAAGCCTTGAGGCAGAAGATAATGGAAAGGACTATTGACAATCATTGAATTTTTGTAAATATATTACTTGTTTAGTGTGTTGCATATCCAATAATATCAATGTATGTTCCTATTATTATTGTGTAATAATGAAAATAACTGAATGTAATCTCTTTGGAAGAGGAAATAAAGAAAGTCAGTCAGTCAGTCAGTCAGTCAGTCAGTCATACATACATACATACATACATACATACATACACACACACACACACACACATACATACATACATACATACATACATACATACACACACACATACATACACGCACGCACGCACGCACGAATACATACATACATACATACATACACACACATACATACATACATACATACATACACACACACACACATACATACATACATACATACATATACATACATACATACATAAACACTATACATACATACATACATACATACATACATACATACATACATACATACATACATACATACATACATACATACATAAACACTATACATACATACATACATACATACATACATACATACATACATACATACATACATACATACATACATACATACATACATACATACATACATACATACATACATACATACATACATACATGGGACATATTCGCAATAATTCCATAGCGGCACACTTGTTCAGATGGAAAAACCAATGAATTCAGATTCAGGAGCCGTGAGAGGATATGCTGCTTTACAGTCCTCTAGGCAGAAAATTTGAATGGGGAACCTACGACGGGGGCCTAGATTTCTTTCTTCAAGAATCTACAGAAGCACATTGAGAGTAAGCATCATGTGAAATCTACCTAGAATAAGAGTTGTTTTAAGACAGAACATATTTTGGATTTTGATTTTACACAAATCGTGCAAATCTTCTGTAGCGATTAAGCAACAAAAGGAGTAAAAGAAGACGAATTTCGCTCTTTCTTATGCCATTAAAAGCAGACATTCAGCATAAGATTAATTCTTATTGCCGTATCGTGCTTTATTAGAGCTGAGCACATCGCATAATAAGTTCCTCTTTGCCTGCTAAAATGATATATTTTAGGACACAAAATTTTTTCCGCTACTTCGGGATATCTGACAACGGTTATAGCAACTATTCTATCTGACACTATTGCCACGTGCCAATGCTTACAGACGACGCCCTTTCCATAGGTGCAATGGTCATTTGATAAATAATGTCAACGTTTCAAAAAGTAGATCCTAATATCTTACTGAAGAGCAAGAAACTGCATGCACCAAACATGCGAGACAATTTACGGTGACAAACATTAACAAGTTTCTACAAGTTGTGAAATCATGTAATATACTAAATATTTCGCTCGGGCACTAGACCACATCAGAGAACATTACAGAAGAATAGTAACAAAGGTAGAAGTATATCGTACATAGGTTTTATATGACGTTACAGACATTCTTAATTCCTTCCAAAAGAATCACTGTCTGCCATTTGTTAGGTCATTATCCCATGGCAAATATATGGAGAGAGTATATTCCATTAAAATTTCGATGATTTCAAATAATCCGTTGGCCTTGAGAAAATATAATGTATTCATACGGCCTTATTTTATAGTTTTCCACCATAAACTATTCAGTCAGCAACAATCGTAAAGAATGTTGACCCAAAAGATGTCAGACACCTAGTTGATTCAGACTGGATCTGAACATATCTAGATAACACTTATAGCTAAACGAGAAGTAATGATAACCACTATAGAAGACCACATATATGGTGGTCACATGAACTAAAGAGAAATAAATAATAAAAAGAAATAAATAATGAAATATACAATAGCTGTTACGAATAAAAATGTAATAACTAGATGATGAGACGTTTGACATGCACTGTCTTAAGAGCATGCAGAAAAAGTTTTCTGCCTTGTAAATCTTTGTATCCTCTGCTCTTTATCCCTCACAGGAAAAACGTTCTCTCACTATATATATGTACGTATGAATGTATGTATATATATATATATATATATATATATACATATATATATATATATATATATATATATATATATATATATATATATACAATTTTGCGCATGATTCACTAGTTCGTAGTTACGTATTATTACCTTTAGCCACCGCTGGAATGTTTTACCTTCAGTTGGTATATGTTACAAACGAGATAAAATTTCGTTCAAGTTTACGGTATCTTAACTCTCAAATGAACATTATAGATAATTTCCTAATCTTAGACATAGAGAAACGGATCTATAGATAAGAAAATGGGCCGAATGAAGCTATTGTACAATACTTACTAGGTCCCTGTGCCAGTATTAAACCGAACATGAACATAAGGACGACGGCAACGAAATGTTTCTGCATTTTCCCGCTGCTGTTGTCTGCAAATTAAAGAAGCTTCTCTTTTACATTATATCGAAAATATTTTTTTTTTTGTATTTTCATTAATTATTTGAAGTGAAGCGTTCGGAGGCATTAAGCGAAAGAAATTGTGTTTGAAGCTGCATTTCCTACCAAAACCAACTGTACACGAATATAACGAGAGATCTTCTTGCCGGTATGTTAACATGTTCGTCACAAACTGCGTACTGAAATCACCATATTCGATTTACACGCTATCAGAGCCCATGAATTCCCCCTTTGCTTATAATTTTGGTGTACATTTTTACATATTTTACAAATTATTTTTCAATAACAGAGACAATGATGTATGTAATATATTTATCTCAATTTATGGTCTCAAATCTGTAAGTAGATGTTTTTGTATCCCAATTTTTCATTGTTGATTGCCAGGCAAAGCAAGATACAGAAAGATTTGCCAGATAATTTACCGCCTGCATAGATTTACTCGTATTTGATGAAGTGTTTAATATTTTGTACTTAAATAGTCGACTCAAGAAAGAAACTCCATTGATAACTTATATTCTGAAGACGCTATTTGTTATAAAGTAAAATAACCTATGCCAAAATGGTTTGAGAAGTACATCTTAACAGTAAAATCGCAATTTCAGTTTTGATAATAGATGCACATATTAGAAATGTACTTGCATATTGTGAAAGAAGGAGGAGAATCTTACGGTGTCACCCTCTGCAGACTTACCTTGATTTTTCCGTCAGCTTTCAATAGTTCAGCTTCGTGTTTCCGACCCATAGTCGCGTAGTGGGGTTTTATATATTGACTGTTGTAACAGATGAGCTATCTATTGACAGTTTGGCCTTTTGATACCCATATTTGATAAATACTTTTTTTATATTTTGGAATGGAGCAGTGCAGTACTCGATCAAAAGAGACATATGGGATGGGTAACATCTGGCATATTCGACAGATGCCTTCAGGGTAATTTATACGCATCAGGCATATGATGCACCTTGTGTTCATTCATATGATTAGCAAGGTAAGCTGACGAAAATTAAGCTTCGGACTTCGATCCAAGTTTAACATGCTTTTTATTTTTCCGAGAACTATATAAAAAGACAAACCTTTTTGATTTTTTTATTTCTTGCAATTCACATATTAGGCTTGGTAAGTGGTCAAGCATTTTGTTTCGCACTTGAAACCGTCAATGATGACAAAGACAACCTGGACATCGCTAAGTAATAATAATAATAATAATACTAATAAATCAGATACATGTGTGCCTCTTGGGTGAGTGCCTGACAATAAGGAGTGCCAATTGGTAAATGGCAGTTATGTATGTGCATTTGTCTTTTGGCATCAATGATACTATACACAAACGTGCGCCAGTAATACCGTACAGACGGCGGAATGTATCGCAGTATCCCCGCATGTCCTTGGAAGCTTGGGAATAAAAAGAAGAAGAAATACAAAAACGATAACAATAATGAAACTATCAGTGAATAGAAGAAGAAATATCGTCAAAAAAAAAGAAGGGCAGAGAAAGAAATGCAGATAATGTTGTGAAAAAATAATATCAGCAATCAAGACAAAGCAAATAGTAGAACATAACGATGAGAGAGGACGATGGAGAAAGTTCGACTCGTTAACTGACTCGAAAATGTTGATTTTAGGTCTCATTTTATACTTGGAATCTCTGCCATTTTGAGATTGTAGTACTTTACAAGTTTGAGCAATAAAAAGAAAATTAATCATCCTTGGTACATTACTTATTGCACGTTGGTAATAATAACTCGGTGTTTACAGTAGACTGAGTATAGTTAAAGATTAAGCGGAGGAAATCTATTATAAAACATGAAAATGAAGACAGTCTTTGTTAGATGCAACTGAACCTAGTCACTAGGGTTATAGGTAAAAGAGATTATAAAATTATAACATGTTAACTCAAGTATTATTTTTATTTTATTTATGTGCATTGTTTCACACACATATAGGTTTCGAAGGAATGTAAATATGTACAACTACGTATCATGGACTGGGCGTGAAAGAATCGGAGACCAGCCTCTGCTATGAATGAGACATCCTTAAATTTGCAATACAATCACATCCTAGGAAAGATATTTGTCATTAAACTGACGTTGGTGTACAGGAAAATGAATAAACATTTAGAGTTCGAAAGTACTTTGTTACCCCTATGTTCTCCCATTCATTTCTTATCTTGCATTTACGTGGAACGAATTTATGTAGTAAGCATAATTAAAAGATATCACACAAATTGTGTTTGTCGTTTGTAGGAAAATTCAAATTTGCCTTGGATAAAGTATATGTCTTATTTATTTCGGCGTAGAAAAGGAAAACTGGCATGTTCTGATACAATTTAGGGCCCATACCTTTGTTCTCACAAATGTAAATAGTAATGTTCTATTTCTATTGTTCTCAAGAATATACGTATATATATATATATATAGAGAGAGAGAGAGACAGACAGACAGACAGACAGAAAGACAGACAGACAGATAGAGAAACAGACAGACAGCCTGAGACAGAGACAGATTAACTTTCAACCTAAATAAAACCTAATTAATTCTCACGCATTCCTGCAACTACGAAACAATAATATATTTCCCCAATTTGTGTCCAACAGCATAGATAAAATATCTATTTACAGTCTAAATAAATGCATTTTTTACGTGGGTCAGTACAAGATTGACGGACAGATTGATGGCATCACAATACGTCCACGCCATATCAAGGAGATTTAAATAAACGGAAAAACTTGTGCATATAATAATTAGCTACAAGACCCTTATTCAATTGATACAAACACTGTACATATTCTTTGATTGATCTTTTGATATCCATTAAAATACCTGATATGATGCTGAATGCTAGACTTATGCCTTCTCTTGAATGTCTCACATGAGTTAACATAGAGACCCGCTTTACTGAAAATGAATACTAGAAACTTTGTCTTTATGCAACGATACTGTCAGATTATATTTATAGTCACCATGTGTCACACCGCTTTTGATCTCTGTCAACACTTACTACCCACACTAATCATAACATGACTATAAAATCACCGTTTTTGAAAGAAAATAATCACGAAGGACTTGAAGTCTTTAACATCCTGTGTTATTGCCAAGGCAGTTCTTTACGTCGCTATCAATTCGCATTATGTTACTATTGGTAAATGTTGACAGCAGATTCATTATAAAATTTGCCAGTAGCTGCTCTACGTATGATACTAATATGGACTGTTACAAATTGTTTATCAACCATTGGAACATCGTTCTTTACTACATTAGTATTGTTATCGGAGTTTAATCCAAGTCTCAATGAGTCATTTTATTTCTTCAAATTGATGTTGTATCCAACGATTGTACCTATTTTCATCACCATGTCACATGATATAAGAAATATGCCGTCACCACCAACAGCATATTCCAATTTCGCTTTTGACGTTGATACGGAATTTTGAGAACTGATCATAATGTTTTCGTCTGTGTCCTAGCCTTACTATTCTAAAATTAACAGCTCCATTAACGTTTAAAGAATGTTTGATAATGTCAAAACAGATTACAAGATGGATTTCCGGTTTTGAACTTGTACAGTTAAATTACACATTACATAAGACCTACTACTATGATTCATTGTAGACATCATTTCTTTTGAGAGTCCAGTGCTATCCCGTAGAAAGAAGAAAATCCAACCTGTCAACTCATTTGCATCAATATTTTCATTAAAATAGCTGTATGTTAATTTAACCTTCCACGGCCAACAAACAAACCCAGGAATTTATTTTTTCCAGGTGCATTCGTCTGTCTTCAAAATCAGCGAATCTGTATATACTTTCAAATAATACATATTATCTTCTATGACTTTTGCATATGTTTCATCGATGTATCTCCAATCTTGATGTTGTATAATATTACACTTTCTGCTGGTCCAACTAGAGTCTTCAAAGTCAATGTTATTGGTGTCACAAAATCAACTATGAATTGGTCATTGTACTGTCTGAGAAACAAATCAATCCCTTTATATGGAGGATCTAAGGAAGAAGCATCAGTTAAACGCAATGCATCCTTCAAGTACTTTTGAAAAGAAAAATTAAAGATATTCAATTTTTTTTTCCAATTTAGAGTTCAGTTGAGCCATGTTTCTCTCTCTCTCTCTCTCTCTCTCTCTCTGTATTCATTTTCTCCACTGTAATACGTGTATAACCTTTTTATTGTATGCAATATTTCATCTCTGGTATTTTGCATTTCGTCTTTCCACGTACGTCATCAGTTCTTCACTATTGCATTTGTAACACTTTAAAACTTTGAACACGTGCAATCTGCAAGATTTTGCTGTATATCTGTGTACATTGATTTTAATTACTAATAGACGTCACCTTGATTTTCTGTGGAAAGTGCTTCTGTAAAAATCAGTGTATCCAGACACTGAGATAGGTGTAATGGATTTATATTTTGCCCATATAATGTAAACATTATTTTTAAAAAAAACCTGATTTTGGTTGATTTTGTGGTAATTCTTTGTGGCTTTATGTTATATGGAAGTATTAAAACTGTACATGGTAACACGTTTGTTCAGAACAAATGCATAGTTGATTGTGTTATTTCCGTACTTTCTTGCTTGAAATTTGAGAGTGGTTCAAATGTTTTCATGACTGAATCAAGATGTATGTGATTTCTATTTTGTTATTATTTTATTTTTAAAAATCTCATCAACTGCCCTAGAGTTTTATATATTGTATTTGCTATTCAGCTTTTTAGGCTGCAGTTTCAACAAACATTATATTTTTGATTGGTATATTGTATCATATCGTCTGTGATCTCGTTTATTACCCTTCCGGGACATTTTGTAACTATAGTCACATTACTACGTTTTTCATGTGTACCAATTAGTTACTTACCTTTGAAAATGTGGATGTCCATTCGTTTTTCCCTCGATTTTATATTAAAAGATAAATTCACATAGCATTGATGCCTTAACTCCTTCATGCTATAATTCAATGTTTTTCCACATCTATAACATTCAAGAAACTAATTTTCTGTCTGAATTCAACTTGTGGATGCTCCTCACTACTGTCATTTATGCATTGCGCCAGGGAAGAGGTGTAGTTTTGGTACATCGGTTTCGTAGGGGAAGTGTTGATACATCATTTACTTAATTGACAATGGTTTTCAACTTCTTCATATCCTTTTAATTTAACACAAACATACATTTTGCCGTTCATTGCTTTGGTTTTCAAGATATTTTCAAGTTTGTATATTCATAATGCTTGCCATAAAGAGATAACTCATGTTTGTAAAACATTCCCGCCTTATCTTCTCACTTTAAGTTTTCCAGTTTGTGAACTTCCGGACAACCCATATTTTGAATATTACCTAATTCTATAAAGATACCCCTTTGAAAATATTGCTTCATATTTCGAAATTCCTACTCGATCACCGATTTGTATTATTTATGAGTTTCAAATGTATCAGTTTAATGTAGAAACAGATTGGGTTCATTTTGAATGAAATACTTCCACATTCTAGTAATTACGTTTATTAATAGTTTTACAATGCAGATGCTTTATGTCTGAACAAATTTATAAGTTTTCCATATTTCTTTTCAAGCCAATCATGAATTATGTCATTGAAACTCTTTTTACTCGTCAAACCGTATATTTTAGGACTTTCCATCTTTGTAGGTGTCTCTAAAAATTATAGTATGGGTGCCATTCCCATTTTTGCTTTTACTTTTTCAGCCTAAGTGTATTTTGAAAATAAGTCTATCACTGACAAAAGGTATTTGTGTCTATCTTTGTATTGCTTATACGCTTGAATGTTAACAATATTCTCTTTACACTGATCAATCACATGAATTACGTGAGCTCTTCCATATGAAAATAGTTTTCTTGCTTGCTCGTGGAATGTGTCCGTAGACTGTCCGGCTATTCAGTCTTTCAATTCAGCATAGTTTGTTATCCTTTTTTTACGTTTAATTTGTTCTCGCATTGGTATTTGTGTAAGCGACTTGACTTTGAATATCGAATAAAGATATGTTATAAACTGTTATTTTGTCTTGCTCAGAAAAAGTATCAAATTCTAATAATTTAAAACGGTACAGAAATATCCACAGAATATTGTATGCCGGATAAATTGTCTTTAAAACTGTGTAGGTCATCTTACTTTTATGTTTAGCTTCTTTGGGCCAATCATATGTGGTGAATGTATCTATTACTGTTAAAATATGTCTTGGTAACTAACAAAAACACTTCTATATGGAACTTGTTTTGGTCAGTTTGTGCAATGTACAGATTGATTTTTTTAATCATTCCATCTGTAGGTTTAGAATATATATGGGGATTACAGATTGCTTGGCCATCTGATTTTTATCGGATCTTGCCCATGCCATGTACCTTGCAGATTCTAATTGATCACTGAGACACGGATCTGATTGGATCCACGAGAATCTGAGGATGATAGGTATGTCGTGTATCGTAAACGATGTAGAATTACATAAATAATTATAATTTTCACTGCAAACAAGGGAACACGACATCTTCTTTCTTCCTGAATATTACTTTGTTTAATGTATACTTCCTTTACAAGAGAAGAAACAACTATATACCTAAGCTATTCCCCAATAGTTCCAACTTAGCTGCAGTTCAGGGTTTCCTTTTTAACCCCAATCCTTTAAATTCCTGATCAAATCTCAGAGTTGTTATCAGAGCAATCAAAAATATAGAAACTTTTAAAAACGTTTAACAATCCCTTTTCTGTATACATATATATTAAATGTGGGATATATATTTGCAAGATATGTCACGGATGAAATGAACGCGCAGCTCGATAACTAGCCTAGGTAACTTCATATGAGACCGTATCACTATAAAGAGTAAACAAAATATATTTGGGAAACATTTTCTGCAAATAGGTTTAATTCTTTTCTGAGAATAAATTCAAATCTAGCATTATTCATCAATTGTTCATTCTTTGTTTATGGCTATAACAAAAATAATTAAACAAACATAATTCTGGCATGACACTCCTTACACAATAATACAGCCATCGTAAGAAAAACGGACTTTGTTAAATTTGGAAAGTTGTATATTTAGCAGGAAAATTAAAGTTAAGAATCATTATCGATTTGTTAAAGAAGGTTGCAAGTGTGCAAGTGACAAATCAGATGTTCCTAAAATAGCTGACACAAGTGAAACCCAAATGAAACTGTCCCCTCCGCTTAAGCGAGGCAGACATCCGTCATAAATATCTAACACTGGGGTAAGTCAATAAAAATACAATATATTTTTAACCAAGTGTTTGGATATATATATATATATATATATATATATATATATATATATATATATATATATATATATATATATATATATTCATGGAGTTTGGATGCACGCGTAGATAACAAGATAACAGATAGAACAAGTTTGATGGCATTCTGTATTAAATTCCAACTCGGTGTATTAAATATGGCCTAATTTGAAGCAGTAACATATTTACATCTTATAATGTACATTATATATATATATATATATATATATATATATGTTTGTGTGTGTATGTTCAAATAAACTGAATATTTACATCGGTTGGCCAAAACAATTATCCGAAAGTTCAAAGTCATTTGATTTGCTATACGCATGAACTCTTGAACCCTATCTGGGATCCCATGATTAGAAAGTTAACAACCTTCACCCCTCTGAAAATTGGTTACATATGTACAATTCATTATGTACCTTTAGTTAGCTTCCGATGAATAATTAAGGAAAAAAGTTTTTTTTATCCTCGACTAAATGTTCTTATTTGAACAGTCACTCTGATTTTTTTAAGAAACTTTACCTTAAGGTGTGAATTTCTGTATCACCGACAACAAATTACTTTCTTCGAATACGAGTTTGTGATTTACACGATTCTCCTTGTTTTATTGAATTGCTCACAAGTTTGAAACCTTTTTGTTTTTGTTTTTTGGTTGCTTGGTTTTGAATTTTTTGAGGAATTTTTAACGTTCTATTATCATCTGACACTATATCTTTCCCTTAGAGATAAACTCGGCCTGTATACATCACCGCAGAGTGGCACTATAGATCACCAATTTATCAGTGTCTTTGTCTACACGATTTTTTTGGGAGGGGGGCGGGGGATTTTTCTGGCATTTTGTTTTTTTAATCTTTCTGAAAACATAATGCAATAAAGTTTGAAAACATTGACATTTTTTCTAATATCCCAGATCAATTTACTTTTCAGTATATGGTATCTAATATCTCGGAAACTCCCTCTCTAAAAGAAAATAGAATGACGGCTGCTTTATGGCCCATTCTCCATTAACATGTAGAATGACGGCTGCTTTATGGCCCATTCTCCATTAACATGTAGAATGACGGCTGCTTTATGGCCCATTCTCCATTAACATGTAGAATGACGGCTGCTTTATGGCCCATTCTCCATTAACATGCGCCATTTCAATTGTGGTGATTTTAAAAATGAAAGACACACTAGCATTTTAATTTTACCCATTCTCCAAAGACCAAACTTTGAATAATACGAATCCGACATGTATGTTTGTTTATGTCGTGGTTTTGATTCAATGCAGGCAATTATTCAAACGTACCCTTTTCCGTAAACAACAGATACGTCAACCTCGTCGAATGAGGTCAGAAAATCAAGCAACTTCTCCACAAACGTTTATCACAAATTACCAAACAGAAGTCAGGAAATTCCATATCCTCTGGGCGTATGCGTTACTTGAATATCATGAAAGGATTAAAAACAATCCCAATACAACCATGTAACATTAGTAACACTTTCAAATAAAAGTGAGGAATTTAGCGTATTTGTTATCAAATAAATAGTGTGGAACCTACTGAAATTACTCTGTTGAACACTCGATTATTAATCAGAACGCAATTTCATAATATTCCTCATAATTTTCATTGAGTGTTAGAATGTATTCAATTAAGCATATTCTAATTTCTAATATTTCCAAAACATACGTGATAGCCGGAAGCTCATTTGGTAGAGATTCGGACCCACAATCCAATGGTCATGTGTTTGATAAACGCTCAGGCTAGACAGAGTATGCTCCCTTTCTATGCTTTTGGGAACGGCACTTCGCTACCATTTTCTGAGCATTATAGAACCAATAATATGTAAACGGTGCCTGTAAGAAACAATCAACCGACCAGAACACGTGTATTATTACCAACTAACTGACGACCGAAAATGATTTCTCGCAATAGGTGTGTATGTGTGTGTGCACAACATTAATTAATTCGCTTCAACAGTTACGTCAATATTTCATTATGCCGTATGGAAAAGCAACTCTCAGCTATGAAAAATCTTTTCAACCGGAAAATGAATGATTGTATCAACAATCTTCAGTCCTATAACGAGTATTTTCTTGTTTGTTTATAAAGCGGATGGTTATATTTCTTGTTTTTGTTTGTGTGTGTGTCTGTGTGTGTGTGTGTGTGTGTGTGTGTGTGTGTGTGTTTTTATGATAAGGTATATGTTGGTAACGTATATGCAAACTTAAAGTGCCACATAAAGAACACATTGCTGCTCTTAACATCAATTATATTCTTTGTAAATAAGGCTTTGTATGTTGAGATCAATTAAAACATGTACGATACTCCGATAATTATTAAAGGTTAACATAAAATAAAAAGTGGTAACGTATCTATGCCAAATATCCCGTAAATTTGCACACACTTTTCAATTAAAAGAAGTATCGAAGTCGTCTTACACTCTATACATTATTTCTATTTATTCTCTTGTACATACAAAAACAACTATTTAAGGAGGGTGGGGGGACCTCGCTTGTACACAAGAAACCGACGTTGGGATATTTTTGCAAAAACAATTAGGACCGTTTAGCGTGGAAAAAAAAATTGCTCTGAAATATAGAATAAAAGATCTAATTATATTTATTATATTAGCTGGAGAAATATCTTGTAGTAAACTATTAAAACATATCCTGGTTAAAAAGGAAACACGAAGCACCCCCCCTAACCCCTAGAAAATTAAATGGTCGGACACTAGCAACTGGAGTTTTGTAGACTCTGATCGTGAGGCGGACCATGGGTATTTGTCATGAAGTTTTAGCTTTGCTTAAATAGAGAAATATCGTACGCTCAGATTATGTTAAAAAAAGGCTGCCGATGTCAACAACTTGATGAATAATAGTGTTGGGACGTAATTAGCCGCTAAATTTGACATTATGACAACACACTATCTGTTCAGGCGACATTATGAATGCTAATTAGGATGTACGGTCACTTGGTTGAGTGACGTGATATCCTCTATAGGTTACTTGCCAAAGCAGTAGAAAAGGTACTTGTGAGAGTTGTCCCTTGAGTTTAGTCTTTGCAAGATGTAGGAGTTCGATATATCAATTAAACATTTAACTACAGCTATATCAGCTTGTACCGGTAGCTGCCACCACGGACAGAACATGGGAAAGAAAGTGTAACTCTGAGACGGAAACAGATTTAGATGTTGCAGATGGTGATTGGAGAGTTTTTGTTTCAAGATAGTATACGTCTCAAATATGTAGCATTCATGAAATTCAGACTCATTTAGATTTTTATTTTAATTTCACTCTTGATGTATAGCTTGTATGTAATATTTGCCTTCTGACTCCTTTCCGATACTAGATTCAGCAAATGGCGCTTATTAATTGAGCAAAAACTTTATCATACATGTATTTATTTCATCTTTGCATAGTATTGAACATAGATTACTAGCGTGAATACTAATTGAACACAGATTACTAGTTTGAATAATTTTGAACATAGTTTACTAGTTTGAATAGTATTGAACACAGAGTACTAGTTTTAATAGTATTAAACACATATTGATGGTTTGAATAGTATTAAACGCAGATTACTAGTTTAAATAGTATTAAACACAGATTACTAGTTTGAATAGTATTAAACACATATTAATAGTTTGAATAGTATTAAACACATATTAATAGTTTGAATAGTATTAAACACATATTAATAGTTTGAATAGTATTAAACACAGATTACTAGTTTTAATAGTATTAAACACATATTAATAGTTTGAATAGTATTAAACACAGATTACTAGTTTGAACAGTATTAAACACATATGACTAGTTTTAATAGTATTAAACTAAGATTGCTAGTTTGAATAGTATTAAACACATATTAATGGTTTTAACAGTATTGAGCATTGATTACTGGTTTGAATAGTATTAAAAACAAAGTACTAGTTTTAATAGTATTAAACACAGGTTACTAGCTGGAATGGTATTGAACACAGATTATTATATTAGCACTAGGGTTTTTTTTGTATGTTATATATTGACAATGTTCAGTTGTTGTTCCTATACCAATTTTTATATAATGATTTGCTTGGAGTTGAGAATGACATTTCAGCTCATTTTCATGAATTTTGCGTACATCTTTTTCTGGATTGGGTTGAAATGGCTGCACCTGCTGTCACAACTTTGTCTATGCATTTTGATGTAGTCCAACCGCGCCCTTTTTTTATTCATTTCCGGCCTCGCCACTCAAATGTATTTGTTTTTCTTCAAACAGTCTACGATGATTCTTTGCATAGCTATGGAAGACTTTTAAATACGGTATCCCTACACACAAATTTATAACAGATGAAATAATAACACGTGAACTTTCTCTTATCACACATCCTTACGTTAGCATGTACTTCTCCAACACGATTATTTCAGTACAAATCTACAAATCTAAATGTGTTTATATATAGTACACAGGATACAATCTTTATATACATAGTAGGCAGCTTCAGCACATTCTTTATGGAGGGTTTACATGTGTACATGTCTAACTTGAGACCCATACAAACAAGGAAGGGATAATAGCGTGGTTAAGGTCAAGCTTTTGCTCGTCCAGAAAGAGGTAGGTAATATTTTACTTGTCATTGCTGGTAATGGCGACGGCTTAAATAGACAAACAAGATGGATCTCCGTGCCCAGTTTGTTTTGGGCCATATCAGCATACCCAGACAGCTGCCGTGTGCCCCCCCCCCCCAACTTTGTCAGAACTCTCTGCAGTCCTACATAATAACCGAGGCTACAAAGTGTAGTGAATTCAGATATATAAATTGCCCGATATGTACACAAACTGCAAGTCCCTCTGTACAGGATAGGCCAACAAGTGAATGGGCATCTCTGTTTTCAGCCAACATAGTTTTAGAATCAGTCTTGCCAGAAAAATAGAAGGTATATCTCGTGTGTGACGCTAGTAATACTTAATATGCATGCTAAGTAAATTTGTCACTATATATATATATAAATATATATATATATATATATATATATATATATATATATCAGGTAACAAGTTTTGCGAAATATACATACTATGTAAGTTTTTTACTGAATAAAAATACTAAGAAACTTTTGTGTTAAATATACTTACGATACGATGATGATAACTATGGTGGTGTAATTGTTGTTGTCGTTAATGTTTTGGATGTATGATTGTTGATGATATTTTCAATTTTACAATACATTCATAATCTGGTTGCAAAACGGGACAAAGAATGGACTTATCCAGCTTTTGATGTTATTTATATCACGTTAATAATACAAGAGCGTTTGCAGAGATAAACAACGTATTTGTATATATTTAATCATAAACTGACATGTTATAAATGGACTCTGATAGTATATCTCATTTCCACGACATCGTACAAGAGGCGCGGTACCTCAGTGGTTAGAGTACTCACCACGGTTTTAGTAAACATCTAAAATTTGTTCCTCAGATTGATATTTTTATATATCTTTCTTGTGGCTTGTTTGGCAACAATGATTTTTCACAGAACCTGTAGGTGGAATCAGGCAAAAAAAATAAAAAGACATATAGTCATAGAATATTTATGACTCCTTAAAGAGGCCTAGTCTTTGAGGATAATATTTTTGAGAATTTCCTTAAATTAGACTAATTTTTCAACCCTGCTTTCATGATTAAAATGTTTTCAGTCTGTTAAGTTCCTAAAGTAAAACGTGATTTTGCATCTTTCTACTACTTCTGAGAAAATATTGATATTATCTTTAGAACAATTAGCAAGCAAGTGTAAAATCTCAATTGCGAAGACAGATTTTAAGAATTTGAGTGATGCCGGGGCTTAGTCTACTATGAAATAGTACCGGTTTCAATTCCCATACCACGTCGTTTCGACTGTGTTGTGTCCTTAGTCAAGACACTTTACTATCATTGCCCAATAAAAACTAATCAAAGCCAGTAAGCAAACACCTTAAAGCAGGATTAGCCCATCCAAACTGAAATTGTTGCTGTGCGTTTCTGATATACACCAAACGTTGTCTAAGAGACTTACAAAGTAAGGCATTATTCATATCTTATGTCATTAACATTTTAAAGTCCACACATTTAGGATGCATGTAAATATATTTTTAGACAGTATTACGTTCATATTAGTGTTTCATCACCCATTTATTTGTCTGTCACGATATATATTTTTGTATTTCATTTTTTTTTCTTTCCAAAATAATTCTAAACAATTCTAGTTAAATACAGAAAGGATATATCAGCATCAATTTCCAGTTGATTTCACTTTGCAAATCGAATATTTTTTGTACCATTATAGCTCAGCAACGGTCTTACGTTTTGTGTATTCAGCAACCGTGATGTAAATGTAGATAGAAGAAAACGTATAAAATTTAAATAATAACATAAATTCGAATAAGTCCGCCTGTATTTGAAATATTGTTTCTGTCATCGCAGGTTATAAAACAACTTAATGTCATGTAGCCAAGCTAATATATATGGTAGCATTACATCCGAAAATCTATTTTACATTTAAGTATTTGTATGAACGCATATACAACAATAAGACAGACTAAAAGTGAATTGCTTGTCATATTCAATTGCAATACTAAGGTTATGGTAGTGTTACATTTGATAATCTATTTTATACTTATGCACCTATATAAATGCATGTACAGAAAGGAGAAAGACAGAAATTGAGTGACTCTGCAAAATTAATTTTAATTCTAATAAATAAATGGCTGTGTAAATCGGTGTATAAGTCTCACCACAGTGATGTACAAGTAATGTTCACTGTGTTGAACTAATACAAAAAGCGACAATATTCCTTTATTGTACATTCATCCAATGTCAGTGTCAGTCATAGCTTTGGTAACTGTAGATTTGTGCTTACAATTGTATTGCTTAATAATATAGCATTACTGTCTTATATACATGTATCAGTTAATAGTTTAATAAGAGTTTATATAAGTAAACATGTGTGTGTATGTCTAAATGAGAGAATAAGAGATAATGTACAATCACTTTTAATTATTGCTGGTTCATAATTAAGAGATTAAAGGGACAATTGTGGTAGAAATTTGTATTAGGATTAGTACTAGTATTAGTATTAATAGTGCCTAGTTCTTAGTTATTTGTTAAACATTTATTAACAGCTAGAAATGATTTACCAAAGCAATAATAGCATCGAAACGTTATTGATACAGTGAAGTTTAGAAGGATTTTTATGTTAAGGACATTACCACAAATTTATTACGTCCCTTTTGTGCTTGGTATAAATGAGTAGTCCAAACATAGGCAGTCTTTGTATATAAAAGATTATATAGTCTACTGCATCAAACATAAACAACAAAGTCTAATGAAGGATGTATCAGCAGTGTCAAGTATCCAGTAAACACTGCCAGACTAATGTTACCACACAACACCAAAAGATCGACTCTCTTAAACTTTCATTTCGAAATGTAACATTTTTAATGTAAATTTATCACATACCCAGACCCAGGAAGCCTAAATGAGAAAGGTTCAGCCCAAAATTGGTAATCATAACGTTCCAAATCCAATTATTTACACGTATTTGAACGTCTATATTAAAGTTTAAAAATTTGAATTTGACAGAATAAGAAACACACACACACCCATATATATGTATATGTGTATACATATATATATATATATATATATATATATATAGATATATATATATGTGTGTGTAAATATATATATATATATATATATATATATATATATATATATATATATATATATATATATATATATATATATATGAAAGAGCTGCACCTTTTATCTTACAACTTTGTCTCTGCGTCTTGGTGCAGTCACGCCTCGCACCCTTGGTGGATTGGCATCTACTTCACACAAGTGTAAATTTGTTTCAAACGACCTATGAGGATTGTGTATATCCATGGTTATGCAACAGTGTTTTTTTAAATGCTATATCCTTGCATACAAGTTCACAACACCTGAAGTATTTATATTTGAACCGCACAATTATTTCGGCATAAACATACCTGCTGGATAGATAACATCTCGAACTTAACATAAATTGTATTTAGGGGACTTAACTCCAGTTTGATAGTCTGTCTCGTTATCTCTTTGTGATGGAGTTACATACCAACCATGTCATATTATGGCACGGAAGTCGACTGTGTTTATGTATATTTAACTTTATTTTTCAGGTTCATTAACCTCTTTCTGGATTAAGTACATATTTGCATTTCTCTTATCTCACATCCCAAAGTTAGTTTGTACTTTTGGAACATGATTAGCTTAGTACATACAAACTATTTAGACCACACCGATTTTCTCAGATTTGGAACTATTTATTTACTACATCAGGTACAACCTCAATTTCATTGAATACACATTTAACACTAAGATTAAATTGAATTATTTTAAGTACTGATTCTCGAACAAAGACTTGAGAAACCTGTGAATCTAGAGCACGTTGCCATACATATGAATTGCATTCTGGTATTGAAAACATCCTTTATCACCACTCATGGTGCCTTCATTTTGTTCCGAACGTACCCTTCGTCTATCTCGTCCTGGGAATGTTCGAGTACAGACTGACGTCAATTATAGATATGCATTAACGTTGCTAGTCAAGTGTTACTACACAATACATACATTCAATAATGTAATGATTTATTATTGAACTACCTTGCTGTGCGCAAGAGCCCACAAACATCAAGTGTAACAGAATTGCTGGTCTCGGATATAGGGACAGGAACTATAGGTAAGCGTTTTGCAATTACATGACTCTAACACAATACGTGAGTGCTACATATATACTATATATGTTTAAGCTGTTAAAAGGGAGATGAATCAAAAACAGAAATCATATTAAGGTATATGAACAGCAAGAAGATAAAAGGACAGAAACAGCATATTGCCCGTATTAACCACTTAATGTACGATTATCTTTCTTTCTATGTCAGATTATCCGAATTTGTTTGAGTCAAACAAGGTAGGTTTTGTTAGGGTAGTTACTGAAGTATGTAAAAGATTCACCTATTATGCTACAATGTTTATTACAGTCAGTATCAGACAATATTGGACACGGAAAAAAAGATGACCTACGGCTTGCCTTTTATCTTTAGAACTTCTCTATTTATGTGTTCCAAGCATGACTTAATTGTCGTGTTAGGAAGACTATATAAAATTGACATAGATTAAAGATTATATAAAATTGACATAGATTAAAGATTATATAAAATTGACATGGATTAAAGATTATATAAAATTGACATGGATTAAAGATTATATAAATTACGCTTTAAACAAAATGTCACATATTTAGAAGATGAATACCACATTGTATGCATGTGTCCATCAGATACCAATCCAAGACAAACACATCTAAGTAAACTTTACTACAGTATTCCATATATAGAAATATTCATGTATCTGATGTCTAGCAGGAAGTCAGGTGTGATTTTTAATTTTTCAGAATTGTTATACTCTGGTTTTTAATTAAGAATTCAATTACAAAAGGACGTATACTGTTATGTATATTTGACAGCTAGCGCACTATAGATTAAGTTTTCAATTTGTAGTTTGTATTATGGGCCCTGGGCTTAAAATACTGAATACTGATTAACACTCTTGTTCTGTTCTCTAAACGATTCACCATCCAAAGAATTGACAATATCGGAAATCACACCCAGAACATCAGAGGTATGTGACTGATGACTGATTTCTCTGCACCGACTAGACTGCTAATACCATGTTAGACAACTGTTTTCTTCAGACATATTACACTGAACAAAAAGGCGTGCCTGTGCTTTTTGTTTTGTAAATATGTAGTATTCAGAAAGCATGTGACAGTTTCAATAAAACAGGTGCCATAGTTTCTAACAGACCATTGGCACTAGCTGCCATTTTTATTAACAATAATGCAGCATTCGTTGCAAGATTTTCTCATTTGCTCTGCTACTGCATGATCCCTTATCCATATCCGAGGTTTAACCTCAGTTCGAAAAGCTGCTTATTGTGACCTACAGTTGCTTGTGATTAGTTGAAATCAATGCAATTACTTCAATAACTGCACACGCAAAAGTTTCGGAGAAATGGAGCTAAATGCAAAACCCTCACGTATACGCCAATGCCAAATATAAATTGTAATCATTAATATACAAATGTACACTAACTTTCGAGACGCAATACTTTCATTTCAGAATTATTGCGCTCAAAATTGAAACCAATTTTTAGAATAATCTTTAATTCAGAACAGCTCAAAAGTAACAGTTCATGTTTTTAAGAAGTGTTATGATAATATGCAGCTGCTGTATTGAAGTATTTTGTTTCGGATTCTGACAAGTCAGCACCCTGGAGAGGGAAATTTTGTTCATTTAGAGGTTTTCTTAATGTTAAAGAATGATTGGAACAAATGTTCCCTGTCGTAAAGGATGTGTTTATGATTATGTTTTCTCAAACTTTAAAATTAGCGCCTTTTTTACTATAAGCATTGAATCCTGCCAAATGGCACGTTCGTAAAAAGGTTACATTCCTTTTAGGAAACGCTTTTGAGAATGCTTTTAGAATCGATTCACACATCACTACTGTCTATCCCGAGGTGGCGTGAGTGTACTATGCGATTTTTAGACTAGATTTCGGTTTTAGAAAGCTTTGTTTATACGCAAAGAAAGCAAATTTTATTCTTTTTCTGAGCATATGCATCACTTTGAACCCTTGTTAAATACCATGTAAGAGTAATTCAAGTGGGTCATATTTTTAGATATTAGTTCAAGATAAATTTATTTTAATATTTGCAAGATTTCTCTTAATATTTAAGGAAATAAACAAATAAGGGTGACCGCTAATCTTAACTTTAAATCCTTATAAAACAACCAATGTAAAATAAGACGATTTATTCTTTTTCATGATATTAAAACCCACCATTTCAAAACCTGGAGGAAATATCATTTTTGACATCGAAGAGAGAGAGAGAGAGAGAAGATATAAACATTTGAATAACAGTAAAAAATATGTCACTATAAAATGGCAACTCCTTAGTCCCAAGAAAAGTTTAATCTCGTTTACCTAGACAATCGTATGGCTTAGTGAGATTTATACCAACAAGCATACATCTGTAGTTTTGATATACGATACAAAGAAATTTCTTTCCTGGACCACTTTTGCTATTTACAAAATAATGTACCTATTAGCAACTTTGTATTTTGCACTTTGCAAATACATCAAATATTATTTCGAAACTTACTAGTTCTGGAAGATTCTTCTTCGTTGAAACATCGAAGGAAGACTGATGAATACAGTAGATAGTATTTTCTTCATATTCCATCTCTTTTCTCTTAAATGTTTCTTTTTAAACTAGCGCAAATTTGATATATTGCTAAATTATGAATTTCTGCATGTCGCTTTATTAAAGAAAACAAATTATGTTCTTTACATCATACGGGTAACCTCGCAAATATGTTACACTAGCGGACATCAGCGACTTCAAGACGCAATTCTGCAAAAATTGGTGATTAGCGATTTAGGAGATGGATAAAGCTAACATAGATGTTTAGAACTTTCGTTTTTTTTTTTAATCAGTGCTACCCAGATTCACTGTATGCATACATGATATATTTTACCAAAGCATCTTGTTAGCGTGATATATTAACCGTATCGACTATATATATATATGCGGTGTGTGTGTGTCTGTGTGTGTGTCAAAAAAACTATTGTCTCCAATGGTAACAACTCGAGTATAAAAATATATATCATATACACGTCTCTATTCTTTCTTGAAGGTATAACATACAGGTCTTATTTGCCTGTAGGCAAGTGATTTGTTTTCCTACACGATAAGAAAGGCATTGTTACAGTTGTGTAGGTCAGAGGGACGTGAATATATTGTCACTTGAGAGACTCTCAAAATAAGGTAGACACAAAATCAATACATTTAAAGGAACTTTAAACCTGTTTTATCTAAACGTTGACTTCGATGCGAACATTGCGCCTTGTCTAACATAGCAACGAGTGAGTACTAATATGGCAGATATCGACTTATTTTCCACAGCATTTCAGTCCTCATTTGCAAACGACGCCACCTACACCCCACCCCTTACGCATTAGAAACTTGGGATACACGTGTACCTTAGGATCCCCTCCCAACTATTTTTTTTCTTCTAAAATGTAGACCATGCATAACATTGTAATAACTTTACAGTGACCGGTAAAAATTATTCTTTGATGCACATTTAAAAAAAGTAATACATTTGCTTGGTAAATGAATGTTAAAGTTGAAAATTATCTATTTATGTTGGCGGATTTGGACAAATATTTTTAATTTTTGGACAAAAATGGTTGGTATACTCCAACTTTTGCTTTATGTTTACATACCTTTATGTAATAGCATATATGTGCTGGTTCATTTGTGCTAGCATGATTTTCTGTACGCCAGATCTACAACGATAGGTATAAGGTTGGATACTATTTGCACAATTTGAACACAATATGGGCAGAGCATGGGACAACGCTATTTGGAGACCCACAACAATCTGTATACGGTCATATAACATGTATACAGAGCGCACACCATATGATTAGAGCATAAAGTAAGCCCACTATTGCACGTTTCTTGATAAAACAGACAAGAGGCACACGGATGGCTTAGAAGAGTGTAGCCTAGTTTCGAGAAATTTCCAATAATGTGTCTATTTGTTTGATGTATAACCTCGCGATGAAACCTCGCGGCTATTTGTTGAACATACATCTATTAAACAAGAAAAGCATTACCATATTTAGATACTCGACAGCGGATGCATTAATACTTGCATTGTATGAAACAGTTAATTCACAGTGTTGATGATGAGTACACAATGAAGTATGCACATCTGCATTCAGAACTGAATTATCTAACATACCAGCTGATTTGAGCAAGTAATAACCAACCGAAATTATTCCTGTATGAGGAATTAAAATTCCTACGTTATGTAACAATTTGCTGCAAAAAACACCGAAAACACTTTATTTTTGAAAAACGTATAATACGCCAAAATGGCATTCTTACTTGTTGTTTTTTCAAAGTGTCATCGGGCAGCGGTGGGACATGTACTTTTACTCTTGAGTTTAGCAGTTTGTGATTCTAACATTTGCGTCACTGAAACCAATGCCATCTGAGGGGCAAAGATGCTTAAAAAGCCCTACATTGGACACTACTAATTTAATTAAATCTCATGTTTTGGTCTGTTTTAAGAATTAGAGAATTTACACCCTGGTAGAGAGAATTGTTTGAAACAAACGTGAAAATCCGTAGACTGAATTTACTTCCTTGTAATAAATCCAACGAAGAAAGAGATAATTATTACGTGCCATCAGTTGATTCCTGTATCGACAGCTTTCTTCGGTAATGGGGACTATGTGTATGTCCCTCCCCCCCCCACCCCTTGCAGTGATTAGATATGCAACTATTGTCGCAAAATTCTTTGAAACTTACAACCAACTGAATCAATTTACATTCGTGTTAGAGAAAACTGTTAGAATATGTTGGCTACTCGTTACATCATTGCACAATTTCTTCACGCTCACTGACATCTAAAAACTGTCCAAAGGCCTCAACTTTTGTCCCTGACCCAAAACGTACAATGTACTGCAATTGGAAGAAGACTATGAGAGTTGTGCGCGTAGAATGAGACTCAAAGAAAATTTCAGTGACGATGCTGGAGATTGCAATGTCAGTAATGATGAACCTCATAGATTCCGCCCAAAAAGATATTATGTTCCACCTCCTAGTAAAGTTTCAGCCCTATATGCATTCTTATCCGCGGTGGAAAATAACATTATTGGCACGAACATAGCCATACCAAGAATAACACTGTAACCGACGGGAAAAAGGTAGCTGAAAAAAATGCTCAAAAGGGAAGATATTGTCATCAAGACAGCAGACTCGGGCTTCTGTGTTGCTGTCATGAATACGTCTGACTACATCGCTGAGGTGAACAGGCAACGTTCGGACGTGAGATTTTATACGAAACTCAGTCATGTCCCAACTGCTGAACACACTAAAAGTCGTTGTCAGACATTAAAAGACGTGCATAACGCAGGCCACATTTATGATAAAACACTGACATGCCTCCTACAAGATGACACTAAACCGGGGAGATTTGATTTACTTCCTAAAATATACAAAGCAGAAAACCAGGGCAGGCCAATCATTTCCGGAAATAGGCATCACACTGAAACAATAATCTGAATTCGTTAATTATCACCTTCGGCTTTTAGCGGAACAAAACAGCCTTGAAGTAAAAGCTCCTCAATGAGGCACCCTATAGACCTCTAAGGTGGTGCAGATACATTTACAACGTTGAATCAAAATGGATAGAAACGGACGACAATTTGAAAATAATGTTTGAATTCGCCAATAACTTCCATATTACGATTAAATTTACGTCAGAGTCATTAAAAAGATCCAACGTCTTCTTGAATACTCAATCTACTCTACTGGAAGGGAACATATAAACTAAAATGTACTTTAAACCAACTCTATCTCACACGTATCTACTCCCGACGAACTGCCACCCCAAGTACGTAATACAAATCTTCCTTATAGCATGTGTGTTCGGATCAAACGCATATGTTTTAATCCGGATGCCTTTAAAAGGAGACTTGGAGAGCTCAAGGAGCACCTTAGAAGGAGAGGATATAGAAGCAGACACATTGACAAAATTAGACTCATCGGTAGAGGAGCCCTCTTGAAACACAAAATCAATAAAACCAGGAAGCGCGTCCACTTCATGGTTACTTTCCACCCCAATGCCCCAAAATTTCAACAGATCATTCGGAAGCATTGGCATCAGATCGAAATCCTCCGAACATATGAAGGGTATATTTCAAGACGTTCTTATCGTTGCATACTATAGACCCAACCATCTCAAGGGCCATTTAGTACGTGGCAAGGTAACTTCAAGTCAGATCGCAGATTCAGGCACATAATGCTGCAAAGACAAGCGTTGCCTAATTTGTAAACATATCCCTGAGACTAAATCGATGAGAAGTTAGACAACAGGAGTTAGCTTTACTACCAATCAGAAGTTAGAATGTCGAACCAAGAATGTAATCTATCTTCTGACATGCAAGATCTGTGCCACTCAATATGTTGGCGAAACCATTGATTTCAGAAAACGAATCAATAAACCACACGAGTCACATTCGCAACAGAGTCAGTGGAGTCCCGCGAGATGATACCGATTGAGATTAACCCAGGGTAGACTCATATAAAACGCGCACGTAAGGAACGATACTGGACAATGTAATTGTAAACTCATGGGGGATTTGACCTAAATGAAAAACTATAACCTTCCCAATACAGTCTAATCAAAATTCCATTCAGGCATCAGTTTATCACATGTAGGCGGCACTTGCAATAATATTTATCCAATACAATATTTCATAACTCTTTATATGAATTCTTCTTCTTCTTATTATTATTATTATTATCATTATTATTATTATTATAATTATTATAACTCTTGTCCATTATCCCGCTACACTATTTTCATTACACATTTCCTTTAGTACCCACACGCATAACTTTACCGGGATATAACTTCTTTAGTATAGTTTGGAGATGGCGCTGAATTTTCGTTGTGCATGGTTTTCGTCCTTTGTTCCCAGCTCCTGGAATTTGTAATTAAGTCAAAACATTTTGGTTTTCTGTGCGATATATAAAGCAAACTGACAACGAACAGTGAAAAACTAGTTTTTAACTAGCGTTATGCTTTCGACTCTTATTGAGCCTTTGTCAGAGGCAAACGCAAAGCAGAGACAAACACAACAACAGACAAAACACACAACAACCAGACTGATAGAAAACACTCCACACAGACATCTAATAAACACCAACTGGTAAAAACAAGTATCTTCTCCCATTCGGAATAGTCCGTAGAGCCAATCACTGAGGATACACATAATTTGCTCCGAGGATGAAACTTTCCAAAAAAGGTCTGAAGAAATGTCTGAACATTTGATGAACCGTGGCTACGACAAAAACCTGATAGCGGAGGCAACACAAAGGACTAAACAAACAAACCCAATAACCTACTAAAATATATAGAAAAGGGAAATGGTTGATCGGATACCATTTATCCTGACCTATCATTCAGACAACCCCAAAAATGGTAAAATCATCCAGAAACACTGGCCCATTGTGACACACCAAAATTAATCCTCCCGAACAAACTAGTAGCTTACCGCAGACCGAAAAACCCCAAAGATATCCTAGTCAGAGCGAAGCTAATGCCAATCACAAGCCAAGACCATCCTGGCAAATCTGGTCCCTGTGGTGATAAAATGCGCAAAACTTGTCAACACATGATATAGACCAGCACATTCTCTAGCACAATGACGTGCGAAAAACTGAACATACAGGGTCCAAACAGAAACGTGCAAAATATACATTAATTTATCTCATCACATATAAGACCTGCGGCCTTCATAATGTCGGAGAAACCGAAAAGCTAACAAAAGGATAAATCTTAACAGATCTGATTGGATAACAAAGACGTTGGACAGACATCCAGTTGCAGATCCCTTCTCTTCCCCTGACCACACTTTCAGTGATGTAACTATAACTGCAATTGGTGACAACCCAAACTGGAGTTCGGAAACCAAGAAAGAAAAGGAATCTTACTGGATGTGCCGCCTTAGAACACTGAAACCAAGCGGCTTGAACCAAGAAGACTCGAAAAGGACAGCCACACGCAAATAAAATCATCATCTGCTTACAGCCATCACTTCATCAATTAATTCAATAATTCATTCATTTTGCTCACTACTCACTCAATCACACACTGATAAATACTACTGTTTTGTAGTTCTTCATGGTGTTATTATTGCTGTGGTCATTACTCGCATTACCGAAACAATGAAATATCCAGGATATAATTCACGGTTACACCACTTTACATTAAAAAAAACAAATGGCGCCATAGCTCCTTCCTTTGTAGGTCAATACCAGCTAGTTTATCACATCATTAGTCAAGATGAATAAAACTAGACGAAACATCAAACATTTTCAATTAGAATTCCATTAGAAATAGTCGTGAGCACTTCTGTAGTTTCAACCCTTTTTGTGTTTGTTATTTGTTTCAATTAGAATTCCATTAGAGATAGTCATGTAAATTTCAACGCCTTTTTGTATCTATTGGTTGTCTTGTATCTGCTTAATGTTTGCCTTTGAGAAAGACTCAGTGAGAGTCGAAAGTGATTAGGCTATTTACAAAAAAAATTGCAGTGTTCATTGTCAGTTTGTTGCATTTACCCTAATCAATCCCTAACACACGCCATCACTTGTTGGATCCAGTACACTTGGAAGGACTGTTACTCGCCATAGAATTGGTATTATATATATACAAGAATTAACGCGAGCTGGTCCTGATTGGATATGAACCCTCAACCACTCAGCCATACGCGGATCAAGTATGTAACAACGGGAATATAAGTATTTAACTTGTATATAATTATGATAATTGGTGCTGAGTGTGAGAACATAGTGTCTGTCCAGATTAATATTTCTTTATCACAAACAACGTGATATCATATTGTGGGCGTGTAATAACTTTTATGTATTGTAACATATCCATATGAGACGGAGAAGAGGCGGACGGGATGTGGCGGAATGAGTTGAGAGAGTTATTGATAACTCAAATAATGATTTACTACCATTCATTGTAAACCCAAAGTGCAATAACTTTTCAGGTCCACATGCAGCACTAAATCGGTTGGATTTGACATACACGACGGAGAGCACATTGTTTCAAGTAGTATGAGTGAGGAGGTCAACGACGCTGCATTCAGTGCTTCTTTGGGAGCAAAAATCAAGGGCACAAATGGTGAATTCAGTGCTAATGAAGACAGATTTACCTCACTGGAAGGAGTGCGGGCTGCCATTAAAGCAGAAGGCCTAGAATCATGTCGACTGATTTTTGGTTTAACCTAACTCTATATCTCCATCTCTGAACATACATATCCGTTTACCTTCCTATTGACCTGCTCGTCTGTCTGTCGATAGGTCTGTTTTCATCGCCTTCTCTCTCTCTCTCTCTCTCTCTCTCTCTCTCTCTCTCTCTGAACCAAGATACGTTCTACCTATCCCCCCCCCCCCAGTGTTACAAGACAAATATAGGATCTGGAAATGCGTTCTGGTATTAATTTCAACACAACTCTGTGTTGTAGACAATGTCAGGAATTTTACAATTTGGATAATCGGTAATGTTGCCCAATATATCCATGACGCGGCATTTCCGCGCTTTCTAAATAACAAACTTCTCTCCTCCCCCTGGTTGTACCATCATCATTTCCTATTGCATCACACCTGCACATATACGAAATTTATATGAACCAAGAAAGACAGTCCCATAGTCAAATTGGTATTTTGGTAGAATATAACTTTTTAACGTTACTTGTATATCGATACCAATCAATGGGAGGAAGACTGCACATATAATTACAACACTGGGTGAAAAATGCAAATGCATGCATTAACGTTGAGAATAAAGAATACAGACAACAGCTGCTTCTTGTATGCCGTGGAATCTATGAAAAACTCACGAAGAGATACTCCATACAGACCATCAAATTATAATCTTGACAGATATAAACAGTGGTTGCATCAAATTTCACGCATGGATTTGACAATTAATCAGTGAATGTATACAAAATTGTGGACAGACTCGTAGAAAGACTTTGAGTGACTGAAAGAGAAAGAGACAGTCACGCGGCTATGCTAATTGTATTTGATAGAGACAAATATGATTATTGTGGAATGAAGGATTTATTAGCATTGGTACCAACTTAGATAAATAAAAACGCAAATAAAACGTTCTTTTTCAAGACATATTTAAATCATTCTTAAACCGAACTAAAAGTACACGAACATCAGAGATTATGCAGTCATGTAGAGAACACACAAAACTCAGTCGGCATAATACCTGAAGAAGGTTCTGTTGTTTAACTCGGAACTTCCATCATGAATTAAACGTTCAGTATGTTATATATTCCGATTTTTAAATGTATCATAGAACCAATAAATACTAGCAAACAAGACTCCAATAAATCATGGACAATACAAACAGTCAAACATGTATCGTCAGAATTTCGTCTCCACAATATATCAGTTGGCAAAGAATATGAGCCTGTAATATACGGAGGAACCGAGTGCATATAATCGTTTTGTGAACATATGCAGTAAATTGCACAAACTGTATACGAAGAACGTAGACCAAGAAACACAGCTACATTGATATTAACAAAAGCAAATACAAATTATTTTAATTACACCCAGCAAATGTCATATTTAGATGACGAAGTTACCACAAGGAACAAAGTCATAGATCATCATCATTTAACTGTTAATTACAAAGGTCCTATACATAACGAGTGTAATTTAAATTACAAACATCCATTGTATATATTACTCTTCATCCACAACTTTTTCAGGCTACGATTCTTGTCTGTTTATCAAGACGTTGGTGAATAACGATCCACATCGAGACGTGAGAATAATACCAAATCATGATGAGAAATACATTTCGTTTAGTCAGGAATTTATTATTGATAGATTTGAGAAGGATGACATAATCAGATTCCTACAATAGTTTCCGATTCATGGGAAAATCGTTAGAACAACTTGCACAAAATCTCAATGATGACAAATTTATTAAAACCGTGAAGCATCTTCAACACAAATATTGGAGAAAAACATTAACCCGTACGAGTACATGAATGATCTTAAAAGATTTAATGAAACCAAATTGCCACCAATCAAGCAATACGTAAAAACCCAGTAAAATATCTAATGTTATTTCTTTCCATGTAATCTTCGTTTAACTCTGTAATTTATTCACATCATCAGTGGATAGAAATATTGTCGTCAGAGACATAACTTCTAGAATGACATCTGAAAATGACTTGCATATTTTGACTGATCTCTCATTTACAAAAATCTCATGAGTTCTTTAAATTGCTTTCCGTCCATTTGTCCAACACCTCGTCAGTTGAAGCCTTACCAGTGATCTCCTTGTTTGTCCCATTTGCTATAATAATCTTCATTTGAGTCATAGAGTTGCTTCCCTAACATTAATTAATCAAATATGTATATATATATATATATATATATATATATATATATATATATATATATATATATATATATATATAATCGCGAACGGTTGAAACAGATTAATGGATGTTCCATTACAATACATATCACATAACACCTGATACTTATATTCAAACCTGTTATTTATTCTTCTGTCGGACCTGTGTTGACTTCTATAAAGAAATAAATCCATAAATCCATCCCATTTTTTCGTTACTTCTTACCACTGAGTTAATTTCATCAGCCGACACTTTTATCCAGTATTCAACAGCACCTGGTCCGTAGTTATAATGACTCTTCCAAACTTTTAATGTGTTAACAGGTGTAGACTCTCAGAATTCCGATATTCAGTTTTATGTTCTTCTAGTTCATGATCAGTCAAGTATTTATTTTTCCGCTGATGTATATTCAGTCGTAATGTAATAGAATGTTAAAGGTATTGCAAAATACGTTAAATTGTTTTATATCTATTTTTTTTTTTTGGTCGGATTGAAAGCTAGTTAATCTGGTAAACGTTCCCCAAACAGTTTTTGTATTTGAAAATAATCATGAAACCGGTATATCGATGTTTCTAACTCTGCTACACTTTGATCTATTAAATGCCAATAAAATAGTTAGCATGCGGTTGTTGTCATCCATACTGCCCAGTTTAATTCATTCTACCAGATTTCCATATCACCCAGTGCTCAGCATCTGTTCACTGAATCTTCGCAGTCAAATCGTAAAGTATATTTATCGAAAATGTTTAACGTCTTGTATGTAAAATAGTTATTTTCTGTGCATTACTTTTGTAAATTTTAGTGCAATATTTGGATTCACTGTTGTGTTAAACTGAGTTTATGGACAAGGAGAAGGTGTGCTACTTTAAATCTGAAGCCACTTATTTACTCGTCGCAAATTTTCATAATTCAACTAAATAATAATAATAGCAAGTTTACCTTCATGTTTGTCTGTTTCTTTGTCTAAATGTGTTTCGTTCACTTGCTTGCGTACATGGCTATCGTAATCATTTTAGTGTTTCTCCCTTATTTTGTAAAACAAAAACTTGTCTGTCTGCTTTTGGTGCACTTTGGTCTATACATGTCGAATAAATTGCCTGTAAGTTATAGACCTACAAAATAAACATACAAGTCCGAGATCGTATATTCTTTCCTCGCGTAATAAAATGGAACCGATCTTCCATTTTCTAGCTAGTTTGTAAAATGCGCCTTCTCAACACCTTTGCTATTTTAACGGTCTTTTTTTCCATTTCTGTGATTCATTTACTTGTAATACAACTCTGACATAAAGCTTCCATTTATTTTGTAACAGTTAATTTCCATTAGTAAGACTTAGGTTAGACATATGATTTCCTGGATATTGCAATAATTTGAGTAGTAGAAAACATTTTCTTTAGGGTTGAGGACTCTTGTATTTCATTCTGCATAATGATTATTAGTAGTTTGAGAAAATGTTTGGCAGAAAGCATATTTTCTATTACTGACAATTTATTTATTTCATTTGCTCAGGCCTGATCAAAACATAACTTCTGGCATAAAAATCGAAAGCAGACCTTAGATAATTTTGGAAGAAGGAAGCTAGTTGAAACTATTATTCATTCTATGTAATCAAAACAGTTTTTCTTTTTTTTTTTTTTTTTTTTTGCTTTTTAACAAAATGTATGATTATTACGATATTGTAAATAAATTAAACAAAACAACTTGTAAGAAGGAACAAAACAGTATTATCTAATATTATTCATAGAAAACTAAAAGATCTAAATAATAAAAGCACATTGCATTTTGGGAATTTAAAGTTTCAAGAAGATACATTTTCCATGGTATCATTTCTTTATGTTTGTTTATGGCTATGGACACACTGTATTTAACATATGACTTGAGTACTATAATAGTGAATCTAATAAGAATTTCCTATTAGTGTCAACGGCCCTGTAATTACAAACTATTATCAGCCTCAAAATCAAATTCACCTAAAGCTTCTTACGTCTGATTTGTCAACGAATTGACATAAGCCAATAAGACGTCAGCAATTCGAGCTCAGTATGAGTTTGTGTGTGAGGGTCGTTTAAAATTCTATATATGTGTTGCTAAAGCGATGACACAATTGAGTTCCTTTCACCTCATTTGATTCAGTTTCACTTCAACATCAGCAGTAAGAAGTTTATATATATATATATATATATATATATATATATATATATTTCGTTTTATATTTTCTTAGGAATCGATTATACGATAAGCAACCTGAGCCAGGGAACGAATACATTTGGCGGGAAAAACTTGCATGATCTTGAAAGTTTGAACCCATACCAAGAGGTCAGTGTAACAAATTATAAAGTACAAATACCTTAGAGATTATTATCTTTATATGTGGCTAAACTTTGGGATTAGATGCAAATAATCTGTACTTAGCGATATTATATGTACATTTATAAAATTTTACAAGTTAAACGAATAAACGTCAATAAATATTGATGTTTTTATTTTCGTATCCGCTTTTTGTAAAAAATTTGTATATTAGTTTCAGCTCTGCGTCCGTCTGTCCGGATGTAGCTCCGTCACGTTTCTTTTCAACTATTCATGATACAGCAGCCAAACTTGATAGATTACTGCCTATTATGGCGTAGTGTTGCAGTAAGATTTTTGGAACAGTTCTTAAAATACTCAAGATGAACCATGAATATAGTGGTCTGTGAGGCAGAGTTGGGGTTTCAAAGGAGTCAATGTGGTCAAAATAGAAAACATCACAGAGTCGTGTCAACATGGGTGTTAAATGAAAGGTCGTTGACAGTATATACGCGTGGAAGATTTTAGTCATCTCACTGACTTCTGGGGCACAGGGGCAAAGGACAGGAAGACAACGAGGAGGATTCATAAGCAATGTCGTAATAACAGCTGCAGTTATATTAAATTTATTTCTTAATCGGGCCCTAATGGCCAAGCGAAATATAGCTTTTGTTTTGCACCACTGGTAATATTAAGAGCTATTCTATCCATCAAATGTTCTTTTTCGCTGCTTAAAGTTGCTTCTCTTAATTTTGCATTGGTTTATACAAGACATTGAGCAATTGGCCCATCACAAGGGCCAACTGGTTTTTATGAGCTAAGGAGATCCCTTCATCACCAAAGCATGTCGTCAAATGTACAGCACTTCCAACGACCTTCCCTCCAGTCGACGTTTCAGACCAGTTTGCAAATTTCTTCCGTGACAAAGTGCAAATAATTAAAGATCAACTTGACAACACATTTTCAATTGACTCATCGTCACTACACAGTTGAAATACAGAATTTAAAGCCAACCTTTAACAGTATTTGAGCCTATCTGTACGGATTTCTTACGTATAATTCTGATGAAGAGCGCAACAAGGCCATGTGAACTTGATCCGATTCCGACATCACTGCTGCCTGAGTGCTTAGATTCAATATTGCCCTCACGGACCGATGTTATTAATACCTCTCTCTCATTCGGTGAATTCCCATCATTTTTCAAAACTGCCATTGTAAAGCCGCTGTTGAAGAAACCAACGCTTGACCCTAACACTTTAAAAAACTACCGCCCTGTTTCTAACATCACATTATGTCAAAAATCTTAGAAAAGAGTTGTTTTGTCCCAACTTGTATCTCATCTGAATTAAAGTCTTTTTTTAACAATTTACAGAACTCATATTGCCCTCGCCATAGTACCGAAACTGCCTTTCTGAAAGTAGCTAACGACCTTCTATCTACTTTGCATATTGGAAAGATTACAGTCCTCAACCTCGTTGACTTGTCTGCAGCATTTGACACAATAGACCATGATATATTATTTCACCGTCTCCAGCATGTATTTGGCATTCTTGATACAGCCTTACCATGGTTGAAAACATGCTGAATCAAATGGACACAAATTGTGTCCGCAAATGTCATAAATTCTAGCCCAGTTCATCTATGTTTTGATGTTCCACACGGTTCTGTTCTTGGATCCGTTCTGTTCATTCTATACACTCAGCCTCTCTTAAGTGCCATAGATCGTAATCCGGTGTCTCACCAATTGTACGCTGATGACAGGAAAATATACAACTCTAGTCACCCAACTGAAGTGGATGCTACCATCCAAGGCGTAATGAGGTGCATGTCCTACGTGAAGTCATGGATGAGGCGTAGTGAGGTGCATATCCGACGTGAAGTCATGGATGAGGCGTAGTGAGGTGCACATCCGACGTGAAGTCATGGATGAGGCGTAGTGAGGTGCATATGCGACGTGAAGTCATGGATGAGATGTAACAAGATGCCGTTGAATGATGATAAAACTGAAGCTATTCTGATCACCACACAGAGACTCTCTCATTGCTATCATTTACCTCCAACAATAAGCACACACTAACATTAAATTCATACAATCAGTACGGAACCTATGTGTCACTCTCGACAGTACCCTCTCATTACACCAACATGTCATGAACATATGCAAGGTTGCATGCCTGGATCTGAGACGCATCATCTCCATTCGCAATTTTATGTCTGTTGATGACACTAAAACACTTGTGTGTTCCTTAATTCTTTCTGGAGTTGACTACTGTAATTCTCTTCAATCTGTTTCATCTCAATATCTACTACATGAACTTCAAAAAGTTCAACACACGGCTGCTCTGATCATCCTTAGAGAACCACGAACCGAGCACTCCTCCACCCCGCTTTGTACCTTCCACTGGCTACCCGTTTGCTCCAGAATTAAACACAAAATGTTTTCTCTATGTTACATTTTGTTCACTGCCTCCAGTCCAAAATACCTATATGACCTCACCCATCTGTACACCCCTCCTATATACCTACGCTCCTCTTCTTACACTTGTATTCTCATTATTCCAACTATCAAAACCAAGTTCTACGGACAACGTTTTTTTGCGTACCAGGGCCCAGCTACCTGGAACGTATTGCCTCTTGAACTTAGACACAATGACACTGTACTCTCATTCAAGGATGCTCTAACAATCACCTATTTAGACTGCAAGAAGAGACTTAAGACTTAACAATGTTTCCTTACCCTGAATTATTTTCAGCATGCCTTTGTTTGTAATTTCACGGTGTTTGTTTTTGTAATCTTGTCTACTTATATGTCCTTAGGTGGTAACTAATACTGTAAAGCTCTTGGAGCTTTTAAAGATTAAGCACTGTATTAAGTCCTCTTTTTTATTATTATTAGTAGTAGTAGTTGTATTATTATTATTATTATTATTATTATATGTGGTGAATTGTAATCTTTGATGACTGATAAGACAGATAAAAAAACCTTGTACATGAAGTCATAGCTGGAAGGCACATTGTATATGTTATGTAATGAATATTGGATTCTGGGCCCTAGCCAACTGTTCGTGAGTTTTGTGGGGGTTAGTGTAGGCTTGAATGTGGATGAAGGGGGGATTTTCAATGGCGTGCCTTCGAGGTAGTACTACTTCAAATTGCTTTCAATCTAAATTAGTTACCATTTCCAAAAAGTGGGTATTTTGCGATGCCGTGCCATCTTCTTTCCTCTAGTTTAGTTTTGACCTTCAGAGTGGAGCTCACCAAGGTAACCTTTCTCCATATTCCACACCATTATTATAAACTTAAATTAACTTCAATGCGCAACACAAGCAAATTTAATTTTATTGCGTCAGAATTCTTTTTTATATCATAAATATAGGATTTACTTTACCTTTGAAATATAATATAGTGACAATTGTTAGTACTCTATATATTACACTACACTGCTTATTATTTACTGAAAGTAAATCTGCATCTTTCCAATTCCTTTCTTATAATGTATACCATAGTGACAATTATCTTCTTTTTTATGGATACAATCTAATCGAAATTCTTACTGAACCACAAATGGCCATACATTATAATTTATTTTAAATCTAAATTAAAAAAAAAAAAAAAAAAAGAATTAAAAGTATAAATTTACTGTGCAACTAAATTTTGACAATATGTTAATAAAATTAATTTTCAATGTTCATTTTCTAAGTCTTCTTTCTTAAATGTTTAAATATTAGAAAGCAAAGTTTGGAAGTGGTATACACTTATTACATGGTACTTGTGTCAACTTTTAGCTATAATCTTTTTGTTCTTGTCGACCATCAGGTACTCTGCATCTTGGGGGAGGTTCTAGAGCCCCTCAATAATGACCCCAATGGGGCCATACCTGCTTTTGGTTTTGGAGACAGCATCACCCAGGACAAAAGCATCTTCAAACTTAAGCCAGAAGAGGTAATTATTTGAAACAAAAACAATCATGATGACATTGAGGAAAAAACAAACATAGACGACAACAACAACAATATCCAACAATTATAATCTTACGAAAGTTTCTGCGCCGCGAATATATAAAAAAATATGTTCGATTGAGGTGAATTCAAATGTATAATTTGTATTATTGTGTAGCACATAGGTTCTTTTGTATAGTATGCATGCATGTGATGGACAGGCTTTTGCAGTAAAGACATGTAATTAAACCCGCTTTCAATATATATATATATATATATATATTATTATTATTAAATCATACACACAATCCTGAGCCCAGATCATGAAATGACAGTCTTGTATAGCAAGGGTAGCTAGTTCGGTACCCGCCCAGGTGTGTCCTTTGGAGAGGAACCCAGCTCCCATTCCCTCGAAATGATAGAGCCAAATAAAGTGCTGAAAATGCCGTAAATAGTCCAACGAATTATATATATATATATATATATATATATATATATATATATATATATATATATATATATTGTGTATTTTCAAAATTCGCTATAATAAAGCGTACCAAGCATAAATTTAAATATTGTAAGTACACGAGAACATGAATCAGACTATCCTTGTACCTTTGCGGACCAAGGTTTGATCCCAGTTTTCCACTCTTGTAAAACATTCCATTAATATGCTCATAAATAAATGTCAGTATGCATTTCTTTTTAAACAACACTATGCTTATCCGAATTACCCCTTAGGTGTAGGTCTTAATATGAAAGTCATTTTATTTTGTCAGGGAGAGTGCAGCGGTTTCATGGACGTGCTGGAGGCATATGAGAAAATAACGCCCAAGATACGGCTCAGTGGACCGACTAACTTTGCTCCGTTAATTGAAAAAGCTGCTGAAATTGTACACAATTCCGGTAATATGGTAAGTCATTGTTATCCCTCCACTCCCTTCGCTTTCTCTGTTCCTCTTTCTTTCACTCTCTTTCTCTCACACAACAAAACAATCCATGGATCAGTCAATCAATCAATTTCTTGATCAATCAGCTTAAAATATACATACTTTGAACTTGTACAAACTAATATTTATTCAGCGCTGAAAATATATTATTATTATTATTATTATTATTATTATTATTATTATTATTATTATTATTATTATTAATCCCCAGTACCACATTCTGGTGATTGTTGCCGACGGCCAGGTCAGTAACGCAGAAGATACAAGGAACGCCATCGAGAAAGCTTCTGACTACCCACTATCCATCATCATGATAGGGGTGGGAGACGGCCCGTGGGACACGATGGACGAATTTGATGACCACTTGCCAAAAAGGAGATTTGACAACTTTCAATTTGTCAATTTTCACGAGATAATGTCAACATCCAAGAATCCCCAAGCAACGTTCGCACTCCATGCCCTTATGGAAATACCCGACCAGTATAAAGCTATCAAGGATTTGGGATTTATGGAAAAATAGAATAGCTGACATTTACATTTATTGAAACTTTGTCTGATAATGCATGATTAATAGCTATGTTTTTAGTTATTTCCAAGAGTAATGTTATGTGCAGTAAACTTTCTGTTGGCGACTGAACTTTATTATCTTCTCGACTCGAACTAAATTTAAAGTTCCGACATAGGTTGACTTGTGGCGACTACTTCCACAAAACCGATTAAACTGTGGGAAAAAAGTTTTGTTTTGTATTTGCTTAAATTTGGAAATGTTTCATGGAGTTAGAGCAATAAGTCTGATAATTTAATAAATTTAGATACATGACACACACATTTCTTGCGCAAATGAGTGTTGGCGTGGCTAAGAGATAATATCGGACACATACAAAGCAACGCGTCAACGGATGAGATGTGTTGTGGTTTTGAACCCTAGCTTTCATTTTAGTGAGGCATAACTTTGCATTTTATAAATAATGCAAGCAAGATATCTGTTTAATTACAGGATTCCTATGAGAGCCATGTTTCTATTGTTTAACACGACGTCATGCGATTTGCACGGGTTCTAGATATTGAACTATCATGACGGTATAAGATTTTGTTTCTATTTTTATAAACTTTTAAATTCACTTCAGCAAAAGTCAATACAGTATCAAATATATATTATAAAATATACAGATATGTATATGCTATACACTTGTAATTGTGCACAGTATCCAATATACAGAAATGTACATGCCATACTGTTCCTTTACAGACTGTTCGTCTGGAAACTCTAGTGGCATCTGATACTGTATTTACCATATATATATATTTGGACACTGTAAAAGTTAGGGCATCATAAAATATTGTTCAATCAATTTTTAGTGCATTTTAAGTTTTGGGACATTTCAATTCAATACTTTTTTTTCGAGACGAAAAGTTTTAGACATTTGCACACCGAGCTTCTTCTATTGTCTTCATTTTGTTTGTTCAACTAGTATGACTAGTTATTAATCTCTTTTATGACTCATAATCCCTAATCAGGTTTACTGAACAATGCAAAGTGTTGGCTGAAAAGGTCTACTGACCAGTTGAGCAAACAGTTTACCTTCCTGTACAGCTAAACATATGCCTGACATAGAGGCGCATACTGCATAAAAACATATATAATCATACTACTAGAAGCTTTACCCAACCGTTTTAGTCCAAACGTTGTGAGATTTTATTAATGTGAGAGCAATTATACAAGGAAAACTATCGTTACATTGATTATGCGCTGTATTTAGGCACGGACACTTGCAACAATGAAAATAGCTATTCAACAATTACACAGCCACTACCATGGCCGTTAGAGGAGCTGTTTATCATAAATACAAAAATGTAGCAATAAACAACTCTTTCATTCACAAAGTCACTAATAACTTTAAATAATCACTTTTGAGTAATATTTTTTCAAGCACAACAGTGATCTGTTTAAACTGAAAATCAAGCAAGAAAGCCAAACCAAGGAAAGAAGAATAAAGATATTTACAGTGTGCAGTGTATAACATTTTGATCAAAATAAAGAGTTTAGACGTTTTTCTGTGTTATGTGTAACATTAGACAGAGTGGCGTGGAGGTGTATGATTTATTTTTGAACGTATTGTAACACACCTTTTAGTTCCTAAGTTTTGGGACATGTAGACAACTAATCATTGTATCCTGTCCCAAAATATAAGGTAATTGCGGCATATACGACATATGAGTAGATTAATGGCTGCGATGAAGTCACAGCGCTAATGCAATGGGGGCTACAAGATTTGGGAGCTGCGAAGGATTGTGTTAAGTTAAACTCATAAGTCTAAATACTAAGCAATATGTCACATATTTATTATCAAAGCAACAGATAAAAAAGGTATTATTTAAATCCATTATAGAATCTGAAAAGTAAATTGTTTCGATAAATTTAAACACATCATTATTATAGAACGTTGATCTGGAAAGCCGTATCAAAGCTCGTGGGTATGTGGCATCAGCGGATGGCACTCGACTGATTTTGTTTTTATTATATACATTTAAAGCGTAATAAGGTAATTAATAGGTTAATATTCTCAACATAACCCGTATGGATTTTTACTATATTATTTACGAAAACACAGCATACATAAATATTCTCATTAAAGCGTTTCCGTTGGATTTACTTTATAAAAGTGTCAGTAGTTTGAATCATCCTTTAATTTTGGAAACATTCTTTGATGCACATGATGGGGAGCTCTGTTGCAATTCATCAGCTTTCGGTACCGAAGCAATTCAGCGCTTTCACTATTCAAACTTGAGGCAGATGATACGGAACTAAAAATTGGTCTCCTATTTCCATGTAAGAGCTATTGATAATCCATCATCCTTGCTGGCAGGATTTGAAAAGTACACTTAATTTGATCCTATGACAAATCTTCACTCGTCTCGAGAATTAGTGCTGGGGGTTGTTAATGTCATAAAGCAGTCCCAGTTGTTCGGACTGTGGTGATACGGATTCAAAGGCTCAAATAGGTGATACAGACGTTCATATCAGAGTGTCGGAAAATTATTAATTGGGGCCTTGAATTACATCAATAGAATGATAGTAATATCTTTAATCTACCATTTACTAAGAAATTATTTTCGAACGTTATGGATCAGCTATAAACGCTTACAGTCGACATAGTCAGCCATTATCAAGGGATAAACCAATGAAAACATAATCCAATTCTTGAATTGCATTTTGTTGGTATAATTTGTGCAGTTATGGCTGTTAAACATATCATTTATTTCTGACTACTTCCATCCGAAGAGATGAATACTTTTCCTCACACAACATACTTTAATTTCAGTCAGTCGAAACTACGTATATTCAAGTGTGTTCAAAATTAGTCTATCACCACAGGAATACCATCTTGCTATTTCATTTTTATGACTCAAAGAGATATGAGTTCCCAGTAACTCTTGTACCAGATCTGTAATCTTAAATGCTGTAATTGCTTCAAAATTAATATTTTATACATAACTCGTTTGACGCAAAAGGTAGCAACATTATAATTTATTCTCGAGCAACCACTTTTCATGTACTTAATATGAATTTTAACGCGTTCGTTATAATACTGTGATAATCTATTCAAATAACCATAGAAAGTGTTCATCTATATCTACTTTATTTAATCATCATTAAAACATTTTTGGCATTCATGTAAATTAGTTCAGAATGACCGTTTTTCCGAGCGTGTGTAAGTTTACTTATTTCCGGAAGTGGCATCAATGGTTCGTGACACTGACTAAAAATCACGTGGTATATAACCGGAATGTGCCAGTTAGGTCAAGGTATGGATATTATTAGTTTATAGCGTCTCCATGTTTTTGAAATAAAAAAATAAAAAATTCAACAACTAAATTTTTTTTCCCGTTAATTTTATATGCAGTTTGAGCACTTACATTACTGCTTGCTTGTTCGTTACCATATAAATACATGACTCAATAGACTCTGAGAGAGAGTGTCATTGGGAGATTTAAAGAAATTTTAAAATAGACACTGATGAATGGATACACATTTTATTATAATAGATTCAATGTCTTTTGATGTAGAATATATGTTCATTATGAAATAATATTGAAACGAAAAAGTCCATAGTGAATATACATTTCGAGTGTAAATTTCTCCTACGTTGTATAAGAAACTCACATGAGTAAAACCAAATATTTACATTGGCTATCCAGTTGTATCAATTCCCAAAGTGGGTTATCCTGTTCAAAAGTTGTAAACGAAGCCATCATGTGATCGGCGGCGCGATCTTTAGCATATAATAGAAAATTCAAGGCCGAAATATCTGACACAAATAAGGCATTAGTGAAAATATAGATTTTAATTATGAATTTTTAAAAATTACATGAAATTACCTGTTTAAATCTCTTTGTGTCTGATTTTACTGTTTAATATATTCTGGTCATTCTTGCAGAACGCTGGTGACACAATTGATTACATCATTATCTCGAAACAAGCGCGTTAGGTTCTCGAGAAACATGGCGCACGATTGAAGGAGCCCAATGACATCGGGTGTTGGGACAATATATGATTTTGTTGATTAATAGTAATGAGGAAACAAATTACAGTGCAAATATGGGATAGTAATAGACTTAAGAAAATTGACTCGATATAGCTAATATTTAACAATATGGTTAAGTAATACCTTGGAATTCAACTTTTCCTTTTCTATATATGCATCTATTGTACTGGTTGGCGTTTTCACGTTGCTAGTATGTCTGCCATATGTTTGCCACTTGTTTCTATGTAGACGTTCACCATATATATATATATATATATATATATATATATATATATATATATATATATATATACGAGAGAGCAACATCAAAAGTGGCTTATTGGGAGATAACTTATCCTCAGACTCTTCTTCTGGACAGGCGAAAGGAAAGTGAGTACATTAAATTTGCCTATAGTCCATGTGATATCTTTTGGGTATTTGTTTTACATACATACATATCGATGAAGTAAAAACTACAAGACTTGCCTCAATTTTGATATTGTATCAGTTTATGTTTAAGCAATATATATATATATATATATATATATATATATATATATATATATATATATATATATATATATATATAAATCAGAACTGTCCAAGTTACAATTTTTTACAAGGTAGGGCCAAATAATGGTGAAGTCTGTGGGGTTATTCTGAAGTTAATACAATTCTAAAAGGGGGCCCCGGGACGCCGAGTGGTGTAAGGCACTCGCCTATACATATCACTGACATCTCACGTCTGACCGCGTGGGTTCAAGTCTCGGGCTCGGAAAACGTGGGTATGTGAGAAAGCTTCCCAGTAGCTTCACGTGGGTCGGTGGTTCGTCTCGGTTTTTTTCCCCGGTTCTTCCTCCACCAACTATACTGCTTGCCATCTATAGCCTATCATGTGCTGAAAAATGACGTTAAACCCATGATCACAACAACAACAAAAATTCTACAAGATAGCTATTTCACTTATCTTGACAGAAGCACAACAGTTAAAAAGAAACATGTTGGAAATGGCCATGTTTTATTGCATGCATCAAGTGAATATAGGTCATATTATGAATATAATACCTCAACATAAGGCGATCTCACTTATAATGCAGTCCACGTTGATCGCTCCCATGAGCAACATAACGATTTCTTCCTAAAAAGAAATATTGATCACTTTTATAGAAGAAATACAATTTTGAAAGGTCTTGTGTAACGTTTACTCTAATTATTGTCTTCTTCTACAGTTTCGCAAGTATGCTACCATCGAAAATCAAAGCCAACTCTACCACTTCCAGGTCCTTCCTTAACCTTTTCTAGGAATATAGTTGTTTGTCTTGCAACATCTTCATTGATTAGTATCCCGGTTCCCTTTAAGTTTTCCTTTTTATGATTGAATCCAGCTTTGTCCTCCTTGACACAAACTTAATCGATAAACTCTCTCAGGGGAACGGCGATGCTAATATCTGCTTCTGTTAACTGCATCTTTACTTTGTTTCTCAGTAGTTGGACGACATTAACCACACAGATTTCTATAGATTTGTGTATCACTCTGTCATATATACTGTTGTTTTTCCTTGTGCATTGTTCAAGCGACTTACAGGCTTATTCTTGGCCTGCAGACCCTAAATAGTTCCTAAGTCAACACTGCGTTGAAGTTCTATATGCGGAGTCTCTCTTGCAATTGTTCACTCTCTGTCTGCGATTTAATGAGTTAGTTTCTCATGCTCTCAACCTCTTTACTAATTTCCGGTACCTTCTTGTACATGTCGTCAGTGATCCTCTTTGTGTCTTGGCCAATAGAAGATGTATTGATAGTTTCAGTAATGAGGTTCTTCAACAGCTTGTCAACATAATCTCGGGAGTCCATATTTTCATTCAGCGAAATGCGAAATTATCAAGTTTGTTCTGCATTGAAGCAGGTGTTATATATGCAATAATATATATGTTTTATATGTATATATATATATATATATATATATATATATATATATATATATATATATATATATATATAAATACACACACAAAGAGGCTGACTAAAAGGAATATCTGAAAGTTCATTGTCATTTAAATTTTTTACATGTGGACTTGGACCCAATCTGGGAATACCTAAAGAAAAAGCTGAACATCTTTACTCCTCTTACATATTTGTCCATACAGACAATGGGCTGTATAAGTTCTGTTATTTTTTTAAGAGGAGATAAGGTTACGGACGAAACAGTCTGACGGATGGAATGAAGTAGGTTATTATTCAATAACCTGAGGCCAAAACGATGACGTAATACATGTATGTGTACGTATGTCTCTATACATAATGATTATCAGCTTTTGCTGATGTTGGCAAGGAATAGTCACAGATCTCCTATCAGCTTGTTATGACGAACACATACCTAGTTAAGGAAATATGTAAGTAATGAATATGACAAAATTAGAAACAGAATATAAACAATTTGACCAGTATCCATTGGTAAATTGAAATCGTGAGGGCAATAGTAAGATATTTTGTTCTCTGGAAAGTTAACCAGGGCTTGTGGGTACACTCAGAGATCCATGAATATTTCTTTCATGCTCAGAATCTTCAACAAATAAAGCGACCCGGGGGAATCAGCAGTTTTCATTCAGAGATGTAACAGTACCATTTGTTGTCATAATGGACGATTATTTTAATGTTCCATTATTACAATAGATGGCACTGATTTCATTATTCAGACTTGCATTGTACTAACATACTGTTCGAACTTTCACTGTGCTACATTGTAACTCCTATGATATTAATTTTACAGATATGGTAATTAATAAATATCATCAAATACATTGTAGGATAGCGTGGAGGAAATGTAAAGTTGAAATGATGCAATTTAGAACGTTGACCTATGTAATATTGAACATATATGCAAATACAATCGCTCACATGTAATTCGATGACATGAAATTGCGGTATTCCAATATAACATTTAAATGAGATATTGCTAGAGATAAAGAAGCAACTCAGAATGTACATCCACCATATACTGCAAAAATATTGTATAATACATATTATATTATACATTGTATAATAATAGAAAATTATATATATATATATATATATATATATATATATATATATATATATATATATATAATTTCGGTGGTGATCACCCCATCAACATCATCAGGATAAATACAGAATATATTGCATCCCTAATCTAATTAATAATTTAGTATATTAATAGTAATTATAAATTATGTACGATATTTTTCAGAATCGCATTGCGTCACATTTTCAATGTGCGCCATTGAGGATATTCCTTAGATATGACATACATGTTTTAAAAATTATCCCAGTTGTTAATTATGTGCAATATGTGCTTTTATAACACTTCCTTCATTTGTAATTCTTCATACATATATACAATATCCCATTTGCGGTAGACAAGATGTATGAATCGAGCGCAGTCAGAGTGAAACCAGGGCCATCTGCAGTATCGTCCCCCTTTATGTTGACCACGTGTACAAATCAGTCATACCCACATAACTGTCCTTTGTTATCTTTCTTTTCAAATCTAATGTACACAAGATGAGTAACTGTAATTACACACTGCCTTTAATTTAGGTACTTGTCATTGCTATTCTTTAGCAAATGAAAATTATATATTTTTCACTTCATCAATGAATCAGGCATATCTGAAGAGAAAGTATGAAACAAGCTATAGTCAACCAAACTGAAATAAAATATCACAATTGTCCATTATCAGTGTATCTTTTTTCTAATGGTCATTAATATATTAATATAGGATTTCAATGTAAAAAGGCTGCGATAATAGTTTATCCAGCTTGGGCACGTCTAATCAATGAATCATTCTTATTAAAGGCGATTGTCGCGCAGTGGTAGAGAGACACGAACTAGATACATGAAAACTAAATTCACGTGCCATTCTTGCCATTCATGTTTTTCCACCCTACCTACCATAACTCCCCATAAGAATAAAAGAAGACACAACATTAACGAAGCTCGTCGTCGAGGGTGAGTTCATTAGAAGGAAGATCGTCAGCGTGGTTGAGGACTTTCTTTGGAAGAAAATTGTCACCGACCGCAAAGATTCTGGAAGAGTTAACACTATAGATGAATTATGCTCTGGACGTATAACCTCGGCACAATTCATAAACTATTTCAAAATGTAAACTACAGCAGCTCCTGTAGTCATTAGGGTGAATATAAACGACTGTTTGTTTCCTTCATTGTCAATATTGTTTTGTGACGTTTCTAAATTGGCATGTGTCAACTTGTTAGAGACAACATGTGCTGAAGGAAAATCATTATTACAATTCTTATTTTCTGCAAACTTTTAGTCACTTTGACCTCTTTTATGTCCTCTGCGTCTTCTTGTCGAAATTGTCAGAGATTGATTATCAGACTGTGGAGTACCAATTTATTGAAATTGATAGTAGGATTTAAACCTTGTTTAAACGATTCTTTGGATTTCTTTATATTGTTATTATATGCAACGATAATACTCATTTGTATACCCATGCCACTCGGTAGCAAAAGATTCTGCCACCAACAACACTGTAATATAATTTTAATCTTCAAATTTTCATCATCTCCGTAATATCCTGTTCCTAAATAGATAGCCCTATTGACTTTTTATCAAATCTTGCACAATGGAAACATGATTTATAATAGATGTGTTGCTAATAGTTTTACATCTGTTCTAATTCTTTGATTTGATCTAGCTATTCTCTCATTTGTAAGATTATTAATTTCCTGTAGAAAGAAGGATGTCCAATCTGTTGACTTAATCTTATTTGCAGGAGAATTAATTATATCATATGATAGTTTAGTTTGAAAATAGCACTATAAAGATCCATGTCTTTTTAGTATACCAGTAAAATGACTTTAATCATAATCATTTAATCCTCTTTCTAACTGGAGAATATTACATCATCTATGACATTTTGTTTATTTCTCTGTATGTATCTGCAATCGCTTTTCGATAAATTTATATTGTAACAGATCGAAAATCATTGTTTCATATATATATATATATATATATATATATATATATATATATATATATATATATATACCAATATTGACAGAATTGAAAACATTTTTATCTAGTAAAGGTATTGCACACTCACTCAGTAATGTCCTTCTCTCTCTCTCTCTAATATGTTCGTTTCAACTGTAATACCATTTTATTCTCCTTATACTCCTTGATTTTATGCAATCGTTACATAACTGGTATTCTGTGTTTCATTTCCCATTTCCTGTATTGCGTTTGTAACAAGTTACAGCTGAGTTTGTCTCAAATATCTATTTTACCATGTATGTGTTGAGCATACTTTCAATTACTACTAGATGCAAACTAAATTTTCTGAAACAATATGGCATCTTTGAAAGATTTTCTGGATTTAACTTTATCTATGTCGTGCAAACCCTATTCCTGACTTTGTTAATATTAAGGCACTGCTTTATAACGAAAAGTTTCATTGAGACATTGAAATTAACAATGGTAATAACTTTGTTCAGAACATATGCATTCCTGATTTTGTATTTGCGCGACGAGCTGTTATACCTTCTTTTAATGAAATCAGAATGGAATTAAATTTTCTCATGATTGAAACAACATTTATATGATTTTCATTAATCCTTGTTTTGTTCAAAATCTCCTTGACAAATGAGCAGTCTTTTACATCGCATCATATTTTCAGCTTTTTTAAGATATATTTGGCATCAAGTTAATATATTTGAATGTTATCCTTTTATTTCTTCCGTAATCTCATGTTTCACCATCGTAGGACATTGTCTCCGTTTTGTCGCCTTAACGCGTATTCCATGTGTACCATTTTGTTGTCTGCATTGATGATTTTATATGTACATATTTTCGCTACTTCATAAAAGATTCATAAAATCCTTTCCAGTTCACCAGTACGTACAATTTACCGCTCTTGTAATCGTGTTTGTCAAAAAGAGTTCTCTTCTTTGTAAAACATGCCTTCAGTATTCTTTTCCTCCATACCTTCCAGTTTGCAAACATCTGTATCGCCTAAAACATCTTGCCTGCTTTTATATATTTCCCCTGTAACGTTAGGAAGGTGTAGATTTTCAAACATTGTTTTGTGTTTCAACGTTATAACTGTTTGACAGATTATCAACAAAGGCATTCATAATTGATCAGTTTTCAAGCACCGAGTAGACTCATTGAAAATGTGTATGTGTTTTCTTCCTTGATTTCCTGATACGGAGCCATGTCTTTTGATCTGCGATAAATGTTATTGAATCCCTGAATTAGCTTTCATAAAACGCCACCTCTTTTTCTGATTTCAGTTTGAGGCAAGTACTTCCACGATCAAGTATCTAAGATTTTATTAAACCTTTCCATTGCAGGTGCTTTGTGCCTGATTGTTTTCCTTTCCCAACAAATCCTTAACTTGTATGTAGTAAAACTCTTTTCTCCGATTAAACTGTACCTTATTAGGTCATCTCTTGTTGACGATTATGTTACAAACATCTCATATGTCTTCTATTTTATTTTCACTTTCGTAGTGCCCGCGTCTCTTGACAAAGTATATTTAATTGCCAAAATGTATCTGTATCCATTGCTGTTGTTTTTTCTTTTGTTTATTCTTTCCTTTTTCCTATACATTTTTTTTTTTATCGCTAACTGGAATTACAAAAAAAAATCTCTTGTTGAAAATATTTTTCTCGCTTGTTTATATACTGTGTAGGTAGATTGTTTGGTTAATTTTTCTTTCAATGTAATAGATTTTATTTTTGTTTTGGTTCTTTCAATTTGTTCCCAGAATTGATTGATAGTAGTGTAAGCAATTGGGCTTGGGGATCGTAGTAAATATGTCCTAAATAATGTTATTTGTCAGTCATTTAAAATAAAATAGAAACATTAATAAAAATTTGTAATGCTTCATATCCTTTTTTTTAGGTGCTATTAATAACGGAACATCCATCAACAGCAGAGATTTTTATCGTTATGCATTTTTTTGTCACGTGAAGATCGGAGGCCATTTGTGAGTTCGACATCGTCTGCATCCAGTTTCAATAGTAAAATCGATAAATTGTTTCGGTACGCAAAACTGATGAATTGTAAAATAACTGTCAACCTTGTGTATCAACAATGTTCTCCAAAATAAAAGATTGATTCCGATGGAAACGCATTTTATCATATATGATCAGCCATATTAAGCCATAAAATGTAATTCAAGTAATTAATTGAAATAAATGTTTCTTTGTTAATGAATATAATAAAATCATAATGAATCGAGTGAGATCTGCTGATTTCGCACACCAACGAAATGTGATACACGTCACCAATGATACCATTAAATTTATCGAAACAATACTGGATGATTACCAGTTCTCGATACAATCTTTACGACTTGTTGCAATTACACAATAACCATATCGCTCACACCCTTGGCAACCTACCAAGTAAAACGAAAGCCAATATCAATGGTGTTCATCATTTTAGTTGTGAAAGTAAACAGCTAGTTTTGAATAAAGGCAATTATTTTTAGGCCGTATTAGGTAAAGGTTTCGGGAATCACAGATCTGATTCTCGCCATATTCGATTTCATTGTTAAGAATGAAATGACGTGCTTCAAGTTTCACAAATTGTGCGTTTCTTATCGTAACATTTATCTGACTAATGTTCATTGTTGCTATTATTAAAATCCCTAAGTGTTTTCGTCTTGAGCGCAACTTGTCTAATGGTCACTTATTCGTTCATTTGTCAAATTCGCAATCACGTATTCCAAATACAAAATGCAATGAAGAGATCATTCCTTGAGTGGAAAAAGAGCATTCTTTTCGGTCAGGAAACAACTATGCAATCATTTTAAATTATGATTAGCATACAGAAATACTTTAAAACAAGACAGCAGATCTTAAAACGAAACTAAATTATTGCAAGTGAAGGAGATCTACCATACATAAAACAAGCACCTACTGCTTAATGTTGGAGTAATTAACAACATGATACGGATATGATTTTAACTGGTCAGTGATGCTGAGAACTGAAACCTATTTTTTTCCTAGAGAATATTTTCTTTTATTTGATACCTATTCCTTTAGTAACAAAGTTAAGATTGCGACTTGGCAACAATGTTGATAATACTGATAAAGTATTGATATTAGAGCCTTCATAAATTATATTTTACAGTCAGCATTTTAATGCCAAATATAAACAATACGAAATAAAATGAATCGGTAACATTATTTATTTATTTATCAAATTATTTATTCGTTTATTTATTTATTCAATTACCATGAATATCAGAAAATAATATATGTATACTTGCCAGGATTCGTGATTTTCAAAAATCTGTCTATTATATACATCTCCTCATTTTTATTTTGCAATGCAAACTTAAACACTTGCAACAAAATGTTGTACTGGATGTCAGTAGTCTTACATTAGATGTTTCCTACAATTACCATCCAGAGCTCAAATAGAGAAACAGTTTAGCATCCTTCTCAGCTCTCTCAAAAGCAAGAAACATGTCGTCAGTTACCATATTGAGGAATTCTTCATATATTAGTAAATCAATTTGTTTCAATGCATCTACTGCATAATGAAACAAAATATGCTATCGATTTAAATATTGCCCTCCCTTTATTAGCAATTCATGACTACTGCCCATACTACATAATAACACTTCACTGGTCAAGTTATTAGTTTTATTTGTAGTAGTATTATTAGTAGTAGTAATAGCAGTATTAGTTAAGACAATATTTGGAAACGGTATTCCGAAAGCGTGGTTCAATGAAAAATAAAATTTCACATCATGTAAGTAGAAAACTCAAACCAATAGCATCTGTATCATGCATAAATAATGCCTTAGATTCTGAGTTTATGTTTTTGGTTCCATTTCAAAATATAATAAAAACGATTCATATAGAGTAAACATGCTGGTGTAAACGAATCTTTGGCATGTAGATTATATTAGAACGTTGTATGTATATTCATTCAAATTGTATCTATAAATGAAACGTAAATAGAACAGACATTCAAATGTATTCATTTAAAAGTCTATTACATGATGATATTCTGACTTGTATCTGTATAAAAAAAGTGTGAACACTGCCGATTGGTCTTGCAATGTCTTCTCCAAATCAGAAATATCAGGCACAAATGTAAACTGGTGTTCAACAATATACATATTCACGCGGAAAATATTTGTGATACAGAAGTCCTTGACTTGTTTTATTTGATTGTCAAGTCTCTGGGTACGTCCCCATGATGGTGTGTAGTCCAGAATATTTACCATTTCTACGTGGCAGCATGCACAATTTCAGATTGAATATTTATTGTCTTCAGCTTCAGATATGATGTCCACAAAAGTTTGCACACTGACAGTATAGGTTTAGTAAATGAAGGTATGCATTTAGGTCTTTGCACATATTTGCCATATAACGTTTGTATTTTAATATACTATCTCATGACTTATTCAGGCCCAGATTCTTGCTTTAAAAATTTATGTTTTGGCTTCTATCTTCATCAATAAAATCTAAATAATGCAGTATGGCAAACTAAGTACACTTTTTAAAATTATGACAATAATCTGTATATCGTTTTGAATTGAATTGAAAGGAAAACTTGTATGTTATTCATTAATTTATTTTCAATACCATACCGGTTATGTTTGTCAATTTTCTTGCAAACGATGCTCCCTGACGTACATGGAATCATAATGATCGGAGTAAGTAGTTAAAACAAATGATTAGATACAGAGTCTGTGTGAACTCATTTAGAAGATTTGTGTTCCCAGTACTCATTCAGGGAAATCAAGATGTAATCAAGTTTCCCATAACAATACAGGGAATGAAAATTTATTACGTTTTATGTTAAGCTCTTCTACTTCTTCATCAATCTCAAATCTTTGATAGCTTTATACTGGTCTGGTATTTCCATGAGGGCATTCAGAGCGAAAGTGGCCTGGGGATTCTTGGATGTTGACATTATCTCGTGAAAATTGACAAATTTAAAGTTGTCAAATCTCCTTTTTGGCAATAGGTCATCAAATTCGTCCATCGTATCCCACGGACCGTCGCCCACGCCTATCATGATGATAGACAGAGGATAGTCGGAAGCTTTTTCAATGGATTGCCTTGTCTCTTTTTCATTGCTGACTTGGCCGTCGGCAACAATCACCAGAATGTGGTACTGGGGAATAATAATAATAATAATAATAATAATAATAAATTTATTTTCAGCGCTGAATAAAGAACAGTTTATACAAGCACAAAGAAAGCAGTTTTCATGTTCACTGATCAAGAAATTGATTTTAAAAAGTCGTCGATAAATTTGATTGAGTGAAAGAAAGTGAGAAAAACTAAAGAGCAAGAGAGAATGCGAAGGGAAAGGAGGATAAAAATGACTTACCATATTACTGGAATGTTTAACAATTTCAACAGCTTTTTCAATTAAAGGAGCAAAGTTAGTTGGTCCACCTAGCCGTATCTTGGGCGTTATTTTCTCATATACCTCCAGCACTTCCATGAAACCTCTGCACTCCCCCTGGAAAAATAAACTTACATGAGAAATATGGCACTTAAGAGGAGCAATAATTCGATTGCACACAGTGGTGTTTGAACCTTATTGTGTGCAAAGAGTTTACATATTGTAGCACAACCATATCTTTTGAACCATTCAACGCAGTTAAATATCCACGGTTATCTACGTCATTGCGATATCCACCCCAAACAACTTTCCGTTATCCACCTCAAACAACTTTCCGTTATTGAGCAAATAGCTTTCAGCATATCTTATTTGACTTTTTTCGTAGACGATACATCTCTTATTAAATAATGTAGTTATTTCCAGATATTTTGTTATTTTCCTTTAGTTTAGACATTTGTATTATATTAGTTACTTTGCTTCTGTGTTCCAAAATTTTAATATTTATTGTTCTACACGTGTCACTTGTTTGAGCGTGTTTGTTCCTGTGTATGTATTTCATTGTCCCCTAAGGAAGACCTTGCTTTTCCTCATACACTGCCAATAATGTAAAATCCTCGGGTTAATTGATGTTCAATATGCAATGTTTTTGACAAGGGGAGTGTGGAACATGCGGAAGGCCGCTAGCACCAGCAAGGCACCAAGTGAAACGTTGCGGACATTTCTTTATTATTAAGAATCCCTGTCAGCGCCATATTTTAAAATTGGGACAAGACTAAAGTAGTGTCTACTTATCTAGTGACCCACGAGAGTCACAGTGCAAAAAAGAAAGTGAACACTATTATGTTTCTCCTAGATACAACTGTGTGAAAATGCTTTGGTCAATATCCAATTACAAATTCTGTTATAAGGTGTGACAAGAACTAGGCCATATATGAATCTGAGTTTTAAATAATGAAACTGTGTATGTGTGTTCCAAATTTCAGCTCCTATGTTATTGCCTTTTGAAGCTATGACAATTTCCAGCCACCCTCTAGCAGCTTTGATTTGCGAGGTTCAAACAAGCAAAATACAGAGAATTTCCATGTAAGGCCCCTAGCGACGTCTGCAGATGAACTGGATGAATCAAAGTGGACAATCGTACGTCCTTGATAAACAAAATTTATTTAACTTTGCCAGAGAAACAAAATAGCTAATAAAAGCTGCGAGAGGGTAAATAGAAATAGATTTTTCAGCTGCAAGTTGACCAATGCGTTTTCACACAGTTGTATTTACACGGAAAATAATACAGTGTAATAATCGCAGATATGAGTTTTGAACGTTTCAAATAGAGACAAAAATTTCGGCATGAAATCATACAAAGTATTTAGGTTATTATTTTATCAACTAAGACATCAGCCAATATCACGAAAATTCATTTCATAGATAGAAACATCTTTATTTTTTAATTTGAACCTCAAATTTCTTTTCTGTATTCCGTTTGTAACCAGATCACACAGCTAATAACAATTATTCTCGACGGCTCAGGTGTCGGTGTATGGTGCTCTATTTTGGGGGAGAAAACAACAATACGAAATGTAAAACTTGTGAGTGTGATTCATGCTCTGTGAGACTCTTGACATTTAACTTGAGATCTTGACCGACGTTTCACGACATATCAATTTTATATTTGGAACATTTGATTGTAGCGAGTTTGTAATTCGCTGAATATACTGCTTAGATGAATTGAACGACAGTTTAGGCACTTTATTTTGGCTATATGATGCTAAGGAAATGGGAGCTGAGTGTCGTTCCCAAGTACTCGTCGATGCAGCCGCATCGGGTAAGGCTCGGTATCGAACCAGTAAACCTTTGCGAAACTGACGCTCTATGAACTGCACTCAGGATAGAATGTATTACTATGTAATATATATTAAAAACGGGCTTTGTTCCATGTCTTTATTGCAAACGCTTGGTTATAACATATATGCGTAACAGACGAAAACACTGGCCAAAAATTAATCGTGATAATCCTCCTCAATTGAAAATACATGTTTGTATACATTAGCCACGCACACGTGTTCGTAAGATTATAATCTTTCAATAGTGTTATTGTAGTCGTCTGTGTTTTCTCGTCTGTTTTCTTCGTCATCATTATTGTTGTTTCCATCAACTACATCGAAAACTTACCTCTTCTGGTTTAAGTTTGAAGATGTTTTTGTCCTGCGTGACGCTGTCTCCAAAGCCAAAGGCAGGTATGGCCCCGTCAGGGTCATTATTGAAGGGTTCTAGAACTTCCCCCAAAATGCAGATTACCTGACGGTAGAATAAGAAAGAAATATCAGATTTGATTTAAATAATGACATGAAAGTCTTATAAAAAGTCTATGCTTTTTCCAAACATAGTTTCTGATATTCGTCCAAAGGTATAAAATTGAATTTATTTTACGGAAATTGAGTATGTACCAAAGACCAATCAGAAACTTAACGCTGACAGTTAATATTAATATTGTCAAAATTTAATTACATTAGAAGTTTTTGACTTCTAGATTTTAAAATAAGATTAAAATAAATTACAATTTATAGCCATTTTAGATGGAGTAAGATTGCTGTTTTGATTTGCCACTGGGATATACATTGAACGAAAGGATTTGGAAAAATGCGGAGTGACGTATATGCAATAAATACTTAGCAGTATCAAGTAATAGAGAGCATAATAAGGATTTTCAAAACTGTCGCTACGCTCTGTGTCAAAGGTAAATAAGATCACATATTTATGAATATAATAGAATTTGTATCCATTCAAATTTATGTTATGATATGCATTGGTGATTTCTCGTTTGACGTCTGTGACATGGCCTCTGGGGGCGATATAAGCGTTATGACATGCAAAGGTAATGTCCCATTAGACCGTCTTTTCCATTGTCTCTCGATCCAAAAAACTTTATGGAATGCAATGGCGATGTTCGATTTGACCCTGCATACAATGGTCTCTAGAGCCAAATATGCGTTATAACATGCAATGATAATGTCCCAGTTGACCTCCTATCCCATGGTTTCCAATGGTGAAGTCTCGTTTGATCCGCTATCACATAGCTGGTGCCATACGCGTGTTATGATATGCATCATATGGTTTGCTTGAAACAGATGTTATTGTCGTTTTATTGGAACATAAACGGGACTAGACACGAGATAACTAACTCATATAGAGCCTTTGTCAAAATATGCAACTAAAATGCCCCTAAACACGACAGTCCTTTTACAAAAACATAAGCATATCTACAAACTAGGTCAAAATCACATTTATGAAATACATAACATTTCAAAGCAATGCAAAAGACACATATACTTGCCTAAATAAGTAAATCAGCAAGTAATACATGATAGAGCTATAGAGAAAATACATTTCAATGGTTATAGCCACCATTGTCTATTTTGTTTATTTGATAAATTTGATACTTAGAATATAAAGGTAAGTACTGAACTCGTGGATATATTTCTAAAAATTTTGGAATATTGCAGAGTTTGTTTCGTTATTTAGTTCTACGTCTCTTTGCAATGATAAATCGAACGTTACATAAGGAGCAGGATGAAAGATAGAACGAAAGATCACTGAGTACCAAATAGAGGACAGTAGAAATAACAGAGTTCAGCAACTCTATTACCATAATCACATGCTCACAGCAGATAAATAACTAAGTTCACTCTGTAAAGGTCGGTTATGAGAGAGCCACCTGCATATCTAGTGTGTAGGATATTAAGTTGACGCTTGCCAATAGCATAATATAGTGATGGAGCAGTAGTTGAATTAGACTTAGTTTTGTAATAGATAGAAGCTGGACTAAGTCAGAGAGAGAGAGAGAGAGAGAGAGAGAGAGATAGAGAGAGAGTGATCCAAAGGGCAATCGTAGATGAGAGAAAGGGGGTCTGAATAATCTGATGTAAGTCTGGTACAGATTCGTTTGATGCATCAAGAATTACGAAGTAGATAACTAGACCCGTCGTATCTCATTGTAGAAGAAAAGTTCCAAGGAACGCATCACCCACAGATAACACTGCAAGCGAGTTCAAATTATCTGTATATTTCTGTTGAAGACTTTGGCATCGATCCATTAAAGCCTTTTAAATTGTAACGGACCATTACCGGAAATTATAAATTTTTGAAGTTTACAATGTTACACTTGTGCCATACTCTATGACAGGCTTTACTACCAGCAAGGAACGTGAAACACGATTTCAATTGAATCCAAAGAGAAACAGTTTTTGTGATAAGTTTAATTAGTTGATGAGTTGTTGATCTACCAGGAACAGAATCCGAATTGATATTTATCTGTCAAGTCATATAGGGGCAAAGCATTATATAGATGCCGATGCTGCGGCACCATACGGACCCGTTACCCTTGTGAACTGTTTAACCCGAACCTTAAGTACACTACAACAAAAACTGAATAGAATAGAGATTGATATTCACACTGTTAATCTTCAATTCAAGTGGATGGTTAGTTGATTTCAATCAATAAGACATATATCAGATTAGTTTCATTAAAGATATATTGTTCTCCTAGAAGGTAGCCTTCGTTCTAATCAATGGTATTTAAGCTCAAGAGGGGTGCTATGCGGGTGGGGGTAGGGTGTGGTGGGAGGTGGTGGAGTGAGTCATAATTTTACCCGAGGATTTACATGTAAACTACGTGTAACAGAGTATGAGTATAGATTCAAATATCAAAAGCTGACACACTAGGGTATGAATAGAGGAAGCTGGGTAAATTATATATAAACTATATACAACAGTGATAAAAACTTGATATGAGTAGTACATTAGTATTGGCCAAAAATTGACTAATATTGAAATGACCTATACAACATGCAGTTGTAAGGTTGAGCTTACTCCCCTCCACCACCACCCCAACATTTGTAACGACGAATATGGTTTGAATACATGACCACTACGTTTATATTGGCTATTTCAAAATATCTTTGAAATTTTTTAAACTTCAAACATTTTATTGAAGTTTTAAATTTAGCAAACAATAAATAGGTTCGTCTTGAGGCATTTCACTAAATAGGTTTATATATTAGCAATCATCATAATATATACATAATGTATCATAGATATTTAAAAATATGTTGCGTTTACAGGAAAAGTGACGGATGTATGTCCGTGCGGACGTACACAGAGATGAAATCATTATACCCTCTTTTGTTCCAAATCGCGGGTTTAATATAAGTTCATCATTATTGATTGACGTTTTAATGGTATCTATACAGTTTTATAAATGTAGATATAAAATCACTCCATACAGAATAGATGTATATTATCCTAAAGTTTTGTCACGTATAAAGACGTTTGTCTTCTAAGGTACGAGTGTTATACTTTGTGCTCCTGACCTCTTGGTATGGGTTCAAACTTCTAAGATCATGTAAGCTCTTCCCACCAAATGTATTCTTTCCCTGGCTCCGGTTGCTCATCGTATAATCAATTCCTATGAAAATATAAAAACGAAATACATATATAAACTGCTTACTGCCACGTACATTGGAAATTAGGCAAGATTCATTCAAGTTTGTAATAAAATACATGTATATTTTTCTCTTACAATCTCTAGCTATGTGTTGTTGAAAAGAATATCAACACCTGAACTTATTTCCCATAAAAGAGAATGTCCTTTAATGACATTTTATTTTTTATCAAGCCACCATTTTCATACAAATTAGTAGAAAAGCTAATTTATTTGGTTAAGTAGGAACAAACGATGAAGCAATTATAGAGTCCATCCACATTGAACATTTTATAATTCTATATACAAAAGAATATGAGAGAAAAGAAAAAAAATTGATCAGGCTGAAAATACTAGAGGTTGGGGAGTACGCCAAGGTTAATTAATAAAGTGTGGAGAGTAGGACAAGGATAACTACTAGAGGGTGGCGAGCAGGTAAAGGTTAATTACTAAATGTTAACTACTAGAGAATGTAGAGTAGGTCAAGGAAAACTACTAGAGGATAGAGGGTAGTCTGAGTTGTAATACTAAAATGTGTAGACTATTAGAAGGTTAACTATTAGAGGTTGGATAGTCGGTCAAGGTTAGTGGAGAGTTTGCTATCATTTAGGTATGGTCTAGAGATTATAAAACAATTTTCACACATCAAATCACATTCAGCTTGAATTTCTGACATCTGATTCTCTATAGTCAATCTGTTGACTATTCAGAGATTAGACGTTTAGTTTAGTGTGATTCTGAGTGTGAGATTTGTTAAAATTTCGTGGTCTTAAACTAAAATTAAAATCTTTTCAGCCTTCAATATAATATTACAAACGTTGTATGTTAAATATAGTGTTTCCATGGTCCAAACCCAACACAGAAATGTAATACCGTGGAAATGTATCTTCTTGAAATATGACAAAACACAATGCCGTTTTATTCCTATTTAGATCTAGTATATTTTTAATATTATTAGTTTACTTTGGTGTACGGACTGTTGGGACTTTCTTGAACCGCATACCCGCTGAGCCATCGGCAAGTGCATATATGTTTCAAGACGGTCATAACATTGCATACAAGAAGGTAAACTAACATGTAATCAATTTGTTACATCATAATCACTTTAGGCACTATTACAAGTCTTTCGGCCTAATTACGTCGTTAGTTTGCGTTGCGAATATCTTAGTTGCCATCAGTGGCAAAGCAAGCGATTGAACACAGGGCGCTGATAATGTAACTATCTCCTTTGGGTCAAATTCCTACCGAACATCTGATGAATCAGCATTGTTTCGTTAAAATCGAGCTTTCATTTGGGAAAGAATAAGTCACAAACACACGCACACACACACACACACACACACACACACATATATTAAACGATCTTATGACACACACACACACACACACACATATATATATATATATATATATATATATATATATATATATATATGTGTGTGTGTGTGTGTGTGTGTGTGTGTGTGTGTGTGTGTGTCATAAGATCGTTTAATATATTTTTGCATCATAAATTTTATATTTGTATTTTAACTTTTCAAGCGAAGGTTGTCTGCCATTTTGTTTAACCCAGGTGGACTCAGGTCATAATTATTTTTTTATTCAATCGCTACATTTGTTTGTCATTACTGAACTGTCCACTGTGTCAAATCCTTCACAAGTCATATAGTATTCTAGAGCATCTTCAGAGATGAACTCAATGTGAGGTTCTTGTCATATATTATTATTCGGCTGAACTGTAAAGAAAACAACTTCAAATGAACCACATGTGTCGCTGCCACGCAAGCATCACTGACTCATTACTAGTCCAAGAAAACAACTTCAAATGAACCACATGTGTCGCTGCCACGCAAGCATCACTGACTCATTACTAGTCCAAGAAAACAACTTCAAATGAACCACATGTGTCGCTGCCACGCAAGCATCACTGACTCATTACTAGTCCAAGAAAACAACTTCAAATGAACCACATGTGTCGCTGCCACGCAAGCATCACTGACTCATTACTAGTCCAAGAAAACAACTTCAAATGAACCACATGTGTCGCTGCCACGCAAGCATCACTGACTCATTACTAGTCCAAGAAAAAAACCTCTGCTGATACTGATGGACGATATGAGGGTATGATGTCACCTGTTTATTAAAATGGTGAAAAGTGACTGCATCCCAATTTGTCCGTAACATACAAGCGTACATTTTATACACTTGACGGAATTTGGTGACTGCCATATGTAGCACAGAAATTCAAAACGGCCACAGGGCATAGGGTTCTGTTATTCTACGTGAATGTACAAATCGTCAAACATAGGATTTGATCCGAAAATATTCTGTACATAATGGCAAAAGGTCCCTTCAAGAAACGGTAGCTCAAGAGACGCAAGACATACAGGTAAGTGTCTAAAATGTACACTAATGTACTGCGGACAGATCTGTCTGTACAAATTCCTCGATTTTATGAATACATGACATCAGACGTCATATCGTCCATCAGTATTAACCCTGGTTTTTTTTTCTTTTTTTTGGGGGGGGGGGGGCATATTTGTCGGACTATCTCATCACTCACTATGCCCTGTAGCAAAACTACACACAGACAATGACATCATAATTTTCGCATTAAACAAATAAGCTATTTCCTTTCAATCAATACCAAGAATGTCTAAATTGAAGCCAAGTATCACCAACAAAACGACAGAAGAAACAACGCTCTAAAAATAGACTGGAATCATATCCGTGCGAACTGATCTGGAAGTGATAACTATGACCTTTATCCATGTGTGTATTGCCAGTTGTCATGTGACTTACTTCCAAAAAAGTTGTTTTGATTACACAGCATGCATATAAATGTAACTAGCCTCCTGCTTACAAAATCAATTAAAGCCTGCTTTGATTGTTTTGACAGAAACTGTTTTCAACACGATCAGATAATCTTAATTCGATCAAATGTAATGTCGTTTTTTAAATTGTCAACAGAAAGACAGATATTCAATTATTACTTTTACTTTATTTCATAACCGTTCTGGTAACCTGATCCGAAAGCTTAAGAGATCATAGATCAGAGATGTTATAATTTTCGAGCACTGCTACAAAACTCGTGTATTTAACTATGGGGCTGTGTACCCGTTCATGTTCTCTCGCCTAAATCGGGTGTCGGTTTTCGGATACATGCCGGTGTGATGTCATGGAAACGATACGAATACCTCCAGAGTACTTATATAGCATGGATATATTGGTCAAACATCATTGATTAGCCAAATACTACAATTCCTGACATTGACTCTAATTGTAACCAGCATGTATTTACTAAATGCCATATTTTCCCAGTAATGCCACAATTTTAATAAAAAAGAAATATATTTTTTATTTTTTATTTTCTTTTCTTTTTTGTAAACAGAAAAAGTGAACAACTAAATCATATATAAGTAGAACGACAGGCAAAGATACAAACAGACATGCAGGTCATTAGGAAGGAAAATGCATATATATGTTCAGAGATGAAGATACAAAGTTAAGCTGAACCGAAAATCAGTCTGCATGATTCTAGGCCCTCTGCTTTAATGCCAGCCCGGACTCCGTCAAGGGAGATAAATCTGTCTTCAAAAGCACTGAATTCCATATTTTTGTCATCGCTTTTTACACTTCTGGAAGCGTTGAATGCGGAGTTATTGAGTTCATCACTCAGAGTACTTGAAGCAATGTGCTCCTCGCCTTGTATGTCAGATGAGACCGATTTGGTGCTGTCGCTGAATCTGAAATATTCTCGCATTTTCAATTTCCAATAAATGGAACATATTATTCTTTAAGTTGTCAAAAGCCTCTCTACCTCATTCCGCCACCCTTCCTCAATCGCTTTTCCATCTGATAAGAATGCATTACATTACCTAAAACTTCATGCACGCCTAGACTTTGCACACGATATGATAGCATTATGTTTGTGATGAAGGATGAAGGATGTTTCTTCTGGACGGACACAGAAATGATCCCATACTCGACACCAAATATTTAAAATATGTACAAGTTAAATATTGATGTTGCTAGTGTCACATACCCGATCCGAGGTTGCTTAGTTGTAGAATGTTGGACTCGCAACCCAAGGTCTTGTGTTCGAATCCTACCCTTAACAGCCCGGATAAGCTATCGCGTTGTGACCCTATATCATTTGTAAAAGAAAAAGTGTGTTTTCTATATCATTTGTTAAAAAAAAGTGCATAGGTTGGAAATTTCAATTTCGTATACTGGTATAATTATAGTTGTAATGTTGCTTTTGATACTTGGAATATTATGCGCACATGTTAGATAAATACATTCCAATTCAGTATGTATACCCAAGGAATAATGTGGAAGTGTCAAATAAATACTTCATGTAGTAAAAGTACCTTTTAGTATCCATGCATTCTCTGCCGTGCATGTAAATATTGCATTTTATTGCCTTATCTTTTCTTGTAAGATATACGTATTTTCAATGAGTAGTCGATAAGTTTGAGCACAAGGTGATAAATCAAAAAAGAAAAAAAATGGAAGTGTCTGGATAAAAATACAAAACCATCGAACATAATACTCGGAAAAAAACACATCGTGCAGTTTAAAACTATTTGCTGAGTTTGTCTATTTGTTGCGCTTGATGCGCTGACTATGAAGTTCCGAGTTTTGTATGTGCCACTATTCCCATTTACCAAGAAACTTCAAATTGTAGGCTTAATCCGTGCACTGCTCATATCGCCCTGTATACGTATCATCCAAACTTATACAGGTTGTAGGGGGTCTCCACCTCACGATGTACCATGCTATGCATTTATCGTGTGCGCACTGTACACTTATTACCCATCGTTATAAATACTGTAGTAGATTTGGCTTACAGAAAATCATACGAGCGCAAATAAACCAGCACATGTATACTAGGAAACAAATGGTGTGCAATTATAAACGAAGATTGTATTATACCAGCAAGTTTTAGCCTAAGATTAAGCATATATTTCCAAAATTCACCAACATAAATAGATGATATTAAACTTAAAAATTGATTTACCAAGTAAATATCTTATTTTGGATTCGTTGTTTTATCATCAAATTGAAGCTTTTTTAAGAAATGTGCTTGAAGTAAACATTAAGACACATATGGCATAAACCTAGTAGTATTCCCTGTACGGGTTCGAAACAATGTTATGAGTGGTCTGCATTTTTAAAAAAATAGAAACGAAACAAAGAGAAAAAAGTGGACAAAAATGCGGGGGAAAATAGTCAAATTCTGGCAACCAGCAATTGTTCGTTGCTATGTTATTCGAGACAAAATGTCAGCGGCGAGGATAAACCTTGGATTAAACATGTTTTTAACGTCCTTTACATTTATTTATTGTATTTTGAGAGGCGTTCAAGACGCAGTAAATTTCCTTCTGGCTGACACACAAAACAGTGTTGTTATCAGGTAGGTAAACAATCGCTACCGTATAAGCAAATAACACATGCACTTTATGCCTTAAAGTAAAGGACCGAGGTACAATTGCAGACATATAAATGACATATTTTAGACCTAAGTTTCAACTTCAGAAGAAGATAAATTGTGTACACACGCACAAATACATACCCACACTGTATTTGCCAGTCTATCATTTGAGTTGTTGACGCTGATAAATGAATCTTCCGAAACTAGTATGGTAAAAATTATTATTTGATGATTTTACAAATTATTATAATACCTGCTTGTTAAGAGGTGCTATTTTAAACATTTTGTTGTTGTTATTATTGTTTTATTGTAAAGGTAATAATGAACATAGCGACTAATCTCCCGCTTTGTTCTGTGACATATAACAATCTTGAAACGCGAGATTCTGGTTAAATCTGATTCAAGCCTGGTTATTTTGAGGTGGCATATTTTAGTGTGTTTTACAAATCTCTGTCTCTCTGTCTGTATGTCTCTCTCCTCGTGTATTTGTGTGTGTCTCTCTCTTCGTTCTGCATTTTAGTGTATTTTAATGTGATTATATAAGTGTAGCTTTCTCTCTATATATCCCATTTCTCTCTCTCTCTCTCTCTCTCTCTCTCTCTCTCTCTCTCTCTCTCTCTCTCTCTCTACACACACAACAACAATATTTCCTTCAGGTTTTGACATATTGGGTGTTTCGTATTCATCAAAAAATCTTATTTTAAGAGACACTTTGATTTTTATATTTCCTCAAATATTATACGAAAAACTTTCAAGACATAAAAAGAAATATATCCTTGAGCTAATATCCGAGACTTAGACCCACTTAAATTACTCCTTACTGAATATTTAACAAGAATCAAAAGTGAAGCATAGGCTCGGATAACTTACGAGAAAGGGATAAGATTTTTCTTGTTTGCATACAGTTGTGTATATAGCGAAATCTGCATATATAAAAACATCAAGGAACAGAGAGACTATGTCCTTAATGGAAATGTGTCCTTTAAATTGAAAGGGTAATTTTACAGGAGGATTTATGTTTACATATTTTGAAACAATACTGATAAACTTTCATTTTCAATAAACCTCAAAGGTTTCAAGAAACAATGAATGTATTTATTTTCATACATGTTGTAGTAACCAAATGAACATGCAATGTGAGATATTAGACAGGCGTTTTTATATGAGGGTCAATATAATATTATATCTGTAGATATATGTATGCTACCGCCTTTCTGGTTTCCTGTTGCAAACATTTTGTATATCAGCAAAGCTTCCTAAAACATAAGACTAGTCTAAAAACTGCACAATTCTCATGCCAACTCGCGACAGACAGGGGGAATAGGTGAGTTTCATTCTAAGAAGGTCCGATATATTAGCATGTGCCTTTTGTACAAATGTGCTTATGTTTTGGTTGTTTGTTTTGGGGTTTTTTTTTTTTTTTTTTTTTTTTCTTGGTTTTTTTTTGTATATCAAGATTGAACGCTAATGAAAAAGAGTCGCTATTGAAATTTTTTTAAAAGAAAATATACTGACACACCCTTTTAAGCTGGAAACGTTTCCTCTGAACATCCTGTTGTATGTAGAAAATCCTTTAGTTCGGCTAATTTCTCTATGCTATTCCACCAGAATCTGAAACACAGTTACTTCAATGAGTGTATATAAATAAATAAATATATTATTTATTTATTTTTTTTATTTATTCTTAGACATATGAATTAGCAACTAGATATTATCGAGACTCTTCTAAACTCTTCTAAATTTAAAAAAAATTGTTTTCAATTTGGAATGAAGTAATTTTAAAATAAATGTATTGTGTCGAAAAGTTAAAGTTTATCGTGATTTGAAATTAGATTTTTTTCCTGAACTTTACTTAAGGACATATCTTTCTTAGCCATATTTTTCGTAATCTATTCTTTTCGGTGTACGAGGATTGTATCGAGTTTTCGGGTTTTCTTGTTGTAACTTTATTCTTCTTACGAGAAGAAATGTTAAATTTGGCTTTTTGGTTGAGAACCATTTTGCGAGACTTACGTTTCACTTTTCCGCCCGCGCTATTATTGCAGACTTCTTCGTTAGGGTTTTGCATGTAGCTACATTTATCACAAACTATATCATGTGCAATAATGAAACTTAATGAGTGCATTCATCTTAGCTCATTACGGGCAAATTTAGGTCACAATGAGCTACATTTCGAAATATCGGTAAGCGCCAGATCAGGATTAGGAATCATGTAGTGACAGAGCAGAAAAAAACAATCTTGCAAGTATTGCTGCATTCCTGGTAACAAGAATAGAAACTAGGTGATAGTGGTCGTTTAGAAACTATAGTCCCTTGATGAATAAAACTGTCACACAGTGACTTATCTCGACAGGTTTCCAAATAAAACACAGAAATGCCTGTTTGTCGAGTTATATATGTTTGAAGGAATCAATTATCTAACATGCAATTAGCAGTCTATTCAGTACAGAGAAGTCAGTGGTCACTTACAGACCCCTGGATTTCTGGGTGTTATTTCCGATATTATAAATTCTCTGGCCGTTGAATCTTTTACAGAACAGAACAGGAAGTTTATTCAGTACTGTGAACCTCTGGCCCATGATAAAAAATATACAAAGTAAAACGTAATTTACAGAGCGCCATCTGTCGAATATGTATATATATATATATATATATATTCTACTATAATTGAGTTCTTAATTAAAAAAGAATTGTATAAAAGAATCTTCAAAAATTAGACATCACATCTAACTAGACATAGGATATATTAATATCTTCTATTTAAGGAATAATATAGTAAAGTTTACCTAGATAATATTACATTACTTTGGTACGTGTTTAACAAAATATATAAAATTGTATTCGTCTTCTACATATCTTACATTTTGTTCTAAACATAACTTACATAATATTTAATCCCTGTTTATTGTATACTAGCTTCCTCCGTTGACCATTAAATCGTGCTCAGTACACGTAAATATTACCTAAATCTTTTGAAAGATAAAGGTAGTCCTCGAGTCAAATAATTATCCGTTTCCAATATTAATTTATACTAACTAATAAACATGTAAGATAATCTATAAATTTTATACACACGTCAGTATCTACCATAAAATAATCTACCTCCAAGTGACTCAGTAATGTATTCGGATCTAATCTGTCTTGGAAGAAAGATAATATCTTTCATCAAAGTGACATAATTTGCACAATATACTATTTATTTCTCTACTTTGTACTTCCTAAGGCTCATATACCTTGATATTGCTAAAACATATAGAGTACATATGTAGCATTCACGTGTTTTGTTATCTAAAGGTAACTGCAAATTTCTTACCTATGTATCCTGTCACTATATCCGATACCAACAAATGTGTTGTACCTAATGTTGCGGGGACTCTTACGAGCGCATATCTAGGTAGTTCAATAATAAATCACTACATTATTTAATGTATGTAGTTCAGTGCAATAACATTTGACTTGCAACGTTGTTGCATATCTGTAATTCACATCCCACTCTACTGGAAAATAGGAAGGAAGAGAGGGACTAGGAGTAATTTTTTGCCCGCTCTATATTATTGCTTACTGGTGGAGCTAAACACCTTTATGCAATTAGTCATATAGTCTCGTACTGTCCATGTTGTTTCCCGCTCTTTTTTCGAGACTCAGTACTCACAATACTTTTATAGCATCGATCCATTTCGTATTTATGTTGTATTTTAATACTTCGTAAAGAATAGAAGTTGCATATTGCATTCAATGCAATAATTTATGTGTGTACATGGCAGTCAAGTTCAAAAGAAAGTCTAATTAAATGTACACATCAACATATAACATCGATTTTAATTGACAACTTCAATGTTCTTAACGTTAGTTACTGGCAAATATTGCATGTTATGACAACTTGCATAGTTTTGTTCTACAGTACAAAATGTATGTAACATCTAAAGAAAGCATGTTCTTTAACACGGTCTTTGGTTACCTCAAACTAACTGTTTGATGTGTAAACTTGAAATAACCTGTTAACTTTGATTTGCTGAACCACTATGCATGCAAAGGAGACAACATGATAACGTCTGATGTGGAGAAAATCTGCTTCGTCTTTGTACACGAATATACACTCTGAACGATATTTATATACTGAGAAATATGTTAAATCAATGGACGTCGCCCTAACATAATATTGTTTTACCACATCTTGGTTATCTTCGATTCTTTTGGTTTGCATGTGATAACACCAAGATAATTTGAACAGAGAGTACGAGTAAAGAATAAACGTTTTATGTATATTTTATCTGCTCATGATATCAGTTAATACACAAATGAATAAAAAACAATATTCTCACACCGTTTTGGTATGTATGGATTTTAATCACCGACATTTGATGGATATAAAGGAAATTTGAATCCAGATTCTCGAGATCGAACGTAACCTAGTTTTGGAGATAATAACAAATGATGTATCTCGATTTGTAGAGATAAAACAATGCATTTCTTGGAAGGATTGCAGATAACAAAGTTCACCTAACGAGGTGAATTTCTTTATCACCGACACATATTAGTCACTCATTACTTTCTTCGCATACAATCGTGCGATTCACACAAAGGTAACATTCTCCTTGTTCGACTTAATTGCTCACGAGTTTGAAACTCTTATGTTGGTTAAATGGTTTGTTTTGCTTTGTTTGTAGGATTTGAATGTTCGACTATCATTGAATGCCATATATTTCCCTCAGAGATAAAACGGGATTGTACACATCACCGCAAAGTGGCAAGTAATGTCATCAATTTATCATTTTTAAACATCTTTCTGAGAACATAATTCAAAATTCAAAAGATTTTGTCGGCATGGCTAATTTCTCTAATATCGTAGATTAATTTACTTTTCACTATAGGGTATCTGCTACCTAGAGAACTCCCTCTCCCTCTCTAATAGAAAATTGAATAACTAATGCTTATTTGATGTTATTCAAGCCAAAATGTCAGAGTCGAGATCATAACTTAGATTAAACAGGTTTTTAACATTGCTATAATGTATTGATTGTTTTTGGAGAGGCGATCAAGACGCAGTATAATTCCATCCCGCTGACACACAAAACGGTGTTGTTATCAGGTAATTAAATAAATCGCTATTCTAGAAGCAAATAAGACCTGTATTTTATACCTTAAAGGAAAAGAATGATGTAAAATTACAGACATGTACATGACACATTTTAGACCCAAGTTTTAACTACAGCAGAATATAATTTATTTACACACGCACACATACACACACAAACACTGTATCTGTCAGTCTATCCTTCAAATCTTCCAAAACTAGTATGGTAAAAATAATCTTCGATGATTTTACAAATTATATTAATACATGATTGTTAGGAGGTGGGTTTTTTTAAATTGTGTTGTTGTTGTTGCTGTTGCTGTTGTTTTATTGTAAAAGTAATACTGAACAACACAATACTGGCTAATATTCTGCTGGATTATGTGATATATATATCAATATTGATGTGGATCTCAAGGAAAAAAGCGAGATTCTGGTTAAACGAGAGAAAGAGATTTTTTTCTGATTCAAGCCTCATTGAGGTGACATATTTTAATGTGTTTTACAAATCAATCTCTCTCTCTCTCTCTTTATTATGTATTTTAGTGTGATTTTATAAGTGTAACTTTCTCTCTCTCTCTCTCTCTTTCTCTTTTTTCTTCTCTCTCTCTCTCTCTCTCTCTCACTCTCTCTCTCTCTCTCTCTCTCTCTCTCTCTCTACACGCTATGCAACAACAAAATTTCCTTCATGTTTTGAAATATTGGGTGTTTCATATTCATGAAGAAAATTGTATTTCAACAAACACCATAATTTTTATATTTCATTAAATATTATAAGAAAAACGTTCAGAATATAAAAAAGAAATATATCCTTGAACTAATATCCGAGACTTAGACCCACTTAAATTACTCCTTACTGAATATTTAACAAGAGTCAAAGATCATGCATAGGCTCAGAAAAGTTACGAGAGAGGGATAATAAGATTTTGCTTGTTTTCTGACAGTTTTCTTATTTCTATACTCTCTGCTGATGATATATAGCGCAATCTGCATATATAAGAAAATCAAGGAACAGTGAGACTTTGTCCTTAATGGAAAGGTATCCTTTAAACTGAAGCATAATTTTACAGGAGCATTTATGCATTAAATAATTTCACACTTTTTTTTCAATAAACCTCAAAGGTTTTAGGAAGCAATGAATGTATTGATTTTCAAGCAAAGATTATATATACGTTGTAGTAGCCAAGTGAGCATGCAATGTGACATATTAGACAGGCGCTCTTTATTTCAGGGTCGATTGAATAGTACATCTCTAGATGTATGTATGCTACTGACCTTCTTGTTTCCTGCTTCAAACATTTTACATATCAGCAAAGCCTTCTGAAATAGAGAACTAGTATAAAAACCGCATAATGCACACATGTCATCTTGCGACAGACAGGATTAACTGGTGAGTTTCATCCTAGAGGAATTCTTAGGAATGTATCCTAAGAGGGTCCTATATACGCATGTGCCATTCTTACAAATGTGCTATTTTTTTTTTTTTTTTTTTTTGGGGGGGGGGTTGTCTTTTTGTAGAGCAGAGAGCAGGATTTAATGCTTATGAGCTTATGAAAAAGAGTCGGTATTTAAAAAATTATTTTAAAAGAATATATTGACACACCTTTCGAAGTCGGAAAAGTTTCCTCCGAACATCCTGTTGCATGTAGAAAATCCTTTGGTGCGGCTAATTTCTCTATATCCACGATGATAATCAACCAAAATCTGAAACAAGGTTACTTCAAAGAGTGTTTATATATATATATATATATATATATATATATATATATATATATATATATATATATATATATATATATATACACACACACACACACTTGGACATAGGACTTACCAATCACATATTATCGAGACTCTTCCAAATTAAAGAACAAATTGTACTTTTAGAACTTCTCTAAGTGTAAAGTTTAAAAAGAATTATGAAGGTTCTTTTTCTTTTTGCGTACACAAAATTTTTTCTTGTTATATGTTCATTCTTCTTGCGAGAAGAAACGTTAAATTTGGAATATTAAAAATCAATTCGTGCATTTTTGTTTTGATTTAGAAGCATTTTGCGAGACGTATGTCTCACTTTTCTGCCGGCATTATTATTGAAGACTTCTACGTGAGTGTTTTGCATTTAAATCCATCTATGACAAACCGTAGCATGTGCAATAATGAAACTTAATGAGTGCATTCATCTTAGCTCATTAAGAGCAAATTTAGGTCACAATGAGCTACGTTTTGAAATAGTGGTAAGCGTCAGGTCAGGATTAGAAATCATGTAGTGACAGAGCAGGAAAACAATCTTGCAAGTATTGCTGCATTCCTGGTAAGAAGAATTGAAACTAGGTGATAGTGGTAGTTTAGAAACTATAGTCCCTTGCTGAGTGAAACTGTCACACATTGAACTTATCTCGACAGGTTTCCAAATAAAACACATACACGCCTGTTTGTCCAGTTAAATATCTTTGAAGGAATCAATTATCTAACATGCAATTAGCAGCCTAGTCCGTACAGAGAAGTCAGTGGTCACTTACAGACCTCTGGATTTCTGTGTGTTTTTCCGAGATTATAAATTCTCTGGCCGGTTAATCTTTTACAGAACAGAACAGAAAGTTTATTCAGTACTGTGAACCTCTGGCCCATGATACAAAATACAAAGTGAAAACTTAATTTACAGAGCGCCATCCGTCGAATATATATATATATATATATATATATATATATATATATATATATATATATATATATATATATATATGTGTCCTACTATAATTGTCCTACTATATATATGTCCTACTATAATTGAGTTCTTAATTAAAAAGTATAGTAAAAAAACATTGAAAAATTAGACATCACATCTGACTAGACATCGGATATATTTATATTTTCTATCAAAGGAATAATATAGTAAAGTTTACTTAGATAGTATTTCCTTACTTTGGTACGTGCTTAACAAAATATATATAATTGTATCCGTCTTCTACATATCTTGCATTTTGTTCCAAACATAACTTATATAATATTTAATCCCTATTTATTGTATACTGTCTTCCTCCGTTGATCGTTAAATCGTGCTCAGTACACGTAAATATTACTATAATTGTTCGAAAGATAAAGGCAGGCCTCGAGTAAAATAATCTTTCCGTTTCCAATTTTAATTTATACTAACTGTATGAAACATTTAAGATAATCTATAGATATTATACGCACTTCAGTATCTACCATAAAATAATCTACCTCTAACTGACTCAGTAATATATTAGGATCTAATCTGTCTTGGAAGAAAGATAATATCTTACATCAAAGTGACATAATTTGCACAATATATTATTCTTTTCTCTCCTTTTGTTCTTCTAAATGATCAATACTTTGATATTGCTGAAACATATAGAGTACATATGTAGCACTCACATGTTTTGTTAGATAAATGAAACTGCAAATTACTTATGTATCATGTCACTATATCCGAGACCAGCAATTGTGTTGTACTTGATGATGTGGGACACTTAAGAGCACATGTCTACTTAGTTCAATGATAAATCACTACATTATTTAATGTATATAGTGTAGTGCAATAAGACTTGCATTGCAACGTTGTTGCGTATCTGTAATTAACATTCTACTCTACTGGAAAATAGGAAGGAAGAGAGGGACTAGGAGTAATTTCATGCCCGCTCTATATTATTGCTTACTGGTGGAGCTAAACACCTTTGTATAATTAGTCATATAGTCTCGTACTTTCAATGTTTTTTACCGCTCTTTTTCGAGACTCAGTACTCAAAATATATTCATAGCATCGATCCATTTTGTACTTATGTTTTATTTTAATATCATTCGTAAAGAGTAGAAGTTGCATATTGCATTCAATGCAATAATTCATGTGTGTACATGGCAGTCAAGTTCAAAAGAAAGTCTATTAAATGTACACATCAACATATAACATCGATTTTAATTGAAAACTTCAATGTTCTTTCCGTTAGTTACTGGCAAATATTGCATGTTAAGACAACTTGCATAGTTTTGTTCTACAGTACAAAATTTATGTAGCATCTAAAGAAAACATATTACCTTAACACGGTCGTTAGTAAACTGAAACTAACTGTTTGATGTGTAAGCTTGGAATAACCTGTTAACTTTGATTTGCTGAATCACTACGAATGCAAAGGAGACAACATGATAACGTCTGATGTGGAGAAAATCTGCTTCGTCTTTGTACATGAATAAACACTCTGAACGACATTTATATACTGAGAAATAAAATATGTTAATTCAATGGACGTCGTCCTAATATGATATATTATTTAACCGCATCTTGGTTATCTTCGATTCCATTGGTTTGCATGTGATTTCACCACGAGAATTAGAACAGAGAGTTCGAGTAAAGAATATATATTTGCTCATGATATCAGTTAATACACAAATGAATAAATAATAATATTCCCACACTGTATTCATGTGTATGGATTCTAACCACAGACATTTTATGGATATAAAGGAAATTTAAATCCAGATTCTTGAGGCCGAATGTAACCTAGGTTTGGAGATAATACAAAATGTGTGTCTCGATGTGTATAGATAAAACAATGCATTTCTTGGAAGGATTGCTGATAACAAAGTTCACCTAGCAAGGTGAATTTCTTTATCACCGGCAAATATTAGTCACTCATTACTTTCTTCGCATACAATCGTGCGATTCACACAAAGGTAACATTCTTATTGTTCGACAATTGCACAAGAGTTTGAAACTCTTATGTTAATTAAATGGTTTGTTTTGCTTTGTTTGTAAGATTTGAATATTCGACTATCATTGAATGCCATATATTTCCCTCAGAGATAAAACGGGATGGTACACATCACCGCAAAGTGGCAAGTAATGTCATCAATTTATCATGTTTAAACATCTTTCTGAGAACATAATTCAAAATTCAAAAGATTTTGTCAACATGGCCAATTTCTCTAATATCGTAGATTAATTTACTTTTCACTATAGGGTATCTGCTACCTAGAGAACTCCCTCTCCCTCTCTGGTAGAAAATGGAATAACTCATGGTTATTTTATGGCTTATTCTCAACTAACAAGTGTCAGTTCAAGTATCGTGATTTAAACAATCATTTCACTATCATTTTAATTTTACTCATTTCCCAAAGACCAAACTTTGAATAACTCAGGTCCAACATCTCTAAACGCTAATGACGTTGTTTGATTCAGTGCAGTGAATTGTTCAAACTTATTCTTATTCCGTAAATAACAGATACGTTATGCTCGTCAAATGAGGTCAGAAAATCCAACAACGTCTTCACAATCGTTTATCTCACCAGAAGAACGGACTTTCATGTCAATATGGAGCATGTTCTATTTCAAAAAACCCATTATTTATTCAACAATTATGAAGCAACGCTACTGTCGTCAATGGTAAAAACGCAACCCGGCTCACATATTGCAATTCAAAATGAAAAGAATGTGTATCAGTAGTATTTATTATGCAATAATACTTCATATATTGCTGTGCTAGTTCTTAAAATTTACGCGCAGGTATTATATTTTTTCTGAAGGAAAGTCCGTGGAAATGTTCACTCAATAATTGACAGATATGAAGTCAATAAATACGGAAAATAAGAATTAAGCTTGGAAAATCTCATGCGTGAAAAAATATTTTAGTTCCAACTTTTGAAAATCTATCGTGTCTGCCATGTATGCAGCACCTCCATATTGCAGATGTAAAATATATGAATGACACGAAAGCATCAAGAGATCTCCAAACGGCTGTAAACAAACCGATGTTTTGACGTCAACGACAGCCTCTAATGGAAGCCGACAGTGACAGCGATAAAACGGTAATTTCAAAAGATTTATTTCGTATAATAACAGCAAGACAAATTATATTCTGGTGTTGAGAGATATGTAAACTTTGATTTCCCATTAATCACGCTGCAGTTTGATCAAAGTATCTACACACAATAGAACGTATCAGATTTATTGTCAAAACTTTTGTTGCAATGTATCTGATTTTTTCCCTTTAATCAAGTTACGAAACAGAAGTCAGCTAATTCCATATCCATTGGGCATATACTTGATTAAAATGTCATGAAAGGATTAAAAGCAAACTAACTGCAACTATATAACATTGATATTGTTTGTTTACTTGTTTCTGATATTTTCTTTTTTTTTTCTTTTTGTTTCTTTGTTTTAATTTTGTAATTCTTTTTTGTTGTTGTTGTTGTTGGTTTTAACCACACTTTTAACACATTATTTGAACTAGGCGCCTTTCCCAAGGACACACAAAGACTGCCTAGCCGGACTGGCCTGGGCTGGTATCGAACTCGCGAAGAGTCCGACCCTCTACCAACTGAGCTCCTGCTTCTCCCTATAACATTGGTAAAGAACTGGCACCGGTGTATACACACTTTTAATTAAAAATGTGAAATTTAAAATCTTTATTTTCAGGTAAGAAGAAAGAAACCTAAACAAATTACTCTGTTGCATTCATCTTAGGTCTGTTCAACACTCCATCATCTAATAATGAACACAGTTTTCATAATATTATTCATACTTTTCATCGAGTATTAGAATTTATCCAAAAAAGCGTACTATGATATCTACAAAACATATGTGGGAGCAGGGGTAGCTCATTTCTTAGAGATTAGGACATGTAATTCAACGGTCACAGGTTTGATACCCACCCAGGCTAGCCCAGGTAGGCTGCATTTGTGTCTTCTTGTGAAAAGCACTTAACTACCAGTTCATCGGCATGATATTGCCAATAGTGTGTAAAAGGTGCCGTGAAGAAATAAACAATCAAACAACCTAAACATGTGCTTTATTGCCAGCTAACTGAGGGCTGAAAGTTTATTTGTTGCCTATAGATGTGTGCGCACTGTTTAAATTACGCCGCTTCAACAGTTATGTTTGTATTTCTGGGATACGTTTTGGATAAGCAAGTCTTAACCATGAGACAAATCTTCAACTGGAAATATGATATAAGTGAATGCTTTATATCCACAGTAGTCTATCTTGCAACGAGTATTTTCTTCCTTGTTTATAAATCGGTTGGCAATAGTCAATATATGTTTTCACAACAAAAGTATATGTTTGTAACATCAATTCTTTTCTATGTACCTAAGGCTTTATACGTTGATATGAAACAAAACCAGTACGGTTTTCTGATATATATATATATATATATATATATATATATATATATATATATATATATATATATATATATATATATATATATAGAATGCGTTAAAATTAACAAACACGCAGTAATTTATCGATGGAAAATATCCCGTAAATTTGCAGACACTTTTGAATTAAAAAGAAGTAGCTAAGACGTTTTATACTCTATACATTATTTCTAAGTTGACATGTACAGAGACATTTCTAAATATTTATTTAAGCTTGTGGATTCACATTACTGAAAATACAAAATATCTCCTCAAATTTGGAAGCGTATCATTTAAAGTAATCTCTGACAGGCATACAACGCATTTCACACACTAAATGATAGCCAAGACAAGAAAAACTTTTTTCATATATCGATTTTTTTTTTCTACATAAGGGATCGACCATTTAATTTTCTCTAGGGAGTGGGGAGAGCTGGAATCTTTGTGCAAAAATATTTCCGACCTTAAATAGCATGAAAAAAATCTTGTTCCGACTTTTAGGAAAAAAGAACTAATCACATTCATCATATTAAACTAAAGAAAACAATATAACAGTTGAAAAGAAAACGCTAGGTGCCCCCAACCCCCACCCTTAGAAAATTAAATGGTCGGTCCCTAACAACCAACTTGAGTTTTGTAATTTCTGATCGTGAAGCGAACAAAGGGTATTTGTCAATGATTTCTAACTTTGCATAACTATAGAACTATCGTACGCTCAAACTATGTAAAAAAAAATCTGCCAATATCAGCCACTTGATGAATGGCAGTTAGGACGTAATTAACCATGAAAGTTGTTAAAAATGACGACCTATCATGGGTTAAGGCCGCCATTACGTATATTAATTAGGTAGTGATTTCACCTGGTTAAGTGACGTCATACCCGCTATAAACAACGTGCCACTGCAGTTAGAAAGTCACTTCTGCGACTCTTCATATGAGTTTAGTCATTGCAAAATTGAGGAGTTAGGTATATAAATTGAACATTTAAATACAACGATACACCCGTATCAGTATGAATCGGTAGAAGGAGAAGACAGTATAACTACTGACACGGGAACAGATTCCAACACAACGAAGTTGGACACGGTGCATGGACAGTTTGTTCCAAGATAATAATTGCCTCCAACATGTATCATTCATGAAATTCGTGCTCATTTCGTTATATTTTTTCAATTTCACTCCTCATAAACTCAGTCAATTAATGTTTAATGATTTTTGGTAACTTGATTTTAAAAGCACAAATAGCTTGTATGTAACATTCAGTTCACGTCTGGTTCCTTTTCCACACTAAATTCAGCCGCCTCTGCTCTAAGTCCAACCCTTATGGGCGTTAGAATAGTATTAGACTCATACAAATAGTTTGAATAGTGTTAATCACATAATAATGGTTTGAATAGCATTAATCACATATTAATGGCTTGAATAATAATAATCACATAATAATAGTTTGAATAGTATTAATCACATAATATAAGTTTGAATAGTATTAAACACATAATAATAGCTTGAATAGTATTAAACACATAATACTAGTTTGAATACTATTAAACACATAATAATAGTTTGAATAGTATTAAACACATAATAATAGTTTGAATAGTATTAAACACATAATAATAGTTTGAATACTATTAAACACATAAAAATAGTTTTAATAGTATTAAACACATAATAATAGTTTGAATAGTATTAAACACATAATAATAGTTTGAATAGTATTAAACACATAATAATAGTTTGAATACTATTAAACATATATTAATGGTTTGAATATACTGTTAAACATATTAGTAGTTCGAATGGTATTAAACACATAATAATAGTTTCAATAGTATTAAACACATAATAATAGTTTGAATAGTATTAATCACATACTAATGGTTTGATTAGTATTAATCACATAATAATGGTTTAAATAGTATTAAACACAATATAATTGACTCTAAACACAAGCATTGGTATTATGTTTATCAATTTATATCCTGGTACATTTTATGATGTGTCAGCAAAACCACTGACAATATACACATGTAGATAGATAGACAGAGGTAGATGCTAATAGCTGACTTGCAAGCCACAATGTTAAAGATCGAAACTTGACATCAGGAAGGATAGCCGAGAGTTCACCAACAAATTTTGAAAATTGTGCCGTTATTGCTTTTGTTGCCTGAGTTTTTGTTTTTGTTGTTGCTGGTCTTGTTTATGTTCTTATTATTAGTTGTTGTATTAGTAGTTGTTGTTTTTGTTGCTGTTGTTGTTGTTGTTGTTGTTGTAATTTGATCAACTTATTCCTTTGTAACTAAATAAATTAGGCGGATTTATCGGGGATAAAATGCCCTTCATTATTGTTTCCACGAATGAAGATCTAGTGATAATTGATACCAATCCTGGTTGACAGAATTTCCTTTTTAAGCCTGTGATGTCAGAACTGTGGGTTCGATCCTCGTCGACTCGGTTTCCTCCACTTCTGTCCTACCAAAGTAAGAGATGGTGCTGTATAGATGTGTGTCAAAGGATTTGCGTTTTGAGTCAATGGTGAAATTCGTGTACGCAAGTTAGGGTATAGTGGGATGGAGGGGGGAGGGAGAGACTGTCGGGGTATATTTAATGTTTCATGATACTTAGTAATCATTCTAGAATATATGAGTCTTTTAGAGTGGAGTCATATGTGCCTTACCATAGGTCTTAGGCTCGAACCTCGACGGAGAATATACTTTCCCTTCATGTTATGCTAAAGGAAGCCGCTGTGGCTCTGTGGTTAGTCTGCTGGACTATCATGCATTGTGTCTCTAATCTTGTTTTTCCTCTGCGCTCAGGAATTTTTTTTATGTGCTAATGTGGCGTGAAGCAGCAACCATTCTTGTAAGATATATATATATATATATATATATATATATATATATATATATATATATATATATATATATATATAATTATTGATTGATAGATTGCTCCTGCGCCAGACATTTCACAAAAGTTTGAAAGAATAGAATGTTTGCTTAATTAACAATTTAAGATAAGTGTGCGTTTTGCAAGGACAGAAAGAAGTAATGGTGATGATGATGCTGACGATTTTATTAAAAGGCTGTATTCCTTGATGTATCAATCCGGCGACCAAATTTATGATTTCTAAAAAATAAAAAGAATTCCAAGAATTAAAAAAAAATTCTTTTTTATCTTTATGCTGGTCCAATCAAAGCATTGTCATGTAGACTAAAGAGTGATTTAGAATGAAAGACAATACAGTTTTAATAATGATTTTGTTGACAGGACGTAATTTTGCATGTACAAAATTAAAGTGCTTTTCAGGATAATCAACTAAAAATGCGAGATGAGTACTTGTTAATTATGACAGAGGGGTAAAATGTAGAATACATTTTGGAACCAGAGTTTACTTTATGTAAACTCTGGTTATTGTACAGACACCTTTTTTTGTATTTGACCCCAGTTTCATGAGCGCTGCCATTAACCAATCACGTGATGCGTCAGCCATGACGATAGTGAAATGAACATTAGATATTGCACGTACCGCGTTCAAAACAATATCAATCTTTGTGTTTACATTTTATCTTAGCTCGTTTTATCTTACTGATTGACATGGATAGCGATGGAAAATATAACAAAGGTGGAGGTAGTTCATGTTCTGTCAATGGATGTTCAAATAATAGTCGTAAACACAATTTATGGAATTAATCAATATATGAAATACACGGATAAATGCATGAAGACTGTGCGTCTTTGGTACCATTTTAATTTCAGTCCATGAGTTTAGATGGGCATGCAATATTTTAAATTCTGAAATTCCAGTCTTAGCAGGTTAGTTGAAATCAATCATAATATGACTTCCGAGAGAGGTAATTAGAGACTTTTGCCAGGAATCTTTCAGAGAAAACTACCCAGCTCAATTTGTATTATTGATTGTGCAAAAACATTTATTCAGAGGTCAACTAATCTCAGATCTCAAAAGTAGAGGTGAGACTTATGGCAATTATAAATCGCACAACACTGCCAAATATATGGTAGGAATATCTCCACATGGACAAATAATATTTATTTCAAAGGCATTTGGTGGATGGGCAAGTGATAAATTCGTTGTTGAAAAACGCGGACGAGTTAATGTTTTTTTTCACTTGACTCTAAAGATGAAATTTGAACCGACACATAAAATGACTAAATTTTATTTTCCTAAATCTGTATTTTAAATAAATGATATATTCATTAACATCATAATATGATTAAGAAATCTGAACCAAATAAAACTATAATTATATAACTGTATAGTCACAGACACATACATGTTTTGAAAGTCTTACTGAACAATAAGCGATCTTCTTCAATTTCATCAACTATGCGTGACATCATTTTCTCGGCAAAAATTGTACGTAGTCTTGTAACATGGCCATTTACATAATTTGCATCATACTTTACATTCACAAACTTGTGGTCATCTGCACTAAGCCATACAAGAAGTTTACATTTCCTAAGACCAGTGCAAACTATTGTCATCTGCATTGGCATATAGAATCCTCTATCCGCTTTCTTCTTAATAATAAGATTGTCATTGCCACTCTTTTGGACATCATATTTCGTGTTTCAAAAAAAAGTTCATCCAATGTTGTTCAGTTAGTAGGCATTGAACTTTTATTTTCAAACAGCATGTCTTCATTTAAAATTCCATCCTGGCTCGCTGACAAAGAGTTTTCCTGCACATCAAGATGCAATCCTTTTTCAATAACAGAATATCCATTAGAATTGAAATAGTGTTTTGCTGCCACTTCACTTTGAAGTCCGTGGTTTGTGAATTTATTTCTTACAAATTTGGAATGTAAATGTTCTCTTATAAAATGTGTGCAATCAGTGGAATCCTTTATGAGTATTTGTACACACCGATTCGCTTTGTTTACAATCTATCTAACTGTTGATATGGCGGACATTACTGCTACGCACCAAGCGAGCGATATCAGTACAACGGGCGATAATTAGAAAACCGTCTATATATATTGTACTAAAATGTATTTCATCCTATGTCAGGTACTCTGCACCTCGATTGTCCATGTGTCTGTATTATGTGCCACCTTACTATATACATGTAGCCAGAGATCTGGTACGGTTGTAGATCATACTCCGTACATTTTCAATGATTTAGTGGATAAAAATAGAGTAGTATACATCGTCCAATATGAGGAAGGAAAAGAACTAAATAAGTTTCATATATCTAGCATTTTTTTTTTTGTCTTGGAGGAATCGAAAACCAAAAGAATAATGAAAGAGTTTATAATAAAAACCATCAAGGACAATACCGCTAACTCGTTAACTTTATTTTGTTGCCCAGTACAAACGAGTAGTTGAAGATCGGCAGTTTTTCTATAGAAAAAGGGTGATAATGTCTCCTGCATATTGTCTAGTGAACAATATATTAGAAGTGGTAAATAACAAATTAACAATGCAAGACTAATGCCTCTACACAGTACAGAAAATTTGCTTTCTTAAAGCTGTTCCTGTAAACTTTAGCATTTCTAGCGTAAATTTATCACTTACACAACCAACATTGATTGAGAAAAGTCTCAGCACAAAAATTATAATCCTAATGCATACAATTCTGTTATTTTTTGATCTTCAAATCTCTACGGTAATATTTAAAATTTGACAGAACAAATATAAATGAAAATGACTGTGCAGAATAAAACTTGTCTCATTATATCAGTACTTGGATTTTGTGTTTCTTATGGGGGGGGTGGTAAATATGGACGAAATATACACTAGAAACGTCGATACTTGCACTTGAATTTATTATTATTATTATTATATTTTTTATTTTTATATAGACAATGCTAATTTATTAACAATAAACACGTTCTACCTTAAACTTTATGCTTCCCGTTGAGTATACCATTTCTGCTTAATTCGATGAATTTTCCTTACATATTTTTCTGGATATGATTCGAATGGCTACACGTTCTGTCAAAACTTTGCCTCTGCATCTTGCTGTAGTCTCATGGCGCCCTCTTCATGGATTGCCAGCCACGCCACACAAGTTTTTTTATTTCAAAGGATCTACCATAATTCTGTATGCAGTACATAGTTACAGAAGTTATTTTATTGAAGTTTTCCATAACACAAATTAAAAACAGCTGAAATAATAATGCGTGAACTACAAATTATTTTCGATATAAATGTTTCTGATGGATAGATAACGTTTCGAGCGCAACATAAACTCTAATGTAGAGGAGATAACTCCAGTTCAAAAGATTCTCTAGTCACGTCTTGGTTATAGAGTTGTGTACCATTTAAATCACCATATGGCAATTTAGTCGATTGTGTTCATGTATCTTGCAACGGCCAGTTGTTGTTGAACTCCTTAAATCGTGCGCCATGTTTCTCGCGATCTAACGCGCTTGTTTTGAGATAATGATGTCATCAGCTGTGTCACCAGTGTTCTTAAAGAGCGACAGAATTTAAGTATACTGTAAAATACAAAAAATGAGATTCAAAAAGGCAATTTCATGTAATTTTAAAAAATCATAATGAAAATCTCTGTTTTCACTAATGCCTTTTTTGTGGCAGATATTTTGGCCTTGAATTTTCTATTATATGCTAAAGATAGCGCCGCCGATCACATGTTGGCTTTGTTTACATATTTTGAACAGGAAAACCAACTTTGGGAATTAATACAACTAGATAGCCAATGTAACTATTGTGGTTTTAATCATGTGGGGTTCTTATACAACGTAAGAAAAATTTACGCTCGAAATGTATATTCAATACTGAAATTTTCGTTTCAGTATTATTTCATAATAAACATACATTCTGCATCAAAAGACATTGAATCTATTATAATAAAATGTGTATCCATTCACCAGTGTCTATTTTTAAATTTCTCTGTATACCTGTCTGTCTGTCTCTCTCAGTCTATTGAGTCATGTATGTATATGGTAAAGAACAAGCAAGCAGTAATGTAAGTGCACAAACTGTATATAGAATTAACGGAAAAAATTATTCATTTTTAAATTATTTTTTTTTTTAAATTTCAAAAACATGGAGTCTCTATAAATAAATAATATCCATACCTTGGTCTAACTGGCACGGTCCGGTCAAATGCCATGTGACTTTTTAGTGAGTCTCACGAACCATGTACGTCCTTCCGGGAATAAGTAAACATACACACGCTCGTAAAAACGGTAATTATAAACTAATGTACATAAATGCCTAAATTTGTTTCACGCTGATTAAATAAAGTAGATATAGTTGAACACTTTTTATGTTTTTTTTTTGAATAGATCATCATAATATTATAAATAACGTGATAAAATTCACGTTAAGTCCACGAAAGGTGGTAACTCGAGACTATATTTTACTTCATTTTGTAGGTTCTTTGACTTAATTCCTTGATTTAGTATCTATTTTGGGTTAATCTATGTCACACCTCTACATCAGTATGAACTTAGCCAACACGATTAACTCAGTGCATTCAAGTTGACAAGGTCCGACCTACTTTCCCAAATCTTGAACGATGTATATGTTACACCACGTACAACCTGTAATGTTATAATACGCATTGAACCCTAAGATTACGAAATGTCAAAATATTCCTTTAAGTTATGCTCTTAGTAGCATTGTTAGGAAGGTTTAATAAACTGTCTTATAACATCTCTCTCTCTCTCTCTCTCTGTCTGTTTGTCTGTCTGTCTCTCTCTCTCTCCTTGAAATCAGCTCTACTGACTAGAAATGATTGCGTTTTACAAATAATTATAACCTTGATAAACCCAATAATATAACAGTATAATAATCTAACAGTATAACACCAACCCCATACATTGATAGTAACACACCCATTTACCCGGATGAAACTGCTGCATATGTGTCATTTATCGATAAAAGGGATAAATTGGCATTGTATTCAGTTGTCAGAAAACTAACTTCTTTTTCCTTAATACGTGCATACATCAATAAAACTGAACAAGCTGTTTGTAAACACAGTGATACAACATATACGCGTCTGCTGTTAATTTCTCACGAAATGAAATAAATGGAATTCCAAGCTTTCTGCACTTTTGTTAGCATAATCTCAAGACAAATCAAATATAATGATGACCAGACAGACGTTGTATTTAAAAAAAAAAACGATAAATGTATAATATTTACCAAGGTTCTCATCCAAACATAATCATCGCTTCGTTTAATTTTTAAAAAATGATTGAAAAGATTGCTCAATATTTGTATTTGCTGCTCAGGTTTACACTTGTATTTTCTATCGTAAAGTTATACATGGTAGGCAGAGTTATTATATTATTCATGAAACACTGACACGTGTACCAGTCTAAGCTGAGATCCATACAAACAAGGAAGAAATCATAGGAGGTTGAGGTCAAATTTACTCTCGCCAAAAACAGATATCAATAGGAGGCTATGGGGCTGTTCGGTATGTAATATTATACGTATCTGTACTGGTAATGGCGACGGCTAACATAGACCAAGAAGATGGATCTACATGCCCAGCATGTTTGGGCCAGTTCAATATACCTAGACAACTGCCGTGTGCCCACAACTTTTGTCAAAACTGTCTACAGTCCTACATAACAACTGAGACTACAAAGTGTAGTGAACTAATATATATCAGATGCCCGGTATGTACACAAACTGTACGTCCACCTGTAAAGGATAGACCAACAAATGAATGGGCATCTCTGTTTCCAGCCAACAAACTTCTAGAATCAATCTTGCAAGCGAAATCGAAAGTAGATCGCGTGTGTGATGCTTGTAACTCTGAAGGCGTCTCTGTTTTGGCGGAAGGGTTCTGTGTCGTATGCAAGGAGGCCATGTGCGCAGATTGTTTGAAATTTCATAGGAGACAGAAAATGACAAAGAATCATGCCATTTTTAGTGTGGAAGAATTACCTCATAATCCAAAAGATGTGATGAAACTAGCTGAGGACTTATGCTGCTCTGAACATGATGGAGAATATTTGAAATTCTACTGCAAAGATCACATAGTCGCTGGGTGCGGCACTTGCTTTTTTCACAACCACAACGCTTGTTCTAATAAGATAGACTTGAAAAAAGAACTCCCTGCTCTGCTTCGTGAAATCAAACCAGACAAAAATATTTCAGAGTTAGAGAAAATCGAGTCTCACCTACAAATGTGTATGGAGATGAATGAGTCCAGTGTTAGTGATCTTGAGTCCGAAAATAATGGACTGACTGAGAAAATAGGAGAAATTAGAAGGAAAATTAATTCGCTTTTAGATGATTTAGAGAAAAGATTGAAGTCGGAAGGAAGCAGAATCTACAAAGAGGAAGCTATCAGAAAACAAGAAGAGAATCATAAATGTTTGTCACTGATTCATGCAGTGAGAAATTCCTATGTTCTTTTTAAAACTGTCAATAAGTACGGAAGCAAAATGCAACAATTTCTGATGGCGGAAAAGATGGTGCCACAGCTATATTCATATTCCAATCTGGTCAGAGAAAGATTCGAGATGACTGACACAATAGCATTCAAGGTGGAATTAGTTCCCCAGATAGAATCCATTTTGTCGCTGTCTGTGGCTGATGTGGGAAAACTTGTGGCTAAAACAAGTTCAAGAACCATCCCTTTATGTGCCCGGAAACCAGTTAAAGACTGTCAGGTCGAGATAGTCGATGTAATTGATCTTAATGTCCCTGGTAGTAACAATCCATACTATACTGGTGTCACATTTCTACCTGGAAACAGGGTGATGCTTGCTGATTGTTCCCATAAACAATGCATCCTACTGAGCCCTTCCTATCAGTTTATCACTAGCCACAAACTTACAGAGAGACCATTTGGCATATGTGTGGTAGATGACATGGCGGTGGCAGTGTCCTTGTTTCAAAAGAATACAATTCAGATCCTGTCAGTCAATGATGACATAATCAGCCCAGTCAAAATGATAACCACCAACTACATATGTGGAGGAATAGCTGTTGCTGGGAAAGGCGAAATGGTTGTGACCGGTAAATGTGATGGTCGAAAGGGTTACTGGAGTCTAATGAGTACTGAAGGAGAGGTAAAGGTTTCTCATCAGTGTGGCTATTTATATGGAGCATACAACTACATAGCTCTGAACAATGCAAAAACACGAGTGTATGTTTCTGTGTATAATATGAATTCACTTTATTGTTTTGACCTGAATGGTAGGAGTCCATTTACCTACAGTCCTGACAATCTAAAATGCCCCCTAGGAGTTGCTGTTGACAGAGGTGATATCATCTATATTCCTGGATACAAGTCACACAATATTCACCAGCTGTCACCTGATGGGTCTGCCCTACAGGTGATCACCAGTGGAATGCCAAGCTATCCATGTGCAATTTCCGTTCATAAATGTCGGGATATGTTTATAATTACCAGTTACACAGATAATAGAAAACTACACGTTTACCAACTGAAATAAAATTGAAAGACAATGCAATTTTAGGGTTAGAAATCTCTTCAGGTAGGACCCTTTTGAACAAAAATGCAAAGAGATGTTTTGCGTGAATGCCGGAACCCGTTTTATTTTTGAATTGTTAATAAATGTATAGCAAATTATGTCACTTACAGGTTTTATGACATTTAATTTCATTCCAGTAGTTGTTGCCATTTATGTTACTAAACATATTTCTCTTCCAACTAGTCATAAGTTAATATGATGATAATGACAATGATGTTGTAATTGTTGATGATGATGATGACGACGACGACGATGATGATGACGATAATGATGATGATGATGATGATGATTGATAGTAATATAAAAATAAACAAAAATATTTCGATGAATAAAAATACATATTCTCCCATTTATTGTATGGTAATTCTTTATACATACATATATATATATATATATATATATATATATATATATATATATATACATATATATATATATACACACATATATTAAACGAATATACTCATTAACTGCTATATATATACATGCTAAGTAACATTTGTACTCAATATACATACTAGGTAAGTTTCTTGCTAAATACACGTACTAGGTAACTTTTCTGTTAACAATACGTACTAAGTGACGTTTCTGCTAAATATGTACGTACACTCAGTCGCGTTTCTACTAAATGTACATACTAAGCAACAATATTACTTAAAAGAAACATAGGTTACGATGACGAAAATGATGGTGATGACATTTTTGTAGACGATATTATTGTTGTTGTTGTTCATGATGATGATGTGGATGACGATGATGATGATGATAATTTGAACTTTACAGTACATTGCCATAATTGATTGCTAAATAGATCACAGAAGAGACTAATCTAGTTTGTTGTTTTTTGTTTGTTGTTTTTGTTTTCTATTTGTTTTTTTGTTTTTGTTTTTTTGGGGTGGGGGCCGGGACGACATCCTTTACTTTTTATCTGATGTAAATAATGCAAGAGATTTTGGTAAAGCATGATTTTATATATCTGTAATCATACCTTACCTCATTTGCACAACATCGTCCAACAGGTGTGGTAGCTTACAGGTTAAAATATTGACTCCAGTTTCAATAAACCACCTATCTTCTTTACCTCATATTTGGATTTATAAATACCATTCTTTGTTCTCGCCTGGTAATAATGCTCTTTTCTCAGAACATTCAGCTGGCATCATGGATATAAAAAACAGCCATAAAATATTTGATTTTTCCTCAGAAGAGCCTTGTTTTACCGATGAGGAACATTCGAGGATTTGCTCAACTCTCTTTTCATGAATAGAAAGTTTTCCAGGTGTTAAATTTTAAAACTAAAATGTTGATTTGTATCCTTTCGACTATATCTAAGAAAAATAGTGATACTGTCAGAAATATAATAAAGAAGCCAATGTAAAATTTCACTTTGAATAGAGATTTTGAGAATTTAAGCGACACTGGGGCCTAGACGCCTACGCACGAGTACTAGGCTAGATTCCAATACCATGCCTTTTCCACTGCCCGGTTGTGTTCCTAGGCAAGAAACTTGACTCTCATTGCCTAGTAAAAACCTACCAAATCTACTTAGCAAACAGCTTAAACAGGATTAGCGCAACCAAACTAGAAACTTTTTGTACGTCGCAACCAATCGACATCTAAGAAATTTAAAACGTTAGACTTTATTAATCTCCGATATCTTTAACATTTTGAAGTTTACAAATTTAGGATGCATGTAAATGTATTTAGTGACAGTATTACTTTAATACTATTATTTCAATCACACTTGTTTTTGTCTGCCTCTCCCTATATCTATTTGTTGTATTTAATTGTTTTCTTTCTAAAACAATTTTAAGTTAAAAAAACATAACGGATATCATATAGTAGATAATATCATCATCAACTTCCATTTAATTTCTGTTTGAAAAAACGGAAATGTTTGGGACAATTATAGCTCAGTAACAATTTTTACATATTTTACACTCATCAGCCGAGATGAAAATCTAGATTGAAAGAAACGGGTAAAGTTTAACTGATGACTTAAATTGGAAAAGATATCCGTCTATATCTGACATATTCTTTCTGTCACCGCAGGTTATATAAAAACGTAATAGCATGTAGCTAGGCAAAATGAATTGGAAGTATTGCTTTCGATACTGAATGCATGTACAGGAAGGAGACAGACTTAAATTGAACGGATGGGCATAATTCATTTCAATGCCTTTAAACCACAGCAACATTATCCGTGTACAGACCTCGCTGTAGTGCTGTAGAAAATGTTGATTATTACAAAATGTGATAACATGTGTTTGTTTCAGAAGTATGCAGTGTTTAAATGGCAGTGTCAGTAATAACTTTGTTACTGTGCATTTATGTTTGAAATTTTATTGCCTAATTTTTCAGCATTACTGTTTTATCTACATATAGCAGTAAATAGTTTAGTTAAGGTATGTATATAAATGAATCTCTGTGTGTACATAAAGAGAGATAATGTAGAATGGTTTTTATTAGCGTGAGTTTATAGTTAAGAGTGTCAAGGGAAAATAGTTTTAGAAATTATTATTATTATTATTTATTATTATTATTATTATTATTATTATTGTTGTTGTTGACGATTTCTTAACTCTTTCTTAAATAATTGTCAACAGCCAGAAAGTATTTACCTTAAAAGGATACACAAGGAAAATTATTAAGAAAGCATTTTCTGTAAAAGTTTCCTATCTCATTTAGGAGGATGTTTTAATAGTTCCCATCTCAAAAAGAGACAAATATATTATTTCCTGCCTGTCAAATATAAACCCTGTTACCGAAAAAAGGAAAACGTTAAATGTCTTTTTAAAAAACCAACCGCTTTACACAAGAAGGGCAACTGTAAAGTATAGCATTCTTCCTTGAAGGCCTTTAAAGCTTGTACAAACGATACCGATCTACAATAAAATACAGTCATTGAAAAAACCCGCTCAACAAAATGTAGACCGTATTAGAGAGATATCAATCTAGCTAGAAGATTTATTAAATCTTAGCCAATGATGCTCCTCCGCCATATAATATTGATGCATTTACTACAATAAAAACAATTTGTTCGCCAAAGAAATCGCCTAACAGAATTTGACCAAATTTGACAGAAAACAGCTTCGCAACACTGCATTTAAAGTTTGTACAAATAATACTAACCACCTCTTCAATATGGCTGACATTGCTAAGCATACAAGAAAGGTAAAAATAAAGCACGACTCCATTAAACCAGATCCACATAATTTAATAAAATTTAACAGGAAGAATCCTGACGTGATGGTCTTTAAAGTTTGTACATATAAAGCCATCAAATATGGCCTCAGTTACTAAAACTAGAAAAATCTATCGAAAGGCTTTCAGGCCAAAATGGCATTTGGAGCTTGCAGAAATTATGCTGATCTGCCATTGAATATGCTTGCCGTTTCTAAAATATTGCAAAACTCTTTACACAACTTTTTCTGAAACACGCTGAATGTAGCTTGACCAAATTTGACGGAAAGCATCCTTGTTTTAAATCCTTTACTTTATATACAAATTATGCTCATCTGACATCAAATCTGCCTGAAGATATAATGTAGAGAAACCGTCAAACAGCTTTGTTCATAAACAATCAACAGAATTTAAAGAATTTTGAATAAAACAACCTGTATACCAGCTTACATTTCTTTGCGTGTGGCTTTTAAGCAGATGTCAACCATGTGAGAGATCTCGGGTCTACTTTGGCGTCCTGTTTAATTTTTTTTTTTTTTAAAGCATGAAATTTAATATTGTTAGCGTCAGTTATATCTGTTACTTAATCTCTCATTAGAGCTCAGTCAGTTTACTTAGGGTATAATTACAATTTAGTTTTTATATTCAGTCTTTATTTTATTTCAAGTTAGTATTTCTTTAGCAGTGTTTATTAATGATACTTGTGCTTGTTGTGTGAACAATTTTGTTTGAATTATCTGTATGTATCTACATGTAGTTTCAACAGTAAATATAAATGCAATCCGTCGAAGCAACCACACCTTACCCATTCCATGCAATGGATTTTAACTCCACTCGCTGCTGGTGGTCTGTATCCGGTTTGGATCCCTATATTCAGAACACGCAGAATCAGGTCCAAGCCGATGATTTTAGTGAATGTATTAATTATGTTTTCTTTGTAAGAGAAATTGAAAATAATTCCAACATATATAGTTTTTAATCTGTGTAACACGAAATTTATAATGATAAATTTTGAATTAAATTTAACTTTCTAGTAAGAAAAAGCTCTTGTGACTGTTTTTCTTTATCGAAGCGATACATCAGGAACTTGGATAGTGCAATGGTAACTCTCTCTCTCTCTCTCTCTCTCTCTCTCTCTCTCTCTCTCTCTCTCTGAATTACTCAAAATCATGGTTAGAATTTTCATATATGTACACTGTGTGTATAATAAAAAAATCTATAACTCCCAGAACTAGACAAAACAAATTAAATTCATAAACAAACAAAAAATGGTTTGATCCTACTGAGTAGTTGAGTAGAAAAGAAGAATGGTACGTTTCACCAAATCAAGATCGTAGGTGAAGTAATGGTTGACTAATATTTGTCAGTAATAAAGAAATGCATCCCTTGAGTTAAACATTGTTATATCTAAAAATCTTCGGAGATATGTTTTGAACAATCTCCAATCCTCGAGATAAACATCTCTTTCCTTTAGATCTCGAAATCTCTAGGTGAACTTTTTTAATCTCCTAGCCTAGCTTACATGCGGTCTCGGACACATCAATCGGGATTAAATTTTCCATATATCCATCAAATGTCAAAGGATAAAACCATGAATATACATTAAGTGGGAGATTTTTAGATTTTTATTTCTTCGACAATGATAATATATATAAAACATATCTGATTTGTTCTTACTCTGATTGTGATTTTTTTTTTAAATTTTCGTGCCGACAACCACCATACAAGACAAGGGAAGGAAGATAACCAATATGTGATTAAATATGGTATTATGTTATGAGAGTGAATTCTATAGACATAATATATGCCGATATTTAAATGTCATTCAGATTGTTTATTCGTGTACAAATATTAAGCAAATTTTCTCTACATCAGCGGCTGTCATGAAGTCTTCTATTTGTGCATAGTGATTTAGCAAAGTAAAAGTTAACAGGGTAGTTCCAAGTTTACACACCGAGTAATTAGTTTCAGATAACTAACAACTTTGTTAAAGTAACAGGGTTTCTTTAAATTGTTACGTACATTTTTAACGATGAAATAAACTATGCAAGTTTTCTTCAAAAGAATATTTGCCATTCACTGACGGCTCAGACAAACATACACATAGACCGGAAACTCCTCATCTACTCCATTGAACATCATTATGTCTCATTTTGATATGCAACTGAGGGCACTTTGTACCTGCTATCAATTAAACCGCGAGAATTTCATTGCATTCAAGGTCAAGAGGGGCTTGTTCATGGTACATTTTTTAAAACCACATTGCAACACTATTGTTCGATTGGAAGAGAAGATAAATTTTGGGATCAACCGGAAGTCTGCTTGTTAGGAGAATTTTTGGATCGATCACAAGTTTTCATGATAAGAGTATTTTGGGACTTATTCTAAGTTTGCCTAGTTATAGACTTTTTTGGGGGGGTGGGGGGTGCGACTGGGGATTGATCCGAATATGCTTGCTAAGAGATTTTGTGGAATACCGGCAAGAGATTGTGGAATCAATCCCAAGTCTGTTTGAAAAATAAGGTTTATGGAATCAAACTGAATTCCACCAGTGCCTAAAGAAAAACGTATAAGTTAATGTCCATTTTAGAGATAAAAAATATGACCTTGACACCATGCTTTGAAACATTTTTGTAAGAGAGACACATATATTTTGAAAAAATATGGCAAGCTCTCAAGGAATGCACCCACCAGAGTAGGCGGTTAATATTCTTGGATATTCTTAAGATGCAGAGTAATTTGTTTCTTGTCAAGAAAATAAATTATATTTTTTAACTGATAACACTGGTCTAAAAATATTTCGAAGTCGTCTGCTTCAGAGATAAATGTGCTATTTATTAGGGATTTTGATGTGCTGCATTCAAATATGACAATTAAAACAACTGATTGGCTACTGTTTCCAAGATATTTAAGTCTTTACATTTTACATCTATGTATATTGTGTGCATAATAGAGTTTTAATCATAAATTGTAAACCTAGGTCTTTTCATGTGTTTATGGTTGCTTTACATGATAATATTTCACCTGTCCTGTTTATGTAACACTTTAAAAAACAGCAAAAGGGTAACATAAATAAACAATATATTGAGAAAAAAAGTATTAAAAAAACCTAGTATGTATATATAAGTACATAGTTTAGTCCTTATTCAGTGTCTACTCGGCGTTTCTTGGCTTGTCTCTTGTAGTCATTAAATGGAGCATCTCTTGTCACTGTCCAGCAATATGTCTGCAACCATTGATGGGCTCCATTTTCCCTGATGCCTTGAGGAGGATTTCCACCAACTCCCTGTAGTTGTCTGCCTTGTTGTTTCTGAGAAAATGTGAAGCCCCTAACTGGAAGACTTTCTTGCCGTCTTTTCCTTGCCACGCAGTGCACGGTGAAATGCATTATCTCGAAGAAATTAACGAATCTGAGGACCCCCAAAGACACCTTCCTTTATTTTAGCTTCACTTAACCTTGGAAATGTTCAACGGAGGTACTTGAAAGCTGCTTGTCTTTTGTCCATGGCTTTGACAAGGTTCTTCATCATACCCAGCTTGATGTGCAAGGGTAGTAACACAATCTTCCTTGATTCAACAAGTGGTGGATACTGAACACTTTTCATCCCAGGCTACAATGACTGTCGGAGTGGCCAATCTCTCTTGATGCAGTGGCAATCTCTCGCAAGACTATCCCATTCGCAGATAAAACAGCAGTACTTTGTGAATCAGTCTGCAGACCAAGCAAGAGAGCAAGAACCTTGAAATCGCCACAAACCTGCCACTGATGCTGGTCCTAGTTTATGCACCTCAAAAGTTGTTTCAAGTTTTCATAGGTTTCCATCGTATGGACTGCATGACCAACTTGAATTGATGGCAAAACACTGCCATTATGTAGCAAAACAGCCTTAAGACTCGTCTTCGATGAATCAATGAACAGTCTCCACTCATCTGGATCATGAACGATGTTGAGGGCTGCCATCACACCATCGATGTTGTTGCAGGCTACAAGATCACCTTCCATGAAGAAGAATGGGACAAGATCCTTCTGACGGTCACGGAACATGGAAATCCTAACATCACCTACCAGGAGATTCCACTGCTGAAGTCTGGAGCCCAACAGCTCTGCCTTACTCTTGGGTAGTTCCAAATCCCTGACAAGTTCATTCAGTTCACCTTGTGTTATGCGGTGTTGTTCAGAGGAGGAGGATGGGAGAAAATATGGGTCATGTGACATTGATGGTTCAGGACTAGAAGTTTCATCCTCATCCTCTTCCTCGTCTGACTCAAGTGAGAATGATTCTGGTGCATCAGGAACCGGCAGTCCTTCTCTGTGGGATACTGGGCGTATAGCTGACGGAATGTTTGGATAATGCACAGTCCACTTTTTATTCTTTGACACATCTTTCCAAACTGGAGGCACCATGCAGAAGTAACAATTGCTGCTATGATATGTTGGCTCTCTCCAAATCGTTGGCACTGCAAAAGGCATAGATTTCCATTTCATGTTCAACCACTGGGGAAGATTTGTTGCACAAGTGTTGCAGCATATGTGTTGGGCCCACATCTTGTCCTGGTCTCCAATTGTACAGTCAAAATAAAGGTGATAGGCTTTCTTAACCATAGTGGTTATACTGCGCTTTTGTGATGCAAAAGTTACTTCACCACAAACATAGCAAAAGTTATCTGCATTGTTCATACAAATACGAAGCATCTCTGCTCACTTTGGATAAACAGAAACGTGTCCCTTCGCAAAATCAAACACTGACAAATAAGAGAGTACGACACTGTATGATTTATAGAGCTGATATTGGGCAATTTCTTCAGCAGAGTGATGTAAGCTTACTTATGATTGCATCATCCATGACTTCTAGGAATCAAATGATGCAATTCATATCATGTATGAAGCAATACCAGCTTCAGATTGCATCATTCATTGTTTTGTCTAAAAAGCAAGTACTGTCCAAACCCAGTCATAGATTTATTCATAGATCCAGTCAAAGATGTATTTTAGTCATTTCTGGTTTAAATTGAGATCCCTTCCCTTTATAACTCACTTATCCTCCGCCATTCCCAAATCAAGGGTCGTATATACTGACCCAGTATAAGATCTTTAAAACTTTAGCCAATCAACAATTTTAAACATTATTTTCGTTCTCAGTGACCCATAATTTGTAACGTTTTACAACATTTATTGCGGAATCATTTTGGCTGTAGACCAGTGTAACATGTGAAATAAACACAAGATGAGTACAAAAATATATTCCATCCAGCAGAATGTGAATATGAGTACTTTTTAAAGTATTTCAGCTACGCTCACAAATCAATTTGTTCCATCCTGTTTCAGTGTATGCAAAGTTTACACAAGAATGTATTGTTATTAAATTAACACGATATATAATGACTGAAAAAGGCAAAAACATTGTAAGAAACATATTTTTTTTTCAGTCCCAAAAGAAGTTAACAGTAAGTAAGAGTTTAACGATCTATTAAAGTGGGACATTATAAGGAACTATAATTAACATTACCTCAGTGCTAATATCCATAGCAACATTTATAGATTAGCTACAGACTAATATCACTCCATGTTTGCAGAAAGTAAATTTTAAAATGTGACAGTCATATGACATATGTTCTGTACTTTGATTCCCCATAGAATGACACTCTAGGAAAGGTCATTATGTATGTAATTTGCAATGACTGAACAATCAAGGATACAGAGAGATATTTTTTCAAGACTGTTGAAATATAAAAATCAATAACTACATGTGTTTTGCTCGTTCGTTTTAGTATTTGAATAAAGTAGGTTTTAATTGTGCGTTGTAAAAATGTTGAAATGACCACTATTACTCTGCAAATTCAATGTTTTATTCTTTCTATTTTATGTGAAATTATTTTTAAAAAATTCTCATCTCAATATTGATATATGACTGTCACTGGGATGTTTCTTTATGTCACTAAAAGAGGGACAGAGCATGGCATCTATCATAACTGATACCAAGTATGACAAAGGTAGTTCAGTTGATTTAAAATGAGAAGGCTTCTTCGAGTTTTGTTTTCATCACCTTATCAAATATATTACACAGTTATTCTAATTAGAACATTATTCTCCATCAGTATTGTAACCAGATACCTCCAAGTATGAAGACAGAATGTCTTTGCTTGTTAAAAATGTCCAGGCATTCCAACACAGAAAGAGACGGGGAATTTATAATGACGACAGTGTTATCGTCCTCATAATAAATATTACAAAATTTATTATTAATGGTTAATTGATTTGATTGCCTTATAAGCCTTGATCCACATAGAAGCTGATACACATTACTAATTAATTGGTGCTTTTCGATGTATGGACATAATTTAAAGATATGTGAAGTATAAACTTTGATGGGGTGTAAAATCTGAGAAAGATGATTTAATTGATTATTTCAAAAACAAAACATATATTGGGAAAATATATTTCTGCAACGTTTACAAATATTTTAAAACGTGTACGCTATACAATAATCGGAACGATTCCGTTTGATCGAAACGATTCGAATCTCAAGTTGATCTGCACACTAGGCCTACAGTTGACAGATATTTATCTGAAAGCCATTGACTGATCTTTATAACTGTGAAAATCAGTATATATCCAGTTTAACATGTTTATAATTAACTCAGCATATATATTTAATTGTAAGAGAAATATAGAAAGAAACACTTGATTTCAAAAAATGTCCGAGTCATTCGTGAGGCATAAATGACTATCCAGCCAAAGAACAGATGAAAACACATATGAATCGTGATTAACACACACGTATATATACATATATATATATATATATATATATATATATATATATATATATATATATATATACCCCTTCAAACACAAACACACGTGTATATACATATATATATATATATATATATATATATATATACCCCTTCAAATGGTCTATATATATTGTAGGTTTGTCTGAAAGGAGAGACAAGGGCATATTTTGTGATATTTTACTTACAAAATGTTTGCCAGATCTATGCTTTCGACGAGCACATTGTCCTTCACAGATGATAATCAGTCATTAGTTCGATCTCGGAGGAGGCCGGGGTTTATTCAGATTGTATTTGCCTTTGTGTGTCAACATAATTAAAACATACGCAAAAGCTCACCAAAGAGGATCAGTTACTTTATCTGAATCAATATCCTTACAAAATGCATTGAATTACCTTTCAACGTATTTTGTCAAGGGAACAATTAAGATGCATTGACAATCTGAACACGTACTGTTGACTGCAGTGAGAGCACAAATTGACACTGAACAAAACAGTAAACCGATTTTGATTCTCTTGTTTACAATATCTGATGAAAAAGCTACGATGGTTTCTCTGTAATTTTTTCATATAAATAATTGAAAAATTATATGGGTTTACGGCATGGATTTGATTGAATTCAATCTTCTTTTCTCGATATTTTTTGTTTCAACGTTATCAGGATCCGTCAATAGATTTCATATGAATAGCTGTCAATTGTAAACCTCGCGTGCAGATCATGTTGAGTTTTGAATGTTTCAAATTAAACGACATCGTTTCGATTATTGCATTAGTCTGGTGGTTTAGTGAAATGACAGGTACGCGTCTGACAAAAGCAACATTTTTAACACAAGCATCGCACGAGGTCAAATATTATAAAAAGTATAAGCGCCGAAAATATTACTCTGCCCAACAAAACACACGAGATGATGAAAGGGAATAAACATGAAGGTACTTTAATGTATTAAAACCAATAAAATGGCTTTGAAAAATTACAGTAGAATGTATTGTTTGTTGTACGCAAGTATTAAACAAATGTTATTTATATTCATTAATATGGATCAAACTTATTCATTTTATGTTTAAAAACTTCTCATATAATGAGTCTTTATGGTATGTTTATGGGTCAGTTATGACAATATATGGGGATGAGGTGGGGGAGTGGATAAGATAGCAAGTCAGTGGTATGGATTTGTCAGGTGAACTTTTTGAATAATGCGGTTTCAAGGTCTCGAATAACTCGGGGATTAGACTGTACTCTTGGCTCCAGACAAGTGCGTTATATAGAGTCATGAGTACTACTATTATTAGTAACAGAACAATAGGCAGCATGACATAGGTTGTACAAAGATTCAAACCTAGTATGTTATGTAAAACAAAGTTGATGGAGAAAGGTAACAACAGGCCAAATAGTGCCTGAGATCGCTCACGTGGCTGACATCTTCCTAATATCCAAATGCAAATACATATATATATATATATATATATATATATATATATATATATATATATATATATATATATATATATATATATATAACACCTTTCACCTCACCTTACAAAAAGTGGAGGTTTTTTGTTGGTTTCTTTTTTGTTTGTTGTTGTTTTGTTTTGCTTACCCAAGGAAAAGAACAAAACAGGCACATTGCCTTATGTCTGAAACAAAATTGGTTTCAGATTTGGACAGCCATCTTTTAAGGTCCTAGATCTAACATGTTATTCCCTTGGTTTGAAACTTTGAAATTATATACGTTTGTATTGTATTTGCATACATTGAATCTTAGACAAACGTACCAAATCATGAATCCAGTGAGCTTGCTGGGGTTGGTTCTTCGTTGAAATTCCAGGGACAATGTTGTATTAAGATAGCAACAATATGGATGTCACTGTAGCGCGACATGGAAACTCTGTAGATTATTCATCCCTAGTGTAGGTGTCACGACGGATTGCATGAGATGAAGAATTGAATATAAAACGTCCAAGTTTGAAATTAAATAAGTCTGAACACAAATCATAAACAATATGCTTTACCTTGTTCCTTCAAAGTCGTTTCGTATTTAAGTTATTTATATATCGAACAAAGTAATCTGAAGAAATATCACATGAGGAGCACCCACCGTATCCGACATAGCGTTGTGTTTGCTTCTTGTGTTTACAGCGGTGACGTTAGCAAATCGTGTGTTCCAGCTTACTGCTGAAATCAGTTGACTCACGGATGACGGCGATCAACACTGGTTGAATTCGCTCGCATGTGAAAAATGGCGGCGTTTCTCGATTCGACGGAGAAATTACATGGCTCTTTATGCTTTAAAGCATATAACAATGTTTAGGACCAATATCTTCCTAGATTCGGTATTATTCGGACTTTCAAATACGATGTTTTCCATATAACGGTATAACGGGGCTATAAGTGCTTTACAGAAATGACGCCAAAGAGTATCAACGGTGAAACAGTGACAATTTATCTCATATTGAAAAGTAGATTTTAATGGATCTTTCTTATCTTAGAGGTCCGATTATTTAAACAATGGACTTTATAAAACCTTAAATATTTAGATATTGGTTGTTTGTGTCTTAAATCCATCAGCATTATTATAATATCTACCTTGCAGACAATACAAATGGCTCCATTGGTATGTTATGATGAGATTGTTTGCCTTTCTAAATAATAGGTGAAATCCAGAGAAATTAAACTCTTTCATGATGCTTGTGTAAGTTGAATAGTGACTCTTTCGACAAGACAATTATCAGCATTAAAAAGACATCAAAGGAAATGAATGATATGACATTTACATTGACATCGTTTACATATTAACTGTAGAAATATAAAACAAAACATTTTGCTTCATGAAATATGTCAAGGAAATATCCCTAAAGTTTGACAAAAACAACAGGAACTTTTCTAACCGACATGTCTAAGGAAGTTTTCATTGAAATAATTATGTACTATATTGTATTTTCTATGTAGCTTTGGAAAGTAAGTCACATAGTAGGATAGCAATTGCTTTTCTGAATAAATACAAAGTATTAATGAAGTATTTCATATATTCTGATAAGTAGTATTCATTTTCATGTTATTGTGCATTTTCAGATGTCTACGTAGCTCGGTTTTAAAGTCACAATGGCTTTCATGTAAGTGCTGCTGTATTAGTGATCGCCTAGTCAAAGTTGGTGGTTTCACCCGGAACCCCCGGTGTCATCCCATTTACAGACCACTATGTGTCACTTCTCGTTCGCTTGAGAGTAAAACCAGGATTCGTAAGACTTGGTTGAAATCAGCGACGTAGAAATAACGAATGTCAAAAGGCTTGATTTTGGATGCAAGAAAAAGATTACATAAATAACCGAGTGAAAGAAAAGTATGTTCCCTACTCGACTTCGTCCACATTTTCGACTGATGCTTCAACCATACCCTCAAAAATCTTATACCAGTTGGGTCTGTTGACAAATTGACCGTTTTGTAATCGCCATGTTGCTCGGGTACAAAATTTTAAAATATCTTGTAGCGCTGACGGAATCTTTTGACGGTAGACCTCTTCATTAAACTTATTTTTCTGCTTAGCCAACATTACTTCGTATTTACACCACTCACTTTCAATGAAATGCTTTGTTACTTCCATGACAAACATATCACACCAATTCAGGCAGCGGTCAATCTCTTCAGCAATCCAACGTCCTGGGGTAAAATGTGTATCTCCTGTACATATCAAGTTATCATTATTACCAAAGTTTTCTTTCACAAATTTGTCCATTTCGGGATATATGTAATTGTTCACAAGCTCATCGTCTTTTCCTGCAAACGATAAGAACACGAAATGTCGCTGTCGGTCTTCGTTTTCATTGACATTGTATCTCTCCATCAGAGCATCAGCACGTAATACCCTTCTTGATATATTCCGCAGTCTTCTTACAATAATATATGCAAACACTATTGTTTTAAGTATTGTACAGGGTGTTGCGATTATTAAACCAAGAAAATTCATGAGTTTACAGTGATATTTTTTATCATTCAAAAGCTCATACGTCATGTAATTCCAGTTATTATCGAGTTTGCATGTGTACATGTGCTTGCTCAAAAATGGAATGTTTGTGTCAAATATCCATTGAGTGAACCAAACTTCATCACACGTTATTTCGCCTAATAATACTGAACTATTCATCCCTGATAGACCTTTACTTCATTTCTCTCAGATGTATTTTCATCGACAGTATTATTCTTCCACCAAGCTTGTTCATTACCAATGGACACTCTTCCATTTATCATATCTCTGGAAATTTATTTTATCATATTGTCTCTCAAGTCCATTAGCTTAAGGTTAAGCAACTTCTCGACAGAAAAATACAAAACAGACAACGAATTTCCTTGGAGACGTAACATTTTGAGTTTTGGATTCGACATAAACATAGGCCAAGGAATTGATGTGAGACAGTTCTGAGATAGATCTACGTCTTCCAATTCTGCATTACCTTGAAAAAGAGTTTTGAGGTTTATCATTGAAAATAATCTGTTCGTAAATTTGGAGCCCTTTGAATGAAGTTGGGAGACAAAAACTCCAAAGAATTTCCTTCAAGGTCAATATATTTCAGGCTAAAAAGTGTTATATTTATTGTAATTTTTAACCATCGAAAGTTCGAATAACGAAGGTGAACTTCCTCGATACCTATTGTGTTACACTTCAACCTCAGACGATAGTCGTAAATGGGGTCGACGTTTTCCATGTTATTTGCAATGTACCTTTTTGTTGATGAAACATATCGAGGACAGGACACTGTGTGACTGAAGGGCCCCATTCGCTTAAAAATTGACATTTTCCAATAACGCAAATATGTGTGGGAAAAATCTATTTTCTCTCGGGTGGGAAACAAATGTTTGTTTTGAACACGTGCAACCCATATAAGAGAAATATATGATATATTTAAGTAACGGATCGACTCAGAAGTGAGACCATGTTCCAAATTAGATATCGTAGTGTTGCTCACATTGAGAGTTATAAGAGGCTTGATTTCAACAGCCATAGTAAAATCCTTATTTAAAATAAATGGATCATTAAGCGCATTATGTTAACTATAAAGATCCAAATATTTTAAAATTGGAAACGATTTGTTTAAGGCTGCAACAACAGTTTGCAGTGACAGCATTGGATTGTAGCTGAGGTCCAAAACCTCTATGTTTGGCGCCAGAAGAAAAGCATCAGAATGTAATATATTGTTTAACGTGTCCGCCAGCAAGCGTAAAAGTCTCAGTCTTGGAACCCCAGCAAGTCGCGTTTTGGTCAGCTGAAAATATCTTACATTTCGTAGAGTGATTTCCTCGACCTCTCTACAGCTTATGTCTGCAAACGATACATCTGATTCTTGAAATGCATAATCTTCATTTGCAACATTGAGTGAAAATACCCTAGAATTGTTCGGAAGCGTGGATGGAAAAGAGAAATAATCTGACCCTCAATTCTGAGCACCGGTCTTGCATGAAAGACTGAGAGTCCGGCCAATTTCCTCTATACTGCACATACAGCCATAAGGACATCGCTGAGTGTCTAACCTGCAGCTGGGAAACCTTCCGATAAGGAACATAACACTGCACAATGCCTGGATCATGAATGATCTGTAAATGAAATTATAAAGACTTGCTGAAAGTCCAAAAATATGAAGAAAATACGTTATCTCACTTGGTAAAGTGAAATTCTTCATGTCATCGAACTCAAGAGTACACTCTCACGACAAGTAACCTGGGAATTAAGTAGTGATTTACTTCAGCGATAGAGAAAGCTATGCCTGATTGTGCTCATGGCTCTTCATTACTGTGTGTGTGTGTGTGTGTGTGTGTGTGTGTGTGTGTGTGTGTGTGTGTGTGTGTGTGTGTTGAGAGAGTGTTGAATGATGCACACATTATGTTAATTATGGACATAAGAAATTATATTTCCCAATCAGTAGGATATTGTCTTATATCAATGGTCTTAATAGATGTAAATTGAATTTCTTCTGTTACCATTTCGAGACATATCTTTGTCCACATGCCAATTGCCAATTATTTCACTGACATTTTACGAAAATTTTCAACGCTCTTCCTATTCAAACATGACCGCTTTTTAGAAATAAAGCTGCTTTGTGAGGATGCTAAAAATATCTAATAACAGCCAAAGCAGAAGCCTTATTTAAATCATATCTTTTGAAGAAATTCACTTACTAAATAGGATGAGTTGCTTTTTTACACAAGAAACGAGGACAGTTCATTAAATAGAACCAATCCGTAAATTGATTAATTTTGTTATTAATCTATATAAAAGAGGAGAAGAGGATTCCCATATAAAAGACATAGAAGAGACCTGTATCAAGGGCAAGTGTTAGGAATACAAGTTATATTTTCTGTAATTATAATCATTATAAGCAAAAAGAAAAGTTAAAGTTGACACCATTCGATCGCCGTGAGGATCACTAGTGATGCATTCGATACCCTCTCTTCGTTGAAGCCCGATCACTAGCAGCGAGGGTTTCAACACACCCAAGGGATTCAACCAATATTGATATCAGAAAAAGATGCATAGTCGCCTTACTTACAAAAGAGTGAAATGAAGTCTTTGAAATTTACAGACGCAGTTCAATTGCTCCCAACCTGATGTACAATGGTCGATATACATGCATATATGTCTGCGTAGAGAGCGAGCTTCAAAGATGGATTGAGAAATAACCACTTTAGCTAATTGTCCGGCATAGTATCTGTCATTCTGACGAATAAAACAACTACCGGATGATTGGCAGGTAACTGTATGAAATTGCTCATATTCTGAGCCGTATTATGATCGATACGCGAATGAGAATACACACAGGTTACAGTGGGGCAGACGAGTTGAAAAAACCCTTTTGCATGCATCTTTCTTTCTATCGTTCTGATTAAATAAGGTACTTTAGGAAACGCAAAGAACGTAAAAGAATTGCATGTTTTTAGCCAATACACACACGATGCCGAATGCAGAATAATTTATTTTGGGTGCGGCCCGTAAAATGGACAAGTAGAAACACACACCAGGGCATTAATACCTCGTGAAATCCAGTCTTCAAATATGGATCCACATTCACACACCTCGACCAACAACGCTGAGTTTGAAATTGCATTAAGAATATATAGATAATACAGGTCTTTGTTATTGTTGTTGTTGTTGTTGTTGTTGTTGTTGTTGTTGTTATAATTATTATAATTATTAGTAGTAGTAGTAGTAGTAGTAGCATAGACTCATACATGGGGCCCATATAATATGTTTTGTTTTCCTTTATTTCTTCTTGACTTTTTTATTTATCTACCTTTAGTTAAAAGGAGAGTGTATCTGACATAGATTTTAAAAAATAACAAGTCATGGGGACGATTTATTTGTTAAACTAGTAACATTATGAAACAGGGACAGGCAGGTTTAATAGAACATTATTCTTCTTAACTGTGTCAATTTAAGCCCAGCGAAGAATACATTAACAAATCTTTTCACAATTTGGAAGAAGCAGCAAAATGTGACATAACACTGGTTTGTCGATAGATAAGGTGGCGCTTGACAGGTATTACGTACTTTTATGAGAGTGAAATGTGTAAGGTGAAGTTGTCTGCATTTGCAACATGCACAATTGAGAGAATGTTGGCATACATCTATGCTACTATCATGTGCTGTGGCTGACATTTCTTTATAGTAATTGTGGAAATTGTACATAATCTAAGCACACAGCTGACCAAAATGGCTGCTCTCATGTGTTCGAAAAATCAGCCTGAGTTAGTTCAAGGTACACTATTTTTAGTATTTATCAAGGTAGGGAACGAACTTTTTGCCAGAGTAGGCAATACAAGCTTCTGAAAGTGCAATGAATGAATTACAAAATATATGAAAAGTAAAAAAAGCTTACTGGCTCGTTTTTCTACAATTTACATTTGAATTCCAGGAAGTGAAAATGACTAAGAGGAGCTAGCAGTTTTTTGATAGGTGCACATCTGAAGTAAAGTCAAGCTGTATACTCTATAATCCGAATTACACACATCAATCATGCAGCAAATTAAAGGGAATTAACAGTTCTTATAACGAAATCTAAGATATGCAAGGTCTTTTTAAACAGCCAGGATAACCAGTGAGGAAAACCTGGGAAATTAAATTTTTTTAATGTAACCCTATGTAAAAAAAGAAACTGTAGAGCGCCACGTAAACGCTGCAAGCTAAAGGCTTCGAAATTGTGTCTCAAAGTTGACCCACAATCTGTTTGAGACTTATTTGTGGAAGCTTTTAGGGATATTGGTACCCCTAAGTCATATGAAAATTATGTTAAATCAGTCCATTTTCAAATAGAGGAGCGCTTGGAACAAATAAAAACACATCTCACCAATATAATAACCTCAGATGGAACAATAAATCAGTATGACCAAACTTAAATTCTCTGTAAGATCTCTAAAAACATCTAAAGTACCCGAATGCGATATGATACAGAATAAGCATGACATATATGGTGGCAGTATTTTCTAAGAGCTGTTTCTCTTTTGAGTATTTCCCATCAGACTTGAAACAAGGAATCATAGTACCGATATACAACTAACGACACAAAAATAATACGGAACTTGATTGTAACCGTCCGGATACACTGCTTCCGGTTTTGGGGCCAATTTTTTGAGCAATTTTACTACGTTTTACTAACAAATACCGGTCTCAACGATGCAAATAAACCTTTTCCAAATAAACAACATCAAGGGTTACATAAATTGTTTACTTTCATTACTACTGCTTATAACGTATAATTTATAAGATAATCGTAGAGTATAATCATTCCCATGGAAGCTATACCTTTACTGCCTTTTCAGACTCATGCACGTTTGACATAGTTTGGCTAAATGGTTTGTTGGTAAAGATAGTTGACTTGGGAATGTCGGGCAAAATTTGGCGTACAATAAGCCATGCATATGCTGACACGAAGCGTACAGTAATGATAAATGGCAAAATCTCATATTGGTCAATTATATATATCAAGGAGTAAGGCAAGGAGAGGTTCTGTTTTCATTATTCTTCTTTGTATTTGATCAATGAGGTCATAAGTAAATTGTATAATAGCAAATTAGGATCAAAAATAAAATAATTAGCCTGTTCATGCCCTACACGTGCAAATGGCATGGCATGTCTTGCTACCTTGCCAAATGCTTCATACAAATTGCTCAGTACGGTAAGGGAATATTCCTGACCATGGAAATACGAAATAAATGGAACCTTATCCTGTATTAATGCAATGTATAAAACCTTCAATCGCAAATAATTATCACAAAAGGAACCAAAATCAGTTTATATGGGAAACATTTGTGCAACTTCAGAATGAAGAAAAAACCAATACACAATTGCAGAATATTATAGACATAGACAAACTTATAAAGGAAACGGAAAAATGAAATATAAAGTACCAGGGATGCAAAAAATGTTAAAATAACACGAGATTAATCAAGTATTACAATGAAGACAATTATAAGCTTAGAGGTAAAAATCAGCAGAGATTTAGACGTGAATGTGGAAAAACAGTAAACAGAGGTTTAATGTATATGCACAAGAAACGTTTGCATACTAATTTCTTGAATGAAACAATGAAAGTCTGATGGAAAAAGAAACGAACCCAAGCAACGCCTTACCCTTGTCCTGCAAGTCAGTTTAATGCATTAAATTGGTTAAATAAACCTTAAACCAGTTAACATATCAAATGAATTTAACGAGATAAAATTTACTGTATTGAAAAGTATTGAATATACTAAAATATAATTTTGCACACAGAAACCATTAAAACTTTTAGATAACTACACTTTAAAATTTGACAATGATGATCGTGTGAAAAGATACAGATCGCTGTAGGACATAAACGTTTGGCAGAATCAATGAACTTGGCAGTGTGGATGGCAACATCCGGTTGTGGTATTTCCTGCTGGCAAAAGCGTACCAGAGTAAGTGAAATCATCGTACCAGTTGTATGCTTATTTCCAGGTGCATTCTGAATGTAAAATATCTGTACCTGTTGGGAGTGCATTCAAATTAAATAGCAATTGCATTAATATGAAACAATTTAATTTCATCTGCAAAAATTTTAAAATTTCTCTGCAGCTTGACTGGAGATATCTCAAGGGAAAAAGCAAATGCTTGACAGATAAAGAGTCGGAACGACATAAAACTGTATAAGTTTTGGTGAGCCTACACATGCTGTCGTTATAGCTGCTTATAAACGTAAATATATATATCGAGCAAATAATGTTGAATACTCTAGAACATTTTCTGCCAAAGAAGAACCTACAGGGTGGATTTACTTATTTCCCCTATAATACAACCCTCTGACAGAAGAATACAACGGTCTGACAGAAGAAGGTATTTCAAGCCTAACTCAAAGCATTAGATCATATGCATCCTTGGTGCACAGGTGCAAAAACACAACATCTATTACTCATCTATTTCCATATATTCAGACATTTAAAAACCTAATGCAGCTATTAATATAGAACAGTGATGTTATGACAGATAGAAACATCATGGTAAAATTCCAGCAATATATAACAAATCCAAACGTGAAATTGGACTATGTTGTCAGTGGTGACAGTATTCTTTTTATACCGTGTGACCTAGTAATGAAACTGGTTAGTATCATTGGATAGAACAACAATTTGCAGAAAATTAGTGGCACGTTTAAACTTGAATTAAACCCTACCACCAATAACCAGGTAATAAAGATAGTTATTCAAAAGGATGATTAACAATCTTTGACAAAATGTCGAGAAACTATAGAGGACAAAAAAAAGACAAGGTGGGCAGCAATTATATAGAGAAGGAAAACCTCGCTGTCGATTTTCCTCTTGTCAAGTCTGTTAATACAGTCAGATACTCGGACGTTCAGAAGACACGTGGTAATTTAGAACTCCAAAAGCAACATTCATCACGAAATAAATCATCATTTATTTTTATACTCATGGCTGTTAGAGCTGCTATAGCTTACATTTTATATAGTTTACTACCCTTTAACTCCTTTGGATATTATGTTTGCACCTTTGATCAAACATACAAATAGTTAATCCGCTAATGACAAACAAGTAGTATAACATGTTCAGCAAAACAAGAACCTTATTTGACCAGCACTCCTGAGCAAGCAACCTATCACATTACCAAACATTCAGACAAACTTCTAAATATTTTCAACTATTTTATTCTTTGCAACTAGTTCTGATCTCATATTTTTACATTTGTCTAATTCAAAATGTTAGAATTCTAATTTTAGAGCTTATTTTTCTGATGCGGCAATTTCAATAGCTTCTGTATATCATCCATCTCTCTTTCTTCAATTGGGGACAATCTTCGACTAATTTGTTCTTGACCTGTATGTAAATGTTGTAATCTTTGAATTTCATCGTGAATTTCAACAAAGATTTGATCTATTGCTGTGCCCAATTGTCTTAATTCATTTCTAATTTGTTGATTTGTACGACCCAAATTTTGCACCTCTATTTCTTAAACCAATAATTAATTCGTTCGTATCATACAAACTTTCTTCCATTATACTGTATTGGTGCAGTTTTGTAACAGTAGGTTCAAATTGATATTTAGGCTGCGTTTTTTTTTTTTTTTTTTTATAATCTGTTTAATCTATTCCGAAATTAATCTGTTATGATGGAAGTCGTTTGTATGAATTGTTTCCATTAAATATACTCAACTGGTTGATTCTATGTTGAACTAGATGTTAAAAGTTTGTTTCCGCCATTTGTTGAAATCCGTAAAGCAGCTACATTACCGTATCTTCCTTTTAATCTGATATACAGCTAACTATTAATGTCTTTACAACTATTTCTTGCATGTTTGTTTTCATAGTCATCATTTACAGTATAGCCAGAAAGTTTGAGTAATTCATTCAGTTCATTATGCTTTGACCCTTCTGTTTAACCTGGTATCGTCCAGAACATCAAAACTATTAAAATGACGTTCAATAATATCAACTTGAAGTTGATATTGTTCTTGTCTTGCATGTATTTTATCATCATCTTCATTTGCAGTTTTCAAGTTCATTCATTGAACATTCTTCGCCACCCTTGAGTATTATTCTTTATTTAAAAAGCAAATAAATGAATAAGTAACAGCTTGACAAAGATATCAAATTTATAGAAGACAAAATAGCAGGTAACTCTTTATTGCAGAATTAAAAGTTGACTTTAAAATGACGAACAACAAGAATTGAAAGTTGACTTTAAAATGACGAAATAGAAAATGTTGGAAAATATATTGATAAATAAAATGTGTACTGGTTGCTTTATTGAAATGCATTTGTACATTTAATTATACATTTTAAAATAGCTATCATTAAATGAGAACATTTGTATTATGCGATGAAGTAACATGAAATCAGATATCTTGAATAAATCAACTTTTGCGGTGCTCGTTTCTCTCCTTAATAGGATTTTGTTTTTTTTATGTTTCTGACGGCTATCATATATCTAGTGTTTCACCAATGAAACATATTCTTATCAAATGATGATTATAGTATGACATGATCAATTTGAAGGTCATTATCACATCTTTAGGTTTAGTGAACTTTAGTCATCTATAATAGGAGTCAATTGATGGCGTACCTAATAAATTTAATAAGATTTAACGTTTTGCCTCAATGCTTGTAAAATTCTGCGCGCGTTAATTAATCTAAGCTCTCATCATTGTGCTATTTTTGACTCCTGTACTCTTTGTTGTATTCATTGTCGTGTTGTGTTTTCGCCTCTCAAATTGTGATTAATCTTTTGGTTTGTTTTCTCTATTTCTATTTTTATTTTGTCTTCTATAGTACGCATTATAGCAAAGTTTACTGTAAGCTCTAGTTCTCTAAAATTCTTTAAATGTTGTTCATATTTCCCAGCTGGGACATATTTTGAAATCCAAATTACAGTGCTAATTATGTTTAACTACTTGCAAGTTACACTGTAAAACCATCTTTCAACTAGCCCTTGATAAGATCCAGATTGGTGTTGATCTAGCTTGCAAATTTCCATGTCACATAAATGGAGGATAGCGAAGGAAGAAATCATGATGAAATTTTTTTTAGAAAAACCTAATCAGGCAACTTCACAAAAGCCAAACAATGCTCTTGGAGTTGAAAATGAAAGACAACTTGGAAAACGTTCATAGGAATTTGAGAAAGCCAAAGATTAACGGTTAAAATATGAACAATAATAGTCCAGAATCTAAAAGAATGTGCATAATGATGCGCAAAATGATGAAATCACAATACGTGAAAGAAATTAAACAAACTCAGACAGCATGAATTATTATTTTATGTGTGGTGCAGTAGCTATTTTAGGTATCTTGTTCATTTGGCAAAAAAGTAAAGTTGTTACTTTACACAGTCTTAAACAGTAAGTTGTAAAAGATGTTAATATTAAAAATGAACAAACAAATAAACAACATCTTGTCCTTAGCAGGCACCTATGCTAGGAGACGACAAAACTTTGAAAACATCAAACGAAGCCTGTGCTTGTCCAACTCAGTTCCAAAATTACTTAAGTAGAACTTTAACTCTGCGCTTCCGTTGGTTAACATTTTCGGGTAATAAATAATAAGATGTCGAGCGAAACAAACAGCGTAATCACTGTTCCCACAGTTGCATACAGAATGCTTTCAAAACCGCTGTTTAATGTCATCAAACATCAACACTGAAGAAAATGTAAAGCTGATCATTCAATTCGCAATAGACTACGTAATTGCACATGGACTCTTAATTAACACATTTTGTAACTCAGAACAAACAAATGGAAAACAAAATATACATTGCTACATTTCTGGTTAATACATAAGAATATGTCTAGCAAAAAAGAACAACATTATCAACACAGTCTACCACGTAACATTAAATCCGACTATTAATGTTGCCTAAAAACAGCTATTGATGTTTGCAATTGGTCCATCATCACCAATGCATATTAAAAAAATGTTAAAGCTGATCATTCCAATTTCTTTTGGACAGTTCGCAATCAAATACTTGATAGCAAATGGGCTTTTAAGTGTCAAAATTGTTACTCATTAGAAGCATTTAATGTTAGATAAATAAATGAAAGGCCTAAATTGCACTACAGCTAGTGGAGTGTCCATCAGAAACAAAAACACAACAACGTCTACAAACATTTACAGAGTTTATAAATTATCTGATCACGAACACCGAACAGTACAAAAGGTATGAGAAAGAAGTGAAGAATGGTACGCAATGTTTTGAATTGGTCAGAAGCAGGTATGGAAAAAGAGCGCAGTGAAGAAAGTATTGATATTGTATGTTTGAAAAACAACTCAAAAGTTCAAATCACTCTGAGCAAATACTACACGTTGTACATATCAAATTACAATTCATGATTGACACAATTCAATAAACAGAGAGCAAATACTGCATGTTGTACATATCACATTACAATTCATGATTGACACAATTCAATAAACAGAGAGCAAATACTACACGTTGTACATATCAAATTACAATGCATTATTCAAACAATTCAATAAACAGAGAACAAATACTACACGTTGTACATGTCAAATTACAATTCATGATTGACACAATTCAATAAACAGAGAACAAATACTACACGTTGTACATGTCAAATTACAATTCATTATTGACACAGTTCAATAAACAGAGAGCAAATACTACACGTTGTAAATATCAAATTACAATTCATGATTGACACAATTCAATAAACAGAGAACAAATACTACACGTTGTACATGTCAAATTACAATTCATGATTGACACAATTCAATAAACAGAGAACAAATACTACACGTTGTACATGTCAAATTACAATTCATTATTGACACAGTTCAATAAACAGAGAGCAAATACTACACGTTGTAAATATCAAATTACAATTCATTATTGACACAATTCAATAAACAGAGAGCAAATACTACATGTTGTACATGTCAATTACAATTCATGATTGACACAATTCAATAAACAGAGATCAAATACTACACATTGTACATGTCAATTTCAATTCATGATTGACACAGTTCAATAAACAGAGATCAAATACTACACATTGTACATGTCAATTTCAATTCATGATTGACACAGTTCAATAAACAGAGATCAAATACTACACATTGTACATGTCAATTTCAATTCATGATTGACACAGTTCAATAAACAGAGATCAAATACTACACATTGTACATGTCAATTTCAATTCATGATTGACACAATTCAATAAACAGAGAACTATATAGATATCTACTGAATCTGATACATTTTGCAGGTTTCTGAAACCGAAATATTTATATAGTCATCTCGATGAAATAAATTACACCAATGATTATTTAAAGTCTTTGCCATTTAAAACTGTTTTTTTACGGAGAATGTGTTTTACACAATGTTAGTGTCCACAACAAACAATTACAAACAATAACAGAGAGGTACAATTAACAGATTGAATATCACCATCAGACATGAGGAATGCAAAGGAATTGATTTGCACACGTTGTACCTGTAACGTATATTACTGATGAAACGTAAACGGCGTATAAAATGCGTGGAAATATCACTTAGAGGTACTAGTGAGTTCTTACCGTTAAAGGTTTTAAAAAGACAGATTTTTAAAAAATGCTGCACTAGGCGAACCAGTTACCAGTGCCTTAAACCACATCAAAAACCGCATCACCAATGTATCATAGCCAATAGAAAATTTTACGTGGCTAATAGTCAATTTGTGAAAAGACGATAATCAAATACGTTGGTCTCTGGATGATATCAGTTTGGAAGATATCAAGAAGTACAGGGAACACGACGACAATAAAGGAAAAGCTCTCTAGTAGAGTGGTACTGCATGACCAAACAAAATATCAACAAGATTACTTTGCTTGGTTTGGTAGTAAAAACTAAGACTAGCAATTAACAAGGAGTCACCATCCTTAAAAGGCGAGTCGATTTCATATATACAAAAATTATTGACATATTTCAGAGCGTTTCATGAAAAAATAGAATAGCAATAAACAAATATATGGTATTGCTATTCTATTGCAAGCATGTATAAAAAAATATATAATGATTTTACTTATATCCACGAAGAAAGATACGCGACGATCGTTACTTTGCTTTTCTTTAAAAAACAGATGATGCAATGTTTTTTTTTTTTTGTTTGTTTTTTTTAGTTTTGTTTTTCGGGTTTTTCTTAAATCAGAAGGCATGCATTTCAGTGCCAAAAAACATTATTTTTATATTAACTACTGCATGGCCTCACTGAGCTAAATATGGAATTTAAACTTAACAACTTCATACAAAAAAATCTTATTCTATAAATTACATGACTTTACAGACGAGAACGGTGTGGGGTTTGAGTGTGCGTAAAATTTTGATTTAAAAATATAAATTATCTATGTCTAATTTTTTTATTTGTATTGGCTATTTAAGCTTACAGGAATTTACCTAAGCAACAGTCTGGATTGGGTTTCAATGTACCTACCACCTGCCGCTAACCTACTCACCCTCTCCCTCCCCCAATTTTGATTTGGTTTGGTGTTTTACAACACAGCAACGCGGTTAGGTTATTTAGTGCAGAGGTAATTGGAGTAAAGTGCCTTGCCCAAGAACACACGACGGGCGGATTAGAACCCGCACACTTTTGGTAGCGAGTTCTGCATTCTAACCACTGAGCCACCTCGGCTCCTCACTAACTTTGTACAAACATGTACATTAATGGCACATTCTTGGTTACGTTTTATAGCTTAAATCAGGCTTTGTGCATACACACGCACACTGTATATATATATATATATATATATATATATATATATATATATATATATATATATATATATATATATATAAACAGATAGATAGATATACCCAGCATACCGAGGATTCTTGCCTGAGAGTAAATTCAACAAAGCTGAGCCTTTGATCTTACTGCTCGACTGATTACTGGAACCTCATTTACATATCAAAAGGCAATGACTGATATCGAACAGCTCTCCGATGTTTCCAACCCCTGTGTTAAATACTGTCATGATATCTGATAACGTTTCACCATATTGTCTTTCTAGCTTTAATACGAAACACTTTATCAAAAAAGTATCTTCACAGATAACAATATTTTTTTAATATTAATCCTTGAAACTAAATTAAATAAAGAAACTAGAATAAATCTGTTAAAGCGTTGTATGCACTTCATAATATTCTTTACTATCTTCACACAAATGTGGCACTGTTCGCGATAAATTATCTTTAGTTGAGAAAGGGAGTTTTCGTCCAGAGAAAATTAAACAATTTTAAGGCAAACTTCTATATTGTTTTCTTATTGACAATTGTTAAAACATCGTTGTCCAGATGTACACCGCCTATTGGAGAGAAGGGGGGGGGGGGGGCATTCACTACCTTCACAAAAATGTGGCATTCTTCGCGACGAATTATATTTTGTTGAGAAAAGGATTCTCATCTAGAGACAATGAAACTTTTCAGACAAACCTCAACATCATTTCCTTTTTTTTTACGAATTTCAACAAATGGGTGGCAAGTTGGCCAAGATGGACATCGTCTATAAGAGAGAGAGAGAGAGAGAGAGAGAGAGAGAGAGAGAGAGAGAGAGAGAGAGAAAATAAATTTTCCGGATGGCTGTATCAATTTATTTAGTAACCTGTGCCCTAAGATTTTTCGGACATTTTTTTCTCCCAATAATTATTCTCTAGACAGTCATTAGGAGTCTAATTAATTCAATTTGCGATTTCACTTGTAGGTCTTATACTTAAAACGGATACTCAAAGAAACGGACGAACAAACAGGCACCGATGCAGTTAAGTGGACAAATGAAAGAGAGCACTTGAGAATGAAAGAATAAAGAAATAAACAAACGAACGAACAATAAATAAAGGCACAAAAAGAGACACAATAAACGGATGTTACTTTGAATGATTTATTTTTTTTTTTTTTAGTATTTCTATTAAACAGAGCAATAAAACATGTATCTTCTTAACCGATGGCCATCAGGTGCACACAATATAAACTTTCGACATAGACGACAATCAACTAACCTCCAGTAATTAGAAATAATACAACAATTCCATAATATATTAATCCCCTACAAATGGTTTTTATTTTACCTTTTTGTGTTTTATGCAATCGCTGATAGTAGAGCAACATAATGAAACGCCGTCTTGGTTAATAAAAAATTAATCATTTGTGACAAGCTGAGGATTCCCTATTTGTTAGCATACTTTATGCATGAAGTGAAAAGTTATGTTTAAAACGCAAGCTTAAGACTCTGCGGAGTGTCATTCTTCTTTACCAAGAAGTTCTCAAAGGCCTAAGTTGAGATATTTTCCCCCCACAGTAACAGCGCGAGGGTTTGAGGTGCCTGTGGGTAATGGGGGGTTTTTTTCGTTGTGGCGCCCCTACTATGCTACAGAGAACAGTTTTTATGTCAGTTGCCGACGCCCCCCCCCCCCCCCGCCCCGCCTCGCCTTAAATGATTAATGAAGAATTGCCCCCGTTATGATATGGTAAAGGTGAAATACTATAAAAATTTCAGCTGCGATTGATACCACACCAACACCCCATCCCCGCCACCCTGGTGCCCCCACTGCCCCCTCAAGAGAAACCTCGCAAGTTCTCGCGGTATATGCCTTTACCTGAGGGGCCCTGCTAATGCGGACATACACTATGAAAATACTCTATTACACGTATGTAAAGTCTTTATCAAAATACTGCGTACAATCAATTCATGACATAATCATAATATTTAAACGTATGCAGTCAACTGATAGCCATTCTGCGTGTACTACAGTAATGGTCTTATCGAACTGTCTCTATTATTAACTCTAGAAGGACACGCGGGTTCTAAAGTACTGTTCTTATCAAACTGTCACTATTATTAACTCTGGAAGGACACGCGGGTTCTAATGTAATGGTCTTATCAAACTGTCACTATTATTAACTCTGGAAGGACACTCTACTTTCATTTATGTAGACTTAATGGAAATGAATAAATAATCATAACGAAAAGTTATATCAATTTTTATCAACTGACTCTTTTCATTTCTGTAGATTTATGGGAAGTGAATAAAAAATCATCATAACAAGTAACATCATTTTTTATCAACTGGCTCAACAAAATGACATTTTAAAGATGAGTAAACATTTACGGTATGTCTTGGAAAAGGACTGTGACGACTCAACACTGTGCAAAGAACGGCTGCTAAATGAATGAATATTAATGACATACTTGAGGTTTGATATTTTGACAACTTTAGACATTTCTTGTTTGCACAGTTTAAGCTTAAGCTGATGTATATATACCATTCAAAACAAACGTCCAGTGTTAAATGTTAAATTATTAGAAATAAACAAATTACTGCCTACCTCATTGTTCGAATTCCGCTTATGATGACTGATGGTTATTATACAACTTGTCTTCTGTATTGCAACACTCGTGTTACGTCACCAAGCCTGAATAATGATTGATGTTATAGTCCGTCTACCTGGGTGAATCCACATGTCATGAATTTATACGATATTTTTAAATTCACGTATGAAATCTACCTGCTTATGCGCAGATAACTAAATAACACGGGAAATGGAAACATTCGAAGATAAAAATCAACTATCTGTCTACGGCGAGTTGCGAATTTTCACTTCTGGCTGTAATAGCTAGCTAACCTGCTGTCGGGTAGGGCAAATGTACTCCTTTTATTCACAAAATTACACATTTCGCAACGGACATTTAACTGTAGTGAAACCAGGAAGGAAACTAAAGTTGTTAGGTGTGTAAACGGATGTTACCTTGAATGGATGTTTTATTTAGTGTTTCTATTAGACAGAGCAATACAACAATAATCTTCTGAACCGATCGCCAGCAGGTACACACAATATAAACCTCCAACAGAGATAACAATCTATTAATCACCACTATTTAGAAATAATACAGCACTTTCTGCATGAAGTAAAAAGTGTTAATGTTTAAAACGTAAGTTTAAGACGTTGCGAAGTGTCATTGTACTCGACCTAGAAGTTATCGATAGCTAAGGAGTTGTCGAGATGTTTGCCCCCTCAAGTGAAACCTCGCAGCTTCTCGAAGTATTTACTTTACGTGAAGGGCCCTGCGAATGCGTACAGACAATGTGAAAATACTCTATTACACGTATGTAAAGCCCTTATGAAAACACCACGTACAATCAATCCATGACCTAGTCAATATATTGAAACGCAAGGCACTGAAAACCATTCTTCGGGTACTTAAAGAACAGTCTTACCACACTGTCACTATGACTAATTATGGAATGATACGCTACGTTCATTTCTGTAGATTCAAAGGAAGTGAATAAAGAATCATAAAAAAGAAATATCATTTTTTTCAATCAACTGGCTCAATCAACATCACATAAATTAGATTGTGCATTGTCAAAAACGAGTAAACGTTTACGATATGCCTTCGAAAAGGACGATAACGGCCCAACACTGTGCTAAGAACGGCTGCTGATCGAATGAATATTAATGACATACCCATGTTTATCTTTTCATTGCCTCAGTCATTTTTTTTTTTTTTTGTGCACAATTTAAGTTTCATCTTATGGACATATGCCATTCAAAACGTCCAGTCTTAAACACTAAATTGTTAGAAATAAATAAATTACTGCCTACCTCATCGTTTAAAGTCCACTTATGATTAGTATCCAACTTTTCTTGTGTATTGCTGAACCCTCTCTTAATTTACGCAACCAGGCTTGGTCAATGATTCGTGTTATAAGCCTTCTTCCTGGTTGAATCTAAATGTCACGAAGTTGTACAATATTATTAAATTTTAAATATCTTTTAAACCTCATTGTTTTAAGTTCACTTATGATAAATTATGGTTATTATCAACGTTTTTTGTCTAATAATGCGCCCGTTCTTAACTTCATGTAACCAAGCATGACCAATGATTCATGTTATAGCCTGTCTTCCTGGTTGAATCTAAATGTCATAAAGCTGTACGATATTTTTAAATTCAGGCTGAAATACATTTGCTTCTACGCTGGGAATTAAATAACACTGGAAGTTGAAACAATTGGAGATTTAAAACAAGAACTGTCTGTCCTCAGCGAGTTGAGAATTTTCATATCTGACTGTAAAAGTAAGCCCACCTCCTGTCGGGTAGGGGCAGACTACCTGACAGGTATGGCATATGATCGCAAGGGCTTGTTGATCTACCTTCATTAACCGCTTCTACGTACAGATACATTTTACATTCATTTCAATGCAGAAATGCAGATTCATGTTTTGGGGGGATTTGGGGGTGGGTTTTTTTTAAATAAATATTGTAAAAACATTAAAATGAGCAAAGATAAACAATATTCTTCTTCAATAATAATCGCATTCAGAGTATCACAAGCCAGAGATCTATCCAACTGCTGTGTAAATCAATTTTTAACAAATATGTCACACATTAAACTTTCCCAAGCCATTTTCATAACACTTTGGCTAATTTATGATTTGCTAAAACTTGCCTTGAAGATTAGGAAACGATATAAAATTTTAAATATCAAATTACTAGCAATAGAGAAAGGAGTTAAAGTTTGGACTCGTTCTCAATTTATAAAATTAATTGTTAGATAAGTATATAGTAACAAAGTTAAATTTAGGTACATACATTTACATGCAATGAAAATGGAAATTCAAACGCAATACAAATCTTTCAGATGAGTAATGTCATCGTTGATCTTTTTAAATTTACCTGACAATGTTGCACATGCCACAGATCTATCCTTCTGATTTATAAAACATTTTTATTTATTGATCCTATATTAAACATACAAAAACCGTTACAATATTCTCCTGGTCGGCTATGACTTTCCGCAGCATGGCATGATATACAAAATTACGTCATTCATGGGGTAACGTTGACCCTCCACAAGTCATAGACAGATCAAAAATTTTCCAAAAAGGCTTTGGCATGTTTCATGTTTCACTAATAAAACAAACATATTTAGAAAGCAAATGGATTGAGCTGAGTGGTGTGCAATATATATATATATATATATATATATATATATATATATATATATATATATATATATATATATATATATATATATATATATATTGTTACGACTCTATGGTCTAAGAAAAATGTAACAGAAAAAAATTGAAACCAACAAATCAAGTAAAAATCAACAAGCAATTTATTTCTAGATGATTAAAATGAAAATCAAAAAGACACTTACAGTAATGTGAATTAAAATCCAAATAATCCAATAAGTCTAAGTGTCCTAATTACAAATCCTAAATATAGAATGTTCCGAATGAATGGCTGTATCCGTGAATGTGTTGGTGTGCCAATGGTCTTTAATGTCCTGATGTGTCAGTAGTTTTTAATGTGCTGATATGCCAAAATGAAGTACTCCAAAATATCTTTGAATAAGTTCACATAAATCCCCAAATCATCAATTCAAAATCCAAAATCCAAAAGTCTATGAGCACTTTTATAATCCAATCAATATTTTAAATAATTCCTCTCTCAGAATTTGGAATGATTTTTCACAACTGTAATGGCTTTTTAAAAGACTGATGGTAATGTCGAAACTGAAAAACTGTCCACTAAACATGGTATATATAAAGATAAGTCACATGACAGAATATTCTAGAATAATAAATGGCCTATGTGATTTTTGACACATAACTCAAATGAAATTCTGGTTTTGTCTGTAAACAAAATCAACCTTGACTTCAAATTTAATCAACGTCTTGTTTATCAAAACTATCCATGAACTCAAATATTAAGTAAACAACCTAATTCAAGGACATTAGTTAAACATGTTTTCCTGATAAACAACATTAAGGTTTAAGCAAATAGTAAAGTCAAGAAACATTTATAATTTCCTAAAATATTTATAATATTATATAAACATCATACATAACAATATATATATATATATATATATATATATATATATATATATAGAGAGAGAGAGAGAGAGAGAGAGAGAGAGAGAGAGAGAGAGAGAGAGAGAGATATGTGTATAAATAGAAGAAAAAACAAACTTTGATCCATTTCAACCATTTTTTTCTGCATGGCTTACACAGAGTAGTTGTGAAATTTTGTCTATTTTGGGTTAACGACGGCAACCTTGAAGTTAGTGGGTGAGATTATTTTGGAAATACAAGATAATACCAAACTTGTATATCTATTTTACAATACACATCAAAACATGAATCCCATAATTTTCATATGTGTTATACAATCTACATCAAAACAAGAACGGAGATTCATATATACATTTAAATCTACGGTTATGCCATAAATTATCTATCTAACTATCCATATATGTAACTATCTATCTATCTATCTATCTATCTATCTATCTATCTATCTATCTATCTATCTATCTATCTATCTATCTATCCGTTCTTCCATCTAACTACCTACTTACCCGTCTATCGCTGTATGTATGGATGCAATGGGAAGAAGTATTTGCTTAGGCCCGTAAGCTAGCATTTTTCTGTGTTAGGCTTATTGATGATATTTTCTTCATTGGACCCATTCGGAAGAAGCACTAAAAGTGTTTCCTAGCTGGATGACTGACCACTATTCATTGGTTAAAATTAAAACTAAAAATAGTAAGAAATGTGAAGATTTCTTGGATGTAACAATATACAAGGGTAATAACTTTGGAAAGGGGGGATACTCTGGATAATGGGGTATGTTTTCCGAAAACTGACAATTGCCAATTGCTATATAAAATAGTTTTCATCCAAGACATATGTCCAGGAGCATTATTATATCCCAGTTACTGAGGTTGCACTGAATTTGCAACACTGAACAAGACGTTCATGATGCTTTTTCATCGCTTTTCGCAGGACTACGAGAGAGAGGTTACAAATGCAGAGAACTTTGGAAAATGAAATCTGAAATAGTAATAGGAATAAATATTCGCAACAAAATACAAGAAATAATTACGAGCTTGTCAGCGACTAGGTCTCTTCTAAATTTACACATTCATCCATTCAGTCATGCAAACTGACACCAGAAAGCAAATGTATATATATATATATATATATATATATATATATATATATATATATATATATATATATATATATATATATATATATATCACTTTTCTTTTATAACTTAAGAACATTTCTCACATGATACGGCCGATGTGTAGGGAAGCAGCCAAATAAATGAGTCATATGTACAGGTTCGGCTTATCAACAGAAAAGGATATCCTTATTAAATACTCGTGAAACCATTGTAAAAATGGGGTGGGTTTGTCATCGTATGTTTATCATCGGATAAATATATTAAGTTCTTCTAAATATGCCTTCAGTAAACCTCATAGATAAGTTGCATTTAATAACACAAAGAAAGATTTTAATTTTTTGGAATCCAAAGGTGAATTTAATTCTTTTCTTTGTGGTATCCATCAGTGTAGTGTATTACTTACACAATAAAGCTGTATTGTTTGTTTTCCAAGGCCTGCATATACTTATCCTCGCCATCGCCAGTGTAATTGACTTTACTGACGACCCGCCCCCCCCCCCACACACACACACACGAAATGCATCATTATAATCCTAATTCTTTTGATACTTCAAGTAAATCATTATATTTAATGCACTCAGCTTTACAATAAATCCACGGCTGTGTTTCACGCTAATTAATGATGGTTAAATAATGAAATAAGCGACGTTATGCGCATATTGCTGCCAAGTAAAATATACACATGCTTTGAAATCGTGTAAAATTTACGTTGAAGTTGTGTCAGGTGCTCAGTCCTTAAAGTGAGCACAACCAACCAATCACGTTCCAAAAGAATGAAATCAAGTGAGTTAATAATTACTGCCTTTTCAAAGTACAATTCTTTTTAAAGTACTTTCTTCCCATAATTCTTGTAGTTGCAATATATGCAAATAATATTTTAAGATTTTTTAAGTACCTCAAACGATTGTTTTCCATACCCATATTCCCGATGTGAAATTTTGGTAAACTGAGAATATAACTAGCTGGCAGATAAGTATATTAAATCTTTTTTCATAATTTTATGGAGAATAAAACATATAGCCTTCGTGAACTGTGTATACAGAATAGTTTGATTGATTGCAATTTTAGTAATGACCTCGGAAGGAAAATGTATCTCCGTGGTTATTTTCTGCTTTTATCTGTATCTCAGCGTTTACCAAATGGATATTTCGATGAAATACATACATACATACATACATACATACATACATACATACATACATACATACATACATACATACATACATACATACATACATACATACATACATACATACTCACTACCCGATATTGAGCCACCTCGCTTATGCGACCACTTTCTTTTAGTCCCGCTTATGGTCGTAATAGCTCGTTTTCCATCTATACATAGAAGCAGAAACACTATAATAATTACGGTTAATCGATCTTCTGATCACATTGTCAAAATACAACCCCGATCATTTGATCCCGAGGTCAGTCTCGTTTGAGTTGTCACTAAAGTCTTTCTGTGCTAGAGCTGCTTGTTTAAGCTTCTAAATTTCTATATTTGTTGCTGTTCCCTGGGAAAATGAGGTAAAAGTACGATCAGACTTTTTCAAAACTCTTGAAGAATTCAACTTGTGATTGAATTGGCGTTTTTAGAGAAGCAACAACACCAAAGGAATCGAGCATATCTACACACTCAAGGAACACACATCAATACATTTGATTTGCTCTCCTTGACATTCGTCCACACACATCAATGTATTTGATTTGCTCTCCTTGACATTCGTCCACACACATCAATGTATTTGATTTGCTCTCCTTGAGATTCGTCCACGTCATACAACAAATGTGTACAATTGGTTCGTCCTCCAAACAAACTGTCGCGTGGATTTAAACCTTCGATATCCACCCCGTCGTAATCTTCGCCAAGATAAGAAATCGCAGTCCAATTGACGTCATTCTCCTCTAGAATAATACTTGCTGCATCAGCAGTAGTAGTAGTCATACGTTCACCCCGGGTATAAGAAGTACTCGCTGATGGCCCTTCATAATACATCGTCTTCATTTCACTATAGGTACTGTAATTGAATTATTCAGCAATGATACATCGTAGGAACGCAAATGCGCGCGCGCACACACACACGCACACATATAAATATTGGATGTGACTTTCGCGCGTTCGCTGTCTTCTGATTAAAAGAGAGACAACACGCCATGACTGAATCATGTTACACACATTCTGATTGGTGGGACATTCCAATCTGTCTCGATCCGGTCTTATACAATATATAGGGGTGCGTTGATCCATTATTTCACCTATTCTGAAGACAACCCAACAAGATGATGGTAACACTGGCAAGGATCACTAATAATCTCTAAAAAAGGCGAGGAAATCAGCCATAAGGTGTAATGTCTGAGGAAAGGAGTACAGTTTTTCAAAAATAAATTTAGGCCAGGGGACGGAACGAATAGAAACCGGGAAACGGGAATCTACACAAGTACGTCCCCATCAAAAAAAGAGGAACTCAAATCAAAAGCACCTTAAATATTTTTTCTTTCAAAATTCGTTTTCATTTATTGAAAATACCCACAACGACCGATTTTTTTTGATGTTTTTTATTTATTTTTTTTTGGGGGGGGGGGGCATACAGGCATAAAATCCTTTACAATTTTCAGTCCAAAGGGGGTTAACGCAAAGGCCTGCTAGTTTAGCATAGCTAGAGGTTCCAGAGGTGTCCACAGATAAAAAAGATAACACTGGAGCCAACAACCATAATTTCAGCATGCTGTTTAATTTAGACTTTGTGGTGTGTCAAGACATCGTGGACCATTACCAGGATCACAGATACAGCTGTATGGAAGAGACGAATCTACGTGGAGAGGCAAGGGTGCCTGAAGCGTGTTTTAGTTAACGACCGGCCGTGAAGAACTGTGAAGCGGTGTGGTACGTATTAACCCTCTTTGTTTGACAACCCCAACGGCCCCAGTGGGGTGTTGGATAGTAATCAAAAAGTGGGGTGTTGAATAGTAATCAAAAAGTGGGGGGATGAATAGTGATCAAAATGTGGGTGTTAGATAGTACTAAAAATGTATGGCCCTCTACGGGAAATCTCATGTCAAAAATTAGCATTGCACTTCCCGTTTGGGACTACAACAACACCCATTGTAAACGTATGGCGTAGTGTTAATTCCTGTATGAATCTATTCATATATAGGATAAATATATCTGTGTACTGAGGTCAATCGAACTCCGCCTAGAAAACTTCTCTCTTGCCGGTCCTAAGCTCAAATGAAGGAGGAGGGTTAGGCGTCGGGCTATCAACCACACCATGTAAAAAAAAACCTGCTACAGAAACAGCAGAAGAACCAAATCAAAATGTCTTTTGGCTAAAGGAAGACGGTCACCATGATTATGATTGTATGACGGCAACAGACCAAAGCCGAGAGAACATCTGTTGCCCGAAGGACCGAATTCTGAATGGAAAACACGTCACCAAAGTTGGAACTATCAATGTCCAGACGCTCAAACAAACTGGAAGAATGGCACAACTACTAAAAGAGATGGAACGATATAGGCTCGATATGTTGGGCATATGTGAGATGAGATGGACTGGACAAGGGAAGATGAAGTCAAGAAAACTACACACTCCTATACTCGGGAAAAGAATATCACCACAAACACGGAGTAGGCATCCTCCTCACCAAGACATCGGCACATAGTCTAATTGGATGGAGACCAGTAAATGAGCGCTTTTTCACTGCCCGCCTACAAACAATATATGGGAAAGTAACAATTCTAGCTGATTATGCACCAACAGAGGCAGCCACAGATAAAGAGAAAGATCACTTGTACAGACAACTACAAGAAACCATGGATAGCATACTAGGGTACGACATCAATATAATTCTGGGGGACTTTAATGGACAAAAATTGGTAAAATCAGAACTGGATAGGAATATACAATCGTACCACATATATCAGAACAGCAAAACACAGAAAACGGATATGACTATCGACTATCTGCAGTTGAAACAACCTCTTCATAACTAACACCTATTTTGATCACTAAGATATTCCAAAAAACACATGGAAATCCCGAGAACATTTTCTTAACGCATGAACTGGACCACATCTGCATAAATAGCCCACTGGAGGCCATCAGTAAGAGACACCAGACTTTCAGAGGAGCTGATGTAGGAATCGACCACTATTTGGTAATGGCTAAAATCAAAACACGTATCCAGACCCTGAAGAAAAGAACGACAAAGCGCCCATTAGATTTAGCCAAATGGAAAGATGGAAATTGCAAAATGAATTACCAACTCAAACTTACAAAACTCTTCCAGATACTTGGAGAAACCACAAAAGATGGTGAGTCGCAATGGACCAAATCAAACAGTTGCAGAAATAACACTTGGCAGAAAGAGTGACAAGTCAAGTGAGAGGTTTATTATAGATAACACTTAGCAACTCACTGATGAACCGAGAGAGAGAAAGATATTAAGAGTCACGCCCAAGACCATTGACAAAAACCAAACAGAGGACAACAAGTACAGAGAACTGGACAAAACGGTGAAGAAAGCTTGAGGTAAACACAACGAAAAATGAACCGAGGATAAAACCGAAGGAAGCTGAGAAAGCAGAAAATGTTAGTGATTTAGCAAGACCTTACCAAATCACCAACAAACTCTCAGGAAGCAGCAGAACACATAATGTGCATATCACATCTAAAGATGGAAGGCTAATGTGCACTCAAAAAGAGCAAGACCAGAGCTAGGTGGAATATTTTACATATATTCTTAATCAACCAGAACCCATTAGTCACATTGAATTTACAGATATTCAGCCCAACACCCCATTTATAAAAATCAGGAACGATGAGATAAACATACAGTAAGTGGAAGAGGCAATAAACTTGCTCAAGATCCACAATGCTCCTAGTTTAAGGCAGACGATGTTTACAAGAGGCATTATGTACACTTTTCAACATAATATGGAGGGAAGAAACAGTACCAAATGAATAGAAGGGTAGATGCATTATAAAACGTCCAAAAAATGAACCTTTCAGACTGCAACAACTGGAGAGGCATTACCCAACTTTTCATACCAGCTAAGTTATTCTGCTGAACACTCCTTAACATACTCAATCCAGTTACCAACACCTTAAGAGATCAGCAAGCAGGATTCCGGGCAGGGAGGTTATGTAGCAAACAAATATTCACCATCAGACAAGTGATAGAGCAAACTCTATAATACCAACAGAGCTTCACAGACTTCAAGAAAGCCTCCGACAGCACCCATCGTGCTTCAGTCTGATACATCATGGAACACTATGCCATACCACCAGAGTTCAAAAACATCATTAAAAGCCTATACAGATGCTCCAGATGACGCATCAAGACCGAAACAGGACAAACAGATTTTTTTCCTTTTCTCAGGGGAGTCCATGAAGAATGTACCATATCACCACCTCTTTTCCTCCTGGTCATTGATTGTATAATGGGGTAGGCACCTAAAGACCGCTCGCTTGGAATATCATGGAAGGACGGGAGACTTGCATATCTCGACTTTGCAGACAACATTCCAATATTTGAGACAAACGAAGAATACGATGCCACGACCACCGCCTCAAGCATGACAGCTAAACTGGGACTAACATCAACGTCGATGAAATTAAAAGTATGGCTATAGGGGAAATGCAAAGATCTAACATAATTTGCAATGGGAAAGAACTAGAATGCGACTGTACGTTCACCTACTTAGGCAGCTGTTTGCACAATACATGAAACGCAGAGGTGGATGTAAAAATCAGAATTGGAAAAATACATCAGCACATTCTGAAGACTAACACAAATCTGGCCTTCCACAACGCTCAGTACCACAAACAAAACTTTGACTATTCTACTCCATCGTTTTATCTACTGTTCTTTATTAGTGTGAAAACTGGAAAACTTCAGCAACTATAAGACACAATTTGAACACCCTCCAACAAAAATGCTTAGGGCGCATTCTGAAAATCACATACAAATATCACGTTACCAACACATCTGTCCTAAAGAGGTACAATAAAAAAATTCCCTATCTGACGCATTCGAAGCAAAAGAGGATGAAATTGATCGGGCACATCCTCTGGATGCCGCAAACAAGAACAGCAAGGGTAAACACTGATTGGATTCGTACCTTTGTAAAACAAAGTAGAGGAAGGCCGAATCATACCTGAAGAAGGACAGTGTAAGAAGACCTAAATCAGACTCACGCTCAAAGCAGCAAAATGGCAAACCAAAGACAAGAAAAAATGGAAAACTCTCGCTCCCTAGTGTTGCGATAGGAACAAGAGAACCTGACTAATTAACTAATTGAGGTCAACCACAACTACAAATGTCATAATTTAAATTTATAGGTTTATTGAGGACAACCACTTCTAACAATGTAACAATGTAAATTTATCAGCCTGTATGGGAAATCTCATGTTAAAAATAAACATTACATTTCCCGTGTGGAGCTATCCCGACCCCTAATGTAACTTACGGCGTAATGTTAATTCCCGTTTGTTTCTTAAGTGACCGATATTACTAATTATGAGGGATCTAATAATAGAGAAGAAAAATTATTTTTGTAAATATCTAAACATTTTCAAATCATTTCTAAAAATCCATTTAACTTATTCTTTAAAGGTGAAATCAAACTAATGGATATCTTTTCCATAAGGTATACCGGATTATTTGAACATATATACCTCTATTTGTTTGATAAATTTCCGGATCGGGAAAACCTATGCTACGTTTTCCCTTACAAGGGAAAATTATAATTGGAATAAATTGGATGTTTGTGGCTTTCTTGTACACTATATATATATATATATATATATATATATATATATATATATATATATATATATATATATATTAAAAATCAAAAATTCTTTGATGATGATACCATGCATAAACCTTCGTATTTGATATTATGTTGCTAAATATATGACAACCTACTCCTTTTCCGTTTCATAAGTATCATTTTACATCACGCTTTATACCGCCTCTGTATTTACCATCCATAAAGGTAGCTCTGTGGCGTTACCCGACCAATAATGAAAGACCTGACTTGTCGGGGTCTAGATAGCCAATTTGTAGCACACTCGCTTCGCACATCTGCGATCCCGGATTCGATTCCCGGCTATAACATTTGAGAATTTAAGGTAGCTGCCCATCATTGCTCAGTGATTTTTATCAGATCTGTTTTTTTCCATCACAAAAAGGTACAGTACAGCAACATGTAAGCCACATAAAAGTTGTAAGAATTTGTTGTACAATCGATATAAAATAAATACAGTATAAAACCGTAAGACTGACTGTATCAATTGCTGTATCTATATCATATATTTTTGTTCTAAGAGAAATTCCAATTTAGAAAATTTGAAACAAAAATCAATAGCGTAATGTGATCAAAGTAATTGCCGAATTATTTTTTACAATTAATCAAACGTTGAGTCTCAAGGATTAATAGCTGTGTTTGTGTTTAGACTATACTACCGCAGATTTATGGATTTAATTAAAGACGAGTCTCGAGCATGTATGCCTGTGTTTGTGTTTAGACTATACTACCGCATCTTTAGGGGTTTTATTAAAGAGCAGTATCGTCCGGTGTGTCCTTGGGAAAGTCAATTAACGCTCATTTCCACGGCATGATACAGACATGAATGTGTTTAAAGTGCCGATGAAAGCAGCAAAAACAACATATGAATCATACTTACATCTATACATATATACCTGTTTAATAACAATAGTCTGATTGTTCAGTATCTATGTTTCAACACATTGCGTCAGTCGATCAGTATATGATTGCTTTGACATGTCTTATGAATGATTTTTTCTAAGTTAGGGGACAAAAGAACAGTACAAAGTCCCATTCAGATGCACCTATAAAGAGGTATCGTTGATAAAGACGTATAGAAAAGACTATTGTTAGCGTCTCGGGTATGTGCAAGGTAACACGAGGTTCCAACAGGGGGAAACATGTCGGTGTGATATTCAATTATTAAACACTTGCAAGAATAGAAAACTTGGCCTATTCACCTGCAGCAGAATAGGTCATTTTTTAAGTTAAAAAAACCATAATAAATTAAATTTGCAGAATACAATAACGTGACGAAAGATATACTAGTGTATCATAAACAACGAGAAGAAGAAAACAATTACGAAAAAAATATAAAACTAATGTGTCACGATAGAGATCCGGAATATGGAAACAAAATAAAACAAATTCTTGGTAAAAACATGTGGAAACTTTGAGATACATTTCAATTACACATACCTCACACACACACATATAAGAAACAAACAATACAAAGGACGGTGCAATAAGTCAGAGAATTTGGCCAAATTGGAAACTGCTGCACCGTGGTTTGTAATGTTTGTCTCCTCTATACATTTTTCCTTTATGAAAACGACCTCTCAAGGATTCCGTATATATGACTATGTAATTCGATTGTAAGGAATTTCAAGTTTTTTCAAAGTGAAATAAACTAGATAAGCAACTCCTTATTAAATGACGATATGCTTTAAAATGTATATAGTAGGTACATAGTGACTTCATAAGTGAAAATCTAGATGTATTTGTTCCCTTAAATATGGTTTACCTGCGACGAAATGCGCCATATGCTCATTCGAAATTGAAAATACAAATGCAATACCCCCACCCATAAAAAGAAGCAAAAAAATAATAAATAAAGGTTTCATTTATCAAAGTTCTAAGATGTAATTCTAAGATATATGCAGTGGATAGGAATAATGGGAAACAACCAATATAATAGAATGCAGAGGACCTACAGCGATTACTTCCCTTAATTAACGTGAGAATATCTATGTAAAGGATCAAGTGTCAATTTATACATATATATATATATATATATATATATATATATATATATATATGTATGTATGTATATACGTCTATATATATATATATATATATTACATTTGTTATATATCTTACTGTATCTTTAATAATAATAATAATAATAATAATAATAATAATAATAATAATAATAATAATAATAATAATAATGATAATAATAATAATACTATGTGGCTTGTCGGTGCAGTAATAGATTATGCTCAAACAATGAAACAATTTATTAAACGAAGAGTATGCATTTGGAAATGTAGAAATAATGTTATTGCATTCCCACGGTTAAAAATGTGAATAATTCACGCCACCATCGCCACCACCATCCATACCCCACCCCCACCCCCATTTTCTTCATATGCAAAATTGTATTGCGAAGTTAAATAATAGGCAATAAAGAGGAATATATGAACTTTTGACTTCCCATACCGTTCTCAAAGCGTAAGTAAATTCTATATCTTGTGGTAACTTTTGTATCTCTCATAGCTTTCTGAACTGTAGTGAAAGGAAAATATGTAATCTCGGAAATGCAATACTTTAGGTCCTTTTCCACAGACATCTTAAGAGACGACAACAATGCATGAGTTTATCCAGCAACTGGTCTGAGGGTGGATTTCAATGTTGAATCAACGGGACAACTGCAAAATGCCATATTTTGTTTAATATCCTACGTGAAAGCACCACAAAGGTTATAGAGTACATCGCAAACTAGTAAATAAACTATCAAAAACGGTAAAAGACAACAACCTAAAAGTACTAAAAAATGTGATCCCATACAAATCTTAATACAAGCTAAAATAAGTAATATGAACAAGATAAGTTAATCACCTTGCCTATTAATTATTATTATTATTATTATTATTATTATTATTGTCCATTATCCCGCTACACAAGTCTATTGACATGTTTCCTTTAGAACCTCCATGCATAATTCTACCGGGATATAATTTCTTTCTCAAATCATGTAGATGGCGTTGATTTTTCATCATGCTGTGTTTCCGTCCTTTGTTCACAACATGGAGTTAAGTCAAAACATGTTGGTTCTCTATGTGATAAGTACAATAACCCGCTCTTTTCTTATTATTATTATCATTATTATTATTATTATTATTAGTATTATTATTATTATTAGTAGTAGTAGTAGTAGTATTACTGTGGCACAACTTTTTATTGTATATCATGTTGTATATTCCTCCTAGTGGTTTTAACATGTAGGAGTCCAGAGTTTACCTTAGATTTTGTGTTGAGTGTCTGTTTTGTATATATAAGCTGTTTATTCCCATAACGAAGAACTTGTTTAGGTCGAAACGTTGGGAAACCGTTTTGAATTTGCGCCGTTATCAAATTATGTGTCTATATACATACCCACAATGTTAATATCAGTCATTAAAGTAAAGAGTATCTTGTTCTTCAGTGAAACTTGTCTACTGGTCATTTATTGGTTCATTTGTCGAATTCGCAATCACGTAATCCAAATATAAAATGCAAGGGCTAGACTACGGAAACCTCTTAGTGCCACGTTGAAATCAATTTTTTATTTTTTATCTCGTAATTACGACTTATTATCTCGTAATTACAGCTTACAATCTCGTAATTACGAGATACTAACTCGTAATGAAGAGATAGTAAATCGTAATTACGAGATAGCTAAGTCTTATATCACCATGTGAAACGGATCTTTAAATCAGTTGGCTAGTATATATATATATATATATATATATATATATATATATATATATATATATATATATATATATATATATATATATATATATACCAACCATATTCATCTTACACCATCACGAGAGAACCAAGCCCGTCGGGGGCGATCTTTGGGCGGGAGTGCCGTCCCTCTGCGCTGTTTATGTTGATTCTTAAAGCTGGAGCTGAGAACCTATGCGGGAAAGGTTCAAAGCAATAAAGCAATATAATCCCCCCCCCCCCCCCCCCCCCCCCCGTGTATCCCCCACGTGTATGAGATTGTCAGAGATCGTTTCGAACAGTGTCTTCAAATAGACAGATGTCAAGTTAATCAAATGTATTTCATAAATCCACACAGAGTCCCAGTCCAGCGGTCTGAACCAAAGCCCAATACAGAGCGTCTTGCTTCGTTTGATGAGAGAGAGAGAGGGAGAGAGAGAGAGAGAGCTTGTACTCTCTTGTGCACCACATTTGGTTAGCACAAGCAAAAGAATTGTTATTGACTTACTCCTGCCGATGAAATAAGAATCGAGAAGATCAGCAAAACCTGTATATGAACTTAGACAAAGTGCCAAGCAAAAGAAGGAGCCAATATACACAAGGATTATTGAAAAGGAGTTAAAAATCGGGTTGAGGACTAGGAGGGAGAGAAATGAAAAATTTTTTACGTACACATCTGCAGATAATTTGTGCACAGTTAATTAATATGGTGGCTGAGGTCTCAGATAATGTGGGTGGTGATGAAGGAGTAATATTAATTATGATTATGAGCACGATGAAAATTATAGTACAGTGATAGTGATGAAAGTAACAACAATGATATGGTCAATGAAAGCAATATATGGAGAAATATATTTAGGACTTTTTCAACAAAATAGAAAGAGTGATCTTGAGATGTCAGAGATACAATGTAATGCAATTAGTAGTATAATGGTTGAAAATGAAGTCAGATTACTATGGCTAATTGGTGAAAGATAAAATAATGAAATGATTCTCATGATGATGATCACGATGATCATGGATTTGCGTGATGTTTATCCTATGGATATAATAATAATAATAATAATAATAATAATAATAATAATAATAATAATAATAATAATAATAATATAAGTAGTAGTAAAGGGAACTTTGACTTAACCTTGCATCACAAATGCCAAGACACGGATCAGCAACGTTTTCTACCCCCGCGAAACACTTCCCAAGTGGGGGTATAGGAGCTGGGGATGGCGGTCAAAAAAGGGTAGTATAGCCCTAATATCTAAGTGGGCAGCAAGCGACCACCAACAAAACAACCAATTAGAGACGAGGTGTGTCTATGGCATACCGTCAATAATCATTGTTAGACGAGGAACTGAGACGTGTACCTGGATGCCCTGGGGACAGGCAGCACCATGCGGACGAAAGTGCTCTGGCACTTACTGCGCTGTTAACGTCCAACGATAAAGATACGGTAGCAAGGCTCATCCCAAATATCGAACAAACGTGTGCTGCCGATGCTCCACGCTCTCCCGATCCGATCTTGTCGAGGACCATGTAAAAGACTGCTGTGGTATAGGCTCAACGCCGCAGAGGACCTTCCTATAAGAGCCCGTAAAAATTAGCTTTACTTTAAGCACCTCTTTCATCAAATGTCCGTACCCTACGCCATATACGCGGAACTCGAGGCCATTAAAGTTCATGTGAAAAGGAAAGAGGTTGATCCTACTTATATTGACACCTATCAAACTGCCATCCAAACCCTGTGCGGCTTCTGCTATATAGTCAGGCAATGTTGCGGCAAACCACCACCACCCCCTTATATACCGAAGAAAAGATGCGGTATCGAAACTTATTGAAAGCATAGAGGAAGAGCTAGTAGGTATTCAAGAGTTACTAGCCAACCCTCGCACTCTAGTCATGACTCCTACCAACACCAAAACATTTAAATAGGTTAGGTATGTCATATCTGCCGAAAGCAACTGATTAAGGACAGGTTGAGAGACCACTGCCACATCACCGGCTAAAACCGAGGAGCCGCCCATAAAAGATGCAGCCTCCAGCTGCGACATAACCAGGAAAAAACAACTAAAGTACCATCAATATTTCACAAGCTGCTAAAACTATGATGTCCACCTGATGATAGCAGATCTGGGAACAGCCTCAACAGCAGACATCAAAGCCATTCCAAACAACATGGAAAAGTATATGACCTTCTCCCTAGGTCAGCACCAGTTTATAGAGAGTTATCCATTGCTACCATGCAGCCTGGCAAAGCTGGTCAATGATCTTCCCCAGTATGGTTTGCGTATAACGCACCGGAATACGGAACACGATCTAACCCTTCTGACCACTAAGAGTGTATATCCATACGAGTATAGGGACGGCTGTAACTGGTTTGATGAGACGCAGCTACCTCGCTACTGCGGCTTTCTACAGCAGCCATAGCCATATGGGCATATCCTTGAGTACTGCCAGCACGTCAAGCGCATATGGGATACCTTTGGCTGCAAGACTATAGGGGACTATCAGGACCTCATAACAGACGAGCTCCTTCTGGCTGATGCCTTTAAGCCTTCCGAGTCACATCTTTAAAAAGCAGCATGTGTTAAACCCAGGTAACTTTCCATTAAAGAGTCAAATGACGCGCTCAACGAAACATTTGCCCAGGTTAGGCAGGCAGATCTTAATCTAACTGAAAAGTTGGGGACCTTGTTGTTCGAACAAGGCAATTCCATTGTCTAAATACAAACCTCGCTTGGATTTATTATTTCTACGATCGTGGTCTACATCAGTGGAGGAGGAGCGGCCCGAGCCGCAGCAGAAGCATTATCACCACTAAGTCCTCCTTTCCCTGAGTCTGGATGAGCGAGAAAGTGGATTAAAAAGCAGCTGACTCGGCTGGCTGATGTGCTAAAGAATTTGACCTCGAAGGCAGCAGCGGCACTCGCGGGTATTATGGGAACCATTGCTTCCTTGTTGCTGAGAACTGCAGGAGCGGTCGTAGAAGCCATATAGCCAACATGTCCACCGATAACCCTGTTGCAATCAGCGCTGTCGTATTGTCCTCACGGTCTATAGCCACGCGCTACACCCTCACTAGACGTCGAGGTTTAGCTGCAGCTGGAGCTGGTGGTTGATCAAAACATTCCTAGTCGTGTACGGCTGATTGAGGCTGGGTTGGCTGGCCTACACCAGTGGCGACTGGAGCTACAATATATGACCTTGATTACCTGAATATCGAGGCTGGGGTGGCTGGTGTGGAAGGTCTATCCGTATTACCGTTATTGTTAGTTCCCAGTGACATGCCTTCGTCAGAAGTTTATAATTGTATCAGTCATAGGTACCCACTTTAAGGTCCATGTGCCGAAGGTACCATGTCGAGGCCTCTCCATACAACGTAGTCCAGCTTGCTTGTATTTTATTCCAACACCACCATGATACTTCCTCACTGACTATGTCACATCCTCATCGTGAACGATCTTTGCCTCCGCCTTCGCAAGAAACTGTTTTTGTGCGCCAAAGGACTTCCCTACTCCCATTATCGTGGATGGACTTCCCTACTCCCATTATCGTGGATAGCGTTAGCGTTGCACGCCAAGGATAGCCCAGACATTCATTCGGATGCAATCGTTGGGGCGTTCTACACCAGCTTGCGTAAAGCCCTGTGACCGACCGATGATAAATCGTTGTATAGGGGCGTCTCCCACGGTCTAGGCCTTGTAGGCTCTTTTATGGGCGGGTGAGTAGAGATACTTCATGCCTGGTCCACCGTATGGTAAGTCTTCTTACGCCAGTTCGCGTTGATACTTGCGTTAAATTCTTTACACAGACGGACGTACTCCCCCTCCATGCTAATGTCTGCCTCAATCGCCTACCAACCTGTTTGGTGAGGCAGCGGACACTTCAAGGATGTTCTTCGCCTGGTAGAGGACGTGGAAGCGGTAAATACTGCAAGCCATGGTTGACAGGCTGGTCGACAGTAAATAATCATGGACACTAACATCACAGTCCATGGTTGCGCACCAGATGGCAAGTTTACTTGGTTCTGGCAGTACCGCATGATGTCAGCTCCTGAGCTCCACTTTTGTGCGGCTTTGTCGGGCTTGATCTCCGAGAGAATGTACCCTTCAAATATGCCATCAAAAGATGCCTTAAAATGAACCGCCTCTGAGACATACATGTATGGACTATCTAATGCCTTGCTGATGTTAGCTCTCTGCGCCGCTATAGTTGATTGCAACCCCGGGATCGTATTAAGCTTCACTATTAAATCGGAGTTCCTATAGCAATACCATTTTCATGATGAATGTTGTACTAGCCAATCCTCTAGATGAAGCGGTACTCTTCAAAATCGATGATACCCACCGGACCCTGCACCAACGTAGACCTGGGGGATATCACATCTATACTTGGGTGCTATAATGTATCGGCGGCTATAGGTAATGAAGCCTTTTATTTGTATGTCCAGAGGCTTGTTCCAACATTATAAAGCGTCACACACTACATCCCCGATGGGTACTACAATGTGATGACTCTCGGAAAGATATTAACGGAGGCCTTTTCTGGCATGTCATTTTCCTATAACCTTTCGACTGGAATAGTAACCTTTATAATACCTGGGGACTTTTCTTTTATGGGGGCGCTTCTAATCTGTTTGGCTTTAACGAGCACCGCTTTGACGTTGCTATATGCGTGGCCTCAAACCCCAAACCCGCCGGCGTCTCTAAACATTCCGAGCCACTACATGCATCTCGAGCAGGTCAACACAGATGGGTAACCTGGTACATGGATACCCCAGCACTCTGTTAAATGGCTTCAGTTGGAAATGAAAAACCCCGTGTCTTACTCTCTTCTCCGCTGGTGCAAGCTTCACGATGGTAAGCATTTTAGACTCGCAGCGCAATTCAATAGATCTATTTAAATGCTCGGTTGTGTTTGAGATAGAGGAAAAGCATCCTTGATGGAAAACGTTACTTGATGGGTCTGGTTACCTCGATGTTGTCGCAGATTCTACAGTGTGTACCCTTTGCCGGTGGAGCTATGACTGAGGATCTCTTGTTGGATGGCAATATGATTTTAAACTTATCGAGCTCAGATGCACCCCCGGGGGCGATGTTAATATAGTGTTTAAGGTGGCCACTGGCAATATTGCATATACCATAAGCATAGTCATAAAGCTGATTATCTTTCTAGATAACAAGACCATCGAAAATGGAAACATTCGAATTTTACACGTATGGGTTGAGAGGTACGATGGTGAATGATTTTCTATCTTTTCTCCAGTCTTTGGCGTAATCGGAACATACTTCTTTATAGTTTCGCGAGGTCCCACCTTAATGTGTTATTTATCTGCGGCTCCAATGCCGGGTTGATGGACTCTAATCTTTCGTATTAGCTATGAATTGGAGGCGAGAATTGAGACATATATTACACCATGACCAAGACGCTATATAAACACTTCCACTCGGCTGTCGTGAGCTATTCAACCGGCCTTGGCGAAAAAAACATGCGCCTCTTTCGGCTGCATATTCACCACAAGGATAGGGAGGTAACAATATCAAAATGGAATTTTTCACATCCGATGCCATCTGGCGATGACCTCGAAGCTTTTCTCATACCAGAACAGCGCGATGATAAGCCGAGGATGGTAATATCCCCAAATGGGGAAGATATTCCTGACCATACCGAAGCTCCCGTGCCTCAGTCCACTCAGGCAGCCATAAATGCTGTCGAACATGATCTTCATGTCCACCCAATTTCAAATCATAATGTATCCCACTCTTTCCTGTGTGACACCAAAAGCGAACATTCACACCTACCGTCTAAAGAGGATCGGCGATATCAATGCTCAGCTTAAAGCGAAGATCGAGTAGCGACGCTCTCTCTGCAAAAGGTAGGGACGAGCGGTCAATATTGTCGACGGTATGGCGGCAGCGTCCAGCACTGTATCCATATGCGTCGGGATCAAGGGTGTGGGTTTGGTTGCCACCCTGACGGTTTCCCCTCTTTATAGCTCTGAAAGAAGTGTGACTCGTGTGCGGGCTGGACAGTTCACTGTCCATTGTCTCCGCGTGAAAGCTCAAAAGCATGATCAGATTCTGGTCCTCGCTGAGGGTAAGCTGAATTCCATCGCAGACTTGGTCTCGCTGGCCCTCTGGGATGTCGCCCTGTCCAAAGACGAGTTTACTCTTATTTTGGACGAGATAAAAAAGTATAGATCCTCATGAACGAAATACGGGCAAGTGCCAGAATGGCCCATGTCGCGGTAGCCATCATCGATGCCAAAATAATGCGCTCTTGGTCATCTAGCCTCCCCGCGCTCCGCCGCATATGAGTCCTACTCGACGTCCATTGGTTATAGTACTACCGTATGTGCCAGATCTCATAAGCTGCAGGTTTCGTACGGATCATACTCGAGCACATCTACATATCCCTTAAATTATTTTTCCGATAGGCTAAAGAAGAGTTCACGCCATAGATACACCTCGTCTCTTATTGGTTGTGTTCTCGGTGATCGCTTGCTTTCCACCTAGCTACGACGGCCATGCTACCCTTCTTTGACCGACACCCACCCTCCTATACCTCTCCTTGGGAACTGTTTTTTTTTTTGGGTGGGGGAGGGGTAAAAAAAAAACTTGCTGCTCCGTGACTTAGCATATGTGATGCTTGGTGAAGTCAATCTTCCTTTACTACTACTTATATTATTTGTATTATTATAAAAAGTGTCATTATTGTTATTTATATTTATATTTATATTATATTTATATTATTATTATATGCATAGTATACACATCACCAAATTCATAATCATCGTCGTCACCATTATCATCATCTGCAGCACCATCTCATTATTTTATCTTTCAACAATTAGCCATAGTACTTTGACTTCATTTGCAGCCACCATACTACTCATTGCATTACACCGTATCTCTGACATCTCAACATCACTCTTTCTTTTTTGTACAAAACAGTCCTAAATATATTTGTCCATCTATTGCTTACCTTGTACCCTATCATTGTTGCTACTTATGTTACTATCGTTATAATATAATAGTCATCCTGCTCATACTCGTAAATAATATTTAGACCTTCATCACCGCAGGCATATATCTGACACCTCAGTTACCACATTAATTAACCGTCTACAAATTATCTGCACATTTGTATTTAAAGTTTTCATTTCTCCCTCCTAGTCCTTAACACGACTTTTAATTCCTTTTCAACAATCCTAGTGTATATTGTCTCCTTCTTTTGCTTGGCACTTTGTCTAACTTCATATACAAGATTTGCTAATCTTCTCGGTTCTTTTTTCATCGGCAGGAGTAAGTCAGTAACAATTCGTTCGCTTTTGTCAGCCAAATTTGGTGCACACGAGAGCACAAGTTCTCTCTCTCTCTCTCTCTCTCTCTCTCTCTCTCTCTCTCTCTCTCTCTCTCTCTCTCTCTCTCTCTCTCTCTCTCTCACCAAACGAAACAAAACCCACTGTGATGGGTTTTTGTCCACACTGCTGGATTCGGACTCTGTGTGGACTTATAAAATACATTTGGTCAACTTAACATCTGTCTAATTGAAGATACTGTTCGTAAGATCTCTGACAATCTCATACATGTGAGGGATTTGAGAGGGGGCCTTTATTGCTTGGAACCTTTTCCGCATATCGTCTCAGCTTCAAATTTTAAGACGCAACCCCCCCCCCCTCGTGTACACACAAATACACAAAGACACAGAGAGACGAACATATATATATATATATATATATATATATATATATATATATATAACTATATATATATATATATATATATATACACCAAACAGAGCGGAAAGGGCTATAATTTTTTATGGTGATGTGTGCATGGTCGAGATGGTATAGGGCACGGCGACGGGTGCCGAACTCGCAGATCCGTGTAGGAATCTCCGCAAAGTACAAATTTAAATTCTCTAACCTATATGATAATATTATTTATTCGTATATATAAATATATATATATATATACATATATTAATTAGACATCTGATTTAAACATACACTTCACATTGTGATATACGACTTAGTTATCTTGTAATTACGAGTCAGCTATCGTAATTATGATTTATTATCTCGTAATTACGAGATAGCTGTCTAGTAATCACGAGGTAATACGTCGTAATTACGAGATAGCTGTCTTGTAATCACGAGGTAATACTTCGTAATTACTAGATAGCTCTCTAGTAATCACGAGGTAATAAGTCGTAATTACGAGATAGCTGTCTAGTAATCACGAGGTAATACGTCGTAATTACGAGATAGAAACTAGATTTCAACGTGGTACGAAACTATTTCCTTAATTGGAAAAGAGAACTCTTGTCGGTCAGCAAAAAGTATAAATGTTTTAAACATTATAAATGGTACAAATAAATTCCTTTGAAAACACGACGGCAGATCTTAACAGGAAACAAAATTATTGCAAGTGAAGGAGACCAACCATGTATACAACGAGGAACTGCTGCTTTAATGTTAGAGTAATTTACAACATGACACAGATGTGTTTTAACTTATCAATGATGTTGACAAATGAAAATTATTTTTTCTCGAGAACATTGGGGGGGGGGGGGGGGATGATACTTATTCCTGTAGCAAAAAAATTTAAAGATTGCCACTTGACAAAATGTTGATAATATTGATAATGTACAACTGTTAGAGCCTTCATAAAGCATATTTTGAAGTCAGCATTTCAATGCCAAATATAAACAATATAAAATTAAAGTAAATCAGTAACATTATTTCTTTACTTATTTATCTATTTATTTATTTATTCAATTACCATAAATATAATTAAATACTAGATGTATACTTACCAGAATTTGTGATTTTCAAGCATCTACATTTTTTTTTTTATTTTGTAAAAAAAACCTAAACCCATGCAGCAAAATGTTTTACTGTAATGTCAGCAGTCCTAAATTCGATTTGTTTGTAGCATTAACATCCAGTGATCAAGAAGAAGAAGGGTTTAGCATCCTTCTCACTTTTCTTCGCAGCAAGAAACATGTGTACATTCGTCAATGACAATATTGAGGAATTCTTCATATTCTAGTAAATCAATTTGTTTCTGTGCATCTACTCCATAAAGAAGAAATAACGCTATCAATTTGAAAATTGCCATCCCCTTTATCAGCTATTCATGTATATTACATATAATACTTAATAACACCTCCCTGCCCAAGTTATTATTATTATTATTATTATTATTATTATTATTATTGTTTAAGACAATCGTTACAATTACAAAATTCTGATTCAATTAAAAATACATATTCACATCCTATAGGTTGAAAAATTAAATCAATAACATCTCTATTCTGCATAAATAAAGCCTTATATTCTGAGTTTATGTTTGATTCTGTTTTAAAATATAATAAAAATTATTAATAAAGCGAAAACCTACTGGTATACATGAATCTCTGGCAGGTAGTTTAGAAAGTTTAAAGTACATCCATTCATATTGTTTCTATATATGAAACTTCAACAGAACAAAACATTTAAAATGTATTCATTAAAAAATATATTATATGATGATATTTTGACTTGTATCTGTTTAAAGAGTTCTTTTTTTGATTCACAAGTCTCTGGCTACGTTCCTTGATGCTACGTAGCCCAGAATGTATACTATTTCTACATGGCAGCATAAAAACATTTCAGATTTAATATTTACTATCTTTAGCTTCAAATACGATGTCCACAAAAAGTTTGCCTAGCTGTCTATTTCGGTCATTGTATGCACTCTGAAGTTATGCATATTGGTATTTGCACGAGCAAAATTAATGTAGTCAATAAAGTCTTTGCTATGTAGCGTTCGTATTCTATGTACTATCTCATTACTTATTCAGGCTCAGATTCTTGTTTGAAAACTTCAAGTTTTTGGCTTCTATCTTGATCTATGTAGTCTAAATAAAGCAATATTGCAAACACAATAACCTTTCTCACAATGACAATAATATGTATATCGTTTGGAATTGAATTAAAAAGAAAAATTGTATTTTATTTTTTAATTAATTTTCAATACTATATCGGGTATGTTTGTAAATTATCCTAATTTTCTTGAAAAAAGGATGATCCCTGACATACATGAAACCCTGATAATGGGAGCACATAGTTGAAAACAAACGATCAGATACTGAGTCTTTGTTGTTAGAAGATATGTGTTCCTAGTGTTAAATCAGGGAAATCAGGATGTAATTAAGTTTCCCAAAACAATACAGGGAATGCAAATGTAGTACGCTTTATATAAGTTCTTCTACTTCTTCATCAAGCCCAAATCCTTGATAGCTTTATACTGGTCTGGTATTTCCATGAGGGCATTGAGAGCGAAAGTGGCCTGGGGATTCTTGGATGTTGACATTATCTGGTAAAAATTGACAAATTGAAAGTTGTCAAATCTCCTTTTTGGCAATAGGTCATCAAAGTCGTCCATCGTGTCCCACGGACCGTCGCCCACGCCTATCATGATGATGGACAGTGGGTAGTTGGAAGCTTTTTCGATGGATTGCCGTGTCTCTTCTTCATTACTGACTTGGCCGTCGGCAACAATCACCAGAATGTGGTACTGGGGAATAATAATAATAATAATAATAGTCCATTTTCAGAGCTGAAAACAGTTTATTCAAGGTCAGATTATGCAATTTTCAGATTGACTCATCAAGAAATCGATTAATAGATTCGTCAATGGATTTGACTGAGCGAGAAGAAGAGACGAAAAAGAAAGAGGAAGAGAGAATGCGAAGGAAGAGGAGGATGAAAATGACTTACCATATTACCGGAATTTTTGACAATTTCTACAGCTTTTTCAATTAAAGGGGCAAAGTTAGTTGGTCCACCTAGCCGTATCTTGGGCGTTATTTTTTCATATACCTCCAGCACCTCCATGAAACCTCTGCACTCTCCCTACAAAAAAATAACTTTCATGGGAAACCTGGCACCTAAGAGGAGTAATAATTTAGTTGGGCACAGTGGTGCTTGAACCTTATTGTGTGCAATTTGTTTACATGTTGTAGCACAACCCTGTTTTTTTAACCAGTTAGCGCAGTCAAATATCATCAGTTATCTACGTTATTGCGATATCCATATATAACGTAGTTATTTCTAGTTATTGTGTTCTTTTTCTTTGGTTTAGATCTTTTCATTACCTTCGATAGAACTAGGCCCTATAAGAATCTTAGTTTTAGATAATAAAATTGTTTATGTGTGTTCCAAATTTCAGCTCGTATGGCCTTAGCTTTTGAAGCTATGCTAATTTCCTGTTACCCTCTCGCAGATTTGATTTGCGAAGTTCAACCAAGGCAAACTACAGAGAATTTCCATGTAAGGCCCATAGGATGTCTTCAGCTGAATTGGATGAATCAAAATGGGCAATCGAACGTCTTTGATAAACAATATTTATTTAACTTTGCCAGAGAAACAAATTAGCTAATCAAAGCTGTGAGAGAGTAAATGGAAATTGATTTTTTAGCTGGAAGTTTCACACAGTTGTATTTACCCGGAAAAAAAACAGAGTGAAAAAATCGCATACATGACTATGAACGCTTACAAAAAAATATATAAAAATAGGGGAATGTGATTCATGTTCTGTGGGACTCCTGACATTTAACTTGAGACCTTGAACGACATATTTGGTATATTTGACTATAGCGACTTTAAAATAGACTGTATATGCTGTTTGGTTGGTTCGAACGGCACTTTCAGCACCTTCTTTTGGCTATATGATGCCGAGGAAATGGGAGCTGATAGTCTTTCTCAAGAGCTCTCTGAATCAGCCGTCTCGGGTAAGACTTGGTATCGAAACCGAAAGCCTTGTATTACCAGACTGATGCTCTACGACCTGAGCTCAGGATAGAATATACAACTAGGAATATATATTAAAAACGGGTTTTATTCCACGTCTTCATTCCAAAAGAGTCTTCATAACATACATACGCAATGAACGAAAAGAAACCCGTGCGCACTTAAAATTATCCGCTAGACTTTTCTTGTACATATTAGCGACGCAAACATTTTCGTAAGATTATAAATTTTCAAAAATATCTTGTTGTAGTCGTTTTATTTATTTTCTTTTTTTTTTCTTTTTTTTTTTCATCATTATTGTTGTTTCAATCAAGTGGATCGAATAATTACCTCTTCTGGTTTAAGTTTAAAGATGCTTTTGTCCTGCGTGATGCTGTCTCCAAAGCCAAATGCAGGTATGGCCCCGTCAGGGTCATTATTGAGGGGTTCTAGAACTTCTCCCAAAATGCAGATTACCTGACGGTTGAAAAAGAAAGAATGATTAGATTTTATTTAAATAATGATATGAAAAGCTGGTCTAAAATTGGATTTATTTTACTTTAAATAGTTTTTTTTAAAAAAACAACCTGAAACCTAAAGCCAAAAATTAATATTAATATTGTAAAAAAATTGAATTACATTTGACATTTATACTACTATCTGTTAACGTTTAGATAAAAATAAATTACAATTTATTCCCATTTTAGGTAGAGACAGAATTTTGGTTTGATTTTATCCATTATAATGCTTTGAAAGTTGTTCAGATCTACCACTGGGATATACAGTGTGTGAAAGGAATTGGAAAAATGCAGAGCTACTTAAATGCAGTAAATAATAAACAGTATCGAATTATAGGCTATGTACTTAAAATTTTCAAAATTGTCACTCCACTCTATTTCAGTGGTAAATGATATCCTATATTTATGAATAAAATATAATTTTGATCCATTCAAATTTATGTTATGACATACAATAGTGATGTCCCATTTGACCCCCTATGCCATGGCCTCTGGGGCCATAAAGGCGTTATGACATGCAATGTTAATGTCCCAGTTGACCTCCTATTCCATGGTTTCCAATGGTGATGTTCCGTCTGATCCCCTATCACATGGCCCCTGGGGCCATAAAGGTATTATGATATGCATTATATGGTTTGTTTGAAACAGATGTTACTGTCGTTGTATATGACAATTTGGGATTGGACACGAGATAAGTAACTCATAGCATTTGCTAATAACATAATATAGTGGTGGACCAGGAGTTGGATTAGACTCATTGTTTAAATAGATAGAAGCTGGACATCTTCAGAGAGAGAGAGAGAGAGAGATCCAAAGTACAATCGTAGATGGAAGAAACGACGTGTGAACAATCTGAAGTAAGCTACGGATTCGTGTGATGCATCGAGAATTACGAAGTCGATAACTAACTCCTTTTTTTCTTTCGTGTTTAAGAGTTTTCCAACCCGTTTCCGCATTAAGAGAATCTCTAGAACAATACATGGGTAGACTTTAAAGATTCGTTCAGCTTCCATTTGAATTTTTAAATCTTTCCAAATCTTTTTTGAGCAATTATTCTAGACTTAACAAGCATGTTCTAAAATTGGATTTATGAATAGTGTATATAGTTATCGTTTAGCTAGAGTTCTTTTATTAACAAGTCTTTTCGCCGCGTGCAATAAATATATATATAGATATATATATATATATATATATATATATATATATATATATATATATATCTTCTCAATAATCCTACTAGTATGATTACTCATTTAAAATCAGAAGATAATGTCAGTCTTAAATGTTTATGACTTATAACAGGAAAAAAGTTGATAGTATCAAAGAGAATTTAAAAAAAGAAAATCAGTTGTACTGTACTTCATAAAAGTCAGTTTCACAAGGCTTCAAAGTAGCAGGACAGTGTATTACCTAGGAATTAAGTTTTTCAAGAGCGTTGTTTATAATACTTTGTAGATCTAAAAGATCTGATCAAGACGTTTCAATACAAGCATCATCTGCAAATAACACTGCAAGTGAGTTCAAATTATCTGCATTATATATATATATATATATATATATATATATATATATATATATATATATATATATCTGTTGCAGATCTTAGAAACGGTCCATTAAGGAGCTTTCAATACATAATTGATGATTACCGATAATTATATATTTTTTGAAGTTTATAAACTCTTACTTTTACCATAATCGATGACAAGCTTTTACTACGATCAAGGAAAGTTAAACACGATTTAAATCGAATCGAAAGAGAAGGATACTCTGTGAATTGTTGATCGACCAGGAAGAAATCCAGATTTATATTTATCTGTCAAGTCATACCGGGGCAAAACATTATATAGATGCCGAAGTTGTGACACCATACGGATCCTTTACCCTTGTGAACTGTTTCACCGGAACCTGAAGCAACTACAACAAAGGCGGAGTAGAATAGACGTTTATAGTCACACTTTTAATCTTCCGTTCAAGTTGATGGTGAGTTGGTTGTAAGCAATAAAACACAGATCAGATTAGTTTCATTAAAGATAAATTCTTCTCCTAAACGGAAGCTTTCGTTGTAATGAATAGCATTTAACCTCAAGAGGGGTCCTATGGGGGTGGGATTAGGGTGTGGTTGGAGGCGGTGGAGTGAGTCATACTATTACCCGAGGATTTACATGTAAACTGACACACTACGGTATGGATATAGAAAGATGAGTACATTATATATAAGCTATATACAACAGTGATAAAGACTCGATTGGAGTAGTACATAAGTATTGGTAGAATATTTGACCAATTTTGAAATGACCTATTAAACACGTAGTTGTAAAGTTGAGCCTATAACATTACTAACAAGTATGGTTTAAATACATGACCACTATTGTCTGACTATATCTGTGCATGTTCTTCCAGGTACATTAATATTGGTTGTTTCAAAATATCTTTGAAATATGTTAAACTTCAACAATTTTATTGATGTTTTCGAAACTAACAAAGAATAAATGGCTTTATCTAGTGGCAGTTCTTTAGATATGTTTACCTAATAGCAATTAGCATAATATATACATAAAGTATCATTGATATTTAAAAAGATGTTGCGTTTCCAAGAAAAGTGACGGACCTATGTCCGTGGGGACGTACATCGAGATAAAAGTAATATACACACTTGTTTAAAACGCGAGTATAAAATAAGTACATCATTATTGATTTACATGTATTTGTTATCTATAAAGTTTCATAAATGTAGATATAAAATCACTCGATACAGAACAGATGTATATTATCCTAAAGTTTAGCCACATATAAAAACGATAGACTCTAAGGTACGCGTGTTATATTTTGTCCGCCTGACCTCTTGGTATGGGTTCAAACTTCCAGGATCATGCAAGTTCTTCCCGCCAAATGTATTCTTTCCCTGGCTTCGGTTGCTCATCGTATAATCAATTCCCATGAAAATATAAAACGAAATACATATATAAACTGCTTGATGCCAAGTACACTGGAATTAGGCACGGTAGATTTACGTTTCTAATACAATATATTATATTTTTTTCTTACAATCTCTTGCAATCTCTCCTTGAAAGTAATAGCAACATCTAAACTGATTTCTTTAAAAATGTAATGTCCTTTAATGATAATGACATTCTTTTTTTTTTATCAAGCCAACCTTTCCATACACAGTAGTAGAAAAACAAGTCTTATTTTATTTATTAGGAACAAGCGATGAAGCAAGTTTTATTAGAGCCCATCCACACTGAACATTTTATAATTTATATATACAAAAGTATACGAAAGAAATGAAAGAGTTTTGAGCAGACTGAAAACACTTCATGGTGGGGAGTAGGCCAGTATTAAATACTAGAGGGAGGATAGTAGGCAAAGGTTGACTACTAGAGGATGTAGACTAGGCCAAGGTTAGCTATTAGAGGTTGGAGAATACGTCAAGGTGAAGTACTAGAGAGTGGAGAGTAAGCCTTCATTTAGATATGGACTAGAGATTATAAACAGTTCTCACACATAAAATAGCGCCCGTTTGAAGTTCTGACATCTGATTCTCTGATGTCAATACGTTGATTAATACGATGTTATAATTTTAGTTCTGTGTGATTTTGAGTGTGAGAATTCTTTAAAATTTCGTGCCCTGAAACTATAATTGAAATCTATATAGGTTTCAATATTATATTCCTAACATTGTATGTTAAATATAGTGTGTCCGTAGTTAACAACCAATATAGGGAAGTAATACCATTGAAAATCTTTCTTGTTGAAATTTTAGGTAATTTCAAAACCACAGTGACGCATTTTTGTTAGTTAGATATATTATTTTTTTCTCATTGATATTATTATATCAATGTTTGTTTACCTTGGTGTACGAACTGTTGAGGCCTTTTGATAGACTAACATGTAATTAATTTATTACATCATACTCATTTTTAGGCACTATCATAACCCTTTCGGCCTAATTGAATCGTTAGTTTGCGTTGCGAATATCTTAGCTGCCATTATTGGCAATGCAAACAATAGAAAACAGTTACCTCCCTTGGGTCAAGCAAAAATTCCTACTAAACATCTGATGAATCAGCATTGTTTAGTTGAAATCGCGCTTTCTTTTGGAGAAGAATAAACCACACATCATCTCATTTATATATATATATATATATATATATATATATATATATATATATATATATATATATATATATATATATATAATTTGTTATATTTATAAATCAAATATTTACATTGTAACTTTTGAAGCGGAGGTTGTGTCAGCCATTTTGTTTTACCCAGGTGGACTCAGGTCACAATTATTTTGCCTCTATAGTACCTACATTTGTTTGTCATTATTGAACTGTCCATAATGTCATAAATCATACGTTAGTCTAGAGTATCTTCAAAGATGAACTCACGGTGAAGTTCTGGTCAAAGGTTATATGGCATTATTTTGAGAGGCTGAACTGTAAGGAAAACAACGTATAACAGGTCACATATTTCACTTCCAGGTCAGCACCACTGTCTCATTAGTCACTGTGCTCTGTCGCCAAATAGACAATCACACCATAATGCATCACATTCTAATGAATTAGCAATTTGCTTTAAATCAATACCAGGAAGGCCTAAATCTAAGGCAAGTATCACCATCAAAACGAGCGAGGAAAAATGCTATAAAAAAGACTGGGACTACAATCTTGGGTACTGACCTGGAAGTAATAATTATGACCCGAGTTCAGGTGTGCATTGCAAGTCATCATGTGATTTCCTTCCAAACAGGTTGTTTTATTACACAGCATGTATATAACTGTAACTAGCTTTATGCTTAGAAAATCATACAAAGCCTGCTTTCGATCATTATGCCAGAAGTTGTTTTCAACAGACTCAAATATTCTTTATCTGATCAAATGTAATGTCGTTTTTCTCATTTCAATTTTTTTTTTTAAACCCGGATACTCAAATATTACGTTATTTCATAACCGTTCTGAAAACCTGATCTGTAGGCTAAAGAGATGTCATCGTTTTTTAGCATTAGCACTAGTAACAAACGCGTGTATTTGGCTATGGGACTGTTTACCCGTTCATCTTGGCAAATGGCGGATTTCGTATACGTGATGGTGTGATGTCATGGGAAACGATGGGAATACTTCCAAGGTACTTAGATAGCACACAAATGTCGCGTCATGGATATATTGGTCGTGCATAATTGATTAGCCAAATACTACAATTCCAGACACTGGCTCTGTCTCAAAGATGTGTGATGATTAAAACCAGAATGCATTTTCTAGATGTCATATTTTCCTTGTAATGCAGCGATTTTAATGGGATTTTTTAAATACAAAAATGGATCAATTAGCATGTATCAAAGTAGAGAGAGACAAGCAGACATGCATACGGACAAGCAGGAAAAGGCATATATATGTGACGAGATGAAGATACAAAGTTAAGCTGAACCGAAAATCAGTCTGCATGATTCAATGCCCTCTGCTTTAATGCCAGCCCGCACTCCGTCAAGGGAGATAAATCTGTCTTCAATGGCACTGAATTCCATACTTTCGTCCTCGCTTGTAACCCTCCTGGAAGCGATGAATGCGGAGTCGTCGAGCTCATCAATCAGTGTGCTTGAAGCTAGATCCTCAGATGAATCCGATGTATTGCTGTCCCTGAATATGAAAGATTCTCGCAATTTCAATATGCAATAAATGGTAGCACATTATTTTCCAAGTTGTCAATTGCCCCGTCTACCTCATTCCGTCACCCCTCTTCAATCACTTCTCCGTACAATAAGGATGCATTACAGTGTCTAAAACGTTATGCATGCCTAGACTTTGCACACGATATGATATTATTTTGTTTGTGATGAATGAATTTTCTAATGCAGGGACACAGGAAATTTCTCATATTCGACACCAAATATTTAAAGTATGTACATGTTAAATATTTATATTACCATTGTTACGTACTCGAGCCGATGTGCCTTTGTGGTAGAATGCTGGACTCGCAGCCCCAAGGTCATGAGTTCGAATCCTACCCTAAACAACCCAGGTACACTGTGGCGTTTTGTTCATTGTCTCGGTACCAAAGAATAGTTGGTGTGCTGGTGTGCCGTAATAAACAACAAAAGAACCAACCATGCATACTGCCCTTTCGAATATATAATATTTAATTTGAAAACGAAGGTGGTAAATGGCGTCAGTACGTGGAAAGAAATTCTGCGGTTATCTAACAAGCAGCAAAGTTTGATAACAGTGTCCGTTGCATGAATGATAGTTGACTTTGTTGCAAATTTTATAAGAACTTATTGATAATAACGATATGTCTGATCAATGGAAGAATAATGATGTGTTTGTCTTCTTTGTTGGATATATTGATACATAGGTCGGATACGAGCGGATTGTTGCACGTGGCTCCCATTACCGAAAAAAAACGTTGATTTGCGAAGTCGCTGATAGTACAGGGCAGTTATCGGTGCTTTTGGTATCTATTACAAATGAGTAAATGAAGTCTACGAACTTTCACGTTTGTTTGAAACACTTCTCTGTATCGAGCTTTAAAATCTCCGATCCGTAAAACCGATCGAAACATAAGATGCATTTGACCAATAGAGGCCAGTGTGGGATTATTTAATGTATGTGTCCCTCTGATGGCATTAGTGTCATTAGCGCAGTTGCTAGAATGACGAAGTGCTAAGAGCAGTGGTAAAGATTTATCTTCCATCAAAGCCTGACGACACTTTTAAAAAACTAAAAATAAGAATGCATTTGCTTGCCTATTCTATTGTTCTTTTTCGTATGTTTTCTGAGTTAATGGCAAAAAATTATTGCATAAGTTAGAATTTTTATTTCTTATACAGGAATAATATAGTTGTAGTGGTGCTTTTATTACTTGCAAAATTCAGCGCACATGTTAGATAAATAAATTCCAAGTCAGCATGAGCTTAATTTTGTTTATACCCAGCGTCTAACAGGGAACTGTCAAATAAATACTTTTAGTAAAAGTACCCTTCAGTATCCATGCAACCTCTGTCTAGTATGTAACTATTGCATTTTATTGCTTTATCTTTTCTTGTTAGATATACGTATTCTCAATGTGTCGCCGATAAGTTTCAATAACAAGGAAATAAATAAATAAATAAATACGCATTTTCGGAAGTTTCTCGATAAAAAGACCAAACTGTCGAATATAATTCTAGAGAAAAACATATCGTACAGCTTAAAACCGTTTGGTGATTTTGTCCATTTTTGAGCTTTATATGCTGAGTATACACTTCCGAGTTTTTTATGTGCCACTTTTCCCATTTACCAAGAAACATTCAATAGTGGGCTTATTCCATGCTCTACTCATATCGTGTGCGCACTGCATACGTATCAGATGACCTTATACAGATTGTGGGGGGTCTCCACCTCACATTGTACCATGCTACGCACTTATTATGTGCGAACTGTACACATTCTCCAGCTCACATTGTACCATGCTACGCACTTATTGTTTGCGAACTGTATAGATATCATCCCACCTTATACAGATTGTAGGGGGTCTCCACCTCACATTGTACGAACTGTACACATATTATCCATTGTTATAAGTATTGTAGTCGATTGAGCTTACAGAAAATAATGCGAGCGCAAATAAACCAGAACATATATAATATGAAAACAAATAGTTTGCAATCATAAACAAAAATTTTGTTATACCAACAAGTTTTACCGTAAGAGTAAGCATATATTCCCAAAATTTACCAACACAAATAGATGATTTTAAATTTTAAAATTCATTTACCAAGGAAATATCTTATTTTGGACTAGTTGATTGGTCATCATATTGAAGCTTTCTTAATGTTATTGATACAAGCGCCACGTATGTTTTCACCTGCTTTCTTTCTTGATGTATTCGTGTCAACAATAAGAAGCTCTCTTAATTGCTCCAGACCAACATATAAATAACACGAAGGAGTAATTCCTTATCAGATAGCACTACTGTTCTTCCTAATTTATTATTGTGAAAGGAATACTAATTAGTTTTAGTTGTAACCTGTCATGACTATGTAGTCGGTAGTAGTCGAACAATTATAACTCAAAGTAAGAAAAATGTGTACCTGTACACATTTTGCTAAAATGTGTACATGCACAAATTTGTGTTATCTTAAACTGCAGACCGTCACGAAAACATTTTAGAAAAATGTGTACATGTACAATTTTTTGTTTCTTTGCAATGTAATCTTTCGGCCGCTGTAATTTTTCATAATCATGAAACAAAATTCCTATTTTAACAGACGCCTTGATTTTTTTATATTTCCTTAAATGTTATAAGAAAATAGTTCAGAAATTAAGAAAGAAATATATCGTTGAACTAATATTTGAAAATATGAACAACCTAAATTACTACTGGATATTTAACAAGAGTCAAAATGAAGTATATGCTTAGAAAAGTTACGACAGAGGGAGAATAAGATTTTCCTTTTTTCCTTACAGTTGTCTTCCTTTATAGACTCTCTTATGAGGATATATAATAAAATCTGCATATGGAGGAAATTCAAGGAATAGGAAGACTTTGTCCTTAATGAACAGGTATAATTCAAAATGACGGCGTAATTTTACATGAACATTTACGCATTAGATCTATTTAAACAATATTGATGAACTTTTTTGAAGAAAATAAAAACCTCCTTACAATTTTTTTTGTTTTTTTGTATGGCACAATTTATTGCTAACAAGAAAGAGTCGCTATAGTAAAAATTATTTTGAAAAAATATATTGACACACCCTTTAAAGTCGGAAACGTTTCCTTTGCTCATCCTTTTGCATGTAGAAAATCCGTTAGTGCGGCCAATTCCTCTCTATCCAGGATTCTAATCCACCAGAATCTGAAACAAGGTTTCTTCAGAGAATATGTATATACTTCGACATAGCACTTACCAAGTACATATTATCGTGATACTTCTAAATAAAATAAAACGTTACTTTAAGAACTTCTCAAAATTTAAAAAATAGGTAAAGTTTATCGTGATTATAATTAGATTTTCTTGTTTCTGAACTTTATTTTAGAACAGTTCTATCTTAGTAATATTTTTGTAATCTATTCTTTTCAATGCACGTGGATTGTATCCACATTTCGCGCACAGAGTTGTATTACGTCGTTGTACATTCGTTCATCTTACGAGAAGAAATGTTAAATTTGAAATAATTAAATGTATTTCATGGATTTTTGTCTTGATTGTGAAGCAACAAAAATGTATTTCGTGGATTTGGTCTTAATTGAGAAGCATTATGCGAGACTTGTGTCTGACTTTTCCGACAGTGCTGTTATTGTAGGCTTCTATGTAAGGATTTTACACTTAGTTCCATTTCTCAGAAACTGTAGCCTGTGCAGTAATAAAACTTAATGACTGCATTCATCTCAGCTCATCGCGAGCAAATTTTGGTCACAATGAGCTACTTTTCAAATTAGCGGCAAGAGTCGGATCAGGATTATGAATCATGTAGTGACAGAGCAGGCAAGACAATCTTGCAACTATACATGCTGGTACATTTTCCGACGTGTCAGTAAAACCACTGACAATATACATAGGTAGATAGATAGATCTACCTGCGAATAGTTGACTTGTAAGCCACAATATTATAAATAGAAGCTTGAAATCAGGAAGGTTAGCCAAGATTTCATCAACAAATTTGCAACATTGTGCCATTATTACTGTTGTTGCCTGAGTTTTTGTTTTTGTTGTTGGTGGTCTCGGTTTTTGTTCACTTCTCTTAAAAATATTCAATTCCCACAAACCTATGTAAACTGTGTTGTCCATTAACCTTTATAATCATGTATCTATTGTATCTTTCATGATATATGTACATGCATCATTGACAGTTTCCATATGCAGTTCTGGATGGAGATGTAACTTGCTTTCAAGCAATTCTTCCATAGCTATGTATGTATATCTATACAATATATAAACATGTTTACCCAAACTGACCATAAATGTAATCTAAATCAATGATTATGGATATTTTGGATTATAAATGTGTTTATGGGCATGTCTTAGGTACATGTATATACATGGATGGTTAAGGGTTAAATGCTTGAAAGGAGGTTGTATATTCACACAGAAGTGCAGACTACCAATGACTGGAATATGTACACTTACTATCCCAAGAATTTAAAAAATGCATGCATCACAATGGTTTATGGGAAATATATAGGTTTATGGTAATTTACAATTGTACGAGACCTGCCGTTCAAATGTAACCTCAAAATGAAAGAGAGGAATGGTTTGTTGCCACCTTAATGTATGTACATTTATAGATATTTTGGATATATTGTATTAATGGATATTGATTTGATGTACGTGTACCATTGACAGTTTTCATGTATAGTTCTGGTTGGATTTTTCCTCTCAAGCATGTTATGCATACCCATAAATACATTTGTCGATAGTGTACATAACTTGTATTGACATACCCACAAACAATTCATATATTTCATTTTGAGGTAACTTGCGGTTACATTTTAGTTTCACTTCTATTGCAAATATTTGATTCCTACAAACCTATATACACTGTTCTGCCCAAAAACCCTTATAACCCTGCATTGTTTATATCTATCATGATACATGTACCTGTGACATTGACAGTTTCCATGTGCAGTTCTTGTTGGATATGTAACCTTCTTTGAAGCAATTATTCCATAGTTATATATGTATATCTATACAATTTATAAATATGTTTACCACACTAGACATAAATATAATCTCAAGCAATGTGTATTGATGTTTTGGATCATAAATGAATGTATGTAAATTGATACAGACTTGGAAATATATTGTATATAGGTGTTAATTAAAGATATTCATTTTTGCTATTTCTTGATATATGTATATGCATCATTGACAGTTTCCATGTGCTGTTACTTTCTAGCAATTATTGAACCATACATGTATGTATATAAGAAATGTGTATAAATATCGTTATTATAACTAACCATGAATCTACTCTCAAACAATTAATTGTGGACATTTTGGATTATAAATGTATTCATGTGTATATCTTGAGTATAGACATACCAGAACTGCACATGGAAACTGTCAGTGATACATGTGCATGCATGCTGAATGAGGTAAACAGCATATATGAAGAAAATGACCGCAAATAGATTTATCCAAATCCAGTCCAGTCTCACCTTAATTCTGAGGTTTGTTGTGGTCACTTGTTGTGGTCCCACAAATCGATGCATACTTTACTTCCCATTAACCCGTATAATGCACGTATGTATGTTCTTTATCTATGTTTATATCCAAGAAAGGCGTACAAATAATTTTAGCCGAATATATATATATATATATATATATATATATATATATATATATATATATATATATATATATATATATATATATATATATACAACAAAGTTCATTGAGTTTCACACAAGCAATTCTCATCGTTCATTCTGAGGTCCCTAGATTACACTTTAGCTGGTTTATCTGTTAAAATTCTAAATTCCCATAAATCTATTTATTGCCTATAAATACCTATGATGCATGGAATCTTTTTATATCTTGGGATACATCTAAATGTATTACAGTTTTAATGTACAGTTCTGTCTGGATGTGTAATCTCCTCTGAAACAATTATTCTTTATTCTTTAACTATCCATGTGTGTGTGTACATATATATATATATATATATATATATATATATATATATATATATATATATATATATATATAGAGAGAGAGAGAGAGAGAGAGAGAGAGAGAGAGAGGGGGGGGGGGAGAGAGATGTGTATATGTGTGTGTGTGTGTACCAAACACATGCCGATAAATAATTTATAATGCAAAATATTTATAAACTATTAGTTGAGAGTGGAGTTATGGTTCGTTTGGATGGAAAATGTATGGGCATTCATTATATACATGTATGGCTACGGAAAACGTGCTTGAAAGAAAGTTACATATCCAAGTATAAATACATATGGAAACTGTCAAATGATGCATGTGCATTCATCATGAAAGATTTTAAAAAATGTATGTATTATAAGGAACAATGGGCAAGACAATGTACATATATTTATGGAAATTTAATATTTTTAAGATAAGTGGAACTAGAATGTAACATCAACAGACCTCATAATGAAAGATTGGAATTATATGTGGGCATCTAAATGAAATTGATGTATATTTTGTACATATATAATTTAGATAAATATCATTATGGGCATGTCTTGCATATACACATATATCTATAAACTGGTTGAGGGGAAGTATTCGACCAGAACTGCACATGTAATCGGTAAATGATACAATCGCATACATCATGAAAGATAGCAAAAATGTATGCATTACAGCCGTCTCATTATGAACCAGCCACAGGCTAAATCACCGTCTGCTATACCAGATGAGCTGTGTACTTTTAAAATACTGTCACGTTTTTTGTTTGCATAATGCAGCATTGACCTAGCCTTGTACTTTTAATTTTAAGAGATACTGAGAAGGCTGCATTATATGGTTAATAGGCAATAGAGTTTACGTACGTATATGGGAATGTAATATTTTTTAATAGACGTGTAACTAAAATGCAAGCTCAGAATTAAAAATGGGAATGGTTTGTGAACATTTAAATCAAATGAATGTTTGATAAATTTATTTATGGCCATTTCCTTGATATATAGATATATAGTTATGGAAAACTGCATGAGATTAAATATTCAACCAGAACTGCACATGGAACCTCATGTACATGGATCGTGAAAGATAAAAAAGGTATATCTGGAAGAAATGCCTGTAAATGCATTCATCCCAATTTGCTGATTAATTCAAATAAAGAATTTGATGCAAGTATTATAATATGACCGATAACAAGTATTTAAAAATTTGGATGCAAGATAAGTATGTGTTTATTAAATACTGTTATGCAAAAATTGCAACTTGTGTTAAGGTTGCCTTTTCCCCGTACTGTCAACGAATAATTACTTAGACGACAGTTTCAAAAATGGTTTCGATTTTTTCAAAGTTAATTGATATCTTAAGGAAATATATTGAATTGATTGAAAATAAAAGGCACACTATTGTATGACTTTTCTCTCAGATCAAATTCATTGTCAGTCGTCTCTTAAAGTAAAGTATTCCAAACAAAATCTAATGAAAGGAAAGGAATTTATTACATAATTAATAAATAAAACATTATAAATGAGACCTTAATGAAGCCTATTCGACACACACACACACTATATATATATATATATATATATATATATATATATATATATATATGTTAATTTAAAATACATTTCAATAAAGTTTAACAAATACCAAAGTTTTCATTTTTTCTATTTGTAGTTTTGCAATAATCTTTTCGGCTCTTTCTGTAAAAGTTTTCACTCATTTAACATAGCGACCTAGAAAGTAAGGAAGACTTTTATACCTGAGAACACTGGTCATTGTATGTACAGTCACCTAGCATCTGTCTTGTTGGTTTAAGAATTAACTTTGTCCATGATGCATTTTCCTCATAATATCGCTGACATGCAATAATTGCGCTTGAAATTGGACGTAATTTTTGCTGTAAAATAATGATTCCCCTATGTCAGAAATTGTAGCTATCTGAAATTCTTTTTGTACCTTCTGTGTTACGGCATTATATAAAAGATAATAAACATGACAGTCAAAGACTCAGTCTTTAAAATGGGTCCGAAAAAGGTTACATAATCTCATTTAGAAATGTTAAAAATTGCACATTTTTGTTAAAGAACAAGTAAGGGTCATAATAAGCAATAATGTTTATATTTTGTCTCGTGTCTTGATGTCCTTTTCGAGTTTTCCACGAACACAAGCTTCTGGGTCTTGGGCGTGATTCTGCAGTGCATCCTCAAGATACGGGAGAACATACCCTGAAACCACCTCTGGTTGTTAAAGAACAGGAGGACGTGAGTAAAACAAGATTATCCCTAGCTACACTCTGCTCCAGGGTAGATAAAGGGGGGCAAAAGGGGCACCTTTTCATAAAGTTATTTACCGGTATTTACAGGAATGGGCACTTTTGGAACTAAGGTATTTGTGTGAACCAATGACATACTGCAGATAATAACCTTCAGATTATAACATGCCTTCGCATGTACTGTGTAGACTGATTGCATAAAGATTTGTTTCAAAAGCAGGGATTATGTTTGACAGTTTGAAAACGGGGCCCATGGTTCAAGGAATTTGGAATCTATGCCAGTAAATTGCTCATATTTGGAAATTTGAGGAAAAAAAACCATAATGGAATAACCATGTAAAATGTATAATAATAGTAATTATTAAATACAGAGCCAGTGCTTGAAATATAGAATAGGCCGATGCCCATAATCCCTCTACATCTAGATCAGGCACATCCCATATCCTAAGTGAGTTGCCTATTGGGCTTGTGAAATAAGTTATATTTAATTTCCGAACAAAAACTTGATCGAATAGACAAAATGTTGCATTGTCAGGTACTTGAAAAACACTTGTAAATTATTAATAGTCAGACACCTGCTTGGGGACCATTTGTAACTCCCTCATCCTTAATGAAGATCATCTGCTTACTTGAATCACAACCTATAATCTTTGTGCATACAATGAAGCACGTGACCTATGAATGGGGAACAATATTATTTATCTTCTCCGTATTTCGTTGGCTATCAATAATTAGCACTCACCATATCTTACATTAATAATGAGCCGTCTCTTACTCATGTGTAAAAGATAATGCCTCACTGATTAAATAACTTGAGCATTACCTATGCAGTTGCTTGACAATTAATATAAGCTTGTAGATTATACAGGGCTTGCAATTGACACTAGAAAGCAAGCATTGTGCTAGTTACAATTCTAAAATGTTAGTATATTCCAGAAGACATTAAGTGGAATATATTACAACTTTTAAAAGTTTGCTAGCATTGAAAAAAGTTAATTTCAAGATCCGTTATCAGCTTATAAAAGGGTGAAGGACTATATATGTTACCTTAAAGAAACAAGTGATTACATTACATTTTAATCCATTGAGTTTAAAGAGTTAGTAGCCACACAGTCTATTGATATACAGAATGGGCGTTTGTTTTTAATTGTGATGCATCCAATGACTCACAGTACTATGACATGACCTAATTATGAAACTTGAAGTATGAATGTATTATTTTTACTGATTGAAATAAAAAGATGATCCATGACTCTCTGACTTTATTTGTTTTCAACTTCAATCGAGCAACATGGTGAGATGTATGCAGCAGTCAAAAAACGATATTACTTCAGCCCCCCCACCCCCACCCACCCCCCCCCCCCCCGCCCCCATTTTCTTTTCTACAGATGATGATGAAATACAGGCAGTACATTGGCCTGAAGGCAAAGCTGAATAAACAGACAATCATTGATCCCACGAGCAGCGGTGTATGCCACAATTATTAAGAATTTCATACATGAATATGCAGAGATTATGAAATTGTTTGCAATCATGTTCGCTGTGAAACCCTCAACAGAATTATGTGAATGAGGTTTCAGTCTTATAATCAATATAAAAAGAGTAAAGTTGATAGAAACTGTTTAAAGCAGGACAGGCTTCACGTGTTAATGAATATCAACTTTTCTAATGAGGACATTGATAGAGCAATAAAGTATTTTGGTACTGAAAACTGGTTTACATTACAAGATAGAAAAAAACCGCTACTTTTAATGAAATCAAATTAAAATTTTGGAAATCAAGGTCACATATTGTTCAGTTTTATTGGTCACAGACGAGAAGAGCTTATGGATAGTCTGTCGTCCGTCGTCCAATGTCCTCCCGTCCATTCTTTAGCATAAGATTTTTACCGTTACTCCTGCTAAACTACTTGGAGGATTGCCATGAAATATTCATCCAATGGTCTGGTTGGTCTTAAGTTAAAATGGAGGGTCATAACAACATGGGGTTTTCACTTAAAGACTTCTTATCATGTCTGGTTGGTCTTATATATAAATGATGCTGATCTGACGTCCGATATAGCCACCACATATATACCCGGCCATTTTAACAAACTTGTTATCGTACTCCTCCTTAATGGATGATCATATCAATGTGGGGTTCTCAATAAAAGACTCCTTGAGATGTCTAGTTGATTCTAAATGAAACATGTCCCTGATTTGATGTCCAATATGACTCCTACAGCAGCCATCTTGAAATTCTTATTGTCGCAACTCCTCCTTAATGGATGGTCAGCATGAGGTTTTCACTAAAAGACATCTTATGATGCCTAGTTGACTCTAGATGTACATGGTGCCAATCTGACATCCAATATAGCTGCCACAGTGGCCATCTTGAAAATCTTGTCACTAATCACATGAATGGACGGTCATATCAGCGTGGGGTTTTCACTAAAATACTTCTTATGGTGCCTAGTTGGTCCTAAAGGGAAATGGTGCGAGCTGACGTTCATTATGGCAGCCCCAACTGCAATCTTCAAATTCTTGTTATGGCTACTCATGAACAGAAAGTAAAGTATTTCCACCACAAGACGTCTTACGATGTCTAGTTGGTCCTAAATGAAAATGGTGCAGATTTGACGTCCAATTTGCGTCTACACACCTTGCAATGACTTCTAGATCTTTCCAGTTGTCACCGCTCGATGAAGTGAATGTTTATCAAACATATTATAAAAATAAAACCTGTTATTCAGTATAGGCCAACACGACTTTTTCCGCTTGACTAAGTTTTGGCACTGACCTGCTACCCTATACCATTTTGTATCATCCGTATTGAAATTAGTACATTTGGGCTAGGTTTCCATTATAGTTCGGAATGCATGCTGTTTTGACAACCAGTATCCTTATTAGCTCAACTGGTCACTCGCCCGAAGAACTTGGGGGGAGGGGGGTGTCCATCGGCTGTCGACCGTCCATCAATTAGCACAAGTTTGTTATCACTACTGCTTCTAAACTACTTTAATGATTGCCATGAAACTTCACACACACACACACACATTCATCATATTGCCATGAAACTTTACACACACACACACATTCATTCCATGGTTTAATTTGTTCTCAATGAAAATGGTGCCGCTCAGACGTCCAATATGGCCGCCACAGCGATCACCTTGAAAATCTTGTTATCGCTACTCCTCCTGATTGAAAAGTCATATTCACATAGGGTTTTCACCATAAGACTCTTTATGATGTCAGTCTTGTTATCACTATTCTTCATGAATAAAAGATCATATCGCTAAAGACTTTTTATGATATCTATTTTGTCCTAAATGCTGGTTCTCCATAGGGTTTTGAAAGTTGCAGTCCAGGATTCCTTCCTTGAAAACGTTGCAGTCTCAGCCCTAAAATTAGCATTAAATTTAGAAGACTTTGCATGGAATAATAGTCTTTTAAAAATTTAATAAAAAGAGAGGTATTATATTTAGTTGTCATATTATGTAGGTAGCCTGCTTTTTGTATTTACTTTCTCCGCATTTATTAGCATCATGGCAAGCAGTAGGTTTGAACCAGTCACACCAAAAATACTGGTTGTTCGACTGGACTTTGAGTCACTTGATTGCCTGATGCAAATTCTTAGTTGTCATCGCCTACTACCCAAAATGTATTTTCTACCTCTGTTGTAAATGAAAGCTTTATTGAGATGTAAGTATTGCCAAAGAGAGTTTCTGACTATAATAAATCCTTGCCTCAACTAAAACTTGTGAAAATGATTTAATGAAATTTAATTTATCTTCTAAAATTCTGAAAATAAAGTTTATTTCTTAATAACTTAGCATATTTGTCCATTCACAAGGCATTCAGTATGCTATTTTTGTTACAAAGCTCTTAGGGTTGCTAGTTTAATAAATCTTGATCGACATTTATATCAATGTAAATTTAGAGAAGTTTAACTTGCAACAATAATAAATTAAATTTATAGATCATTTATATTTAAGACTAATACATGCAATCAATGAAATTTCTTTGAAACATATTACAATAATTCATTATATATGATGCTTGTCAGTGTACCGGTTGTTTAGTTAAACTAGGACAAGTTTCTTGCATTGTTATTAGTCATAGAGTCACTTTACGATATTGTAATGCCCTTGTCCAGTTGAGCATAAAATTTCTCAAATTTTTTCCTCAAATTCAGATTTCAGTATGTAACATTCTTGAAAAAAGGCATTAATCCTAGAAACAAAATAAAGTAATGGTAAAAATGAGGAATATGACAAAGGACAAGATCTCATGCCCTTCTGTACCTTCTTAGCTGGGGGCAATGCTCGTGCTTGCACTACTTTTGACAATACAAAGAATGTGTCAGTAGTAAAGATATTTTTGAGGATGAAGAAAGTTGTGAATTTGTGCACTGGGTTGAGCTGGTGGGATCTTATTCATGCACACAGAGTTGAATAATTCCTCCAGTTTGATTAAATCCTTAAATTGTTACCAGAGTCCCAATAAAGTCTCATTCTAAGTGAATTAGGGTTATTTAGTCTAAATTTGTATTCCCATTATCGGCTAAATTGTAAGTTAAAAATGTACTGCAGCTGACAAATTAGATAGATATATATTTTAAAATCTCATTTTCACAGAGAAAATTTTGAATGAATAATGAAACTAGTGCTTGGTCAGTGGAAAAAATGACTCATTTGCTGACGCTGAGAACATTTCACAGCGTTGCTTAGACATGAAGATGATAGGAACATGTTGTGTAAAGAGGTTCATTAGGTCATTGGTGGGGTAAATTAATTATATGGTTTGTTAATGCTCATAACTTCTTTATTGACCCACAATCAGTATGTGCCCTATCACTAACAAACCAATTAGCAAAATGTGACTCAGAATACTTGTTAACTGGTATTCCTCCAAGTATTCGAGTTTAAAACAGGTATTTGTTTTTTAATTCATGTCATACATTTTCTGTGATAGTTCAACTTCAAACAGATAGCCTTGAATGAACTACGTATTCTTAGTCACGCTCTTGCAATGAATTTAAAAACAATAAAATATAGCCGGCCTGTACTACATCGCAGTAAGAATTATGGCACTTTAATGTTGTTCTTTACTAAAAATAATTTACTACAATAATTTTTTAATGTCTGTTATATCTGCAGTTTCAGCCGCAATACCAGTTTAATTAATGAGTTATTGTAATTATTTACTGTGTACTTTTGTCTCAGCTGTAAGAGATTTCCCAAAAAGATGAGACATAGTAGTTGCAATGTCTGTCCATCCATCAAACTTTGGTTAAATTAAAGAAGTATTATATTTATCTGCTGTTTGCATCTGTGGATCGTCATTAAACTATGTCTTCGACTTCATACGGATATAAGGAGGAGAGACGTTCAATTTACATACAGAGCTGATGCTATTTATCACAATGTTATCGTCATTTACGGTAATCCGTAAATCGGCATTTTTCCAAATCATTAGAGGCTGTATCTGTTTAATGTTTTAAATCAAGAAATTAAAGCTTTCAATCTCTTCAAAGTTATTCTTTAACAGAGCTAGCTTTGATCGCACTTTCATCACGTCTAAATTTGTAAACAAATAGGAATTATCTCCTGATACTTCCAGTTTTATTTTCATGTTAAACTCATGAAATTTTTTTTCACATTCTTGAATGGTCTTGAATTCAATACAGTGTAGCATTGTGCCATTATTTTTGTTTTGTAAAATATTATTTTTTTATTTTGTGTGCGTTCCACTTGGGCGCTAAAAATGTTTGATTTTTGTATTTCATTGTTGCCGCATCTTTGCGCAAGTGGATTGATGATGATGATAATGATTATATATACATATATATATATATATATATATATATATATATATATATATATATATATATATATATATATATATATATATATTATGATAGGGTGACTGAGAATATTGAAACCTCTTTGATTCCATTTTGAAATTATTATATCAACCAGGTTGAAATTTCCAATCCACCCTTCTAAAATACCATGTAACAAATAATCTATCTATCAATATCCAGTGATTATCAGTACCCGTACATACACTCTTGAGATTTAAATATCCCTTTGTTTTCTTTTATTTATATGAATTTATCCATGCATCCATTCTTTGCTTCATCCTTCTATCCATACACACCTGTTGCACTGATCATTTTGTCGTCTTCCCATCTCTCTCCACCCCTCCCCAATTCAGCTGTTGCAGATACATCGCTGGTTTAACATATTATTCTACACAAGAAATCTCAGATCAGTCATATTAAGAAATTTCAAACTTTCAAGGCTAAACTTCATCATCACAGTAATCAATCTCATCGTTATCATCATGGTTATATTATTATTATTATTACTATTACTATTATTATTATTATTATTATTATTATTATCTTTATTATTATTATTATTATTATTATTATTATTATTATTATTATTATTATAGTTTTATGGCTATTATTTAACAGTTTAGCAGCAGCTGTTGACGTGGTGATTCTTGTCCTTCTAGACAGGTGTGAAGTAAGATTTTAAAATAAAAAAACGAAAGCATGACGTCGATATTGAAAACGAAATGACAGTCGGACAGACGGACATCGTGAATGCAATGCATTGTCTGCATTTGTTTACAGGCATTTTAAATAACAACTTTGCAAAGAAGATAACAATAAAGCAAAAAGCTTCATCATCTTTGCCTTCCTGAAATAAATGGATTATCTTGTAAAAGGTTGATCACTTTAAGAAAATATGGCGTGTTGGTGCATGCAAGCACAGGTAGCAAGTCATTCTCTAACGCTACACGTAGATACTATGATAATTATGTGGTACCACTTACCACGAACAATTCTGCATTTTGTACAAGGGGTGGGGGGAAAGAGGGACAAGCACAACTACCGAGTTATTCTCTAACGTCACACGTACATGCTATGATGATTATCTGGTCACACTAACCCCACACAACTCTGTCTTACTGTACAAGGGTGAGATGGGGGTGGAGGTGAACTTGCCCCACACTTACCCCTCTCAACTCTGCCTAATTGTCCGGTTGGGGGTAAAGGGACAAACACAGCTAGCAAGTCATTCTCTAACACTACAGGTGGATCTGGTACCACACACCCCACACAACTCTGCCTTATTGTACAAAGGGGGGGGGGGACGAGGGACAAACACATCTACCAAGTATTTTCTAACTCTACACCTAGATGTTATGATAATTATCTGGTACCACTTACTCCACACAACTCCACCTTATTGTATTCGCATTTTCAAGCTGTTTGGTAAAAAATGTCCAAAAAGTATTATTTAAGAAATGTCTGATGAAAATATGTTTGCATATTTAAAGGAAAGCTTATTGACAACAATTAAAATCTTACCTTAAAAATAGCTCAGCAATAGAAGAACATACAGTCCTTTGCTGCTTGCGATGTATGATTGATGAGAGTCACTTGTATTGACTTAAGTCTACGGGTGCGCAGTTATCTGACTGGCTAACTAAAATTAGTTCTCTTTACTCATATACCCGGGTAGGTCATATGCCCAGGCCCAAGGATGCAGAACTTCACTAGAATTTGTGTTATTATCTCACGACTTGGAAAGGTCAACATCTGGTAGGAGAGATATGTGAATTCGCACCTGGTCATCCTAAACGTGTTATCTTAATGGACACGTAAGTTAACGTCATGAATACATATAATAATATGTATGTGGTTTTGTGATTAGATACAAGCTATACTACTATTTGCGAAAGCAATGCCGAATGTTATATAGCTCTATATATTACACGTACATTGTCATGTGACAATATATGTAGAAAAACTATAGGGGCGACTCATGCCTCGAAATTTTGCACTGTAGTTTCAGCTAGGTGTTTCAATGATATTAGTAATTATTTACCATTAAACCTCATTCATTTTGTCTCATCTAAAGAACGGTAAACAACGATCAATTTATTTCTTTTAGGAGCTTAGGAGCTACTGTAACCGTTCAAGTAGAGAAATATTAGTAAGATATCACTCTCATGCTATTGAGCAAGGGGTTGGCAAGGACCATGCAAATGAAACGTAAACTCTACGTCATAATTTATATCCAAGGGAGTGGATTTCGTGTTCATATGGACCTTTATTACAGGATATTAAAAGTGCAATTAATAGAAATTTTAAAATTTGATATTCACCAACATTCTTTTTATTAGTTACCGTCCATTATTGTCTCTTGTTCTTTTTTGTAGGATGCAAGGACAGCAAAGTATTTCGAAGTTTTAGTAGTTATCGCGCAAACAATTATTGTCCTCAGTACAAGTTGATGCACTGAAATGTCATTCCCCGCGCAATACAGAAAATGTTCGTGCAACTCGTGTTTGATAGTCTAAAATGATACGATCCTTACGATCTGGTTGCTCGCGTGCCATCGTACCTTACTGAGCGAATGTATTTAGTTTCATGGAAAACATTGTTCTCAAGCCGTAATCATGAAACCAGTGTCTCACTTTTAACGAACTTGATCCGCTTGTTTGCGCGTACTTAAAGCTGCTTCGAATGCAGAAAAAGACCTGAATGTTTAGCGTATTTTGAAAATAACATTCTGTATCGAAAGTAACCGAATCAGTCGAATAATAAATGGCTCATACAAAAAAATCAGTCCCAGTGCGGAAAATAGATATCTAACGCACATAAATAAAAACTCACGCGCGGAAATAAATCCTTTTGCGCGCCCAGTTTCGTAATTTGCGAACTCGAATTACTAACGCGCGCGTAGCTTATGTAAGTCGCAGACGCAAAATAGTAACTCAAGGATGCAAGTTAAAATGTCGCTCTGGAATTAATAAATTGTGCGCTAGATTTGAACAATTTAAATAATGTTATACAATATCCGACCCAGGTAATTCATACAAGGTCATCTATGTTAGATCCGATACTGACTTCTCACTCTACGGTAGCAAAGGAGAGTGCCGCAGTTTACTTCTGTGATTTCGGACCATTTCGGTACCTACGACTTTTTGAAAATTGATTTTGAAATGTTAAAAATCTCAAAGTCATTTGATTTGACTTTATTTCTGAGCCGATTTTAATGCTTTTAATTAAGTAATATATAATTTTCCATGGGTAGAGTTTTTAATTTTTTAAAACTTTTGTATTATTTTTTTTTTTTACAGTAAATCATCTAAAGACAGCACTACTGAGACTTTTGCAAGAATGTTGTTAGATATGGCTTTAACATATATTCCTCATAAAAGTGTCACATTTAAATTAAACGATAAACCATGGTATGATAGAGAATGTGATTGCCAACCTTTAAGGCATCTTAGGCAAACTCATAAACTCATAAACTCCTGTTATAAAAATGGTTCATCGTATGACACCTGACTTTCACAATGAATTGGTTCCACCAGCCGTAGCTCGAAACGTAGCCGGTAGATATAAAATTGCGAAATAGTTCTAATTTTAAAGTGCCTTTCAATCGTCTATAACATATAAGCAAGTCCTTATTTCCGTCAACATTTCAACTATGGAACGGCCTATCACAAGGTGTAAAGAATTCCCAATCTGTTTCGTTTTTTTAAGAAACAAATTGATGTAAATGAGCACGTGACTTCATACTACTTCATTGACGGAAGGAAACTATGTTATTCACGCCAGGCTTAGAAATAACTGTTCTGCCCTAAAGATTCTTTATATTTTAATTTTAAATTCATGTGAATGTTCCGCAGCAAATGAAACAGTTTATCATTAGCATTTAGGATGTACACTATATAACACTGCAAGACGACCTTTGATAAACTCCCCGCAGTCACCCTTAGTTCCAAACGACCTGCACACTCTTTTATTTGGAAATAACAAATTTAAATGATAACATTAACAAAGAAATTTTTAGTCAAGTTCATTAAATGGTGCAATCATTTTTAAGATACTACACAAGCACCATAAATGCACATCAGCTATCATATTATGAAGCTTCTTGACATCAGTCTAAATTCCCTACTTTTTTTATTCCACCTCTATGAATGGAAATGCTTGATTTCGATGGAACTATCAAATGTGTTTTAATACGGCTAGCATGCATATACGAATATACGTATGTATTTACGATCTGTCTCATTATCACAATACGTTTTACCTGCAAATCTCGCCTTTGTTTTATATATCTCTTGTTGATACCTGCATCATATATGTTACTTTATTTTCATTAGGATGCCTGTTATAGTGTGTGTTTTGTATATTTTGTCGCAAGGACTGAACTAACTGAGTGTAATTCCTTTGCCTTGTGCAGTAATGGCGACTAAATATGTTTAAAATAAATTACTCGCGCGCGGGTATTAATACAAAATTGCAAGTAATAGGAATTAACAAGTGTGCAAGAGTTCTCCTATGCAGTTCCATATATTGCACACTGGAAAGCTTATTTGAGAAGGGCTGTCAAATTCCTCATAAGAATGCTAATTTGGAAGTATTTCTTTGACTTTTCCGGTATAGTCAAAAATGAAAGAAAATCTTAAATACGGGTGCACTGATATAACTCTCACAATGAATTTCTACTCCAACAATTGTATAACTAATCGACATTTATACCATACCTTCGGATAGCAATAGTGTTTTCCTCATTTTGGTTTGGTTTGGTTGCTTTTAACGGCACGTTTTAACACATTATTGTCTATCTCGTGCCGAGAAAATGGAAGATAAATGCCTTTTGCAAGGACACACGGAGGCAGCCGAACCGGGGTGACCTGGGCGGGTATCGAACTCGCTACCCTTGGATTAAGAGTCCGACGTTTTACCAACTGTGCTACCGCGGCTTCCTCTTCGTGTTTGTTCTTTGTAAAATAATATTGTAAGGTACATATAAACAAAATAAATTAAACGAGACAGACTAGTAAGAACGGGTACTCGCATCACTTGATGATAAAATAAACAGGACAGACTAGTAAGAACGGGTACTCACATCTCTTGATGATAAAATAAACAGGACAGACTAGTAAGAACCGGTACTCACATCTCTTGATGATAAATAATCAGACGACGCATCAACAAAGCAGGCAGTGCACACGTGGAAGCCCACATGATGTGGGATAAGTAGATTATATCAATGCACTTGATATAACTACCGTCTGGGTTATCAATACTTTATCATCTTCTCTGTCGAGTTGGCTGATACCAAGATGGTATGAGGTACAAAAACGTGCAGATAAAGATGATATAACTACTGTCTGGGTTATCGTCATATCTTCTGTCGAGTTAGTCAGTAATAGAACGTTGAGGCACAAGTCCGAGCATATAAAGATGATATGATAATAATTTAGTCAAAGTCGTGATCTACTTGAAGGACAATACGTGGGCGGAAAACATGCAGCAAAAGCTGCCTTAAGTTTTAAGTTTAAAACTTTTTTTTATTTGCACATCTTTCTAGTATGGCTTTTATTCTTCATTTATCAGTTCACATAAATGAATCATTTTGTTTTTCAAAATTAGGTATATTTTTTAAGAGTAAATTAATCATATCGTATTATTGTGCTTTCATTTCTCTTGCTTACATAACTGCTGCATAAGTCACATTTTAAAGCGTTAAATTAGCATTGCCACTATTTTCACTGCATTTTATATAATTCTCAGACTCGAATAACCGTAAAGTGCTCATATGGTACAGATGAAGGTCAAACAGTTTTATTCAGCACACCTGGTCTGATAAGCGCAGTATCCAGGCTGATAAACTTTATCAGATTGGATCCCTTTAATCTGAATTATTCGCTTAAGTCTGTCAACTTAGTTACTCTACAGTTTCGTATTCTGCATAGGGTTTGATTATTAAAGAAAAAGAATTTCCCAGGTTTTCCTCACTGGCTATCCTGATTATTTAAAAAAGCCCTTGTATATCTTAGATACTGTAAAATAACTTTTAATTCCCTTTATTTTGGTGTATGATTGATGGATGTAATTTGGGTTATAGAGTATACAACTTAGCCTTACTTCAGATGTGCACCTCTCAAAGACAGCTAGGTCTGCTTAGTTGTGTTCATTTCCAGGACTACAAAGGTAAATTGGAGGAAAAAAAACGAGTCCATAACTTTTTTTACTTTTTATATATTTTATAATTCATTCATTGCACTTTCAGAAGCTTGTATTGTCTAATCTGGCAAAATTCACTTTTCCTATTTTAATAACTGCTAAAGTTAATCACAGTACATCAAAGCAGCATGGAGGTATGCCAACATTCTCTCCACTATTTATGTTGCCAATGCAAACAACTTCACCTTAAACCAGCCTCTCTCTCAGAAGTACATAATAACTCTAGAGCGGAACCCATGAGGCTCCTCTGGGGGAAAATGGCAGAAGCGCAGCAGATACAAGAAGATACAATTTTAGAATCGCTAGCAAATAGAGTCTCAGAGCTTGAATATATTATCGAAAAACAAAACAGGTTTTGAGGCGTTCATGAGGGTTACACAGAAATATTTATAAACAGTATAACAAATGACAACGCAAGAAGGAAAACAGAAGGAGACATGAGACTGCTGAGAGAGTGGCTGACAAGACTGGGAGACAGTAGAATTGTAGAGTGTATTCTAGCACATGAGCTGGACGGACACTTGGCAAAATTGTTCTTGTCTGTCATAAAAACAAACAGAGAGGAGTACGAACCTGGCACTATGAAATATGTCCAGTGTAGAATCAGTCGGTACTTGCTGGAAAAGAAGTATCTCTTCAACATACAGTCCATGAGTTCCAACACTCCAGAGATGTACAATATAACATTCCTACAACCTCTTGACAACATTCAAAAACTATATTGAAAACTGTGAAGAATGAAAGCTACATGTGTTTCTGAAACACATATACCCCACTGCTGGCAAGAACGTCCAATTCTACAATTAAAATTTTTAAATGTGTCGACATGGTCATCCATCTAGGAGGAGTAGCAATATTTTGAAGGTGGCTGCCATGGTGGCCATATTGAATGTCAGATCAGCACTATTTTCATTTATGATCAACTAAACATCATAAGTCATTTGATGAAAGAGATTTTCAAGATGGCTGCCATGCAGCGACATTGATGTCAGGTTGTCACCATTTTATTCAGACACCATAACAAGTCTTTTAGTGAAAACCCCATATCCGTCTAGTAGGAGTAGTGATAGCAAGATTTTCAAGATAGTCGCTGTGGCAGCCATATTTATAAACGAGCGGCATCATTTTCATTTAGTGCCAACTAAACCTTAGGCTGAATCTGTCTATAAAGTTTCATGGTATTCCTCCAATTAGTTTAGGAGGAGTAGTGATAACAATCTTGTGTTAACGGATGAACAGACCATCCCCATATGTTCCTCTGGTCTATGACCAGTAGAGCTAAAAAAGGTTCAAAACGGGATTAGTATTACATTAATATGGCAGACGATTCAACAGCAAAATTTGGCTTAAGAAGGTAAGGAACATTTTTCACGTTTCTATGGTGAAAATCGTAAATTTTTGTATTAAGAGGACTATTGGATTGAAGTATATGTATATGCAATATCTTCAATTTGCTGACACTATGCAGAAAGAGTACCAGGGGTGAAATTAGTACCCATTCGACGACGAAGGAAGTAGGGTACTAATATTAGTACTAAATAAATTACATTCGTCTCCTTTTATTGTTTTTGTGCAACCACACTTGATGAAACTGCGAGGGTGGATAGCTTATACAACAGGATAGGCAGGATCCCATTTAGAAGTTCTTAATGCAATCAGTGAAGATGTGAGGATACAAAAATGAAATTCACTAAACAGGATACAATTTACGGATCATCTAGTTATGAAGGGGATATTTTTTCTGAATTTGTTTGCCTAGATCAAACAGTTTCTTTGTGGTTGTTCTAACGTTGTTTAAACGCAAAGATTGTTTACTCTGTGAAAACTTCTTTCTATTCTACCGAAGCATAGGAAATTACTTGCAAAATATCATTGTGCCAATACAAAGGTTTTATCGTTATATGGTTTTTCTAACAAGCTTTACGGGGCGAAGGTACAGACATTTGTATTTAAGAATAAACAAGTGGGCATTAAAAAAAACAATAAAGTATATTTTACTATTTGTATTTGTTTATTTTCAGGATTTTATTAGGATTCTGTATCAGAATCTGTATTGTCGACAGTAAAGTCAGTCTGGATCTTCTTCTTCTTCTGCTCAGGCTCCTACAAATTGAAAATTTTAATACTTGAATAAAGTCATATATCATCTCAGCACTGCTTACATATGTAGAAGTAAAGTTCACTAGTGTAATGAAACTTTCTTCGCTGTACTTGTGCCTCCCTTAATATCTTTAAGCAGGGTTAGACGGAAACTTTTGGACTCGCTTGTCCATTCAGGCAAGTGGATGGTGAAATCAATTTGCGCAAACGTTTTCACTTCAGTAAAATTCCAAGTGGAAACACTTGCCCAATTAAACAAGTTGGATGTAAATTTTAGTTGTTGTCTACTCAAATTTTGGTAGTCCCGGGCAAATAGATAAAATTCAAATTTATTTGCAATTTAGAAATGCAACCATTTTTGCAAATATAATGCATAAAAGACAAAATGGAATAAAAGTTGGATGAAATAAGAGCTCAAGTAGCTAACCTTTTATTTTGTCACTCCTCGTTGGGTTGGGGCATTCAAGATGATCTCTGATATTTCTGATATGGCCTCTTCATCTTCATTGGCCTTGGCCTTACTGTTACTTCTCAAGCATGAGTAACAAAATATGTTTTAAATGAGCTTCACAACAATGGATACGTTGAATTTTCTAACTGTCATCAATAGTCAATGGGGTATTTGTAAAACACGTGTTTTGAAATGTGGTCTTAAGTTCTTTTACGTGTATGTAGTTTCAGTACGTGTGTGAAGAAACACATAATACATTCATTTGAAAATCTGTAGCCAATGAAATGAAATATAGACAATATAAATCAAGTCATATTTACTTATCTAAAGTCTGCATATCAGGAACTCTTGAAAAGCCTTCTTCCCTTCACGGCCCTTGAGACTATATTCTAACCAGAGCCTCTAGGTACCAAGATTTTTTTATCATTCTACGGATAGTCTGATATTATAACTGCCAAGGGAACTCTGGTAGTAAATCAGAAAATAATAATAATAATAATAATTATTATTATTATTATTATTATTATTATTATTATTATTATTTCTTGATTCAGGTAGCAAAATATGTTGAAAAATATGGGGTTTATTGCCATGGTTTTGCATGCACATTTGTTGGGCCCGAACTTCAGACAATTTGCTAACCACACCAACTATGCTAAACAACATACTAACCCAAATTATAAAACAACCTAAACCACAGTGAATCACTTACCTTTACATGTGGCATTTACTCCAAGATCGAATTGCAATGGGAAACACATGTGGACTACAAGAAATGTAGTGTATTCCTTAGCATAGTCTATTCTAGAACAGAACATTTTGTGTAGAAATAACTTTATCCATTTGAAGAAGAGGGGAGAAATTTCAAATATAGAAAGGATTTAACGAAGAAATAAAGGTAAAGCTTGCTTTTCCGTGTAATTACGTTGCGAATAGACTATATAGTTGATGCCAGATGTTATTCATGTATGCTGTGTGTATTACTCACAAAATGCCCATGTACCTAATTATCGCTGAGAAAATGTCAGTATTACGTTATTTCCCACCCACTATACTATCGCTCATTCATGCTTGTTATCATTAAAACTTAATTACCTTTTAATGTGCATTTTCCTTTTTACCTTAATGCATATCACGATAAATCTTACACTCTTGATCTACGCGCATGCACAATGCACAATTCGAAGACGTTAACTCGAGGTATTTTACCACGGCAACCCATACCCGTCCTCGTTATTTTTCTTTGCAAAAATGCCCCAGTTTATCAATATAATTTATTTAATACGAGTCAGATAAAGGACACAGAAATACGCCAAAAATTTATATCATTTTATGTATAGATGGAACACTTTAGCAAGTAAAAATGCAAATTCTAGATTAATTGAATAATGTTCAACCTTGACTGTTCAAAACAGCTGAAAGCAGGAAATAATCCCACGTTACATATATCGTTCTATCGGTACAGGAAGAGCTACAAACTTCGGTTCGTAGATTCGTAAAAAAATTATAAAGCAATGATCGTACTTCATGTTTAATAATCATAATAGCTGGCGAATAAAAAATTTCTAGACAAAAGTTGCAAATTTCATTCAGTTATTTCTTTTGAAAATAAAAATGAAAAAACTACGAAACAATTATAGTTCCCCCTCATAATGCAATGTCAAACGCGATATTGGTACAACGTTGTAAAAACGTCACATATTATCTTAGTAAAAATGACACTGTTTGTTCTAAAAACTGTAATAATCAATGCATATACGTCATATTTGTAATTTTCTGTGTCTTCACAAACTGTTATAACCACTGCATATACGTCATATTTGTAATTTTCTGTGTCTTCACAAACTGTAATAATCAATGCATATACGTCATATTTGTAATTTTCTGTGTCTTCACAAACTGTAATAATCAATGTATATATGTCCTATTTGTAATTTTCAGTGTATTCACAAACTGTAATAATCAATGCATATACATCCTATTTGTAATATTCAGTGTCTTCACAATCAGAGGACTATTAAGATTATGTTCATGTGCAACGTTTTAGCAACGTTGCTAGAACGTTATTTTCCCACGTAACCAAATCACAACCTTAAAGCAACGTTGTAAACACGTTATGTGTTAGCTGAGATTATTTATTATTTCAGAAAATCCCGAGTCACTTATAAATTCAATGTAGCTAAACAATACTATACATTTCGGGCTTCGTGGACGCCAGGAACACGTAAACATGTTATGGAGGGGACAAGGAATTGAAAATAACCTCTGACAAGATAGAGTATGTAGACTATAATGAATAGGCGACAAAGACAAGGATTGGAGCGACGAGTGATGTACGATGATTTGCACAAAAAATATTTGATAAACCCATTAAATTGTTCTTTATTTATTTAAATAGTACACACTGTAACTTCATTACTGTTTGTCTGAATGAATACGTGAGTACATAGGTTGAATAAAAAAATTAATTAATTTATAATTTTTATGAAATAAATAAATAAAGCTTAATTAATAAATAAGTGATTTAAGATATACTAGTAGATGAAACATTCATATGAAACGCTTAAATCTAGATTAAAATGAAAGAAAATTATGATTTTAAAAAATAAGCAGACAAACAAATAAATAAATCAGCATCATTTTTGTATTGATTATTTAACACTGCTGCACATATATTTATTTTAGTTGACACCTACTGTCCCGTTTTCCTTTAGAAGGAATATGCCAGACGCAGACCAGTTGAAATGATGGTTTCTGATGCACCATTGTATATTGGAATTAACAGGAAAAGCATGAATAATCCAGGTTTGAACTGGTATTTAAAAGTTGCCATGGAAAAGAATACTATTGGCAGTTTGGCTAGGGTGATGAGCGAGAAAGCTAGATTATGGGAACGGCATGTCTATCATAGCGCAAGGAAGACAACTGTTACAAAACTTGTTGAACGCTTAGTCCCACCAAATGAAATTATGCTGCTGACGGGTCATACAAATAGTCAATCTATCAACAGCTATAGCCGTGTAAACCTCGAGAAACATCAAGTAATGTTGAATACTCTTTCCACGGTAGCAATTACGTGTTCTGTTGGTGAATGTCACAATCATAAAGATTCTGATGATGAGTTTGCCCTTTGCCTCTCAAGAGACTGAGGATGCTCTGCATAAAGGCAATAAGTTTGAAAGACCAGGCAGTATTATCAGTCTTCCATTAATCAGTAGTCCAGGTGGCATATTGCAATTATCAGCTAAAACGATTGAACAAAACTTTTAAACCACAAACAATATTTTCAGGTTGTGCATTCAAAGTGCCTATTTCTATCTCAATAAATTCGAAACAGTAGGTCACAAAATAAACTGCTGATTATTTATGTCTCATTGTGTGATCTAAGCATATAGAAAAAGAAATACACTGTGTAAAAAAATATGAATTTTTTACAGTTTAAATATGAGCCTACATTGTTTAACTACATCTCTTCATAGTGATTGGATGAAAATGTAAGATAGAACGGATAATAAATTTAAACATGTTAACCTCTAATTATCCTTTTTCGTATATCTTTGTAAAGGGCTCTAGTTGTCTGTTTTTGTAAAATATATGATAAAAAGTTGAATACATGACTTGGGCCTTATCATCCACTGAATCAGCCCTCGACCAATATCAGTCCTCGGGCTAAATACCTCGATCCGATTTGAGCATCTCAGGCTGATTCAGTGGATGATAAGGCCAAATGCATGTATTAACCTCTGCTTACAATCATCACTTCATTAGTTTTGTCATCACCCAAACGTTTAACAGCAACGGTATGGTAATTCACTCTTACAATTATCACTCTATTATTATTGTCCTCACTCAAACATTTAACAGCAACAGAATGATAATTCTCTCTTGGAGCTTTGCCATATACGTTAGTTTATTCAAACTGTTACTTTCTCTGCCTCTGAACTTAAATGCAGAATCAAGTGGTCAGATAAAAAGTGATGTATAAACAAACAAAATTGTATTGCTTTTAAACCCAAGTAGGAAAATAATCCATCGCAAAGTTAAAATAATGTAAGTGAAAGAATAGCTTTCACCAAAACCTTAACACAAATATTTGTATATGTGACCTTTACACTAAGGTAATAGGTTTGACTGAGTGCATTGCAAAATGAGTTATTTTTACTCAAATTTGAGCGATGCAAAGAATGGAAGAAAAAAAACAATCAAGAGGTTTAGGACATAGACAACTTTCATCAAACCTTTAATCCAAATCTTCTGAGACTGTGACCTAGACGCCAAGGTTATAGTCATGGATGTGTCACATAATAAATTGTCTTTTTTCTAGGCTTCAACATCTTCAGTGCAAGCAGAACACATTGAAGGTTTTAGGGAAATATAAACAAATTAAAAACTTTCAATAAAATATTGGAACTAATATTCAGATACTGTGACATTGACCCAAGGCCAAATAGTAGCGATCACTAAATGAAACTTTATTTTTATTTGTTCTGCAGTTTAATGGTATTATGACTAAAGGGATTTTAGGGTAAGAAAAAGTTAAAGATGTAGTGTAAGGTTAGGTACAGCGGGATGAATAGAAATAACAGAATCATCAGTTATCATTACCAGGTTTCACATCACCAACAAGTGTGGAGGAGGAAATTGGAAAACATGTCAAACATCAGGAACAGTTGGAACAATAAAGTTTGTGAGAGTCAGAACATCAGTGACAATTTTGGGAACGGGGTCATATTCTCCTAAATGTCTGTCAGCATTTGGTTGCTGGGTTGGTCGATAGGGCCCGCCCTTCCATCGGTAATGGTTAGCCAGTCTTATTCTGAATGCAAGGGAAGTGGGTATTGCTATGTCTTATGGTATATTTTGTAATAGTGTATATTTATATATATATATATATATATATATATATATATATATATATATAGAGAGAGAGAGAGAGAGAGAGAGAGAGAGAGAGAGAGAGAGAGAGAGAGATTGAGGGAGAATGTAAAAAGGATGGAAGAGGTTCAGTACGAGACACTAAGAGGAGTGTTGAGACAGTTTTCTGCAAATCATGTAGGTAAATGGTAGTGTAGTAAATTTGGAGAGGTGGATAGGATTTTAGTGTGCATATATAAAGAGTAATTATTTAAAATGACGTCGTGATTTATTTTATACCCCTAAGGTCACCTCACCCCGAACCTATAGGGTTTTATGGCCAAGCAGGAATCACTGGTCAGAGTATGTCCAGATTATGAATACAATCAATAAATTTAGTAGGTGTAAGTAAATGAAAAGCTTTAACTAAAACCTTAATATAAATATTCTAAGAATCTGTTCTTGACCCAAATGTTGGGTGAGAGAGATACTAAATAAAATTGTGTAACACTATAACGAATTATCTGAAGTATGAATCAAATCTATGTAGAGATTTAGGAAAAACGTCTATAAGCAAATGAAAAACTTTAATCAAAACATAAATGCCGATATACTGATACAGCGATCTAGACCAAATAGTCGAGGAAATAGGTGAGTGACATATCCGGCATGAATAAAATCTGCTTAGGAAGTATGAGCAAATGAAAATTATAACACATCTGTTGGCGACGACACCGTTGAAACCTCTGCCAGAGAAGTGCTTCGTCTCACTTTTCCACTAACGTGGGCTCTACAAAAACTTAAGTTGACAATCATTAATAAGATGTGTGTATATTCCAACATGCTTTTATACTTTACTCGGGATAGGCTAGGGGCAAGGAAAGTTAATAAGATCATTTATCACATCAATACTGTGATTTTAGGTTTTATAGTTCCATGCCATAAATTGTACATACCGGTAGCAAGTTTCATAAGACATCATGATGTTATAAAGACGTGATGTAAGGCTAACCGATAATGACAGAGGCATCAAAATGTATTGAAAAGTCATTTCGCCTCATCTATGTATAGTTTTCTTTTTAAAACAACTTCTCATTATGTGAGATGCGTGATAAATAGAATCTTAATTATGTATGAAACTTTATAAAGCTTGTTGAACATTTTCAATCTTGCAAAAGATTTATATTATTCAGCTCATTTATTATATTTAATTTGAAACGAGTACTCTTAAAAGATCTTTTCTATTTTGGCATGTGTTGAGGTCCCCACCTATTTGGAGGTGGGGTGCGGGGAATTCAATAGCTTCTTTTCCTTAATGCACAAAATTGCATATGTGCTTTGTTCTGAACTGGTGGAAAGAGTTTGAAATGGCACATGGATACGTCAAGGCCGTCATGTGTATGGGTTTAAGTGGAACAATTTCTTTCTTTTCCTAACTATGAAAAAAATACTAGTGAGTTTTTATATTTATTACATAACCCCTGCTTTATTCTTTCCCAATTTTTTTTTCTCTATAAAATGTGAATAAAATTATTTATACAATAAAATTGATTAAAGTTTGATTCGGTATACAGAAGCATATCAAGATGTGGACATAAGTGAAAAAGCTCCATTCTGCATAAGGTGAAATCGAAATAAGTATTAAAGATTCGTATTGAACACTAGGTCAACCATGTAAGTTCAAAAGGGTATGTAATGAAAAAAACAAAATGGTACACAGAACCATTACAAAGTGTCTGTTTAAGACAGTTGAATTGATGAATATAGGTGTCTGTCAGTATTCTATTATAGGACTAAAATTAATTCAAAGCTTGGGCTAGTAGGCTTTATCATTTATTTCTCTCAACTTCATAACTTCATAAAGAATCATTTTCTATCATTGTAAAAAGGTAATTTTGGAACACGTTTATTGATAGTTATTATGTTAACAGAAAGTTGCTTCATTAGATATCATTTTATGATAATGTAGTGACCAGGACGGTTGAAGTTGAATTGTGCTTCATACCTATATGTACGCTTAAGGTATATATTTATGACAGTAAAATAATATGTTGGAGTATTTGACAGAAATGTATCGTCATGAATAATAGTTACATATTAAGATAATATAAATTCAGTAGTTTTTACTAACTTGTCCAGATTGCGGAAGGTAACGATAACTGTTCTGTACTGTGGTATAGTTGTGGTTATGGAGGAAAAGGCTGCCTGATGGAAAGTAGAGGTATTGCCTCCCATCTGCTCAGGTGTTTTAGTCGCCCTAAGACCCTGACTGGTTTCTTTATCCTTGTAGCTGATCAGAGGGAACGTTCTGTCTGATGCATTGCTTTTAAGTGGTCACATGTCTCGTCGGCGTGAAGTTTATATACCCCCTAGCAGTCAATGCAGATGGCGCAGCCGCTTTTACGGCCATCTGACATACACACAACCACACAACCAGTTGGTTGTAGGCAAAGATATCTCAAACCAAAGGCTTGCGGCTGGTGCACTTGGTTTAAATGATATTATCATTTACTCCAGCTGGGATTCAACTGTCATCAGTGATTTAAAAAAGTCCAAAATTATTTGTTTTTGAGGGATGGGAATAAAGAAGAGGTGGCTGAACAACTCTATCGGATTATTTATTGAATAACAAAGAATTTATATTCTTGAAGTGATAACAATTATTGTTAGAGTTAAGATACAATAGCGTAAAACAGCCATGGTGTTGTATCGGTTCCTATTTATGTCTAACTCCGGTGGTGTATCACTTTACTCATGTAACCTGATTATCTGTGGGTTCATTAGCCCTTCCACTCGGTTGAGGCATGGAGTATCTGTTTCCCAGTTCCAGTTGTCAATGGCGAAACTAAACGTAAGGGAGAAGCAGGTTGAATGTAATGGAAAAAAACAGTCTGGTAGTCCTAACTACACACACTGACTGTATATCTACTTATGCATACAAATATAAGATTTGGATGGCGTTTGCTGTCGCTATAAAGGGGGAAGTGATTTCTAAAATAAGTTGATAAGTTTATCCTATAAATAAATTTGAAGTTTTTAAATAAAGGAGATGGTTCAATGTAAATATAGATGAAGCTTTTGCTTACGTTGCATGAACTGAAGTCTCTTGAAACTTCTCTTGCATTGAACAATGCGTCGGGTATATCTAGTATGCATGTCAATACATTTGCACAACTGTCTATGGGACTAACTTGATTGTCACTATTTTGTGCATCGATTATGCTTTCAACTAACATTCATTTCTTTCATGTTTTGTTTCTACTTAGCTTACATAAATATCTCTCAGTTCATCCAAGTTTTTGCTCTCTACTACTTACTTGGAATACAACGATATTTGACATGTTTAGTATAGATCACGTGACTAACAGGCGCAAAGGGAGATAAGTACACCTTCGAGCGCCCTCTAAAAATGGAACATCCAGACGTTCTTGTGGAAAGTCTTGTGCACTGTGAGAATCGAGGTGCAATAATGATGTAAGCGCATATTTAATTCTAAAAAGAATCTAGAAATAACTTATTACTTGCCAGCGTTTTATTCTCGAGACCGAAAAGGCTGATTAAAATGTCAAATGGCCATTATTAAAAGACAAAACAAAACATATATGGGATTTAAGCCGGTTATTGAAAACTTTGTAGTAAAAATTGAAAAATGTGGAAAGGTATGCATATCAGTATGGTATCTAAAATTTAACTTCGTAATATCATTAAAATATACTTCTTTTTGATAGATGTAACTAATCTAAAATTACGTGGACTGATCCGAAATTTCGCTGACACACGAATAAGTACACATAAGTAAATTAAACCAGGCTAAATAACTGACACATGGGCATATATTATAACTACTGTTTCTAAACATATGTATATAAAAGTTGTAAACTTACTGCATCCAGTTTGGAAACCTAGATACATTTCTTTTCTGTCTCGTAAGAGACCTGAAAAAGCCGTGAACGACTCAGTCGCGCAACGCGACGTCGTGCAATGAAACAGTAAAACAGTTCTTAGATCATTCTTCAAACTGTACTTATTTGTTCCGTCTGTATTCTCTGAGCAGCTGCATATTCAAGATCCAAATGTTTAAAATTTCACACGTTTGTAAAGCGGGTATCTCTCTGTCTTTCACTTCAGTAACACTGTGTTGGTTTTGGCACTTGCTTAACTTGACATTGCATTTCGTTCTTTATAACCAAGTGACAATCATCCTTCTCGAAATCGCTGTTTCACTTGGTCTACGAGTTAACATAACAGAATACACCATTTTAAGCATACTCTTCCATTCATTTGTCGATTTCCAAAGGTTTCCACTTTATCCCACTGTGACCCTTCTCGGGGATGTCCATAGGTCGTCACGTTTCATGATTAGTTTGATTTCGTATATGTGTCCAATATTCCCTGAAAAGGGTAACCGCCAAATCAAATTACGTGATTTCCTTCCAGTATACATTCTCAATTCAATAGTGCATTCGAACAAAAAATTACTGCAATTCCGCGGAGATATTTAAAACCTAAATAACATTTATCAAATCAATAAACCAATACAAACTTATAAACGTTCATTTTCAGTTGCTCCAGGTTATCCCATGTAACCTGTACGAAGCTGTTACATTTATAAAAACAGACACAACATTTTCACTGCATTGTACCCATTTGTTCAGAAATTGTTTATGTGTGTGTGTGTGTGTGTGTGTGTGTGTGTGTGTGTGTGTGTGTGTGTGTGTGTGTGAACGTGTGTGTATGTAAATAGATCGATATATGGATGGATCATTGGATCATTTAATCACTGAATTGGACAATGGATAGATATCTAGTTAGATAGCAGACAAACAAATAGATGGGTAAATGGATGGATGGATGGATGAATGGATGGATGGATGGATGGATGGATCGATCGATGGATCAATGAATATATGGATGGATGGATGGATCACTGGATGGGAGAATGGACGGATAGAGAGTTAGATAGGTAAATAGATGGATAGATAGACAGATATTATTGAACCTATGTATCTCATTGGTCCATCACAATGATTAGTACCAATAATATATATATATATATATATATATATATATATATATATATATATATATATATATATATATATATAAGAAAGGTTTGTAAAGAAAAATATAACACTGCACAGGACTACTCTTGAGGTAATACCGTCAGTGAAATTTCAAAAGCAAATTATTTCCGCTACTGAACAATTAAAACACATTTTTCAAATCTTTTTTCTTCTACGCGCTTTTGACCAGCAGGTGTTTTGGTCAAGGCTAAAATCACTCTCAAATGAATTTTACTACAGTAAAATATTTAGACATGTTTCATTTGTCTTTTCGATCGTATTTCCGAAAACGCCGTCCATCATAACGCGTAAATTTTGTTTGTGTTCACCTACAATGTTGCTTTTTTTAAAGTTCAATCAATCCACTGATAGATCAAATTTTATGGATCACATGAAATATGTTTAAAATTTACATGTGCATTGCATTTTTTCTATATGTCTGAAGTAATTAGAAAAGCACACGACTTACAACCATTAAGTTCACACTTAAAACGACCAGGTTTGTCGGTCCTCGGTAGTCAGGATCTCACTAAAATGTCCTCGATGTTCTTGTTGCATTTGTAAGCTGTAACCAATAAGCACGTTTCAAAACCCTCATGAAATTTTTGATGCAAATCGCCAAAATTATGTCTAACATACTTTAATGTAGTGATTGAACGTCTATTGTGTTTTGGAATCTGTTACATTCATAACATTATTGAATTATATTATTTTATAGAGAGAGGTAAATAAATCCTATGGATATTCTCACTGTAATCTTTGCATATTGCAGCACCGCCTCAAGGCACATGAAGGCAAAAGTACAGATAAAGTGAGACCAATGCATAGACTAAATACTAAAACGGAACTATATATATGGCGTTTTGATGGTACAGTGTGTGGTGTTCGATAGTATAAATGACGGGGTATTAGTCACTACACTCAGCATGTTGAATAGTATAGTCTGGGGTGTCTGTCCTCATAAACACTTCTGCCACAAAAACAATTTTGACCCTATAAACACTTTTGAGCCTATAAACACTTTTGACCCTATAAACCTTTTTTACCCTATAAACACTTTTGACCCCCAAGTGCCTCTCCATGTTAATTTCTAGTACGACCCCCAAGTGCCTCTCCATGTTAATTTCCTGTATGACCCCCAGTGCCTCTTTTGACCCTACGGTGCCTCATATTACTACTAATATGCTATACTCCGCCTTAATGTAGTGCAAGTTGCATATTGTCTAAGTAACAAATAAGTTAGAATTTAGTAATTATTGTAGATATAAGACTTGAGACATCTCGCCTATACTTTCCGGTCACTAATCTATAAATAAAATAAACCTCTCAATAATGATCTAAACTTTGGTGTATTGGGGTTTCTTTTATATAATCATCGTGTCCTATGTTTACATGTAAGACAGACTCGATTTGTTATGATTGGCCTTGCACAATTATCTCTAGTGAGTTATACAACTATATAATAATATAGTATGATTGGGGACATGTCACTCATACTCACACACACACGCACACACACACAGTCTTATGCTTGAAAATGAGTACATTGATTTAGAAGGAAAACGTAAAAGTAAGCCTTTTGCTATATCAAACAGACTTTTACAATGTCAAATGTTCACATATACTTCTCTTTGCACCCATAGTCATGAAATGCTTCTCTCCATCAAATTCACCCTGAAAACATTTTCAAAATTATTTTTATACAGGTGATATATTTTGTATATATATTTGAATAAATGTAACTTGAAACATAAGAAATATTAATAAAGATACGCATGGTCTTAATAAGACCGAAAATACCCTGAACTTGAAAATGACTTAAACAAAAATGAACTTGAAAAAAAATATATGAGTAAAGGATTGAGAAACAATGCACATCATATCATATAAATATTTACATTGATAATATATATAGTGGTAAAGGTTAGATCACTTGAGCTTTTTGAATGATTCAAAAAACAAAAAGTTCGAACTCAAGACGCAATTTACATTTCCATTAGCGTGTCAAATGTTAATAAAGATATTTATGAAAACAGTATTTGTTCGGGCAAATGTTCATGGCGAATTTAAAGTTTAAAATAAAATGCAAAACAGCGCACATCACTTATATTATTTATACATAGAAATACTAAAAGTAAGACCATAATTTCGTGGTTTTATTTAGATTCCCTTCTCCACATATACGGCGGGAAAATTATGAATGTACTGATACATAGGTTAAGTAATTAACAGAACTATCTCTTTTAAACCGGCCGTCCCATCCTTCAGGAAATCATGTCGATTGACAAGGGAATTCTTCAGTATGCAGTAATGATTTTATGAAAATATGTACTAAAGTAATTTCAAATTGAATAGTGTAGAGTTGAAACAATACGGATTGACGACTGAGCTCCTTTTAGATACTTTGTCAAACCAAACGATGTGAAGTCTCGAAGATGAAATTTTGGTAAATATTCCAATCTAGATGAGTAAATAGTTTTCATCATTTGAATGTATGTTATCGTATAGTTTGTTGAAAGTCTGGTCAGGCATCGCCTGCTACCATAAGTAACAGTAGACGGGACTACCTGTGACTGTTGATCCAGCGTGGACAGCTACACCTGGCCCCATCTGGAAAGTCCCTTCTGGTGGATCAGGCAGCCGAGCAGATATGCTCATCCCCCTGCTGTGAAGGCAAATGGCAAGAGCTGTGTGGACAGCACATGGAATCAGCTCAGGTGCAGTAGAGACTGATGGCCAGCCACATCCGAACGTGTCTCTAGACGTCTCGAAATTGTCGTGCCACTGGATTCAGACAGGCCTAGACGAGAGAGAGAGAGAAAGAGATAGAGGGTAACTCTGCGCAACGTTCCCATACTTAAATCCAACTCACGCGCAAGTCATGTCACTATTCGCCTCCCCCCACCAGAGACCTTCAAGTCCTGTGGCGATGGGCGAGCGGCAAAGCAGAAGGTGTGGAAACATTGGGATCTGTAGCTGCAGATCTGCACACAGACGGCTCAGGGCATAGGGTCATTTTTCACTGGACTTTGGCAGACCCCTGGGTGACTGATCAGTCCTTGTTAGTATCACACTGCTTACCTCCGTAGCATGAGAAAGGGGCTAGAAAAGGTGCCCTACACATTGCCTGCTTCACCTTAACCCTGGTCAGCACACCGTGGCAGACGGGGATCCCACCTTAGCCGTCGAAAACCTAACAAGACAAAGGCGACGCAATTCACCATCGGTGCCTGTAATGCACGCATACTAATGGACAGTACACCAGCAGATACACCAGGAAGAAGAACAGCTCTAGTTGGTAGACAACTGGCCACATTCAACATCCAGATAACAGCTTTGTGTGAGACCCACCTAGCTGAGCAATGACAACTCACTGAAGTAGTAGCCTGCTACACCTTCTTCTAGAGTGGTCGAAATAAAGATGAGCGACGTGAAGTTGGTGTTTGGTTTGCCATCAAATCACAGCTAGTTAGCAAGCTCACAAATTTTCAAAAGGTCGTGAATGACAGACTAATGCATATGAGGCTCCCAATGTCTGGAAAAAGACATGCATCTATCATAGACGATTATACACCCACCATTACCAACACAGATGAGATCAAGGAAACATTTTATGAAGATCTGGAATCTCTTATTGGAGAGGTACCAAAGTCAGACAAGCTCATCATCATTGGTGACTTATATGCTAGAGTTGGCACAGATCACCAGACATGGCCAGGTGTCATTGGCAAAAATGGATTTGCAAATGCAATAACAACGGACTCCTCCTACTGAGAAAATGCTCTGAGCATGACCTCCTAATCACTAACACAGTCTTCCGCCTGTCAAACTGCAACAAGACGTCTTGGATCCACCCATGCTCCAAGCACTAGCATCTCATTGACTATGTCATCGTCAGCAGAAGAGACAGGCAGGACGTCCGAGTGACGAAGGCCATGCGAAGTGTAGAATGCAGGACTGACCACAAGCTCATAGTCTCCAAGCTCAATATCCGGATTCAGCCTAGCGGACGACCACAAGTACTAAAAGTGCCCAGAAATCTTGATGTCGCCATATTGAAAAAGGAGAATGTGAAACAAGCATTTGTTGAAGAACTGTGCAGCCAACTGGATACATTTGATAAAAACCCTAAGAAATTTGAGGAAAACATCCTTCAGAGACTCTGTGTACGCAACTGCATTAAAAACCTTCAGTCCCACCACAAGAAAACACCAAAATTGGTTTGATGAGAATAATGCTGCCATACAGAGACTTCTGAATGAGAAACATCAACTACAGAAGGCCTATTTAGAAGACAGCACTTGTTCATCAAAGAAGGCAGCCTTCAACAACATCAAGAGGACTGTCCAATGCAAACTCAGAGAGTTGCAGGACTGAAGGCAGACCAATAAGACAGATGATATTTAGTCCTACGCAGGCAGGAATGACATGAAAACTTTCGTGGTGCTTTGAAGACACTCTTCGGGCCACAGTCATCAGGAACATCTCTAATACTGAGTGCTGACAGCGCCACGCTGCTCACTGACAAAGAAAAGATACTTCAAAGATGAATAGAACGCTTCAAAAACATCCTCAATGAACAGTCATCTTTCAGTGAGGAGACAATTGATCGACTTCGCCAAGTGGAAATCAACATATCACTTTCTGATCCTCCAGAGCTGACTGAAACTGAAAGCAATCGACCTGCTGTCAAATGGCAAAGCACCTTGAGCAGATGCTATACCAGCAAAGCCGGAGGATCGCACATGGGACAGAAACTGACTGAACTCTTCCAGTCAATGTGAACTCAGGAAACTATACCCCAGTAGTGCAAGGATGCATCCATCGTCCCCTTGTACAAGCGGAAAGGCAACAGACAATCCTGCGACAACCATCGGGGCAGATTTCTGCTGAATCGGCTTGTGCATCACATCGATCAAGGGCTCCTTCCAGAGAGTTCATGTGGCTTGAGTAAAGGACGTGCGATCACATACATTTGCAGCTCGTTAAAATCCAGGAGAAATGCCAGGAACAGAACTCCAACCTGTACACGACATTCATCGACCTGACAAAAGCATTTGACACAGTCAGCCGTGGAGGCCTTTGGAAGATCATGGCAAAATTTGGTTACCCAGAGAAATTCGGCAATTCCATGACGGCATGCTCGTTCGTGTTGTGGATGACGGTAAGTCATCTAATCCATTCCCTGTCACCAATGGAGTCAAGCATGGCTGTGTGTTTGCCCCAACCCTCTTTAGTATGATACTCTCTGACATGATTTGTGATACGTTCCGTGACTATGACACTGGGATCGACATCAGATACCTGAATGACGGCAAACTGTGCAATCTCAGAAGACTACAGGCGAAGATGAAGTTACAGGAATTAGTGTTTGTGCCAAATTTGAGTCTGACATGCAGCACCGTATGGACCATTTCTATTCCGCTGTGATAATTTCGGTCTCACAATTAGTATCAAGAAGACAGAGGTGATGCATCAAGCTGCACTAGGAAAGCCTTATGAGGGCCTACCATCACAGTGAATAACTAAACCCTCATGGCAGTGGACAAGCTCATCTATTTCGGCAGCACACTGTCACATGCAGTCCACATCGATGATGAAACCAACGCCAGAATTGCCAAAGCAAGTTTGGCCTTTGGCAGACTACATACAAATGTGTGGGATCGCAGAGGCATTAGTCTGCAAACAAAACTTAAGGTCTACAAAGCCATTGTGTTGCCAACCCTGCTGTATGCTTGCGAGACCTGGACGGTGCACAGACACCATGCCAAGAAGCTGAACCATTTTCATATTGGCTGGCAGAAGACAGTTATGAGAATAGGGTCCCATACACTGAGGATCTCACACGGGCAGGCATTCCAAGCATCCACTCTCTGCTGATGAAATCACAGTTGCGATGGTCACCAGGATGTCAGAAAAGCGACTACCAAAGAATATCTTCTACGGCAAGATGAAGCAGGGAACGCGATCTCAGGGTGGTCAGAAGAAATGCTTCAAAGATTCCCTCAAGTCATCCTTGAAAACCTTCAACATTGACCCTGAGTCTTAGGAAGAGCTCACACAGTGTCGCTCCACCTGGCAGAGTCTCGTCCATACTGAAGGTACGGACTTTGAACGGAGGAGAACTGCAGAGGCAGTGCAGAAGCATGAGCGGCGTAAATCTCAGATCTGCAGCACGTCCTCTATTGATCAAGCAAACACAAGCGGCATCTCCTGTCAAGAGCGCTACAGTTCAGTTCAACACAAATTGGCCTGATCTCACGTAACACAGAAACCAAGTCAGTTAATGATGTCATGGTCATCTTTGAGCTCGAAGGAAGAAAAACAAACAGTTGGTTTGACAGCCACCTTGTTCGGCCATGGTGACTTATGTCAGTAAACCAACAAATAGCAGAAACTCCAACAAAAAGCCAGTTAATTCCATCGCCCGGTGTGTATCAATCATTAATTCATACGGTGGCCAGAGTAAAGCTTGCCCAGCTGAGTAGGACAACCTGGACAGAACTTACCCTGCGGGTGACATATATTAGTCAACCGTTCCACAGCAGATATTCCAATAAACAGAAGACCAATTATATGACCAGCTGGGTATGAATCATTAAGTCATCGGGTGGTGGAACAAGATATATAAAAACATATACATTATTCAATATAAATTATAGGTTTATAATATAATATAAAGTGAATATTTTGCTTGCAGAGTCCAATAGTTTTCCAGAGATTTCTTTATTTCTTCCATGTCCTCTCTAATCAACCAATCTCTCTGTTTATCCTCCACTCAATTGTGTGTATATAGTGTTGAATGCTTTTATTTATTATAGTCTTTTGCCTGCTTCCTGTCTTACAGTTTGCAATATTGATATTCCTTTTGATAACGTATCAGATTTGTTTCAAAAAGTCCAGCGCACCTAAAATCTTTTTCCCGTTCTCGTGAATTTGTTTTTGTAAAAAAAATTTTTGTCAGCTCTTCCAGTATTACTTTGTTCAACAGAAGATGTCCACTTGTTCGCTCCATGTTTTAATATATTTGAGATTATTACCATCCGGAGTCTTACGTATTTGAGTATTAACATGCACAAAATGTCGAGTAGCTGCATTAGCTGTTTCTTCTGTTTCACTTAAATTTGTAATACGGTGGATATTCATGTTTAAGTCATTGCTAATTGATTGATCTAAAGTCTAATCTTTTACTGGTACTGTTTTCCCTGCTTTCTTTAAGGATCTAAAATTCTACAGGTCCTCTTAAGGCTATTTCTTCCATTTGCGTAATGTGAAAACAATGGTCTGAGCTACAAAAAATATTTACTTAACGTGGGATACATATGTTATAGACAAAGTGTGAAAAAAATCTATTATCTTTCGTATCTTCATCACTGATGCTGATATTTAATCTGCTTGTGGTACCTCTTTTTAATTTCTTGCAATAACCATTGCATTCTATAAATCAAAGTCACCACGAAGAACATTTCTAACATGTACAGACTCTTGTAAATACGGATCATGTCCATTATAGCAATTTTTGCTATTATTAATCTGACTGATTGAGAAAAGTATATGTATTTTTAGGTTCCAAAAATCCACAAACTGTATCGAATTCAATAGGTGTCTGTGTAGATCTCTGGCTATTAAATCCAAAAATCTTTAGAAGAAAGAAAGATACATCAATGAAGAAAATTTTAGGATGATTCACCTGAAAACAGTTAGAATGTTACATACATTTCAACAAAATATAACGTCAGTGTTAAAAACACTTGGTATTCGATCTGTTGATTTTAATCGTACATGGTTGCATTTTAGAAAGCCTGAAGGAGTTGATGATAGAGACCTTCATATAGAACACGTTATTCCATGTCCCTCCTTTGACTTACCTGGTCAAACAGTAGATCCACGAAAGCTAATGCCGACATATGTGAAAATGATAAAGTGCCATCCCAAAGAAAAACATGAGAGCACAATAGAAATGTCCAGTCATTTAAAACTGATTATCATTGATTTTATTTTGGATCATATGTGTTAGTCCCTTCTTTAGTATCTTCTTCTGTCACTTCCCTTAAATACTTAATTACGTAATAGATAGACATTCCAATGACAATGCCCGTTGTCAGTGGAAATAAATGCATCGACTACAAAGCATCCAGTACATATTTAGTTGCCAATATTTTCAGTCTTTTCGTTTTCGGGGTTCCTTTTTTCGGTGTTGTGCTTATAAGAATTTGTTCTCTTTAATCACAGGTTTCCACAATGTTGTTTTTTTCTGATGACTTTTTAAAATTAGTGTGATTAAACGTTACCGATCTAGCACTCATTGCAAATAGAGGCAATCATATTCATATCATCAATGGGCAGAAATTTACTCATCACATATGTTACTGCTAGGGTGACAAGATGTGACAATGACTTGATATTTTGGATCAGATTGCATTTACAAAGATTTCCTAAGTTCTTTTGATTTGCTTTCCACCCATATTTTCCAAGTCCTTGTGTGCTTCAGTTGCTACACACGTTTTCAGCTCTTGTTTGTATTCTTCCTTAATATTATTAACTTGTTAGCTCGTTGTTTTTTCTTTTCTTGTTTTAAGCCGAATTTCAGAATGTTTATTAAAGTCAAGGCCTCATGATGAAGAAAATAAAAAGAGAACTTAGGAAGTGAAACCCATTTACCGTTTATCCTTGCTTGTAAGTCAAATCCAACTGCAAACTGCATCGACCCAGATCTGCTGTCGCATAATGCGCTGGTAGATCTAGGTATATACAGTATGTTAAGAGTAATCAGTAGAACAAACAACATAGACCCTGATTTGCTGGCGCATTATGCGACTGCATATCAGGGTTTATGCTGTTTGAAGTTGGACTCAACTTATACGCGAGTATATACGGCAATTGTAAAATGTGAAAAATATGTAGCGAACATGTCATTTAAAAAGTATATTAACATCGTAATGTTGTTAGTTTAATCAAATCTCTTTCTGCTTTATTTACAAATATTTACCATGTTCAGTAAAGTCTATATAGTTTACTGGTAAGGCATATTAAGAAAATGCAAGGGACAGAAATTATTGATTTTCTTTTCGTCGTAAATCTCTGCAAGTATATATTCTAATCTTGCAATTATATTGATATGTGTGTTTGCCCAAAATCCATAATGCATAAGTTTGTTTGTTTGTTGTTGTTTTTTTTTGGGGGGGGGGTGGGGGGGGGGTTCCTGTTATCTACCAGACAAGAGCTGGTCATTGGATTTGTAAAGTCTTGTCCATTATTCTAACATTTCTCTACGTCATTGTAAAAACTCTAATACTGTTTTATAATTTGTTAGTGTTCACTGTAATCTTGTAATGCCGTATTCTCTGGCTTGGATTAGCAAATGAAGATGCTGGTCTTTTATCCTTTATTCACCGTTGACACTTTTGAAAGCATTAAGTATTTTCTTTATTACTCGATACTGCTTATCATCTACTACATGTAAGTACCTCCGCACATTTTCAGATCCTTTCCTATACTGTACAGCCCAGTCGCAAATCTCAACAATTTTCTTTTTAATTGATAAAATCAAAACGAATTTCTTACTGTACCTAAAATGGCAATAAATTATGATTAAAACTGATTTTATAAAATCCTTTTAACCAAATCTTTAAAAGCAAAACAATTAGTGGCATAAATTTAAATTATAACTAAATTTTGGCAATGTTTTCATAAGATTAGATTTCAGCGTTATGTTTCTGATTTTTCTTTCTCACATTCTTAACAATTTCAGTATTAAAAAAATCCCATTTTATACCAGTACAAAAATATTAGAAACCGTGCTGCAAGCCCAGTTTTTATCAATCTCAAGTAAAATTATGAAACTATTAGAATTAGTTAGTTTTTGTATTTTCCTTGAGTAACATAGATTACAAGATGTTAATAGTTGATCTTTATAACCGTTTGTATGTATTTTTCGTCTTAAATTAAATTATTTATCGATGTATCCATATATGCACACATACATACATACATACATGCATACATACATACATACATACATACATACATACATACATACATACATACATACATACATACATACATACATACATACATACATAGCCACTACCTGATGAATTCCAATAAAGGAACCCCGATATTTAGACTACCTCCGCTTATGCGACAACTTCTTCCAGTCCCGCTAATGGTTGTAATAGTGAATTTTTAACTATATCTGATACCACTGTGTGATATACATTTATTACGTTCGAACGACATATATGGCAAAGACTTTGGGCGACACATAGATATAAACATTTGGAATACGTCGCCCAGTGATAGATCATATGATTTATTCCACTCGGCATATTTTAGCCCCATAATGCAAGTCCAATTTATTAAAATTTAAGAAAAATTACAAAACTATTACAGGTAAATATTATCTTTTCCTTAGGTAACATAGATTGCAAGACGTTGAATAATATATCCTTAAACCTATCATACTCTTTCATTGTCTCAGATGAAATTCTTTTGCAATAAATCTACATAACATACGTACATACATATATAGCGGAACCCCGATATTTAAACTACCCCGTCTATACGACCACTTTATTTTAATCCCGTTTATTGTCATAATAGTGAATTTCACGGTGTATGATACACTTGGTGATACATATCTATTACCTTTGAGTGACATATGCAACAAATGTGAACCATTGGGTAGTGTTGCCCAGTGGTACGTCATATGCGTGAAAGTAGATCGTTTATCTTTTGGCTACAGTAAATGGACGACACAGAAAGTGTGTTTATAATTTCCTTTGTTGTATACACTTATTTAAAATCTTCTAACAATCCTTTCAATATTTCCCACAGAATATACCCATCGGGTACGATAATGCTTTGTACATATTCACTGTACAAAGATGTCACCGGAAGGTACCAAAGTATACGCTGTCGCCTGTTATTAGGGTTTGTCATTCTCTCTCTCTCTCTCTCTCTCTCTCTCTCTCTTTTTTTTTTTCTCTCTCTCTCTCTCTCTCTCTCTCTCTCTCTCTCTCCACTTATTTCATGAATTTTGCGTACATATTTCTCTATTTATCTGCAGATGGTTTAATGAGCTGCACTTGTTGTCACAACTTTGTCTCGGCATCTTGATGCATTCCAACTTCGCCCCCTTTGTGTATTGGCGACTTCGCCACACAAGAGTAAATTTCCTTTCAAACAATCTACGAGGGTTCTGTATAATTTTCATGGTTATGCAATGGTGCTTTTTAAATATTGTATGCCTTCATACAAGTCTAAAACAGCTGAAATATTAATATTTTGAACTCCATATTATTTTCGGCATAAACGTACCTGATGGATAGATAACATTTCGAGCTAAACATAATTTTTTTCTTTAGGGGGCTTAACTCCAGTTCAATAGGCTCTCACGTTATGCCTTTGTGGTGGAGTTGCGTACCATCCATATCATCATATGACATGTAAGTCGATTGTGTACATGTATATTTTTACCTAAGTTTGCATGTTCTTTGACTTGGCTCTTGATTTAGTACCAAGTTGTATTTTTCATATTTAACACACCTACGATAGTATGCATTTCTGCAACACAATTAGCTCAATCCATGCAAGTTACTTACCCTCGACCTACGTTCTAATTTTAGCCGTATTTAGATAGAACACCGTGTAGAACCTCAAATATCATGAAAACGCATTGAACACAAATATTACGCTCTCTCTCTCTTTCTCTCTCTCTCTCTCTCTCTCTCTCTCTCTCTCTCTCTCTCTCTCTCTCAATTTACTCTTCACGAATAAGTATAATGTTGATAAACCTAAAATTTGAAGAGTATAATACAAACCCCTACGTTGTTACTGATACATTCATTGCCCCTTCTATACCCAACTGATATGTGTCATTTTACCGATGCAAATTGCTATAAAAGGCATAAATTAACATTTTAATCAGATGTCAGAGAACTGCTTTGTTATCTTGAACAAGTATTTGATTGTCATTTATACGCATGTGGAGATATGTACAAAACTAAATCACATTGTCGAATCAAGATGTTTGTATGCACAGTTACACAACAAATCTCTATCTGCAGTGAACGTCCTACAAAATGTTTGGAATTCGAAACGTTTAGAGCTTTGTTCACATTATCTCAAGAAATGTTCGATGTCCAGGTGACCATACAAGCAATAAATTTACAATATTTAGCAAGGTTCTCACACAACCAATATCATCCTGTGGGAATTTAATTTAATTTAAAAACGTTTTCTCGGTGTTTATATTTGTTTTCAGGTTTTAACGTTGGTATTGTATATATTTCGGTTGTACATGGTAGACAGTTTTTATGCAGCTTTGTGGAACATTGACATATGTACCAGTCTAACAGGACACGCATACAAACAAGGAAGAAATCATAAGGTGGTTAAAGTAAAGCTTTTTCTCCGAAGAAAGGAACTATAAATAGGAGAATATCGGACTCTTTTTATGAAGGTAATATTCTATATGTAATTACTGGTAATGGCGACGGCTAAAACAGACAAAGAAGATGGAACTACGTGCCCAGTTTGTTTGGGCCAGTTCAACATACCCAGACAACTACCGTGTGTCCACAACTTTTGTCAGAGCTGTCTACAGTCCTACATAACAACAGAGGCCACAAAGTTCAGTGAACTGAGATATATCAAATGCCCGATATGTACACAAACTGCAAGTCCATCTGTAAAGGATAGACCAATAAGTGAATGGGCATCTCTCTTTCCAGCTAACACACTTCTAGAATCAATCTTGCCAGCGAAATCGAAAGTAGATCGCGTGTGTGACGCTTGTAACTCTGAGGGCGTCTCTGTTTCGGCAGAGGGGTTCTGTGTAGTATGCAAGGAGGCAATGTGTGCAGATTGCTTGAGAGTTCATAGGAAACAGAAAATGTCAAAGAATCATACCATTTTTAGTGTGGAAGAATTAACTGGTAATCCACAAAATGTGATGAAACTTGCTGAGGACTTGTGCTGTTCTGAACATGAAGGAGAATATTTGAAATTCTACTGTAAAGATCACAAAGTCGCTGGGTGTGGCACTTGCTTTTTTCACAACCATAACGCTTGTTCTAATAAGATAGACTTCAAAGACGAAATACCAGCACTGCTTCGTGAAATCAAACCAGACGGAATTATTGCAGAGATGGAGAAAATCGAGTCTCACCTACAAAAGTTTATGGAGCTGAATGAGTCCAGTGTTAGTGATCTGGAGTCCCAAATTAATGAACTTACTGAACAAATAAGAGAAATTAGAAGGAAAATCAATTCGCTTTTAGATGATTTAGAGAAAGGATTGAAGACGGAAGGAAGCAGAATCAACAAAGAAGAAGCCATCAAGAAACAAGAAGAGAATCATAAATGTTTGTCAATGATTCATGCAGTGAGAAATTCGTATGCTCTGTTTAAAACTGTCAATACATACGGTAGCGAAATACAAAAATTTCTGATGGCGGATAAGATGGTGCCACAACTACATTCATATTCCGATCTGGTCAGAGAAAAGTTCGAGACGACTGACACAATAACGTTGAAAGTGGAATTATTGCCCCAAATAGAATCCATTTTGTCGCTGTCTGTGGCTGATGTGGGAAAACTTGTGACTACGAAAAGCTCAAGAACTCTGCCTTCATGTTTCCGGAAACCAACTAAAGACTGTCGGTTCGAGAGAGTTGATGTTATTGATCTTAAAGTCCCTATTATTGTTGATCCATGGTATACTGGTGTCACATTTCTCCCTGGAGACAGGGTGATGCTTGCTGATTATAAAAATACGCAATGCATCCTACTAAGCTCTTCCTATCAGTTCATCACAAGTCTCACACTAACAATGACTCCATTGGACATTTGTGTGTTAGATGACCAGGAGGTGGCAGTGTCCATGTATGGTCAGAATAAAATCCAGATTCTGTCAATCAAGGATGACGTCATCAGCCCAGTCAGAACGATAACAACCAACTACACATGTGATGGAATAGCAGCTACCGGGAAGGGGGAAATGGTTCTCAACAGTGGTACAAATGGTTACTGGAGTCTGATGAGCACGGCAGGAGAGGTAAAGGCTGCTCATCAGTATGACTCTGGATACCATCATTTCAACTACATAGCTCTGAATAATGCAAAAACACGAGTCTATGTTTCTACGCATAGCAAGCATTCGCTACGTTGTTTTGACATGGATGGTAAAAGTCAGTTTACCTACAGTCCTGACAATCTAAAATACCCCATAGGAGTTGCTGTGGACAGAGATGGCAACATCTATGTTCTTGGATACGGATCAAACAATATTCATCAGCTGTCTCCTGATGGGTCTGCCATACAGGTGATCACCAGTGGAGTGCCAGGAAATCCATGTGCAATGTCCTATAATAAATGTAGAGATATGTTTATCGTCACCAGCTACACAGATAAAAGAAAACTACACATTTACCATCTGAAATGACATTGAAAGACAGTGGTATTTTAGGGTTGGAAATCTCTGGAGGTAGGACCTTTTTGAGAAACATATAAAGAAAAGGTTTTTTTGAACGGTGAAACTCATTTTATTTTTGATTTGTCAATAAAAGTATAGCGAATAATGTCACTTACAATGTATAATGACGTTTCATTTGATACTGGTAGTTTTTTTTGCTTTATATGACTAAATACAATACTCTGATAGGTTTTTATCGTAATTAGGATATTGTTATTGTTGATGATCATGATGTTGTTATTGTTGATGATCATGATATTGTTATTGTTGATGATCATGATGATGATTGCTGATAACTATATATAAATGAAGACAAAAACTTTTTCGATAAATAAAAATAACATATTATAAAATTTATTGCATGGTAATTCTTTACATCATCGTATATATATAAAGAATATACTAGTATATCTGCTACATACACATACTAAGTAACATTTTTACTAAATATACATCCTTAGTCAGTTTCTTACTACATATACATACTGTGTTATTTGTCTGCTTAAATATACATACTAAGTAACGTTTCTACTAAACATACTAAGTAACTTTTGTATCAAAAATACATTGGATACGATGATGATAATGATAATTATTGTGGTGTAATTGTTGTTGTCGCTATTGTGTTGTTGTTGTTGTTGTTGTTGACGATGATGATAATGATGATGATTTAATTCTACAGTACATTCATATATTTGACTGCTAAATGGGACAAAGAAGGGACTTATCCAGTTTCTTGTAGTATTTTCATTATTTTTATACCACGTAATAACAAAAGACCTTTCTGTAGAAATAAAGCCTGTCGTTATATATCTGTATTCATACCTTGACATGCTAAAAAGGTACTCTTACAGTATATATCATTTCCACAAAATCGTCCAAGAGGAGCTGTGGAAAGTACTGACCCCAGTTTCAGTTTTAAAAAATCACAAAATGTTTTCATCAGACTCAGATTTTTTTAAAATATCTTTATGTTTGTTTGCTTGGTAATAATGCTTTTTTCACAGAACATTCAGTTGGTACGACCAGCCTTGACCTACTCTCTCAGGAAATTTTGAGAATTCGCTCATATTCGAGGAATAGTTCAACACTCTTTTCATCATTACAAAGTTTTCTATGTGATACATTTTAAAACTAAAAAGTGACTTTGCATCCTTTCCACTAACTGTGACAAAAATATTGATAATGTCTGAAGTGTAATAAGCAAGCCAATGTAAAATCTCAATTTTAAGATATATTTTGAGAATTTTAGTGAAACGGGGCCCTGGACGTCTACGCAGAAATACTGGGCTCAATTCCTATACAAAGATGGTTTGGCTACTGTGTCCTCAGGCAAGACAATTTACTCTCAATGCCTAATAAAAACTAACCAAAGCAACTTAGCAAACACCTTACGGCGGGATTAGCCCAACCAAACAATTAATGTTGTTGTGCGCCAAAAAGACTTACAAAGCTCATCTCCGGTATCTTCAACATTTTGAAGTCAACAAATTAAGGATATGTATAAATGCATTGAATGAAGGTATTTTTTCATATTATTGTTTCAGTCACCCTTTTATTTGTCTGTCTTTCCATATATCTATATTTTGCATTTCATTATTGTTTTCTTTCCAAAGCAATTCTAAGTTAAAGACACATAACAGATATCATATGGTAGGTAATATCGTCATCAATATCCATTTCATTTCAGTTTGCAAATCGGATATTTTTGGTACCGATATAGCTCACCAAGAATTTACTTTTTTATACTCAGCAGCCGTGCTAAAATCTGGAGAGAAGGAAACGTGTAAATTTTAAATGATAACAAAAATTGGAACAAATATCCGCCTATATCTGATATGTTCTTTCTGTCATGGCCGGTTATACAAGAGCGTAATGTCATGTAACCAAGCTAAAACATACAGAAGTATTAAATTTGATTATCAATTTTACATTTGATCACATGTATTGCAATGTATGTACAGAAAGGAGATAGATCAAAACTGAGTCGTTCGGCATGATTAATTTCAATGAGGCAAGATAAGTTAGTATTACATCCGATAATCTAGTTTCCATTTGAGCACATGTATAGATGTATGTAGAGAAAGGAGACAGACTGAAAGTGAGTGGCTCGGCAAGATTAATTTCAATGCTAACAAATAACAGGCAGTGTAAATCGATGTATTATCAACGAAGTATTAATGCTGTACAAACAATATGCAGAATGTTGAAAAAATGCAAAATATGATAATAGTCTGTTGTTGTACACTGTGTAATGGCAGTGTCAGCCATAGCTTTGGTAACTATACATTTATGGCTAAAATTTCATTGCTTAATGCATGTACATTACAGTCTAATATACATGTAGCAGCAAACAGTTTAATGAAAGTGTGTACGTGGGAGAGAGGTAATGTTGGATAATTTTAATTAGTGTTAGTTTATACATAAGGACATCAAGGGAAATTGTGTTCGAAATTATTATTATTATTATTATTGCCGATCTGTTAGCTCTTTCTTAAATATTTATGAACAGCTAGAAATGACTTACACAAATAAAGATAGTATACAGACATTATTGTTACAGCGAGTTTAAAACTTTTTCTGTCAATTAAGAGAATGCTTTTGTAGTCCCGTACTCAACAGAGGCAAAATAAATACCTTTTCTCCAGTGCATTTCAGACCCTTTTGCTGACAAATATTGGGACGCACTCTGCTATTTTGAGAAATAATAGTGTGCAATCCTCGTACAAACATAACCTAGATAATGCCAGTAGAAAAGTTATGAATTTCCAATATGTTTTGCAGCACTTTGAGTGTGACATTTTAAGATCTAAAATCGGTATCTTGAGTAATTACCAAGTGTAATTGTGTTGACTGGTTCAGTTCTGGCGATGTATAGGTGTAAATCAAATAATAATGTTGGCAATATTGTGGTTTATGTTTAGCTCATGTGGCCTCAAGGTCAAAAGAGCTCATAGGAACTGCATGTGGAGTTCATCGTGTGTCGTACGTCGTCCGTGAACATTTGCTACCTTTAGCTTCTTATCAAAAATCAGTTTGATCCAAATTTGGCAGGCAGCATCCTAACATGAACTGTTAAAAGATTTTTCAAGTTATACAAATGATGCCGATGCCCAACCGTTACTAAACCTTTAAACGACTTCTAAAGAAAGTCACAAATCAGAATTTGACCTCATTTGAGAAGAAGCATACTGGCTTACAGCCCTTTTAATTTTGTACAAATTTTGCAAATATGCCTTTGAATGTGGTCGTCTTAAGTAAAAGTGGACAAAATGGAAGACTTCTCCTAAAAAAACATTCATCAGACTTTGATTAAATTTTTTTACACAAATAATCGTTGCATAAACACCTTTCAAACTTTTACAAATAATGATCATCCTCTGTCAAATATGACCGCCGTTACCGAACATGTTAAAAGTAAACAATGAGTTATTAAAAAGAAAAAAAAAAACAAAGCTTTACAGAATTAGCCTAAATTTCTGTGAAGTTCTTTAAAGTTTGTACGAATGACTCCGATCTACAATCAAATATGGCCATTGTTACTGAAGATATATAAACCTTGAAACAACTTCATCCTTAACAAAACAAACAGATCGCTCAACAAAATTTGACCATATAAGAGAGATATCAATTTGGCAAGAATATTTGTTAAATATATACCAGTTAAGCTGCTCCGTCATAAAATAGTGATGTTCTTACTAAAATAATTAGAACACTGAAGCCATTTCTTCGCAGCAAAAAAAAAAAAAAAAAAACACGATTATCTGGATTCAAGCAAATTTGACAGAAGACAACCTTGCATGAAGACAGTTCACATTTTCACTTTTCGACATGGCGGCCATTACTATGGATAGAAGAAAAAATAAAATAAAATTACTACTCCTTATAAACAGATCAATAAAATTTGATTACATTTAACAGAAAGCACCAAGGCGTGATGGCCTTTAAAGTTTGTACATATAATGCCATCAAATATGGCCTCGGTTACTAAAACTAGAAAACAAAAGTTTCCATGACTTATTCTTACAAATCGCTCACCAGTGTTGGACCACAATTGACAGAAAACATAATAGCACCAAAGCTTTTATAATGGAGAAATTATGCATTTAATATGGCTGCAGTTACTAAAACTGGATAACCCTTTTCACATCGTTTTTTTTTTTTTTCTTATTTTTAAAAAAAAAACAAAAACAAAAAAAAACGCGTAACACTTAAACATATCGGACAGAACGAATCCTCGCATAAAGGCCTTTCAGGTTTATCTAAATGATGCTGACTCACTATTCAATATGGCCGCCGTTACTAAATATAGCAAAAAATTAAATGTCTTGATCGTATACACCGATAAACAGAATGGGGCCAAATTTGTCAGAAAGCATTGAAGCTAAAATGGTATTCGACGTTTGCACAAATGATGCTGATGTGCCATTCAATATGGTTGCCGTTTCTAAAATGTTACGAAAATCGATATCCAACTTCTTTCTGAAAAATAAATGCTAAAGCATTTAAATAATTCCAACATACATAATTTTTTTATTCCATGTAACACAGCATTTATCTCTGCCACTTCTAATTTGATATGTTAAGCGGCACATTATCATTTTTCATATTTTTTAATGTATTAAGTCACTATCATGTGCGGTGATATTTGTTTATTGCAGTATAAATATGACTGATGTTTTATTTCATTTTATAATAAAACTTGAATTGACTTTGTGATAAAACTACAAGTGTAACTGTTTTTCTTTATAACTTGTATACGACTCCATTTTCATTTAACTAGAAGCTTATTGAAGCGATACAGCAGGTAACTCTCTCGCTTTGCACCTCTCTAAATCATGGTTATAATTTCAGATATATATTTCACCATAGCTTCTGTAAATTGTGATTATATTCAAACATTAAAATCTCAGAACAAAACAAAACAAATCACAAAACAAAAAAGGCTTGATCCTACTGAGCAATTAAGCCGAACAAGAAGAGTTGTGTCTTTAAGCAAATCACAAGCTTGTATGTGAAACAAGCAATGAAGTAACTAATATGTGTTATATGTGTGTGTGTGTATATATATATATATATATATATATATATATATATATATATATATATATATATATATATATATATATATCAAATGTCGTACGATAGAACCTAAAATATGGTGGAGAATTTATTTATTTCTTTATTTTTTCATAACCGATACAATATAAGGAAAGGGTACCTACTTTGTTCTTACTCTGATAGTCACATTGTGTTTTAATTCTCGTGGAGGTAGTCACCGTGCAAACCAATGAAAGAGAAGATAACCAATATGTGGTTGAATATGGTATTATGTAAGGACAGTGAATTACATGGACATAATATATTTGTCAGTACTCAAATTTCGTTCAGATTGCTTATTCGTGTACAAAGATGAAGCTAATTTTCTCCACAAAGGAGGTTGTCATGCAGTCTCATGTTTAGGCATAGTGGTTTAGCAAATCAAAGTTAACTGGGTGATTCCAAGTTTACAAACCAAGTAGTATGTTCCAGGTAACAACTGTGTTAAAGTAACTGATTTTCCTTAAATCATTACATACATTTACAATTATGGAAAAAAACTTTGCAAGTTTTCTTGAAATAGAATATTTGGCAGGCACTGACGGCTCGGACAAATATACACAAGGATAGCAAACTCTCTATCATCCGTTCTCTTTTGATGTGCAAGTGAGAGAACTTGGCACCTGAGTTCAGGAGAATCGCAGGGATTTCAGTGACTTTAGGGCAAGAGAGGATTATTGTATATATGGTACATATTTTGTAAACCACACAAAATATCGATTTCAAAACAAGAATATATATATATATATATATATATATATATATATATATATATATATATATACAGTCGTTGTCAATGAGAGGTTGTTAAACGCGCAAACACTGCAAAATAATTTTTCTGTAATTTTCCTTTTACCTAATGACGACACATCGCGAGACTTTAACTTCACACTTGCATGGTTTTTATCTTGTTTCACATTTGTATGACTTATTAGTGAGTCTTTTCGAGCCGAATACGTAGTTCACGCCATGCAATACAAAACACGACCCAAACACCTAACATAGAGAATTATTCCTATCTCAAATTCCCAAACACGTATACCTAAAATATCCAGAGAATTCTCTATCTTACAAAATTAGGGAGGCTCCATTTTACGAAACTAATGACTTGGGCTGAGAAATAACTTCCTAAAGCGACTCCCCATAATCAACAAATAAACACTAACATGTAATAAAGCTATAAATGGAGAGGTAAATACAAACAGCACATAACCTAGGTTTATTACAATATATATTTTCATTTGCGCTAGCATGATTTTCCGAAAACCAAATCTATAATTTTTAGTTAGATACCGCATACATCTGGATAAGGCTGGAAATATGTATACAGTGCGCAAAGCATATGAGTGGTGCATGGTCTCAGCCGACTATTCAATATGTCTTGGTAAAAGAGTAAGTGGCACACAGAAAGCTCGGAAGAGCAAAGCCATTGCAGAAAGCGCGGAAAATCGACAAAATCAGCAAACAGTTTTAAACCGCTTTTTTTTTTTTTTTTTGGGGGGGGGGTAGAATTGAGTGTTACGGCTGTATCTTGTTATCGAGAAACTTCCAATAATGTGTCCATACAGTAGCGTAGCAAGAAATTCGGACCCTCCCCGCCCCCTCCGCAAAACTTAATTATGGGCCCTTTCCCAATAAAAAAGTTGTTTGATGGGGAATTTTCAGCCATCACTGGGCCTGCTCCCCCTCCCCACGCGCAGTTGTGGGGGTTGCTTGGGCGGTTGCTATGCCACTGTGTCTATATGTCGCATCCATAACCTTGCGTTCAAACCTGTCCGCTTGTCCTTGATACTGCATCTAATAAACAAGAAAATAATTGCCATATTTAAATACGTGATGGAGTATGCATCTATACTTTTATTCCATTTCTTTTACAGTTGATGATGAGTACAAATTAAATTACGTATATCTTGATTCAAAACATATTTATCTAACATCTGAGCAGATCTTAGCAATTAATAAAAGCAACATTGCAACCATAATTATACCCTTTTCAGGAATTACAATTATGTGAAAGAACACTGAAAACACTTTTTTTTAAAGTATATAAAGCCAAAGGCCATTCTTATTTGTTTTGTTTTTTTCAAAGTATCATCAGGCAGAGGTGAAACAGCGGTGCGTTTAGCTATTCGGAATTATAACCATTACATTAATGACACCAATACAATCCGACAGGCACAAATACTTATGGCTGATGTGCCCTTTTTGGTCATTACACTATGTATTTTGTCCAAAGGGCTTCAGAAGAGAACTGCAGAAACTATCAATTGTAATTAATTTTAACTAATATGAGTACCTAGCGCACAGAATTTTAATTGCAATAAGGTAACCATATTTATTCAATTGACACTTAAACAGGGAATTTAAATTTTAAGTTTCTTAAACTTCACCAGAAAATGAAAACATGACAAAACAATTTTGAAATAGCCCCCTAAATATACGTGAGAGCACATGCACAGATGTTTTCACACCATAGTGTTCATCTATTCAAATCATAATGGTCACTTATTTTACAGATGAGTTAAATCAACTGTACAGCTACATGTTAGGGGGATTTAATTCAAAATTAAATGTGAATATTTTGACAATTTTGATCATATAATTTCTTTCTGCGCACTAACACAGTTAACCGCTTTCGTCCTCAGATTGAATACTAAATAGATATATGAAAGGACGGTATGTACAGTTCGTTGATTAGTTGGTGTTTAACTGCATAGCAGCACATCAATGAATATTTAGCACCGATGCAATGGGAGCTATGGATTTTGCCCAGGGACACACCACATCAGCTGACGCAGGATGGTCTGGGGCGTATTCGAACCCGCGACTTTGGGTTGTGAGTCTGGTACTCTTCCACTAAGCCACCGCGACTCGAATATGTAACGACGCGAATATCAGTATTTAAAATGTATATAATTTGAGTATTTGGTGTCGAACATGAGAACATCCCTGTGTCCGTCCAAAACAATAGTCCTTCATCACAAAAGATGGACTATCATATTCTTTGTGCACTGTAGGCGCGTGCAAAATTAGAAGCTTTGTAATACATCCATATGAAACGAAGAAGTGATGGAGGGATGGGGCCGAATAAGTTGAAATGGTTGTTGATAACTTAATGATGTTATACCATTTATTGCAAATTGAATGTGTAAAAATCTTTTAGATCCGGAGACAGTATCGTATCGATTCCATATGACATACAAGGCGGAGAGCATAGTGCTTCATGTAGTAATAGATAGCAGGTCAACAACTGTGTCTTTATCGCTTCGTTGGGAGTGAAAAACGAGTACTCAAATGCTGAATTAAGTGCTATTTAGACAGATTTACCTCCTTTGATGGAGTGCGGTCTGCCATTAAAGCAGAGGTTCTAGAATTATGCAGTCAGATTTTCTGTTCAACCACATCCGATATCCACATCTTTGAACATGCATATTCTATATGAGGTTTCCTTCCTAATGATCTGCTTGTCTGTCTGTCTGTTGTTGTTTGCTCTCTCTCTCTCTCTCTCTCTCTCTTTTCAGGACTTTGATACATTTTAACTGTTCCCTCTTTCTTCTCACCAAAACACCGATGCATTACAACCAAACAATATGAGATCTAGAAATGCATTCTGGTATAAATTCTCACACAACTCCGAGACAGAGACAATGTCTATGCTACCTAAGTACGCACCAGAAGTACCCTGTGACATCACACCAGCACTTATACGATAACCGCTATTTGCTGTCAGTGACAGAACATGAACCAAGAAATAGTCATATAGTTAAATAAAAGTATTTTGTAGTAGTGCTCGGAAACTATGCCATCTCTTTAGCATACAGTTCCAGTTAAAACAATGATTATGGGTATTTATTTTTTTTTTATTTAATTTTTTTTTTTGTTCTTATTGTTGTTGTTGTTTGGGGGAAGGGGTATTTGTATCTTGTTGTTATTTTACTATTATTAAATTAAAAACAAAACATTTGTAGTGAAAAATATGCTAACTCATAACCATTTTCTCAAACTATTAATACTTATTATTACGGCTTACAGCCCTCTTCCTACTACGAACACCCACACATCCCAACAACCCCCAGCAACAAGAACTATGCCAGAGTCCTCAAGCCCAAAGAAAATCTGTGGGAGTAAACACCCTTCCTACTACCATAGTCTTACAGCATCAGCGATATCATTAGTCCGAGCTGCAGTAGCAATTCTTACTATTGAAAATTAACTGTTGTAATATTTTAATACACAAAAAAAAAACAATCACAGAAATGGAAACAAGTCGTACAAAATAACAACAGTTTGGAGAATGTCCATTTAACAAGCCAATTAGAAAATGTAAGATCGTCTGCATTTTATTATGTGAAGATAGAAATAGACGATCTCAGATTTGTATGTTTATATCGTAGCTCTATAACCTACTTGCATTTTAGTCAGCTTGTGCAGATTAAAGTACACACAAAATATGAAGTCGAAAAGAACATACAAAATTAGGGAATAGGGAGAAATACGGAGAGAATGATGCTAAACCAAGTCAGCAAGCAAGCCCACACAAAACAAGCAGGCAAACAAGAGAGTAAATGTGGTATTGTTTATGATTCAGTTGAATTATTAAAATGTTTGACAAGTAAATAATGGAACAGATTTGATGGAGGAAATTATCAGGATTAGTATATATTTGTAAACGATGCCAAACCATACTTGTAGAAGAAAATATAAAGAAAATTTTGAGTTTTTTTCTGTAAACGTTCATATAGATTATACAGTGGCTTCAAAGAACAAAGACATTGAATATCATAAGCCGGATTGAAATGCAGAAGGTGCTTAATAGGCCATCTGAGATTCTGTACACACAATTTATTCCGAAAATAATTTAATACACAAACTGTTCCTTTGGTAGAATATAATATTGAACGTTACATATAGATATATACCAGTCAATGGGAGGAAGATCATGCATAGAATTACCATAATGGGAGAAAGACAAAAATGCTTGCATTAATGTTGAGATTAAAGATAACATATGTATCTTGTATAGCCACGGAATCTTTGATAAATCCATACATATACGCAACCAAATTATAATCATGACAGATATAAACATTGATTTCATAGAGACCCTGTCAATATTCAATACCTTGACGAGTACAAATATGAATCATTAAATGTATACAAATCATAGACAGACTCATTAGTTAGACCAGTTAGAGTCAAATAAATAGAAAGAGACAATCGCGTGGATGCTATTTGTATTTGATGGAGACAAATATCGCTATTGTGCAATGAAGGATTTATCAAGATTCGTATCGTAGATATATAAAAACGCCAATAAAACGTACTTCTGAAAACAGTGTTTAAATCATTTTAACACCAAAATAACATTATACAAACATGAATGATTAATTAAGCAAGTAGATAACACAAATTACTTAATATAAATAGTAATAGACATAGTGCCTGAAGAGGTTTCTCTTGTTAATTTGTTTTTTTGGGGGTTTTTTTTCTTTTTTTAGGTGTTATCTAGTGTTGTAAAGCGCTTAGAATTTCTAAAGATTAGGCGCTATACAAAGTCCTCATTATTATTATTATTATTATTATTATTATTATTATTAACTGGCAATCGCATGCATGCTGTACAGAACGAGTGTACTTTGAGTTAAAGATATCCATTGTATATACCAGTCTTCGTCAACAATTTGTCAGCCTATGATTCTTGTGTGTTTACCAAGATGTTGGTCAAAAACGATCCGGATCACGAAGTGAGAATAATACCAAATACTAATGAAAAATATATTTAGTTTAGAACAACTTGCAAACATTCAGAATGATGACAAATTAACTAAAACCATGATATATTTTCAATATATAGAACAAAAGTATTTGAGAAAAGACATTTACGCATAAAGTTAATGATTTTAAAAGATCTGAAGAAACCAAACTGCCACCAATCAAGCAATTCCAGTCTCCGAGGATCCGATAACAGATGATGTCATGAAAAAGTTCAATTTATTACTTATGTGACTAATGCGACAAGATAGATACTTGTGTGACACTTTGAGGAGTTTTGGAATAAATGCATGAATAATTACAAACTAGATCTAGCATATCGTCACAGTCCACCGGGGCTAGCTCATGATGCTTGTGTGAAAATAAGTAAGGTAGAATTAGAAATACTCACAAAATGTTACATGTTCCTGTTGATTGAACAGAGAGTTAGAGGCGATATATGCATGGTACCAAATGGATACGCTAAGAAAATCATGAGTACAACATTGATTACTAAGGTAAAATAAGTGATTAATGAAAATAAAATTGACCAGTGTCAAAGTCATTCATTATGTACCTAGATCCTCACACGTTAGCTGGACAAACAAGCATCAAACTTCAAAGCCATCAAAGACAATTTAATGTCTTGGAAAGATGATGAAATTTGTGGTGGTATTTTAGAAGTGGATTTAGAAGCACAAACATATCTATACAACTATTTCAAAGACTTCACATTAGCTCCTGACAAACTAATTCGACAATAAGGTGACTTATCGCCATTACATAAGAAATATTAGAGGGGAAAAGGTTTACAAAACTTTTAATTCCTTGGCTTTTAGCACGTTAAAACTCGTGAATAATTTCGTGTTCAATAAACAGAGGGAAGATCTATGTAAAACAACTAAGGTGAAAATATATGCAGATGAAACAAATTTAGCAAATGGCAAAACGATTTATCATTCGTAAGGAGAATGAAAATACGTAAAGACTTGATTCTGGCTACCTTGAAACGCAAGAAAGTCAAATTGATGAAATCCATTATGGTGGCTTCACTTTGCTAGAACAAAGTACTAGCTGACTTGCGATTTCCAGAACAAGTGGAAAAATAAAAAAGGTGATAAAATGAGGTTGTTAATGACAGAAAGAAACTGCCGGTGCGTACGTGTTGAAATGGATAAATTATACAATGACAAAAAGGACATCATCCAGTTTTTTGACACACGTGATTAGAAAAATGAGAATTTATTGGATGTTCCACAAATGACTAAAATTATACCAGAATTCTTCATAGATGAATTATGTGGTGTATCTATACGAGAACTGTTAGGGCTTCGAAGTAAACTCTCTATTTTTAGGACTGACAAAGATAAAATGAAAGTATGCAAGGGGTATACAAAATGTGTGATCACAAAGACGCTGAATTTCGAGTTATACATATCTTTTATTTTTTGAACGTGAAGTAATTTATCAGAAGATATATTTGTTTAGATCGTAACATCACGTGTTATACAATATTACTTTGAAGTAGATAAACTTCATTGAGTGGACAACATAAATACGCTTCCATATATTGATGTAAAGTTCATTTATTTATGTTTAGTATCAACCTGTCAAATATCTCATCTCTCATAACCACGGGTACCACCTTGTTTTCTTCGAACACAACTTCCATAGACGTTTTATCTTTGTGCTAACAAAACCACTAGACACCTAAACATTCCCATGAAGGTTATTTATGAACGAGTTGTATTTCAGTACAATCACCAACACAGATATTTCGTAAAATGTACCACTACATTGGTTGGGTTGGTTGCCTTCTTCTTTGCATTATATAATTTGGCACAATCGTCTATCAGAAACAAAGTCTTAGTACCCTGCTAAACCCTAACGAGTAATTCTTTGTCTAATTTGCCATCAGGATCTATTGCAATTGTATTGTCATCTCTAAAAAGCAATTACAAATGTAAGCCTAGTTGTACATACAGGTTCAACAGATAATGATAACATAATCAAAGAGTTTATGTATTCTTTTGCTATCAAATTTAGTGGAAACTTTGTCTTTCCACGATTAGTAATACCACATATAATCATGTTATGAGGTTCTCTCAAATATATTGTTTGGCGATATAGATCTGTATAGCATACGATATTTAAATGTCGGATAAAAGCTCTATCTGGCTATAAAAAGCAGTGCTGGTTTCTCTCGTCGTCATACAAAATGTATCAAAAGTTATTTTGTTGTTAGTCTCGATATAATTTAGAAATTTACATCATATTAATTGGTTGTGGTTTAATTTATGATGGTTGTTTTGTGTTCGAAATATCCCAAAGAAAGGAATAGTTTATGGTTTCGTCATCCTATCTCATTTGCAAGAAAGTGGCACTTAAATAAAACACCTTGACAACTATACCGACATTCTTTCTTTTTATATTTTATTTCCTTTTAACTTGTTCAGTATCTCGTACAACAATCTTCACTCCTTTATGTTATAGTTTTCTTGTAACCTTTAAGAAATGTCATCGAAGTTGGATTATATTGCTCTATTCCGTTTAATTGCATTTGTAATGTTCTTCATTATTTCACTGGGGTATTGTTTAAAAAACAAACGTTTTATTCCACATCTGAGATGAATCAATTACTTGTTGACTTATACCATCTTGCTCAACTGCACCATTCATATTATGTCTGTCACCCTTATGCAAAACTCCACCATTGAATCCATTCCCCTCTGGTATCTTAAAATAGAATTTATCCATTCATTGAAAATCGGAATTTCTGAATCAGATTTGATCTTAGCTGGTTCTTCTGAATGCTTACCTGAGGCTCCGACACTAAATTATATTGACATTTTGTGTGCGTCAACCTTATTTTTTTTTTATCAGCAGGAATATTTAACATTTACATTGCTGACTTTCTTGAGCTTCTGTTGTTCTGCAAAGTGCATAGACCCAGATCTGGATTTGCAAATGAAGATGCTAGTCTTTTATTCTGTATGCCAATCTGCTTATTTATTCTTGAAGATCTTAATTGTCACATAAGCTTGTTGTATATTTAAATCCCTTATCCAGCAGCATAGACAGTTTATTCTGACTCTATTATCTTCACCTGGTATAAAGGCGCCGGAATATTCGATTTCCTCTTTTTTCCATAGTAAAATGGACCCTAATTACTAAATAATCCTCCATTTCTCGTTTACTAAATACCCCAGCAAAATCCTGTGTAATATTGAAGTCCAAAGTCTATATTATCTTTAACCATCTCTCTTAAAATACTCGGTAGTCTCCCCATTAATCTAGGTTTGGTTTGGTTTTGTGGGATTTAACGCTATTTATCAGCACATGATAGGCTATATATGGCTATTAATCCAGAAAATTTTATATCTGCTAATTCTACTTTATATGCTGGATTTATACAACTATTGCCTAGTCTTCCCGTAATTATCTTCCCGATATAACATTCTTCTCCAACATAAAGATTTTTCTTTTCTTTGTTGTTTAATTTTTTTTTCTTTCTACTTTATCACAATGTCTCTGTAATCTAACTGCATGCAAATATCCTCGTACTGTAGCGTTTCTTCAACCACAGTGTGTATTAACTAATATTGTATGTTTATCTATTGTACATGAGTACATACTAGGTTCCTTTAAATAGTTTACATATTATTCTGTTGTCGCAGAATGGTTCGGTAATTGGAAATGGTCTGCATGATTCTAAGTCCTTAGTATAGTCTATATCGGTAATTGGAAATGGTACGCATGATTATAAGTCCTTAGTATAGTCTATATCGGTAATTGGAAATGGTACGCATGATTATAAGTCCTTAGTATAGTCTATATCGGTAATTGGAAATGGTCTGCATGATTCTAAGTCCTTAGTATAGTCTATATCGGTAATTGGAAATGGTACGCATGATTATAAGTCCTTAGTATAGTCTACCAAGGCTTGTGCTGTGGATGCAAATTTGCCAAGTTTTTTTCTCTTATACAGAAATCGCTATTTTGTCGGTCTCCGTTTATTAATGAGAAAAATTCTTGAAGATAAAGTAAATTTCGACGAAAAAATGTATGTTTTTTTTAAGTGTTATTATTAGTAGTATGTAGATTATATAATTTTTTGTTCTGTTACTATACTTAAAAAAATGGCTTCGCCAAAGGGAAGGGGTTGGAGCAAACCTTTCTATATGATACTATAAATAGATTTAATCAAGGAAACTAAGTCCTGTGGATCAGATTTAAACATTCATTGAATTGATTAGACCAACCAAAATATTAGTTGTGTATCCGTGTGTGTGTGCGTGTGTGTGTGCGTGTGTGTGTGTGTGTGTGCATATATATATATATATATATATATATATATATATATATATATATATATATATATATATATATATATATATAAAGATATGCATTCAGACCTAACATTTGTATAGATTATGTAAAAGAAAAGTACTAGCATATTTATTACGGAGACAAACAGAGAGACAGACATAAGAAAGACGAGTCAACATCTGTGCTCCGAAGTTTGAGTGAAGACAGTAAAGAAGCTATGATGTCACACTTTATACAAGCTAGATGTTTCTGTTAAATAAATCGTACTATACATGCATACACGAAGAGACAGACATGCGGACGCTACCTCATTCTGGGCATATGGCCTTGATTCATCTGATCTAAGTTCCGAACATGCTTTGAGAAGTTATATAGTTATATCCCAAGGAACAGACAGAAGAAATAGGTCTATTAACTTATTGAGTATTCAGGCTCTATGCTTAGCAGTATGAAACCGGGTGACATATTTTTAACCTTGTCTAGAAATAACGATGCTCGCCGCATATATATTACCAGTACAATGACCTTGGGGTGTTTACATAGATACCGTATTTATCAGCGTCAACGCATAGTAGCTTATGTCATTGGTGTGCATCTTTGCAGCCATACAATTAAACACCTGGTCTGATTGGGACAAGCCCGATTTAAGTTATGAATTTTCTTTCAGAATCTCTAATACTAAGTGGTCTCAGATATTAAGGGCCTGCTGGTTTTCTGGGTCAAAGACGCGTGTCGTCAAAACAAATTGTTACAACAATGGTTACGGTGCTATAGATGGTATGAAGAGTGACATATTTTTGTTTTATTGTAACAATCGTTGTACATGGTGATACAGCTGGAAGGCACATGATATATGTAATTAATATTGATTGATGTTGGGGTGAATACGGATAGTTGGATTTGCAATGGCGACCATCGAGTAGCACTACTTCATATCGCTTTCAATCCGATTCAGATACCAATTTCAAAATTGCGTGGATATTGCGATGTCAGTTAGTTTAGTTTTCACATTTAGAGTGGGGCTTGCTAAAGAAAGTTGTGTCCATATTGCATTTACATTCTAAAAGAACTCCAATGAGCAACATAGACGAAATTAAATTTGAATACGTCAAAAAAAAATTTCTAATTTTGTTTTCTCATAAATGTACGATTTTATTCACCGTTGAAATAGAGTGTAGTGACAATTTTAAAAGCATTAAATATTTTCTTTTTTTTTACTCGATACTACTTATCATTTACTACATGTAAGTACCTCCGCACATTTTCAGATCTTTTCCTATACTGTATAGCCCAGTCGCAAATCTCAACAATTTTCTTTTTAATTGATAAAAGCAAAACGAAATTCTTAGTGTACCTAAAATGGTAACAAATTATAATCAAAATTGATTTTATAAAATCCATTTAACCAAATCTTTAAGGGCAAATCAATTAGTGGCATAAAAATCTAAAAGTATGACTAAATTTTGACAATATTTTCATTAGATTAAATTTCATCGTTAAGTTTCTGATTTGTTTTTGTCACATTTAATACAATTTCAGTAAAAATAATCCCATTGTATACCTGTACAAAAATATTAGAAACCATGCCGAAGGCTCAATTTTTATAAATCTCAAAAGTAAAATTACGAAACTATTACAATTAGCTAATTATTACAATTTCCTTTAATACGATAGATTACAAGATGTTGAATCGTATATCTTTATAACCGTGTGTATGTCTTCTTCGTCTTAAATGAAATTATTTATCAATATATCCATAGATGCATACATACATACATACATACATACATACATACATACATACATACATACATACATACTCACTTCCTTGTGGATTCCAAAAGAGGAACCCCGATATTTAGACTACCCGCTTATGTGGCAACTTCTTCTAGTCCCGCTAACGGCTGTAACAGCGAATTTGTAATTATATCTGTTACCACTGTGTGATATATATTTATTACCTTTGAACGACATATATGCAAAAACCTTTGGGAGATACATATGCATGAACCATTGGACTACGTCGCACAGTGACAGATCATATGATTCACTCCACTCGGCTTATTTTAGCCCCATGATGCAAATCCAATTTATTAAAAATTTAAGTAAAATTACAAAACATTTACAGCTAATTATTATCTTTTCCTTGAGTAACATAGATAACAAGATGTTGAATAATATATATCATTATAACTTGTTATATATCTCCTTCGTCTCCGATGAAATTCTTTATCAATATATCTACAGATGCATACATACATACATACATACATACATACATACATACATACATACATACATACATACATAACCACTAGCTGATGGATTCCGAATGCGGAACCCCGATATTTAGACCAACCCGTTTATCCGATAACTTTATTTTAGTGCCACTTATGGTCGTAATAGTGAATTTAACTGTATATGATACACTGGATGACACATATATATTACCTTTGAGTGACATATATGCAACAAATGTGAACCATTGGACTATCTTGCCCAATGGTAGATCATATGCATTGACGTAGATCATTTTATCTTTTGGGTACAGTAAGTGGACGATACAAAAAGTATGTTTTTCATTTCTTTTGTTTTATCCACTTTTCAAATCTTTTAACAATCCTTTCATTATTTCCCACAGAATATACCCTTCGGGTACGATAATGATTCGTACATATTCACTGTACAAAGATGTCACCGGAAGGTACCAAATTATACGCTGTCGCCTGTTAGTTGGGTTTTTCATTCTCTCTCTCTCTCTCTCTCTCTCTCTCTCTATATATATATATATATATATATATATATATATATATATATATATATATATATATATATACACAGAATGCTCAGTTGTGACTTTCTACTTATTTCATGAATTTTGCGTACTTATTTCTCTGCAGATGGTTGAATGCGCTACAATTGTTGTCACAACTTTGTCTTGTCACCTTGCAGTCCCACTCCGCCCCCTTGGTGAATTGGCGTATTCGCCACACAAGTGTAAATTTTCTTTCAAGCAATCTACGAGAATTCTGTATAATGTACATGGTTATGCTTTTTAAATGATGTATGCCTTCATACAAATCCGCAACAGCTGAAAAAATAATATTTGAACTCCAAATTATTTTCGGCATAAACGCACCTGATAGATAGATAACATTTCTAGCTAAACAGAAATTCGAGTTTAGAGGGCTTAACTCCAGTTAAACAGGCTCTCACGTTATGTCTTTGTGGTGGAGTTGCGTACCATCCACATCATCATATGACAAGTTAGTCGATTGTGTACATGCATATTTTTACCTGCGCATGTATGTTCTTTGACTTGATTTAGTACCTAGTTGTATTTCTCGTATTTAACACACCTAAGATAGTATGCACTTCTCCAACACGATTAGCTCAGTCCATGCAAGTTGCCTTGACCCGACCTACGTTCTAAATTTGGAGCTATTTAGATAGCACACCAAGTACAACATCAAATATCATGAACACGCACTGAACACAAAAATTACGAATAAGAAACGGCGAAAACATCCTTTTAGTTATGTTCTCTCTCTCTCTCAGTCTCTCTCTCACACACACACACACACACACACACACACAATCTCTATCTCATTTTGCTCTTCGTGAATAAGTATAATGTTGATAAACCTAAAATTTGAAGAGTATAATACAAACCTATACATTGTTACTAACACACTCATTGCCCCCTCTATAGCCAATTCATATGTGTCATTTCACCGACTCTAATTGCTATAAAAAGCATAATTAACATTTTAATAAGATGTCAGAGAACTGCTTTGTTATCTTGAACAAGTATTTGATTGTCATTTATACGCATGCGGAGATATGCACAAAACCAAATCACATTGTAGAAACAAGATCTTTGTACCCACAGTGACACAACAAATCTGCATCTGCAGTGAACGTCCTACGAAATGACTGGAATTTGAAACGTTCAGAGCTTTGTTGACATTATCTCAAGAAACGTTCAATGTCCAGGTGACCAGACAAGCGATATATTTTCAATACTTATCAAGGTTCTCACACGACCAATATCATCGCGTGGGAATTTAATTTTTAAAAAAAAAGAGAAAGAAAAAAACGATTTCTCGGTGTTTATATTTGTTTTCAGGTTGAAACGCTTGTATTCTGTATATTTCGGTTGTACATGGTAGACAGTTTTATGTAGCTTTGTGGAACATTCACATATGTACCAGTCTAACCTGACACGCATACAAACAAGGAAGAAATCATAACGTGGTTACAGTAAAGCTTTTTTCTCCGAAGAAAGGAACTATAAATAAGAGAATATCGGACTATTTTTAGGGTGGTCATTTTGTATGTGTCATTACCGGTAATGGCGACCGCTAAAACAGACAAAGAAGATGGAACTACGTGCCCAGTTTGTTTGGGCCAGTTCAACATACCCAGACAACTGCCGTGTGCCCACAACTTTTGTCAGAGCTGTCTACAGTCCTACATAACAACCGAGGCTACAAAGTGTAGTGAACTGAGATATATCAAATGCCCGATATGTACACAAACTGCAAGTCCATCTGTAAAGGATAAACCAATAAGTGAATGGGCATCTCTCTTTCCAGTCAACACACTTCTAGAATCAATCTTGCCAGCGAAATCGAAAGTAGATCGCGTGTGTGACGCTTGTAACTCTGAGGGCGTGTCTGTTTCCGCACAAGGATTTTGTGTTGTATGCAAGGAGGCAATGTGCGCAGATTGCTTGAGAGTTCATAGGAAACAGAAAATGACAAAGAATCATACCATTTTAAGTGTGGAAGAATTAACTGGTAATCCACAAAATGTGATGAAACTTGGTGAGGACTTGTGCTGTTCTGAACATGAAGGAGAATATTTGAAATACTACTGCAAAGATCACAAAGTCGCTGGGTGTGGCACTTGCTTCTTCCATGGCCATAGCGCTTGTTCTAATAAGATAGACTTGAAAGAAGAACTACCTGCACTGCTTCGTGAAATCAAACCAGACGGAATTATTGCAGAGATGTAGAAAATCGAGTCTCACCTACAAACGTTTATGGAGCTGAATGAGTCCAGTGTTAGAGATCTGGAATCCCAAGTTAATGAACTTACTGAACAAATAAGAGAAATTAGAAGGAAAATCAATTCGCTTTTAGATGATTTAGAGAAAGGATTGAAGACAGAAGGAAGCAGAATCTACAAAGAAGAAACTATCAAGAAACAAGAAGAGAATCATAAATGTTTGTCAATGATTCATGCAGTGAGAAATTCGTATGCTCTGTTTAAAACTGTCAATGCATACGGTAGCGAAATACAAAAATTTCTGATGGCGGAAAAGATGGTGCCACAACTACATTCATATTCCGATCTGGCCAGAGAAAAGTTCGAGACGACTAACACAATAACGTTGAAAGTGAAATTATTGCCCCAAATAGAATCCATTTTGTCGCTGTCTGTGGCTGATGTGGGAAAACTTGTGACTACGACAAGCTCAAGAACCCTGCCTTTATGTTTCCGGAAACCAACTAAAGACTGTCGGTTCGAGAGAGTCAATGTAATTGATCTTAAAGTCCCTGTTATTAATGATCCATTCTATACTGGTGTCACGTTTCTCCCTGGAGACAGACTGATGTTAGCTGATTATAGCAATAAGCAATGCATCCTATTAAGCTCTTCCTATCAGTTCATCACAAGTCTCACACTAACAATGACTCCATTGGACATTTGTGTGTTAGATGACCAGGAGGTGGCAGTGTCCATGTCTGATCAGAATAAAATCCAGGTCCTATCAATCAAGGATGACATCATCAGTCCAGTCAGAACGATAACAACCAACTACACATGTGATGGAATAGCAGCTGCCGGGAAGGGGGAAATGGTTGTCAACGGTGGTACAAATGGTTACTGGAGTCTGATGAGCACAGCAGGAGAGGTAAAGGCTGCTCATCAGTATGACTCTGGATACGGTCATTTCAACTACATAGCTCTGAATAATGCAAAAACCCGAGTCTATGTTTCTGTGCATAACAAGCATTCGCTACGTTGTTTTGACATGGATGGTAAGAGTCAGTTTACCTACAGTCCTGGCAATCTAAAATCCCCACTAGGAGTTGCTCTGGGTAGAGATGACAACATCTATGTTGCTGGATACGGGTCAAACAATATTCATCAGCTGTCTTCTGATGGGTCCGCCATACAGGTGATCACCAGTGGAGTGCCAGGACAGCCATGTGCAATGTCCTTTAATAAATGTAGTGATATGTTTATCGTCACCAACTATAATCAGAAAGATAAAAGAAAACTACACATTTACCAACAGAAATGACATTGAAAGACAGTGGAATTTTAGGGCTGGAAATCTCTGTAGGTAGGACCCTTTTGACAAAAATATAAAGAGAAGGGTGTTTTTGATCGGTGAACCTCGTTTTATTTTTGATTTGTCAATAAATGTATAGTGAATAATGTCACTTACAAGGTATAATGACGTTTCATTTGAAGCTGGCAGTTTTATGCTTTATATGACTAAATACAATACTCTGATTTTATCGTGATCATGTTATTGTTATTGTTCATGATCATGATCATGATAGCTGCTAACTATATATGAATTAAGAAAAAAACTTTTTCGATAAATAAAAATAACATATTATCAAATTTATTGCATGGTAATTCTTTACATCATCGTATATATATATAAAGAATATACTAGTATATCTGCTACATACACATACTAAGTAACATTTTTACTAAATATACATCCTTAGTCAGTTTCTTACTACGTATGCATACTGTGTTATTTGTCTGCTTAAATATACATACTAAGTAACGTTTCTACTAAACATACTAAGTAACTTTTGTATTAAATATACATAGGATACGATGATGATAATGATAATGATTGTGGTGTAATTGTTATTGTCGTTATTGTGTTTTGTTATTGTTGTTGTTGTTGACGATGATGATAATGATGATGATTTAATTCTACAGTACATTCATATATTTGACTGCTAAATGGGACAAAGAAGGGACTTATTCAGTTTCTTGTAGTATTTTCATTATTTTTTATACCACGTAATAACAAAAGACCTTTCTGTAGAAATAAAGCATGTCTTTATATATCTGTTTTCATACCCTGACATGCTAACAAGGTACTCTCACAGTATATATCATTTCCACAACATCGTCCAAGAGGCGCTGTAACTCAGGCGTTAAAGTACTGACCCTAGTTTCAGTTAAAAAAATATCAAAATGTTTTCATCAGACTCAGATTTTTTATATATTTCTGTTTGTTTGCTTGGTAATAATGCTTTTCTCACAGAACATTCAGTTGGTATGACCAGCCGTGACCTACTCTCTCAGGAAATTTTGAGAATTCGCTCATATTCGAGGAATAGTTCAACCATCTTTTCATCATTACAAAGTTTTCTATGTGATACATTTTAAAACTTAAAAGTGACTTTGCATCCTTTCCACTAACTGTGACAAAAATGTTGATAATGTCTGAAGTGTAATAAGCAAGCCAATGTAAAATCTCAATTTTAAGATATATTTTGAGAATTTTAGTGAAACGGGATCCAGGACTTCTTCGCAGAAATGCTGGGTTCAATTCCTAGACAAAGATGGTTCGGCTACTGTGTCCTCAGGCAAGAGAATTTACTCTCATTGCCTAATAAAAAACTAACCAAAGCAACTTAGCAAACACCTTACGTCGGGATTAGCCCAACCAAACAATTAATGTTGTTGTGCGTCCAAAGACTTACAAAGTTCATCTCCGATATCTTCAACATTTTGAAGTCCACAAATTAATGATACGTGTAAATGCATTGAATGAATTATTATTTTCATAATATTGTTTCAGTCACATTTTTATTTGTCTGTCTCTCCATATATCTATCTTTTGCATTTCATTATTGTTTTCTTTCCAAAGCAATTCTAAGTTAAAGACACATAACTGATATCATATGATAGGTAATATCATCATCAATTTCCATTTCATTTCAGTCTGCAGATCGGATATTTTTGGTACCATTATAGCTCAGCAAGAATTTACTTGTTTATACACAGCAGCCGTGCTGAAATCTGGAGAGAAGGAAACGTGTAAATTTTAAATGATAACATAAATTGGAACAAACATCCGCCTATGTCTGATATATTCTTTCTATCATGGCGGGTTATACAAGAGCGTAATGTCATGTAACCAAGCTAAAACATACAGAGGTATTAAATTTGATTATCAATTTTACATATTTTACATTTGATCACATGTATTGCAATGTATGTACAGAAAGGAAATAGATCGAAACTGAGTCGTTCGGCATGAATAATTTCGATGCGAAAAGATAAGTTAGTATTACATCCGATAATCTATTTTCCATTTGAGCACATGTATAGATGTATGTAGAGAAAGGAGACAGACTGAAAGTGAGTGGCTCGGCAAGATTAATTTCAATGTTAACAAATAACAGGCAGTGTAAATCGGTGTATTATCAACGACGTATTAATGCTGTACAAATAATATGCAGAATGTTGAAAAAATGCAAACTGTGATAATATTCTGTTGTTGTACACTGTGTAATTGCAGTGTCAGCCATAGCTTTGGTAACTATACATTTATGGCTAAAATATCATTGCTTAATGCATGTACATTACAGTCTAATATACATGTAGCAGTAAACAGTTTAATGAAAGTGTGTACGTGGGAGAGAGGTAATGTTGGATAATTTTAATCAGTGTTAGTTTATACATGAGGACATCAAGGGAAATTGTGTTAGAAATTATTATTATTATTATTATTATTATTATTGTCGATCTGTTAGCTCTTTCTTAAATATTTATGAACAGCTATAAATGACTTACCCTAAAAACGATAGCATACAAACAGTATTATTACAGCGAGTTTAAAACGTTTTCTCTGTCAATTAAGAGGATGCTTTTGTAGTCCCATACTCAACAGAGGCAAAAGAACCACCTTTTTCAAATTGCGTTTCAAACCCTTTTGCTGAAAAATATTGGGACGCACTCTACTATTTTGAGAATAATAGTGTGAAATCCTCGTACAAAAATAACCCAAATAATGCCAATATAAACGTTATGAATCTCAAATATGTTTTGCAGCGCTTTGAGTGTGCCATTTTATGATCTCAAATCGGTATCTTGAGGAATTACCAACTGCAATCGTGTTGACTGGTTCAGTTCTGGCGGTGTGTAGGTGTAAATCAAACACTGATGCTGGCAATATTGTGGTTTATGTTTAACTCATGTGGCCACAAGGTCAATAGAGCTCATGGGATGTTCATCGTGTGTCTTGCGTCGTCCGTCAGCATTTGCTACCTTTAGCTTCTTATCAAAAACCAGCTTGAACCAAACTTGGCAGGCAGCATCCTGACATGAACTGTTAAAAGGATTTTCAAGTTTTACAAATGATGCCGATGCACAATCCAATTTAGCCAATAGTACTAAACCTTTAAACGACTTCTAACAAAAAGTCACAAATCAGAATTTGACCTAATGTGACAGGAAGCATACTGGCTTACAGCCCTTTTAATTTTGTAAATATTTTGCCAATATGCTTTTGAATGTGGTCGCCTTAACTAAAAGTAAAGCAATGGAAGACTTCTCCTAAAAAACGTTCATCAGACTTTGGTTCAATTTTTTTACACAAAGCATCGTTGCATAAACACCTTTCAAACTTTTACAAATAATGCTCATCCTCTGTCAAATATCACTACCGTTACCTAACATGGGATAATGTTAAAATGAGTTATGAAAAAAAGAAAGAATGCAAGCCCTACAGAATTAGTCTAAATTTCTGCGAAGGTCTTCAAAAATTTGTAGGAATGATGCCGATGTACAATCAAATATGGCCATTGTTACTAAGGATATATAAACCTTGAAACAACTTCATCTTTAACAAAAAAAAGATCGCTCAACAACATTTAACCGTATAAAAGAGATATAAATTTGGCAAGAATATTCCTTAAATATGGACCAGTGGTGCTGCTGAGCCATACAATATTGCTGTTATTACTAAATTAATAGAACACTGAAGCAACTTCTTCGCAACAAAAAAAAAGGCAGTTCACATTTTCACTCTTCGAAATGGCAGCCATTACTTAGGATAGAAAAAAAATTACTATTCCTTAAAAACAGATCAACATAATTTGATTACATTTAACAGAAAGCACCCTGGCGTGATGGCCTTGAAAGTTGGGACATATAATGCCATCAAATATGGCCTCGGTTACCCAAACTAGAAGAAAAAAACCTTTCCCTGACTTATTCTTACAAACTGCTCACCAGTATTGGACCAAAATTGACAGAAAACATAATAGCAGCAAAGCGTTTAAAATGCAGAAATGATCGTGATCACATTTAATATGGCTGCAGTTACTAAAACTGGATAACCCTTTACACATCTTTTTTTTGTTTTTGTTTTCAAAAAAAAAACAAAAAACAACCTAACACTTAATCATATCTAACAGAAATAATCCTTGCATAAAGGCCTTTCAGGTTTATCCAAATGATGATGACTCACTATTCAATACGGCCGCCGTTACTGAATATAGGAAAAAATTAAATGCCTTGATCGTAAACACCGATAAACAGAATTGGGCCAAATTTTTCAGAAAGCATTGAAGCTAAAATGGCATTCGACGTTTGCACAAATGATGCTGAAGCGCCATTCAATATGGTTGCCGTTTCTAAAATATCCAACTTCTTTCTGAAAATGAAAATCTAAAGAGAACTTGGCCAGATTTGACAGAAAGCATCCTTTTTGAAAGCTCTTACAAATTATGCTGATCTGCAATGAAATCTTCTTGAAGATGGTATGTAGAGAAACCGCTGAACAGCTTTGTTCATAACCATATTTACATAAAGCATCCTAGCGACCAGATTTCTTTGCTTGTGACATTTAGGCTGATGTCAGTCAAATGAGCGATCTCAAGCCCACTTGGGCTTCTTGTTTATTTTTAGGAAGTAAAAAAACAACATGAAATGTAATATCGTTGCCGTAAGTTATATTTGTTACTAAATCTCTCGCTATAATTCAGTCAATTTAGTATAATTACAATTTAGATTTAAAATACAGTCTTTATTTTACTACCATTTAGTATTTCTTTATCAGTTTTTATTAATGATACCTCCGCTTTTGTGCCAATAATTTTGTTTGAATCATTGGTCTGTACTAACATGTAGTTTCAAAGGCACATATAAATGCATTTCTCTAAGCAACCACACCTCACCCCCTTCATCCACCTGCCCATCCTGGGTGTTGGATTGTAACACCACTATCTGCTCGTGGTCTGTATCCGGGCTTGGATCTCTATATTCCGAACCCGCTGAATAAGTTCATGGCCGATGAACTTAGTGAATGCAATAAATAATGTTTTCATTGTAAGAAAGACTAAAAATAATTCCAACATATATAATTTTTTTATTCCATGTAACACAACATTTATATCTGCCACTTCAAATTTGATACGATAAGCGGCACAGTATAATTTTTTTTTTCGGTTTTATTTGTTTATTGCAGTGTAAATATCACTGATGTTTTATTTAATTTTCTAATAAAGCTTGAATTGACTTTGTAGTAAAACTGCATGTGTAACTGTTTTTCTTTATAACTTGTATACGACTCCTCGTTCATATCCCGAGGAGTTTTTGAAGCGATACACCAAGTAACACTCTAGCTTTGCACCTCTCTAAATCATGGTTATAATTTTCAGATACGTGTTTCACCATAGTTTCTGTACATTGTAATGATATTCAAATATTAAAATCTCAGAGTCAAAACAAAGCAAATCACAAAACAAAAAGGTTTGATCCTACTTAGAAATTAAGAAATTAAGCCGAACAAGAAGAATGGTGCCATTAAGCAAATCCCAAGCCTCTATGTGAAGCAAGCAATGAAGTAACTAAAATGTATATATTATATGTATTTATTTTTTCATAACAGATACAAATATATGGAAAGAGTTCCTTCTTTGTTCTTACTCTGATAGTCACATTGTGTTTTAATTCTCGTGGAGATAGTCACCATGAAAGCCAATGAAAGAGAAGATAACCAATATGTGGTTGAATATGGTATTATGTAAAGACAGTGAATTACATGTACAAAATATATTTGCCAGTACTCATGTCGTTCAGATTTCTTATTCGTGTACAAATATGGAGCTTATTTTCTCCACACCAGCGGTTGTCATGCAGTCTTATTTTTATGCATAGTAGTTTAGCAAATCAAAGTTAACCGGGTGATTCCAAGTTTACTGACCAAGTAGTTTGTTTCAGGTAACTAACAACTGTGTTAAAAAGTAACTGATTTTCTTTAAATCGTTACATACATTTTCAATTATGGAAAAAAACAGTGCAAGTTTTCTTGAAATAGAATATTTGGCAGTCACTGACGGATCAGACAAATATACACAATAATAGCAGACTCTTTATCATCCGTTCTCTGTTGAAATGCAAGTTAGAGAACTTGGCACCTGAGATCAGGATGATCGCAGGGATTTCAGTGAATTTAGGGACAATCGACGCTTATTTATATTTATGGTACATATTTTGTAAACCACAAAATATCGATTTCAAAACAAGAATATATATATATATAGTTACACACAAGGGGTCTCAAACACCTGCGTGATCGTGGCTTTGAAATCCATGTTGTCCCCTATTTCCAAAGACCCCAAGACAACAGTCGTTGTCAACTGAGGGGTTCTCAAATAGGCAAACAAAATAATTTTCCTGTAATCACCTAATGACGCCACATCGCGAAACTTTTATCTTCACACTTACATGGTTTTTGTCTCTGTTTCACATTTTTATGACTTATTAGTAAGCCTTTCCTAGCCGAATAAGCACTTCACGCCATGCAATACAAAACACGATCCAAACAACTAATATAAAGAATTATTCCTATCTCAAATTACTAAACGCGTATACCTAAAATATCCACTTTGGGGCCATCAATGGGCCTGTCAGATGCGGGGGTTGCTTGGCCGGTTGCTATCCCACTGAGTCTATATGTTGCATTCATAACCTTGCGCTCATACCTGTCGGCTTGTCATTGATACTGCATCTAATAAACACGAAAATAATTGGCATATTTAAATACTCGATAGAGAAAACATACGTACTTTAATTCCATGAAGCAGTGTTTTACAGTTGATGATGAGTACAAATTAAATTACGTATATCTTGATTCAAAACATATTTATCTAGCATTTGAGCAGATTTTAGCAATTAAAAATGTAACATTACAACCATAATAAATACCCGTTTCAGGAATTAAAATTATGTGAAACATTTCTACAAAGAACACTGAAAACACTTTTTTTAAAGTACAAAAAGCCAAGGAACATTCTTATTTGTTTTTCCAAAGTGTCATCAGGCAGAGGTGGAACAGAGGTGCGTTTAGCAATTCGGAATTCTAACCACTACGTTACTGACACCAATACCATCCGAGGGGCATAAATACTAAAGGTTGATGTGCCCTTCTTGGTCATTACACCACGTATTTTGTCCAAATGGCTTCAGATAAGTAAAGCAGAAACTATAAATTGTAATTAATTTTAACTAATAGGAACACCTAGCTCACAGAATTGTAATTGCAAATTGACACTTAAACAAGGAATTTAATTTTTAAATTTCTTAAACTTCACCAGAGTTAAAACAACTGTACAGCTACATGTTTAGGGGATTTAAGTCAAAATTAAATGTGAATCTTTTGACAATTTTAATCGTATAATTTCTTTCTGCGCACTGACACCGTTAACCGCTTTCGTCGTCAAATTGAACACTGTATATATCGACAGATAGATATAATAAAGGACGGTATGTACAGTTCGTTGATTGGTTGGTGTTTAACGGCATAGCAGCACATCAATGAATATTTAGCACCGAGGCAATGGGAGCTATGGATTTTGCCCTGGGACACTCCACAACAGCAGACGAAGGATGGTCTGGAGAGGATTCGAACCCGGGTTGTGAGTCTGGTACTCTTCCACTAAGCCACCGCGACTCAAATATGTAACAATGGGAATATCAGTATTTAAAATGTATATAATTTAAGTATTTGGTGTCGAACATGAGAACATTCCTGTGTCCGTCCAAAAGAATATTCCTTCATCACAAAAGATGGATTATCATATTCATTGTGCATTGTATGTGCGTGCAAAGTTTGAAGCTTTGTAATACATCCATATGAAACGGAGACGTGATGGAGGGAGGGGCAGAATGAGTTGAAATGGTTGTTGATAACTTAATGATGTGATACAATTTGTTCCATATTGAACGGGTGAAAATCTTTCGGATCCGGAGACAGCACCGTATGGGTTGCATCTGACGTACAAGGCGGCGAGCATAGTGCGTTAAGTAGTATGAGCGAGGAGATCAAACAACTGTGTATTCAGCGCTTCTTTGGGAGTGAGAAACGAGTACACAAATGATAAACTCAGCGCTGTTGGATTCAGATTTACTACTCTTGATGGAGTGTGGTCTGCCATCAAAGCAGAGGCCCGAGGATCATGCAGTCTGATTTTCGGTTAAAACAAATCCCATATCCGCATCTTTGAACATATATATGATAAATGCGTTTTCCTTCATAATGATCTGCTTGTATGTCTGTCTCTTGTTGTTTCTCTCTCTCTCTCTCTCTCTCTCTCTCTCTCTCTCTCTCTCTCTCTCTCTCTCTCTTAGGACTTTGATACATTCTAACTGTAACCTTTTTCCTTTCACCAACACACCGCTCCATTACAACCAAACAATATGAGATCGAGAAATGCATTCTGGTATTAATTCTCACACAACTCCGAGACAGAGACAATGTCAGGAATTTTAGTTTTAGTGTTTGGCTAATCAATAATATATGACCAAAATATCATTAACGCGACATTTCTATGATACCTAACTACGCACCAGAAGTACCCTGTGACATCACACCAGCACGTATACGATAACCGCTATTTGTCAGTGACAGAATATGAACCAAGAAAGATAGTCCTATAGTTAAATAAAAGTGTTTTGTGGTAGTGCTCGAAAACTATGCCATCTCTTTAACATACAGTTCCAGTTAAAACAATGGTTATGGGTATTTTTTGTTCTTATTGTTGTTGTTTGTTGTTGTTTGAGGGAGGTGGTATTTGCATTATTATTATTATTATTATTATTATTATTAAATTAAAAACACGACCTTTGTAGCGAGAAATATGCTAACTCCTAACAATTTTTTCAAACTGTTAATGCTTATTATTACGGCTTACAGCCCTCCTCCCACCACGACCACCCACACATCCCCAATATCCCCACCAACAAGAACTATGCCAGAGTCCTCAAGCCCGACGAAAATCTGTGGGAGTAAACACCCTTCCTACTACCATAGTTATAACAGTATCAGCGATATCATTAGTCCGAGCTGCAGTAGCAATTCTTATTATAGAAAATTACAGTTGTAATATTTTAATACACAACAAAAAAAACAATCACAGAAATGGAAACAAGTCGTACAAAATATCAACAGTTTGGAGAATGTGCATTTAACAAGCCAATTAGAAAATGTAAGATCGTCTGCGTTTTATTATGTGAAGATAGAAATAGACGATCTCAGATTTGTATGTTTATATGGTAGCTCTATAACCTACTTGCACTTTAGTCAACTTGTGCAGATTAAAGTACACAAAAAATATGAAGTCGAATGGAAAATATACAATTAGGGAATAGGGAGAAATACGGACAGAATGATGCTAAACCAAGTCAGCAAGCAATCGAGCAAAAACAAGCAGACAAGCAAGCAGGCAGAAAAGAGAATAAATGTGGTATTGCTTATGATTTAGTTGAATTATGAAAATATTCGACAAGTAAATAATTGAACAGATTTCATGGAGGAAATTATCAGGATTAGTATATATTTGTCAACGATTCCAAACCATATTTGTAGAAGAAAATATAAAGAGCATTTTGAGTTTTGTTCTGTAAACGTCCATATAGATTATACAGTGGCTTCAAAGAACAAAGACACTGAATATCATAAGCCGGATTGAAATGCAGCAGGTGCTTGATAGGCCTTCTGAGATGCTGTACACACAATTCATTCCGAAAGTTACTTAAGACACAAACTGTTCCTTTGGTAGGATATAATATTGAACGTTACATGTAGATAGATACCAGTCAATGGGAGGAAGATCATGCATATATTTACCATAATGGGCGAAAGATAAAATGATTGCATTAATATTGAGATTAAAGATAACATATGTATCTTGTATAGCCATGGAATCTTTGATAAATCCATACATATACACCACCAAATTATAATCATGACAGATATAAACACTGATTTCATAGAGGCCCTATCAATACTCAATAACTTGACGAGTACAAATATGAATCATTAAATGTATACAAACCGTAAGCAGACACATTAGACCAGTTAGAGTGAAATAAATAGAAAGAGACTATCGCGTGGATGCTATTTGTATTTGATGGAGACAAATATCGCTAATGTGGAATGAAGGATTTATCAAGATTCGTGTCATAGATAGACAAAAACGCCAATAAAACGTACCAGTGAAAAAGTGTTTAAATCATTTTAACACCACAATAAAATTATACAAACATGAATGATTAATTAAGCAAGTACATAACACAAATAACTTAATGTATATAGTAATAGACATAGTACATGAAGAGGGTTCTGTTGTTAAATACGGAAACTAACATCATCAACTAAATGTTCCGTATGTCCTATATTCTGCTTTTTAAAGTACAATAGAGGTAATAAACACTTTCAAACAAGATTCTAATAAATCATAGACAATAGAAAGAGCTAAACATATACCGTCAGGATTTTGTCTCCATATTAAATCAGTTTGCAAAGACTATGAGCCAATAATATACGGATGAACAGACTGCATAAAAATGTATTGCGAGTATGAGTCATATTAGTGAAAGGGAAATAGAAGATGAAGTCACCACTACCAGCAAGGTAACAGAACATGATCATTTAACTGGCAATTGCATACATGCTGTGCATAACGAGTGTAATTTGAGTTAAAGACATCTAATGTATATACCAGTCTTCGTCCACAATTTTGTCAGCCTATGATTCTTGTCTGCTTACTAAGATGTTGGTGAAAAACGATCCGGATCACGAGGTGAGAATAATTCCAATTACTGATGAAAAATACATTTAGTTTAGAACAACTTGCAAACATTCAGAACAATGACAAATTCACTAAAAACAGGAAATATTTTCAATATATAGAACAAAAGTATTTGAGAAAAGACATTTACCCATAAGGTTCAATTAATGATTTTAAAAGATCTGATGAAACCAAACTGCCACCAATCAAGAAATTGTATTCCAGTCTCCGAGGATCCGTTAACAGATCATGTCATGAAACACTTCAATTTGTTACTTACGTGACTAATACGTCAAGAAAGATACTTGTGTGACACTATGAGAAGTTTTGGAATAAATGCATGAATAATTACAGACTATATCTAGCATATCGTCACAGTCCACTGGGACTAGAACATGATGCTTGTATGAAAATAAGTAAGGTAGAATTAGAAATACTCACAAACTGTTACATGCTCCTGTTGATTGAATAGGGAGTTAGAGGAGATATAAACATGGTACCAAATGGATACGCTAAGAAAATCATGAGTACTAAATTGATTACTAAGGTAAAATAAGAGATTATGGAAAATAGAATAGGTCAGTGTCAAAGTCATTCATTATGTGCCTAGATCCTCACACGTTAGTTGGACAAACAAGCATCAGCTTCAAAGTCATCAAAGACAATTTAATGTCTTGGAAAGATGATGAAATGTTTGGTGGTATTTTAGAAGTGGATTTAGAAGCACAAACACATCAACACGACTATTTCAAATACTACACACTAGCTCCTGACAAACTAATTCCAAAAAAGGTGACTTATCGCCATTACATAAGAAATATAAGAGGGGAAAAAGTTTACAAAACTTCTAATTCCTTAGCTTTTAGCACGTTAAAAACTCGTGAATAATTTCGTGTTCGATAAACAGAGGGAAGATCTATGTAAAACAACCACGCTGAAAATATATGCAGATGAAACAAATTTAGCAAATGGCAAAACGATTTATCATTCGTAAGGAGAATGAAAATACGTAAAGACTTTATTCTGGTTACCTTGAAACCCAAGAAAGTCAAACTGATGAAACCCAGTATGGTGACTTCACTGTGCTAGAATTAAGTACTAGCTGACTTACGACTTCCAGAACAAGTGGAAACATAAATAAGGTGATCACATGAGGTTGTTAATGACAGAAAGAAACTATCGGTGCGTACGTGTTGAAATGGATAATTTCTAAACTAACATATAGGACAGCATCCAGCTTTATGACACACGTGATTAGAAAAATGAGAATTTATTGGATGTTCCACAAATGACTAAAATTATACCAGAATTCTTCATAGATGAATTATGTGGTGCATCTATACGAGAACTGTTAGGGCTTCGAAGTAAACTCTCTTTAATTTAGGACTGACAAAAATAAAAAATGTGTGATCACAAAGACGCTGAATTTCGAGTTGTACATATCTTTCTTTCAACGTGAAGTACTTGATCAGGAGATAAATTTGGTTAGATCGTACCACGTGTCATACAATATTACTTTGAAGTAGAATGCATTGTCTGCTTACGCTGATAAACTTCGTTGAATAGACAGCATAAATACGCTTCCATATATTGATAAAAAGTTAATTTATTTATGTTTAGTATCAACCTGTCAAATATCTCATCTCTCATAACCACGGGTATCACCTTGTTTTCTTCGAACACAACTTCCATAGACGTTTTATCTTTGTGCTAAAAGACCACTAGACACCTAAATATTCCCGCAAAGGTTATTTATGAACGAGTTGTATTTCAGTACAATCACCAACACATATATTTCTTAAAGTGTACCACTACATTGGTTAGGTTTGTTGCCTTCTTCTTTGCGTTATATAATTTGACACAATCGTCTATCAGAAACAAAGTCTTAGTACCCTGCTAAATCCTAATGAGTAATTCTTTGTCTAATTTGCCATCAGGATCTATTGTACTTGTATTGTCGTCTCTGAAAAGCTATTACTATTGTAAGCCTAGTTGTACATAAAGGTTCAACAGATAATGATAACATAATCAAAGAGTTTATGTATTCTTTTGTTATCAAATTTAGTGGAAATTTTGTCTTTCCACAATTTCTAATACCACATAGAATCATGTTATGAGGTTCTCTCAAATGTATTGTTTAGCGATAGAGATCTTTATAGCTTAGGGTATTTAAATGTCGGATAAAAACTCTATGTTGGTATAAAAAGCAGTGTTGGTTTCTCTCGCAGTCTTAAAAATATGTATCAAAAGTCGCTTTGTTGTTAGTCTCGATATAATATAGAAAAAAATTAATTGGTTGTGGTTTAATTTATAATGGCCTTTTTGTGTTGGCTTTTTTAAGAGGTGCCTTAATCATACACGAAATATCCCAAAGAAAGGAATAGTTTATGGTTTCGTCATCCTATCTCATTTGCAAGAAAGTGGCACGTAAATAAAACACCTCGACAACTGTACCAACATTCTATCTTTTTTATATTTTATTTCCTTTTAACTTGTTCAGTATCTCGTACAATAATCTTCACTCCTTTATGTTACAGTTTTCTTGTAACCTTTAAGAAAGGTCATCGAAGTTGGATTTTATTGCTCAATTCCATTTAATTGCATATGTAATGTTCGAAAAGTCGAAAAGGATAGTTTTTAAAAAATGGCTTCGCCAAAGGGAAGGGGTGGGGGTAAACCTTTCTATATGATACTATAAATAGATTTAATCAAGTAACTAAGTCCTGTAGATTAGATTTAAATATTCATTGAATTGATTAAAATATTAGTTGTGTGTGTGTGTGCATATATATATATATATATATATATATATATATATATATATATATATATATATGCATTAAAACCTAACATTTGTATAGATTTTGTATAAAAAAAAGTACTAGCAAAAACAAAGTACTAGCATATTTATTACGGAGACAAAGAGAGAGACACACATACGAAAGACGAGTCAACATCTCCTGTGCTCCGAAGTTTGAGTGAAGACAGTAAAGAAGCTCTGATGTCACACTTTATACAAGCTAGATGTTTATGTTACATAAATCGTACTATACATACATAAAAGAAGAGACAGACAGGCGGACGCTACCTCGTTCTGGGCATATGGGCTGGATTCATCTGATCTAACTTCCGAAAATGCTTTGAGAAGTTATATAATGTTACGACCCTATGGCTCGAACAAACGTAATCGTGTATTAAAATCCAAATAATCCAACAATTATTAGTGTCCTAATCACAAGTCCTGCATACATAGAAACTATAAAATGTTCCAAATGAATGAATATTCCAAGTTAATGAATGTTCCAAATGAATCTTCGTAATGGACGAATGTTCCGAAAGAATGATGGTAATGTTCCGATGTGTCAACGATAATGTCAGATCATCTTTAAGTATTCAGAGGCATCCGAGAAACTCCTAAATATAACTCCAGGTAGCTCTGATAAATGGTCCAATAAATAATTCCTTTTGAATTATTCGTACAGCAAGGCATTACATCATTACAGGATTCCAGCATGGCTATTATTTCAAACAATCTGATGATTCCAAAACGGTGATCATAAACAAACAGTTCTTTTCAACTCAAGATCTAAAATGGAATGGAATTAATTCGTATTTCCAGGTCTTTTATACAACTTGCAAATGGCACATTTCACAACAGGAAACGTGTCATATTATGACCCAGAATGCAATGAGTCTATTTCATGGAATTTTACTGAAGAATGATCAACAACTCTGACCTTGAACAAAAGGTCAGTAAACATGCTGTTATTTGAGTAATAGTACAACTAAACCCAACTTAAATATGACTCACTACTTGACACAACTTTAAAGTAGAGTCATAGGCCAAACGTTTAAGCACACTATAGATTCCATATACATAATTCCGTAACAAAAGTTATATACCAAGGAACAGACAGACGAAATAGGTCTATTAATTTATTGAGTATGCAGGCTCTGTGTTTAGCAGTGTTAAAGCGGGTGACATATTTCTAAGCGTGTCTAGAAATAACAATGCTCGCCGTTTACAGACATACCGTATTTACCAGCGTCAACACATAGTAGTTCATGTCATTGGTGTGCATCTTTGCAGCCATACAATCAAACACCAGGTTTGATTGGGACTAGCCCGATTTAAGTTATGAAGTTTTTTTTTCTTCAGAATCTCCAATACATGAGTCCAACTAAGTGGTCTCAGATATTAAGGGCCCGCTGGGTTTCTGGGCCAAATACATCACTGCATCCTAAAGCATTTCTTTGACAGTACTTTCGCAGGTGGTGACATTTTAATCGTTGATGACTTATAAAGGTTGGAAGGTTGGGACGTAGAACATCTATAAAGAATTGGTTACGGTACTATAGATGGTATGAAGAGTGACATATTTTGTTTAATTATAACAAACTTTGTACATGGAGTTACAGCTGATTTTTCTTTGTCACATTTTTTACAATTTAAGTAATAAAAATCACATTGTATACCTGTACAAAAATATGAGAAACCGTATTGCAAAAATATTAGAAACAATGCCGAAGGCTCAAATTTTATAAATCTCAAAAGTAAAATTACGAAACTATTACAATTAGCTAATTATTCCATTTTCATTGAGTAGCATAGATTACAAGATTTTTAATCGTATATCTTTATAACAGTTTTTATGCTGTCTTCGTATTAAATGAAATTATTTGTCAATATATCCTTACATACACTCATACATACTTACATACATACATACATACATACATACATACATACATACATACATACATACATACATACATACATACATACATACATACATACATACTACCTTGTAGATTCAAAAGAGGAACCCGATATTTAGACTACCCGCTTATGCGACAACTTCTTCTAGACCCGCTAATGGTTGGAATAGCCAATGTTTTACTATATCTAATACCACTGTGTGATATCTATTTATTACCTTTGAACGACATATATGCCAAAAACGTAGGGCGACACATACACATGAACCACAGGACTACGTCGCTAAGTGATAGATCATATGATTCACTCCACTAGGCATATTTTAGCACCATGATGCAAGTCCAATTTATTAAAAATTAGAGTAAAATTACAAAACAGTTACAGCTAATTATTATCTTTTCCTGGAGTAACATCGATTACGAGATGTTGAATAAAATATATCCTTATAAATTTTTATATATCTTCTTTGTCTCCGATGAAATTTTTTATCAATATATCTACATATGCATACATACATACATACATACATACATACATACATACATACATACATACATACATACATACATACATACATAACCACTACCTGGTGGATTCCGAATGCGGAACCTCGATATTTAGACCAACCCGTTTATTCGAACACCTTTTTTTAGTCCCACTTATGGACGTAATAGTGAATTTCACTGAATATGATATACAAGATGACGACATTTATTACCTTTGAGTGACATACATGCAACAAATGTTATCTTGCCCAATTGTAGATCATATGCAATGACGTAGATCGTTTTATCTTTTGGTTATGTAAATGGACGATACAAAAATTATGTTTTTCATTTCTTTTGTTTTATTCACTTTTCAAATCTTTTAACAATCCTTTCAATATTTCCCACAGAATATACCCCTCGGATACGATAAAGATTCGTACAAATTCACTGTACAGAGATGTACCAAATTCTACGCTGTCGCCCGTAAGGAGGGTTTTTTAATCCATCTCTCTTTCTCTCTCTCTCTCTCTCTCTCTCTCTCTCTCTCTCTCTCTCTCTCTCTCTCTCTCTCTCTCTATATATATATATATATATATATATATATATATATATATATATATATATATACACACACATACACATACACACAGAATGCTCATTTGTGACTTTCTACTTATTTCATGAATTTTGCGTACATATTTCTCTGCAGATGGTTGAATGGGCTACACTTGTCACAACTTTGTCTCTGCATCTTGATGCAGTCCCACTCCGCCCCCTTGGTGTATTAGCGACTTCGCCACACAAGTGTAAATTTCCTTTCAAACAATCTACGAGGATTCAGTATAATATACATGGTTATGCAAGGATGCTTTTTAAATGATGTATGCCTTCATACAAGTCCGCAACAGCTGAAAAAATAATATTTGAACTCCAAATTATTTTCGGCATAAACACACCTGATGGATAGATAACATTTCGAGCTAAACAGAAATTCTACTTTAGGGGGCTTAACTCCAGTTCAATAGGATCTCACGTTATGTCTTTGTGGGGGAGTTGCGTACCATCCATATCATCACATGACACGAACGTCGATTGTGTTCATGTATATTTTTACCTAAGCTTGCATGTTCTTTGACTTGATTTAGTACCTAGTTGTATTTTTTTATTTAGTACCTAGGCTAGTTGTATTTCTCGTATTGAACACACCTATGATAGTATGCACTTCTTCAACACGATTAGCTCAATCCATGCAAGTTGCATTGACCCGACCTACGTTCTAAATTTTGAACTATTTAGGAAGCACACCAGGTGCAACCTAAAATATTATGAACACGCATTGAACACGCATTTAACACAAAGATTACGAATAAGAAACGGCGAAAAAATCCTTTTAGTAATGTGTTCTCTCTCTCTCTCTCTCTCTCTCTCTCTCTCTCTCTCTCTCTCTCTCTCTCTCTCTCACAATTTGCTCTTCATGAATATATATAATGTTGATAAACCTAAAAATTGAAGAGTATAATACAAACCCCTACCTTGTTACTGATATACTCATTTCCCCCTCTATAGCCAATAGATATGTGTCATTTCACTGATACTAATTGCTGTAAAAAGCATAAATTAACATTTTAATCAGATGTCTGAGAACTGCTTTGTTATCTTGAACAAGTATCTGATTGTCATTTATACGCACGTTGAGATATGCACAAAACCAAATCGCATTGTAGAAAAAAGATGTTTGTATGCACAGTTCAGAACAAATCTGCATCTCCAGTAAACGTCCTACGAAATGATTGGAATTCGTAACGTTGAGAGCTTTGTTCACATTATCTCAAGAAATTTGTAATGTCCAGTTGACCAGACAAGCTATAAATTTACAATATTTATCAAGGTTCTCAACCAACCAATATCATCCAGTGCTAATTTAATTTTAAAGAAAAGAAGAATAAAAAAAGATTTCCCGGTGTTTGTATTTGTTTTCAGGTTTAAATGCTGGTATTCTGTCTATTTCGGTTGTACATGGTAGACAGTTTTATGCAGCTTTGTGGAACATTGACATATGTACCAGTCTAACCTGACACGCATACAAACAAGGAAGAAATCATAACGTGTTTACAGTAAAGCATTTTTCTCCGAAGAAAAGAACTATAAGTAAGAGAATATCGGACTCTTTTTAGCGTGGTCATATTGTATATGTCGTTACTGGTAATGGCGACGGCTAAAATAGACAAAGAAGATGGAACTACGTGCCCAGTTTGTTTGGGCCAGTTCAACATACCCAGACAACTGCCGTGTGACCACAACTTTTGTCAGAGCTGTCTACAGTCCTACATAACAACCGAGGCTACAAAGTTCAGCGAACTGAGATATATCAAATGCCCGATATGTACACAAACTGCAAGTCCCTCCGTAAAGGATAGACCAATAAGTGAATGGGCATCTCTCTTTCCAGTCAACACACTTCTAGAATCAATCTTGCCAGCGAAATCGAAAGTAGATCGCGTGTGTGACGTTTGTAAATCTGATGGCGTCTCTGTTTCGGCAGAAGGGTTCTGTGTAGTATGTCAGCAGGCAATGTGCGGAGATTGCTTGAGAGTTCATAGGAAACTCAAAACGACAAAGAATCACACCATTTTTAGTGTGGAAGAATTAGCTGGTAATCCACAAAATGTGATGAAACTTGCTGAGGACATATGTTGTTCTGAACATGAAGGAGAATATTTGAAATTCTACTGCAAAGATCACAAAGTCGCTGGGTGTGGCACTTGCTTTTTTCACAACCATAACGCTTGTACTAATAAGATAGACTTGAAAGAAGAACTACCTGCACTGATTCGTGAAATCAAACCAGACGGAATTATTGCAGAGATGGAGAAAATCGAGTCTCACCTACAGAGGTTTATGGAGCTGAATGAGTCCATTGTTAGCGATCTAGAGTCCCAAGTTAATGAACTTACTGAACAAATAAGAGAAATTAGAAGGAAAATCAATTCGCTCTTAGATGATATAGAGAAAGGATTGAAGAGGGAAGGAAGCAGAATCTACAAAGAAGAAGCTATCAAGAAACAAGAAGAGAATCATAAATGTTTGTCACTGATTCATGCAGTGAGAAATTCGTACACTCTGTTTAAAACTGTCAATACATACGGTAGCGAAATACAAAAATTTCTGATGGTGGAAAAGATGGTGCCACAACTACATTCATATTCCGATCTGGCCAGAGAAAAGTTCGAGACGACTAACACAATAACGTTGAAAGTGGAATTATTGCCCCAAATAGAATCCATTTTGTCGCTGTCTGTGGCTGATGTGGGAAAACTTGTGACTACGACAAACTCAAGAACCCTGCCTATATGTTTCCGGAAACCAACTAAATACTGTCGGTTCGAGAGAGTCGATATAGTTGATCTTAAAGTCCCTGTTATTAATGGTCCATTCTATACTGGTGTCACATTTCTTCCTGGAGACAGACTGATGCTTGCTGATTATAGCAATAAGCAATGCATCCTATTAAGCTCTTCCTATCAGTTCATCACAAGTCACACACTAACAATGGCTCCATGGGACATTTGTGTGTTAGATGACCAGGAGGTGGCAGTGTCCATGTCTGATCAGAATAAAATCCAAATCCTGTCAATACATGATGACGTCATCAGTCCAGTCAGAACGATAACAACCAGCTACAAATGTGATGGAATAGCAGCTGCAGGGAAGGGGAAAATGGTTGTCAACGGTGGTACAAATGGTTACTGGAGTCTGATGAGCACGGCAGGAGAGGTAAAGGCTTTTCATCAGTATGACTCTGGAAAGAGTGCTTGCAACTACATAGCTCTGAATAATGCAAAAACACGAGTGTATGTTTCTGTGAGTGCGATGAATTCGATACGTTATTTTGACATGGATGGTAAGAGTCAGTTTACCTACAGTCCTGACAATCTAAAATACCCTCGAGGAGTTGCTGTGGACAGAGATGATAACATCTATGTTGCTGGAAACGGGTCAAACAATATTCATCAGCTGTGTCCTGATGGGTCCGCCATACAGGTGATCACCAGTGGAGTGCCAGGAAGGCCATGTGCAATGTCCTTTAATAAATGTAGTGATATGTTAATCGTCACCAATTACACAGATAAAAGAAAACTACACATTTACCAACTGAAATGACATTGAAAAACAGTCGTATTTTACAAACTAAGTAACATTTTTGCTTAATATACATCCTAAGTCAGTTTCTTACTACATATGCATACTAAGTAATTTGTCTGCTAAATATACATACTTAGTAACGTTTCTACTAAATATACTAGATAACTTTTGTATTAAATATACATAGGACACGATGATGATAATGATACTGATTGTGGTGTAATTGTTGTTGTCGTTATTGTGTGGTTGTTGATAATCATGATGATGATGATTTCATTGTACAGTATATTCATAACAAAAGACCTTTCTGTAGAAATAAAGCATGTCATTATATATCTGTATTCATACCTTGACATGTTAACAAGGTACTCTTATAGTATATCTCATTTCCACAACATCGTTCAAAAGGAGCTGTTGCTCAGTGGTTAAAGTACTGACGCAGTTTCAGTTTAATAAAAAATCTCAAAATATTTCACCAGACTGAAATTTTTTATAGCTTTGTTTTTTGTTTTTTTTTTTGTTTTTTTTTTGCTTGGTAACAATATTTTTTTCACACAGCATTTAGTTTGTATGACCAACCTTTACCAACTCTCTGGGGAAATTTTAAAACTAAAAAGTGACTTTGCATCCTTTCCACTCACTGTGACAAAAATATTGATACTGTCTGAAGTATAATAAGCAAACCAATGTAAAATCTCAATTTTAAGAGAGATTTTGAGAATTTTAGTGAAACGGGGCCATGGACGTCTACGCAGAAATACTGGGCTCGATTCTCAGACCAAGCCGGTTTGACTTCTGTGCCCTCAGGCAAGACAATTTACTCTCATTGGCTAATAAAAACTAACCAAAGCAACTTAGCAAACACCTTTCAGCGGGATTAGCCCAACCAAACAATGAATGTTGTTGTGCGTCCAAGAGTCTTACATAGCTCGTCTCCGGTATCTTCAACATTTTGAAGTCCACAAATTAAGGATACGTGTAAATGTATTGAGTGACAGTATTACTTTCATATTATTGTTTCAGTCACCCTTTTATTTGTCTGCCTCTCCATATATCTATCTTTTGCATTTCATTATTGTTTTCTTTCCAAAGCAATTCTAAGTTAAAGACACATAACATATATCATATGGTAGGTAATATCATAAGCAATTTCCATTTCATTTCAGTTTGCAGATCGGATATTTTTGTACCATAAATGTGTGTACAGAAAGGAGATAGACCGAAACTGATTCGTTCGGCATGAATAGTTTCAATGCGAAAAGATACGTTAGTATTACATCCGATAATCTATTTTCCATTTGAGCACATGTATGAATGTATGTACAGAAAGCAAACAGACTGAAAGAGAGAGGCTCGGCATGATTAATTTCAATGGTTACAAATAAGAGCCAGTATCAACCACGTCTTAGTGCGTGCTGTACAAATAATATGCGGACTGTTGAAGAAATGCAAAATGTGATAATATTCTGTTCTTTTACAGTGTTTAAATTGCAGTGTCAGTCATAGCTTGGGTAACTATACATTTATGGTTATATTTGTATTGCATAATGCATGTACATTACAGTCTAATATACATGTAGCAGTAAACAGTTGCATTAGAGTGTGTACATAAGTAAGTATATGCGTATATGGCTGTGTTCGTTTGAGAGAGGTAATGTTGGATGATTTTAATTAGTGTTATTCTATACATGAGGACATGAAGGGAAATTGTGTTAGAAATTATTATTATTATTATTATTATTATTATTATTGCCGATCTCTTATGTCTTTCTTTAATATTTACGAAGAGCTAGAAATGATTTACCAAAATAAAGATAGCATACAAACAGTATTGTTACAGCGAGTTTAAAACTTTTTCTCTGTCAATTAAGAGGATGCTTTTTGTAGTCCCGTACTCAACAGAGGCAAAAGAAAGACCTTTTGCCCAGTGCATTTCAGACCCTTTTGCTGAAAAATATTGGGACGCACTCTACTATTTTAAGAAATAATAGTGTGAAATCCTCGTATACACATAACCCACATATTGCCAATAGAAACGATATGAATCTCAATATGTTTTGCAGCGCTTTGAGTGTGACATTTTAAGATCTAAAATCGGTATCTTGAGGAATTACAAACTGCAATCGTGGTGACTGGTTCAGTTCTGGCGGTGTGTCGGTGGAAATCAAATAATGATGCTTGCAATATTGTGGTTTATGATTAGCTCATGTGGCGACAAGGTCAAAAGAGCTCATAGGAACTGCATGTGGAGTTCATCGTGTTTCTTGCGTCGTCCGTCAACATTTGCTACCTTTAGCTTCTTATAAAAATTCAGCTTGACCCAAACCTGGCAGGCAGCATCCTGACATGAACTGTTAAAAGGTTTTTCAAATTTTACAAATGATGCCGATCCACAATTAAATTTAGCAACCTTTAAACGACTTCTAAAAAAGCCACAAATCAGAATATATGAACTAATGTGACAGGAATCATCCTGGCTTACATCCCTTTTAATGTTGTACAAATTTTACCAATATGCTTTTGAATGTGGTCGCCTTAACTAAAAGTAAAAAAATGGAAGGCTTCTCCTAAAAAATGTTTGTCAGACTTTGGTTACATTTTTTAACACAAAGCATCCTTGCATAAACACCTTTCAAACTTTTACAAATAATGCTCATCCTCTGCCAAATATCACCACCGTTACCTAACATAGGAAATTGTTAAATGAGTTATGAAGAAAAAAAAAGTTTTAAAGAATTAGCCTAAATGTCTGTGAAGGTCTTTAAAGTTTGTACGAATAATGCCGATCTACAATCAAATATGGCCATTGTTACTGAAGATATATAAACCTTGAAACAAAACAAAAGATCACTCAACAAAATTTGACCGTATAAAAGAGAAATTAATTTGGCAAGAATATTTTTTAAATATGGACCAGTGGTGCTGCTCCGCCATAAAATATTGCTGTTATTACTAAAAAAATATTACACTCAAGCAATTTCTTCGCAACAAAACAAAAAAAAAATGCTTACCTGAATTCAATCAAATTTGACAGAAAACAACCTCGCAAGAAGACAGTTCACATTTTCACTCTTCGAAATGGCTGCCATTACAAAGGATAGAAGAAAAAATAAAATACAATTACTATTCCTTAAAAACAGATCAACATAATTTGATTACATTTAACAGAAAGAACCCTGGCATGATGACCTTGAAAGTTTGTACATATAATGCCAATCAAATATGGCCTCGTTTACTAAAACTAGAAAGAAAACAAAGTTTCCATGACTTATTCTTACAAACTGCTCACCAGTATTGGACCAAATCTGACAGAAAACATAATAGCTGCAAAGCTTTTAAAATGCAAAGATGATTTTGATAACATTTAATATGGCTGCAGTTACTAAAACTGGATAATCCTTTACACATCTTTTTTATGTTTTTGTTTAAAAAAAAAACAAACACTTAACACTTAAAGATATCTGACATAAAGAATCCTTGCATAAAGGCCTTTCAGGTTTATCCAAATGATGCTGACTCACTATTCAATACGGCCGCCGTTTCTAAATATAAGAACAAATTAAATGCCTTGGTCGTAAACACCGACAATCAGAATTGGGCCAAATTTTTCAGAAAGGATTGAAGCTAAAATGGCATTCGACGTTTGCACAAATGATGCTGATGCGCCATTCAATATGGTTGCCTTTTCTAAAATGTTACAAAACCTGATATCCAACTTCTTTCTGAAAAAGAAAATTCTAAAGAGAACTTGGCCAGATTTGACAGAAATCATTTGTTTTGAAAGCCTTTACAAATTATGTTGATCTGCAATTCAATCTTCCTAAAGATGGTATGTAGAAAAACCGCTGAACAGCTTTGTTCATAACCATATTTACATAAAGCATCCTAGCGACCAGATGTCTTTGCTTGTGACATTTAGGCTGATGTCAGTCAGATGAGTAATCTCAAGCCCACTTGGGCTTCTTGTTTATTTTTAGGAGAAAAAAAAACATGAAATGTAATATTGTTGGCGTAAGCTATAGCTGTTACTAAATCTCTCGCTATAATTCCGTCAATTTACTCAGCGTATAATTACAATTTAGATTTTAAATACAGTCCATATTTTATGACCATTTAGTATTTCTTTATCAGTTTTTATTAAAGATACCACCGCTTTTGCGCCAATAATTTTGTTTGAATCATTGGTCTGTACCTGCATTTAGTTTCAAAGGCAAATATAAATCCAATCCATCGAATCAACCACCCCTCCCCCATTCATCCACCCGCCCATCCTGGGTGTTGTTTGTAACTCCACTATCTGCTCGTGGTCTGTATCCGGGCTTGGATCTCTATATTACGAACCCGCTGAATAAGGTAATGGCCGATGAACTTAGTGAATGCATTAATAATGTTTTCATTGTAAGAAAAACTGAAAATAATTCCAACATATATAATTTGTTCTATTCCATGTAACACAGCATTTGTCTCTGCCACTTTAAATTTGATATTATATGCGGTACAGTATAATTTTTCATATTTGTTTTTTGTTTGGTGATATTCATTTATTGCAGTGTAAATATAACTGATGTTTTATTTAATTTTCTAATAAAGCTTGAATTGACTTTGTAATTAAACTGCATGTGTAACTGTGTTTCTTTATAACTTGTATACAACTCCTCGTTCATTTCCCTAGGAGTTTATTGAAGCGATACAGCAGGTAACACTCTCGCTTTGCACCTCTCTAAATTATGGTTATAATTTTCCGATATGTATTTCACCATAGTTTCTGTACATTGTGATTATATTCAAACATTAAAATCTCAGAGTCAAAACAAAACAAAACTAACAAGTCACAGAGCAAAAAGGTTTGATCCTACTGAGAAATTAAACCGAACAAGAAGAATGGTGCCTTTAAGCAAATCCCAGGCTTCTTTGTGAAGAAACCAGTGAAGTAACTAAAATGTTCTAGAGATAAATATGTATATATATATATATATATATATATATATATATATATATATATATATATATATATATATATATATATATATCAAATGTCGTAAGATAGAAAATTAAATATACAAAAAGTTGAGATTTTATTTATTTATGTATTTATTTTTTCAGAACTGATACAAATATATGGAAAGAGTTCCTTTTTTGTTCTTACTCTGATAGTCACATTGTGTTTTAATTCTCGTGGATATAGTCACCATGCAAGCCAAAGAAAGAGAAGATGACCAATATGTGGTTGAATATGTTATCATGTAAACACAGTGAATTACATGGACAAAATATATTTGTCGTTCAGATTGCTTATTCGTGTACAAAGATGGAGCTAATTTTCTCCACACCAGCAGTTGTCATGGAGTTTTATTTTTATGCATAGTAGTTTAGGAAATCAAAGTGAACCGAGTGATTCCAAGTTTACAGATCAAGTAGTTTGTCAGGTAACTAACAACTGTGTTAAAAAGTAACTGATTTTCCTTAAATCTTTACATACATTTTCAATTATGGAAAAAAGCTTTGCAAGTTTTCTTGAAATAGAATATTCGGCAGTCACTGACGGCTCTGACAAATATACACAATAATAGCAAACTCTTTATCATCCGTTCTCTTTTGAAATGCAAGTTAGAAAACTTGGCACCTGAGATCAGGAGGATCGCAGTGATTTCAGTTAATTTAGGGACAATAGACGCTTATTTATATTTATGGTACATATTTTGTAAACAACAAAATATCGATTTCAAAACAAGAATATATATATATATATATATATATATATATATATATATATATATATATATATATATATATATATATATATATATAGTTACACGCAAGGGGTCTCAAACACCTGCGTGATCGTGGCTTTGAAATCCATGTTTTCCCCTATTGCCAAGGACCCCAAGACAACAGTCGTTGTCAACAGAGAGGTTCTTAAACACGCAAACAAAAGAATTATCCTGTAATCATCTAATGAGCACACATTGCGAAACTCTTAACTTCACACTTACATGGTTTTTGTCTTGTTTCACATTTTTATGACTTATTAGTAAGCCTTTTCTAGTTGAATCAGCACTTCACTCCATGCAATACACAATACGATCCAAACAACTAATATAAAGAATTATTCCTATCTCAAATTACTAAACACGTGTGCCTAAAAGTATCCAGATAATTGCCTACGTTAAAATTAGGGAGGCTCCATTTTACGAAACTAATCCATGCTGTCATAAAGTCTCGTGAATGCTGTACATTATTACGTCTGCTCCTAGAAATTGGCAAATAACTCGGGCTGAGAAATAACTTCCCAATACTTACTCCACATAATCAACAAATAATCACTAAAATCTCATAAAGCTATAAACGGAGACATAAATACAAACAGCACATACCCTAGGTTTATTACAATATATAATTTCGTTTGCGCTAGCGTGATTTTCGGTAAGCCAAAATCTATAATGTTAGGTAGAGACTGCATGCATCTGGATAAGGCTGGAAATATGTGTACAGTGCTCCAGTGCGCACACAATGTGAGCGGTGCATGGTCTAAGCCGACTATTCAGTGTGTCTTGGTAAAAGACAAAAGTGGCATACAGAAAGCACGGAAGAGCGAAGACATCACAGAAATCGCATAAAATCGACAAAATCAGCAAATAGTTTAAAAACCCTTCTTCTTTTTTTTCATGGGGGGGGGGGGTCTTCAGAATTGAGTGCAACGGCTTTATCTTGTGATCCAGGAACTTCCAATAATGTGTCCATACATTAGCATAGCAAGAAATTCTGCCCCCCCCCCCGCTAAAATTAATTATGGACCCCCTCCCAATAAAACAAAAGTTGTTTGATGGGAATTTGGGGCCATCAGTTGGCCTGCCAGTTGCGGGGGTTGCTTGTATCTATATGTTGCATGCATAACCTTGCTCTCATACCTGTCGGCTTGTCATTGATACTGCATCTAATAAACAAGAAAAGAATTGCCATATTTAAATACTCGATAGAGAATGCATACATACATGTATTCCATGAAGCAGTTTGTGACAGTTGATGATGAGTACAAATTAAATTACGTATATCTTGATTCAAAACATATTTATCTAGCATTTTTGAGCAGATTTTAGCAATTAAAAAAGTAGCATTACAACCATAATTATACCCGTTTCAGGAATTAAAATTATGTGAAACATTTCTACAAAGAACACTGAAAACACTTTTTTTAAAGTACATAAAGCCAAGGAACATTCTTATTTGTTTTTTTCAAAGTGTTGTTGCTGACACCAATACCATCTGAGGGCATAAATACTTAAGGTTGATGTGCAAGTCTTGGTCATTACACCCAGTATTTTCTCCAAATGGTTTCAGATGAGTACAGCAGAAACAATAAAATTGTAATTAATTTTAACTAATAGGAGTAGCTCACAGAATTGTAATTTCAAAAGGGTAAACATGCTTAATTGACTCTTAAACAAGACATTTAATTTTTAAATTTCTTAAACTTCACCAGAGTTAAAACAACTGTACAGCTACATGTTTGGGTGATTTAAGTCAAAATTAAATGTGAATCTTTTGACAGTTTTAATCGTATAATTTCTTTCTGCGCACTGACACCGTTAACCGCTTTCGTCCTCAAATTGAACACTATATAAATAGATACATAGATATACTAAAGGAGGGTATGTACAGTTCGTTGATTGGTTGGTGTTTAACGGCATAGCAGCACATCAATGACTATCTAGCACCGAGGCAATGGGAGCTAAGGATTTTGCTCTGGGACACACCACAACAGCTGACGAAGGATGGTCTGGAGAGTCTTCGAACCCGCGACATTGGGTTGTGAGTCTGGTACTGTTCCACTAAACCACCGCGACTCGAATATGTAACAATGGGAATATCAGTATTTAAAATGAATACAATTTAAGTATTTGGTGTCGAACATGAGAACATCCCTGTGTCCGTCCAAAAGAATATTCATTCATCACAAAAGGTGGACTATCATATTCATTGTGCACTGTAGGCGCGTGCAAACTTTGAAGCTTTGTAATATACCCATATGAAACAGAGAGGAGATGAAGCGAGGGGGCAGAATAAGTCGAGATGGTTATTGATAACTTAATGATGTGATACGATTTATTCCATATTGAATGTGTGAAAATCTTTCAGATCCAGAGACAGCACCGTATCGGTTGCATCTGACATACAAGGTGGAGAGCATAGTGCTTTAAGTAGTATGAGGTCAACAACTGTGCATTCAGCGCTTCTTTTGGAGTGAAAAACGAGTACACAAATGCTGAACTCAGTGCTGTTGGATTCAGATTTACTACTCTTGATGGAGTGCGGTCTACCATTAAAGCAGAGGCTCTAGGACCATGCAGTTTGATTTTCGGTTAAACCACATCCGTTATCCGTATCGTTGAACATATATATGATATATGCGTTTTCCTTCATAATGATCTGCTTTTATGTCTGTCTGTTGTTGTTTCTCTCTATCTCTCTCTCTCTCTCTCTCTCTCTCTCTCTCTCTCTCTCTCTCTCTCTCAGGACTTTGATACATTCTAAACTGCAACCTCTTTCCTTTCACCAAAACACCGCTGCATTACAACCAAACAATATGAGATCTATAAATGCATTCTGGTATTAATTCTCACACAACTCCGAGACAGAGACAATGTCAGGAATTTTAGTTTTAGTGTTTGGCTAATCAATTTTGTATGACCAAAATATCATTAACGCGGCATTTCTATGATACCTAACTACGCACCAGAAGTACCCTGTGACATCACACCAGCACGTATACGATAACCGCTATTTGCTGTCAGTGACAGAACATGAACCTAGAAAGATAGTCCTATTGTTAAATAAAAGTATTTTGTAGTAGTGCTCGAAAACTATGCCATCTCTTTAGCATACAGTTCCAGTTAAAACAATGGTTATGGGTATTTTTTGTTCTTATTGTTGTTTTTTGTTGTTGTTTGGGGGAGGGTATTTGTATTTTATTTTTTTTTAATAATTATTATTATTAAATTAAAAACACGACATTTGTAGCGAGAAATATGCTAACTCGTAACAATTTTCTCAAACTGTTAATACTTATTATTTCGGCTTACAGTCTCCCTCCCACCACGACCACCCACACATACCCACGACCCCCACCAACAAGAACTATGCCAGAGTCCTCAAGCCCGACAAAAATCTGTGGGAGTAAACACCCTTCCTACTACCATAGTTATACCAGTATCAGCGATATCATTAGTCCGAGCTGCAGTAGCAATTCTTATTATTGAAAATTAACTGTTGTAATATTGCACTACACAAAAAAAACAATCACAAAAATGGAAACAAGTCGTACAAAATATCAACAGTTTGGAGAATGTGCATTTTACAAGCCAATTAGAAAATGTAAGATCGTCTGCGTTTTATTATGTGAAGATAGAAATAGACGCTCTCAGATTTGTATGTTTATATCGTAGCTCTATAACTTACTTGCATTTTAGTCAGCTTGTGCAGATTAAAGTACACAAAAAAAATGAAGTCGAATAGAACATATAAAATTAGAGAATTGGGAGAAATACGGACAGAATGATGTTAAACCAAGTCAGCAAGCAAACGAGCAAAAACAAACAGACATGCAAGCAGGCAAACAAGAGAGTAAATGTGCTATCGATTATGATTTAGTTGAGAAAATGATTGACAAGTAAATGAACAGATTTGATGGTGGAAATTATCAGGATTAGTATATATTTGTCGACGATTCCAAACCACATTTGTAGAAGAAAATATAAAGAGCATTTGAGTTTTGTTCTGTAAACGTCCATATAGATTATACAGTGGCTTCAAAGAATAAAAACATTGAATATCATAAGCCGGATTGAAATGCAGAAGGTGCTTGATAGGCCTTCTGAGATGTTGTACACAAAATGTATTCCGAAAATAACTTAAGACACAAACTGTTTCTTTGGTAGGATATAATATTGAACGTTACATATAGATAGATACCAGTCAATGGGAGGAAGATCATGCATAGAATTACCATAATGGGTGAAAGACAAAAATGCTTGCATTAATGTTAAGATTATAGATAACATATGTATCTTGTATAGCCATGGAATCTTTGATAAATCCATACATATACACCACCAAAGTATAAGCATGACAGATATAAACATTGATTTCATAGATGCCCTATCATAACTCATTACCTTGATGAGTACAAATATGAATCATTAAATGCATACAAATCGTAGACAGACTCATTAGATCAGTTAGAGTGAACTAAATAGAAAGAGACAATCGCGTGGATGCTATTTGTATTTGATGGAGACAAATATCACTATTGTGGAATGAAGGATTTATCACGATTCGTATCATAGATAACCAAAAAACGCCAATAAAACGTTCTTGTGAAAAAAGTGTTTAAATCATTTTAACAAAACAATAAAATTATACAAACATGAATGATTAATTAAGCATGTATATAACACAAATAACTTAATATTCATAGTATTAAACATAGTACTTGAAGAGGGTTCTGTTGTTAAATTCAGAAACTAATATCATCAGCTAAATGTTGCTAATGTTCTATATTCTTACTTTTTTAAGTATCATAAAGTTAATAGACACTTGCAAACAAGACTCTAATAAATCATGGACAATATGAACAGTTAAACATATACCGTCAGGATTTTGTCTCCATATTAAATCAGCTCGCAAAGATTATGAGCCTTATAATATACGGATGAACAGACTGCATAAAAACGTATTGGGAGCATAAGTCATATTAGTGAAAGGGAAATAGAAGATGAAGTTACCACTACCAGCAAAGTAACAGAACATGATCATTTAACTGGAAATTGCATACATGCAGTACATAACGGGTGTAATTTGAGTTAAAGACATCCGATGTATATACCAGTCTTCGCCCATAATTCGTTAGCCTATGATTCTTGTCTGTTTACCAAGATGTTGGTGAAAAACGATCCAGATCACGAAGTGAGAACAATACCAAATACTGATGAAAATACATTTAGTTTAGAAGAACTTGCAAACATTCAGAATGATGACAAATTCACTAAAATCATGAAATATTTTAAATATATAGAACAAAAGTATTTGAGAAAAGACATTTACCCATAAGGATAAATTAATGATTTTAAAAGATCTTATGAAACCAAACTGCCACCAATCAAGAAATTGTATTCCAATCTCCAAGGATCCGATAACATATGATGTTTACAAGTGTGTCAAAGATGTCATGAAATACTTCAATTTGTGACTTACGTGACTAATACGTCAAGAAAGATACTTGTACACACTTTGAAGAGTTTTGGAATAAATGCATGAATAATTTCAAACTAGATCTGGTATATCGTTACTGTCCACCTGGACTAGCTCATGATGCTTGTATGAAAATAAGTAAAGTAGAATTAGAAATACTCACAAACTGTTACATGTTCCCGTTGATTGAATAGGGAGTTAGATGAGATATAATCATGGAACCAAATGGATACGCTAAGAAAATCGTGAGCACTACATTGATTACTAAGGTACAATAATAGATTATGTAAAATAAAATAGGCCAATATAAAAGTCATTCGTTATGTACCTAGAACCTCACATGTTAACTAGAGAAACAAGCTTCAACTTCAAAGTCATCAAAGACAATTTAATGTCTTGGAAAGATGATGAAATGTTTGGTGGTATTTTAGAAGTGGATTTAGAAGCACAAACACATCAACACGAATATTTCAAAGAGTACACATTAGCTCCTGACAAACTAATTCCACAATAAGGTGACTTATCGCCATTACGTAAGAAATATTAGAGGGGAAAAAGTTTACAAAACTTCTAATTCCTTAGATTTTAGCACGTTATAACTCGTGAATAATTTCGTGTTGGATAAACAAATTTAGCAAATGGCGAAACGATTTATTATTCGTAAGGAGAATTCAAATACGTAAAGACTTGGTTCTGGTTATCATGAAATGCAAGAAAGTCAAATTGATGAAACCCATTATTGTGGGTTCACTGTGCTAGAACTAAGTACTGGCTGACTTACGACTTCCAGAACAAGTGGAAAAATAAATAAGGTGATAAAATAAGGTTGTTAATGATAGAAAGAAACTATCGGTGCGTACGTATTGAAATGGATAAATTCTACACTGACATAAAGGACATCATCCAGTTTTATGACACACGTGATTAGAAAAATGAGAATTTATTGCATGTTCCACAAATGACTAAAATGATACCAGAATTTTTCATAGATGAATTATGTGGTGTATCTATACAAGAACTGGTAGGGCTTCGAAGTAAGCTCTTTGTATTTAGAACTGACAAAGATAAAAAGAAATTATGCAAGGAGTATAAAAATGTGTGATCAAAAAGATTCTGAATTTCGAGTTGTACATATCTTTTCTTTGAATGTGAAGTATATTATCAGGAGATAAATTTGGTTAGATCGCAACATCACGTGTTATACAATATTACTTTGAAGCAGATTGCATTGTATGCATACGCTGATAAACTTCATTGAGTGGACAAAATGAATACGCCTCCATATATTGATGAAAAGTTAACTTATTTGTGTTTAGTTTCAACCTTTCATCTCTCATAACTACGGGTACCACCTTGTTTTCCTCGAACACAGCTTCCATACACCACTAGATACCAATCACCAACACAGATATTTCATAAAGTGTACCACTACGTTGGTTAGGTTTGTTGCCTTCTTCTTTGCATCACCTAATTTGGCACAATCGTCTATCAGAAACAAAGCCTTAGTACTCTGCTAAACCCTAATGAGTAATCCTTGGTCTAATTTGACATCAGGATCTATTGTACTTGTATTGTCATCTCTAAAAAGCTATTACTATTGTAAGTCTAGTTGTAAATACAGGTTCAACAGATAATGATAACATAATCAAAGAATTTATGTATTATTGTGCTATCAAATTTAGTGGAAACTTTGTCTCTCCATAATTTGATATATCACATATAATCATGTTATGAGGTTATCTCAAATATATTGTTTAGCGATAGAGATCTGTATAGCTTACGGTATTTAAATATCGGATAAAAGCTCTATCTGGGTATAAAAAGTTTTGGTTTCTCTCGAAGTCTTAAAAAATGTATCAAAAGTTATTTTGTTGTTAGTCTCGATATAATTTAGAAATTTACATCATATTAATTGGTTGTGGTTTAATTTATGATGTTTTCTATGTGTTAGCTTTTTTTAAGAGGTGCCTTAATCATACACGGAATTCCAAAGAAAGGAATAGTTTATGGTTTCGTCATCCTATCTCATTTGCAAGAAAGTGGTACTTAAATAAAACACCTCGACAACTATACCAACATTCTTTCTTTTAATATTTTATTTCCTTTAAACTTGTTCAGTATCTCGTACAAAAATATTCACTCCTTTATGTTATAGTTTTCTTGTAACCTTTAAGAAATTTCATCGAAGTTGGATTATATTGCTCTATTCCATTTAATTGCATTTGTAATGTTCTTCATTATTTCTCTCGGGTATTGTTTAAATAACGAACGTGTTTTTACACATCTGAAATGAATCAATTACTTGTTGACTTATACCATCTTGCTCAACTGTACCATTCATATTATGTATGTCACCCTCATGCAAAACTCCACCATTGACTCCATTCTCCTCTGGTATCTTAAAATATAATTTATCCATTTATTGAAAATCGGAATTTCTGAAACAGAATTGATTTTAGCTGGTTCTTCTGAATGCTTACCTGAGGCTCCGCCCCTAAAATAAATTGACATTTTGTGTGCGTCAACCTTATCTTTTCCTTTAAGCACATGTATATGCCTTGCTGAGAATTAGCTAGTTTATGACCTATACCATGCAGTCTATTAGCATGCGAACTTCTCAAATGAAGCCAGAGTAATGACCAGTGTAGAAATTATTAACATTTACATTGCAAACTTTCGTGTGCTTCTGTTCTTCTTCAAAGAAATGCTTTGTTCTGTAAACTCTTGGTTCCATTTATGGCCTTGAGAATAAAACATGCTGGGCAGTCCTTCCAGACTAATCTTTATATTTTCTATCGCCACCTTGAAACAACTTTTGTAGATCAGTTTGTCTGTCTTTCTGACACAGTATCACGACTCCTTTGAAACTAATTTGAAGTGAATCAAGTGTAACATGTGCTACGGTTGCATTAGCTGCTACATGAATACTTCTCTCTCTTCTGATGTAGTCGTAGAAGAAAGAATCCCGTTCATGTACCTTACCGGATTGAGTCATTGAATTAGAAGTAATTTTATCACACATGAGACAAATATTTTCCAACTGATAAGCCTAGCTAGCTCATTATTGCATTTTTGATGTTTTTGCTAGTGCAATGATAAGTCTCAAATCCCATGGAAGGACAAAAGGGTACAGTGGACAGTAGTCTGAGAGTATCTGAAAGTCAAGTGATATATTAAAATTAGTTATGTAAACAAATACCTGAACAGTTTCTGTACCAGTGAATTGATCATTGGCCTCTCCTAATCTTAACCTTCTCGGTTCTTCATTCATGATAACTTGATCTATCCTGTTTGTTCTATCAGACATTAGTAACCACAAACATCATTAAAAATGTTGCAGTCATTCAACTTCAAAAGCTGGTCACTAGTATAAGAAAGGTTTTGTCTTTAACGTGAATTTTACCCGAAATAGTTACCATTGAGTTGTTAGCATCCCCTTCAACCTTCACATCAAACGATATGAAAAATGTTATAAGTAAATCATGATATTAGGTCCTAACCTATATATTACCACTTATAAATTTTGTTCAGATTGGCGTGTTTGTCATTCAATGAGGTGTTGGATTAAACTCTTTAACACTCTGTGCTGTTTTCTCTTCTTTGTGAGGAGTTGTGTATTTTTCATATGTTGCCATTCATTTTATTTACCTAAATTTTAAAAATTTGTAACCGACAAAAACACGAGCACCGATTCTAATGACAATAAATATATACTTATAAGTTACCTGTTTATCAGAATACTGGCAAATTGTCTTATGATTTAGGTTCCCTTGGTTCTTCTAAATTGCATCGGCATTGGTAGAAGATTAGAAAGCAAAAGCATCATAGAAATTATTCAAGATCTGTGTAACGAAACCTTGTTATCGTAATTTTTCATTCAGGTTGTCGTTGTCTTTGCGCTGCTTGCGTTTAACTCTGTTATTTTCTTCTGCACTTCTTCTTATATCGTAACATAACTCATTCTTTCTTCATTAGGATCAAATAACTTAAATAAATAATTACATCCTGTTATTGCTAAACTGATAGCTATTGAACCACTAATTGTTACTGCTGGTGCTGCCATTTCCCGGCGATGCTATTTATGCAAATTGCAAATTGTATATAAACCTGATTTGTTTATTTGAATGGCATATCTCTATGAGGTATTTACTGTGAGTAATTTGTATTCAATAAAACATAGTTAACTCCAAACAAAATAGTTATTATCTGCTGTATAATTTAAGCATTAAGAATATCCAGCGATTCATATTAAAATTATATGAGATGACGACTATCCCTCCCAACAATCAAGGAGTCTCATTTTATATGTACTAGAATACCGTCTGGATAATACTGTTTTGATACAATGCGAAACTGAATACGAAATATGCATTCAAACATTAGTTTATTATCTAATTCCTTTTTGTATTCATCTAACCTGATTTTAATTTCATTCATTATAATAGTAGATTCAAGACTCCATAACACATTTTTGCGTTCAATTCAGGTTTTAATTTCTTCATGTTTTGTTCTATTTCTGATTTAATTTCATCAATACTTCCACTTAATGCGAGTCTTTCATCTAATTCCTCTTTCAATGCATCTACATCTGTTGTTACCTTCTAATCATTGAGATCTTTCCTTATTCATGACTACTAAATTGTCTCACACCAATATTTTAATCAGGTCTTGAACAGCATATTGTGTGTATCTATTACGCAGATAAGTCAAAGGACGGAGAGGGAATAACGTGTTTATATTAAGGTCTTTATCATCCACTCCTTCAGGCTTTCTGAAATGCAAACACCTACGAATCCGTTTTTCGGTGCTGTGCTTTGCAAGAATCTGTCATCTTTACTCACGGTTTTCCACATTGTGATTTTTCTCTGTTGACTTTTTAAAATTGATTGAATTTTATCAAGCTAGCATATAGAGCTAATCATATTCATATCATCAATGTGCAGAAATTTACTCATCACAGATGTTACTGCTAGGGTGACAAGTTATGACAACGACTCGATATTTTGGCTCAGATCGCATTTACAAAGATTTCCTAAATTCTTTTGATTTGCTTTCCGTCCATATTTTCCAAGTCTTTGTATGATACAGTTGCTACACACATTTTCAAATCTTGTTTGTATTCTTCCTCAATATTATTAACTTGTTCGTTTCTCTCGTTGTTTTTTCTTTTCTTGTTTTGATCTGAATGTCAGAATGTTTATTAAAGTACAGGCTTCATGATGAAGAAAACATAAAGAGAATTTAGGAAGTGAAACCCATTTACCGTATATGTGTCAGATCCCACTGCAAACTGCATAGACCCAGATCTGCTGTCGCATAATGCACTGGTTGATCTGGATCCATGCGGTTGGTTAGGAGTAATCAGTAGAACAAACAACATAGACCCTGATTTGCCGGCGCATTATGCGACTGCAAATCACGGTTTATGTTACTTGAAGTTGGACGCAACTTATACGCGATTATATACGTCAATTGTAAAATGTCAAAAAAGTGTTGCGAACATGTCATTTAAATGGTATCTTAACATCTAAATCTTGTTAGTTTAATTAAATCTGTATCTAATAAGTCATGTTCTTGTGGAACTTCCTTATATATCTAATATAAAGAGACATTTCTCATGATATAACTAGTACAAGTTTTTCCAAACTCTTTCTGCTTTAATTTCAAATATTTACCATTTTCGATTAGTTCTATACAATTTACTGTTAACGCATAATAATAAAATGCAAGGGACAGAAAGTACTGATTTTCTTTTCGTCGCAAACCCCTGCAAGTTTATATTCTAATCTTGCAATTATATTGATATGTTTGTTGGTCCAAAATCCATAATGCACAAGTTTTTTTTTTTTTTTTTTTTTTTAGTCTTGTTATATACCAGACAAGAGCTGGTCATTGGTCTTGTCCATTATTCTGCAAAACTAGCTTTATAAGGTATTCATTTGTCCAATATTTCTCTACGTCATTGTAAAAACTCTAATACTGTTTTATAATTTGTTAGTGTTCACTATAATCTTGTAATGATGTATTCTCTGGCTTGGATTTGCAAATGAACATGGTGGTCTTTTATCCTGGACGCCAATCTGCTTATTTATTCCTGAAGATGTTCATTCCCACATAATCTTGTTGTATATTTTAAATCTGCAATCTCTTATGCAGCAGGATAGACAGTTTATTCCGACTCTATCATCGTTACCTGGTAGATAAGCGACGGAATCTTTAATCTCGTCTTTTTCCATAGTAAAATGCACCTTAATTACTAAATAATCCTCCATTTCTCGTTGACTACATATCCCAGCAAAATCCTGTGTAATATCGAAGTCCAAATTCGATATTATCTTTAACCATCTCTCTTAAAATACTTGGTAGTCTCTCCATTAATCTATGTTTGGTTTGGTTTTGTGGGGTTTAACACTATTTTTCAGCACATAATAGACTATATATGGCTATTAATCCAAAAAGTTTTATATCTACTAATTCTACTTTATATGGCGATATAACGATATCTTCCGGATTTGTAAAACTATTGCCTAGTCTTCCAGTAACCATCTTCCCTGGATAACATTATTCTCCAACATAAAGATTTTTATTTTGTTTGTTGTCTATTTTTTTTTTCTTTCTTTCTATTTTAACATAATGTCTCCGTAATCTAATTACATATAAATACCCTAGTATTATAGCGTTTACTCAACCACATACACATTAACATTTGGACTCCGTCGCCCAGTGATAGATCACGTATGATTCACTCCACTCTGCATATTTTAGCCCCATAATGCAAGTCCGATTCATGAAAATTTAAGTAAAATTACAAACTATTACAGCCAATTATTATCTTTTCCTTTAGTAACATAGATTGCAAGACGTTGAATAATATATCCTTATAACCTATTATGCATCTTCGTCGTCTCCGATGAAATTCTTTGTTAATATATCAACATAGACATACATACATACATACATACATACATACATACATACATACATACATACATACATACGCACTACCTGATGGATTCCGAATAAAATCCCATTTTATACCTGTACAAAAATATTAGAAACCATGCCGAAGGCTCAATTTTTATAAATCTCAAAAGTAAAATTACGAAACTATTACAATTTTCTGTGAGTAGCATCGATTACAAGATGTTGAATCGTTTATGTTTATAACCGTCTGTATGTCTTCTTCGTCTTAAATGAAATTATTTAACAATACATACATACATACATACATACATACATACATACATACATACATACATACATACATACATACATACATACATACATGGTTGTAATAGCAAAAGTTAGCTAATGGTTGTAATAGCAAAATTTTAACTATATCTGATACCACTGTGTGATATATATTTATTACCTTTGAACGACATATATGCAAAACACTTAGGGCGACACATATACATGAACCATTGGACTACGTCGCCCAGTGATAGATCATATAATTCACTCCATTGGGTATATTTTAGCACCATGATGGAATAACATAGATTACAAGATGTTGAATAATATATATCCTTCTAACTTTTTATATATCTTCTTCGTCTCCGATGAAATTCTTTATAAATATATCTACAGATGCATACATACATACATACATACATACATACATACATACATACATACATACATACATACATACATACATAACCACTACCTGATGGATTCCGAATGCGGAAGCCCGATATTTAGACCAACCCGTTTATGCGACCACTTTCTTTTAGTCCCGTTTATGGTCGTAATAGTGAATTTCACTGTATATGATACACTGGATGACACATATTTATTACCTTTGAGGGACATATATGCAACAAATGTGACCATTGGTCTATCGTGCCTAATTGTAGATCATATCCATTGACATAGATCATTTTATCTTTTGGTTACAGTAAATGGACGATACAAAAAAGTATGTTTTTCATTTCTATGGTTTTATCCACTTTTCAAATCTTTTAATAATCCTTTCATTTTTCCCACAGAATATACCCTTCGGGTACGATAATGATTCGTACATATTCACTGTACAAAGATGTCACCGGAAGGTACCAAATTATACGCTGTCGCCTGTTAGTTGGGTTTTTTATTCCATCTTCCTGTCTCTGTGTGTGTGTCTCTCTCTCTCTCTCTCTCTCTCTCTCTCTCTCTCTCTCTATATATATATATATATATATATATATATATATATATATATATATATATATATATATATATATATATATATATATACAGACACACATAGAATGCTCAGTTGTGACTTTTTATTTATTTCATAAATTTTGAGTACATATTTCTCTGCAGATGGTTGAATGGGCTACACTTGCTGTCACAACTTTGTCTCGGCATCTTGATGCAGTCCCACTCCGCCCCCTTGGTGTATTGGCGTATTCGCCACACAAGTGTAAATTTTCTTTCAAACAATCTACGAGGATTCAGTATAATGTACATGGTTATGCAAGGGTGCTTTTTAAATGATGTATGCCTTCATACAAGTCCGCAACAGCTGAAAAAATAATATTTGAACTCCAAATTAGTTTCGGCATAAACGCACCTGATGGATAGATAACATTTCTAGCTAAACAGAAATTCAACTTTAGGGGCTTAACTCCAGTTCAATAGGCTCTCACGTTATGTCTTTGTGGAGGAGTTGTGTACCATCCATATCATCATATTACACGTAAGTCGATTGTGTACATGTATATTTTTACCTAAGCTTGCATGTTCTTTGACTTAGTTCTGGATTTAGTACCTAGTTGTATTTCTCGTATTTAACACACATACGATAGTATGCACTTCTCCAAAATGATTAGCTCAATCCATGCAAGTTCCCTAGACCCGACCTACGTTCTAAATTGTGAACTATTTAGATAGCACACCAGGTAAAACCTCAAATATCATGAACACGCATTGAACACAAAGAATACGAATAAGAAATAGCGAAAACATCCTTTGATTTATGCTCTCTCTCTCTCTCTCTCTCTCTCTCTCTCTCTCTCAATATCTCTCTTTCTCTCTCAATTTACTCTTGATGAATAAGTATAATGTTGATAAACCTAAATATTGAAGAGTATAATACAAACCCCTATGTTGTTACTAATACACTCATTTTCCCCTCTATAGCCTCTTGATATGTGTCATTTCACCAATACTAATTGCTATAAAAAGCATAAATTAACATTTTATTTTTATTCAAATGTCAGATAACTGCTGTGTTATCGTGAACAAGTATTTGATTGTCATTTATACGCATGCGGAGATATGCACAAAACCAAATCACATTGTAGAAACAAGATGTTTGTACGCACAGTGACAAAACAAATCTGCATCTGCAGTGAACGTCCTACGAAATGATTGGAAATCGTAACGTTCAGAGCTTTGTTGACATTATCTCGGAAACTTTTAATATGGAGGTGACCAGGCAAGCGATAAATTAACAATATTTATCAAGGTTCTCAACCAACCAATGTCATCGCATGGGAATTTAATTTAAAAAACAAAAAAGATTTCCCGGTGTTTGTATTTGTTTTCAGGTTTAAACGCTGGTATTCTGTATATTTCGGTTGTACATGGTAGACATTTTGATGTAGCTTTGTGGAACATTCACATATGTACCAGTCTAACCTGACACGCATACAAACAAGGAAGAAATCATAACGTGGTTACAGTAAAGCTTTTTCTCTCCGAAGAAAGAAACCATAAATAGGAGAATATCGGACTCTTTTTAGGGAGGTAATATTTTATGTGTCATTACTGGTAATGGCGACTGCTAAAATAGACAAAGAAGATGGAACTACGTGTCCAGTTTGTTTGGGCCAGTTCAACATACCCAGACAGCTGCCGTGTGCCCACAACTTTTGTCAGAGCTGTCTACAGTCCTACATAACAACCGAGGCTACAAAGTTCAGTGAACTGAGATATGTCAAATGCCCGATATGTACACAAACTGCAAGTCCCTCTGTAAAGGATAGACCAATAAGTGAATGGGCATCTCTCTTTCCAGCTAATACACTTCTAGAATCAATCTTGCCAGCGAAATCGAAAGTAGAACGTGTGTGTGACGCTTGTAACTCTGAGGGCGTGTCTATTTCGGCAGAAGGGTTTTGCGTAGTATGCAAGGAGGCAATGTGCGCAGATTGCTTGAAATTTCATAGGAAACAGAAAATGTCAAAGAATCATACAATTTTTAGTGTGGACGAATTAGCTGGTAATCCACAAAATGTGATGAAACTTGCTGAGGACTTATGCTGTTCTGAACATGAAGGAGAATATTTGAAATTTTACTGCAAAGATCACAAAGTCGCTGGGTGCGGCACTTGCTTTTTTCACAACCATAACGCTTGTTCTAATAAGATAGACTTGAAAGAAGAACTACCTTCACTGCTTCGTGAGATCAAACCAGACGGAATTATTGCAGAGATGGAGAAAATCGAGTCTCACCTACAAAAGTTTATGGAGCTGAATGAGTCCAGTGTTAGAGATCTGGGATCCCAACTTAATGAACTTACTGAACAAATAAGAGAAATTAGAAGGAAAATCAATTCGCTTTTGGATGACATAGAGAAAGGATTGAAGACGGAAGGAAGCAGAATCTCCAAAGAAGAAGCTATCAAGAAACAAGAAGAGAATCATAAATGTTTGTCACTGATTCATGCAGTGAGAAATTCGTACACTCTGTTTAAAACTGTCAATACATACGGTAGCGAAATACAAAAATTTCTGATGGCGGAAAAGATGGTGCCACAACTACATTCATATTCCGATCTGGTCAGAGAAAAGTTCGAGACGACTGACACAATAACGTTGAAAGTGAAATTATTGCCCCAAATAGAATCCATTTTGTCGCTGTCTGTGGCTGATGTGGGAAAACTTGTGACTACGACAAGCTCAAGAACCCTGCCTTTATGTTTCCGGAAACCAACTAAAGACTGTCGGTTCGAGAGAGTCAATGTAATTGATCTTAAAGTCCCTGTTATTAATGATCCATTGTATACTGGTGTCACGTTTCTCCCTGGAGACAGACTGATGCTAGCTGATTATAACAATAAGCAATGTATCCTATTAAGCTCTTCCTATCAGTTCATCACAAGTCACACACTAACAATGACTCCATTGGACATTTGTGTGTTAGATAACCAGGAGGTGGCAGTGTCCATGTATAGTCAGAATAAAATCCAGATCCTGTTAATCAAAAATGACGTCATCAGTCCAGTCAGAACGATAACAACCAACTACACATGTGATGGAATAGCAGCTGCCGGGAAGGGGGAAATGGTTCTCAACTGTGGTACAAATGGTTACTGGAGTCTGATGAGCACGGCAGGAGAGGTAAAGGCTTCTCATCAGTGTGACTTTGTAAGCGGTCATTTCAACTACATAGCTCTGAATAATGGAAAAACACGAGTCTATGTTTCTGTGCATAACAAGCATTCGCTACGTTGTTTTGACATGGATGGTAAAAGTCAGTTTACCTACAGTCCTGACAATCTAAAATACCCCATAGGAGTTGCTGTGGACAGAGATGGCAACATCTATGTTCTTGGATACGGATCAAACAATATTCATCAGCTGTCTCCTGATGGGTCTGCCATACAGGTGATCACCAGTGGAGTGCCAGAATATCCATATGCAATCTCCTTCCATAAATGTAGGGATATATTAATCGTCACCAATGGCACAGATAGCAGAAAACTACACATTTACCAGCTGAAATGACATTGGAAGACAGTGGAATTTTAGGGTTGGAAACCTCTTGAGGTAGGATTCTTTAGAAAAAAATATATAGAGAAGTTGGAGGGGGGGGGGTTGAACGATGAAACTCGTCTGCTAGGTTTCTATGATGATCATGATGTTGTTATTGTTGTTGATGATCATGATGGTGATAGCAGCTATATATGAATTAAGAAAAAAAACTTTTTCGATAAATAAAAATAACATATTATCAAATTTATTGCATGGTAATTCTTTACATCATCGTATATATATATAGAATATACTAGTATATCTGCTACATATACAAACTAAGTAACATTTTTACTAAATATACATCCTTAGTCAGTTTCTTACTACATATGCATACTGTGTTATTTGTCTGCTAAATATACATACTAAGTAACGTTTCTACTAAACATACTAAGTAACTTTTGTATTAAATATACATAAGATACGATGATGATAATGATAATGATTGTGGAGTAATTGTTGTTGTCGATATAGTGTTGTTGTTGTTGTTTATGATGATGATGATGATGATGATTTATTTGTACAGTACATTCATATATTTTACTGCTAAATGGGACTAAGAAGGGACTTATCCAGTTTCTTGTTGTATTTTCATTTAGTTTTATACCACGTAATAACAAAACACCTTTCTGTAGAAATAAAGCATGTCATTATATATCTGTATTCATACCTTGACATGTTAACAAGTATATATCATTTCCACAACATCGTTCAAGAGGCGCTGTAGCTCATTGGTTAAAGTACTGACCCCAGTTTCAAAAAAAATACTAAAACTTTTTTAGCAGTCTGAGATTTTTTTTTATATCTTTCTGTTTGCTTGGTAGCAATGTTTTTTTGTTTTTTTTCACCGAACATTGATATGACGAGCCTTTACCAACTCTCTGAGTAAATTTTGAGAATTTGCTCATATTCGAGGAATACTTCAACTCTCTTTTCATGTTTACAAAGTTTTCTGTGTGATACATTTTAAAACTAAAAAGTGACTTTGCATCCTTTCCACTAACTGTGACAACAATATTGATACTGTCTGAAGTATAATAAGCAAGCCAATGTGCAATCTCAATTTCAAGAGAGATTTTGAGAATTTTAGTGAAACGGAGTTCTGGACTTCTACGCAGAAATAATGGGCTCGATTCCCAGACCAAGCCGGTTTGGCTTCAGTGTCCTCAGGCAAGACAATTTACCCTCATTGCCTAATAAAAACTAACCAAAGCAACTTATCAAACACCTTACAGCATAATTAGCACAACCAAACAGTTAATGTTGTTGTGCTTCCAAAAGACTTACAAATGCTCATCTCCTGTATCTTCAACATTTATAAGTCCACAAATTAAGGATACGTGTAAATGTATTGAGTGACAGTATTACTTTGATATTATTGTTTCAGTCACATTTTTATTTGTCTGTCTTTCCATATATCTATCTTTTGCATGTCATTATTGTTTTAGTTCCAAAGCAATTCTAATTTAAATATACATAACATATATCGTATGGTAGGTAAAATTATCATTAATTTCCATTTCATTTCAGTTTGCAAAACAGATATTTTTGGTACCATTATAGCTCAGCAAGAATTTACTTTTTTATAGTCAACAGCCGTGCTGAAATCTGGAGAGAAGGAAGCGTGTAAAGTTTAAATGATAACTAAAACTGGAACAAATATCTGCCAATGTCTGATATAATCTTTCTGTCATAGCAGGTTATACAAGAGCGTAATGTCATGTAACCAAGCTAAAAGACACAGACGTATTACATTTGATTATCAATTTTACATTTGATCACATGTATCGCAATGTATGTACAGAAAGGAGATAGAGCGAAACTGAGTCGTTCGGCATGATTAATTTCAGAGCGAAAAGATACGGTAGTATTACATCCGATAATATATTTTCCATTTGAGCACATGTATAGAAATGTATGTACAGAAAGGAGACAGACTGAAATTGAGTTACTCGGGATGATTAATTTCAATGTTAATAAATAACAGACAACTAAATCGGTGTATTATGAACCTAGCCTTAGTTCTGGATAAATAATATGCACAGTGTTGAAGTAATACAAAATGGGATAATATTCTGTTGCTTTACAGTGTTTAAATGGCATTGTCAGTCATAGCTTTGGTAACTATACATTTATGATTAAACCTGTATTGCTTAATGCTTGTATATTACAGTCTAATAGACATGTAGCGGTAAATAGTTTCATTAGAGTGTGTACATACGTAAGTATGTGCGTATGTGGCTGTGTGCGTGTCAGAAAGAGATAATGTAGTATGATTTTAATTAGTGTTAGTTTATACATAAGGACATTAATGGAAATAGTGTTAGAAATTATTATTATTATTATTATTATTATTATTATTATTATTATTACTATTATTATTATTCCCGATCTGTTAGGTCTTTCTTAAATATTTATAAACAGCTAGAAATGATTTACCCAAATAAAGATAGCATACAAACATTATTGTTACAGCGAGCTTTGAAACGTGTTCTCTGTCAATTAAGATGATGTTTTTGTAGTCCCATACTCAAATGAGGCAAAAGAAATACCTTGGATTCTAAATCCAGTACCTGCCCGTGGTCTGTATTCGGGGCTTGGATCTTTATATCCAAACCCGCTGAATAAGGTTCTGGTCGATGAACTTAGTGAATGCAATAATAATATTTTCGTTCTCAGAAATACTAAAAATAATTCCAACATATATATATATATATATATATATATATATATATATATATATATATATATATATATATATATATATTGTATTCCGTGTAATACAACATTTATCTCTGCCACATCTAATTTGATATAATGAGCGGCACAGTATAATTTTTCATACCTTTTAATGTATGTAGTCACTATCTTCTGTGGTGATATTTGTTTATTGCAGTCTAAATATGAATGATGTTATATTTAATTTTCTAATAAAGCTTGAATTGACTTAGTAGTAAAACTGAATGTGTTACTGTTTTTCTGTATAACTTGTATACGACTCCTCGTTCATTTCCCAAGGAGCTTATTGAAGCGATTCATAAGGTAACACTCTCGCTTTGCACCTCTCAAAATCATGGTTATAATTTTCATATATGTATTTCACCATAGCTTCTGTACATTGTGCTTATAATCAAACAATGAAATCTCAGAACAAAACAAAACAAAACGAATCACAAAACATAAAAGGTTTGAGCAATTATGCCGACCAAGAAGAATGGTGTCTTTAAGCAAATCACAAGCTTGTATCTGAAGCAAGCAATGAAGTAACTATAATGTGTTATATATATATATAAATATATATATATATATATATATATATATATATATATATATATATATATATATATATATATATATATAATAAATGTCGTACGATAGAACCTTAAATATACCAAAAGTGGGAGAATCTATTTATTTTTCAGAACAGATACAAATATACAGAAAATATACCTTCTTTGTTCTTACTCTGTTAGTCACATTGTGTTTTAGTTCTTGTGGAGATAGTCGCCACGCAAGCCAAAGGAAGAGTAAATACAAAATATTTGATTGAATATGGTATTATGTAAGGATAGTGAATTGCATGGACGTAATATATTTGCTGGTATTTAGATGTCGTTCAGATTGTTTATACGTGCACAAAGTTAAATTAAATTTCACACCAGCTGTTGTCATGCGGTCTCATTTTTATGCATAATGGTTTAGCAAATCAAAGTTAACCGGGTGATTCAAAGCTTACAGACCAAGTAATTTGTTTCCAGTAACTAACACCTGTGTTGATGTAACTGATTTTCTTTAAATCGTTACATACATTTTCAATTACGGAAAAAACATTGCAAGTTTTTGTAAATAGAATATGTAGCAGTCACTGACGGCTCTGAAAAATATACACAATGATAGCAAATTCCTTATTGTCCATTTTCTTGTGATATGCAAGTGAACTTGGCACCTGAGATCAGAAGATTCGCAAGGATTTCAGTGACTTTATGGACAAGAGAGGCTTATTGATATTTATGGTACATATTTTGTAAGCCACACAAAAATCTATTTCAAAAAAGGAATATATGAATCAAACACCTGCGTGAGCCTAGCTTTGAAATCCATGCTTTCCCCTATTTCCAAGGACCTCAAGACATAGCTTTGGTGAAAATGAAGTAGTGTATACACATTTTCTATGCGGCAGACACAATGTGTGCTCTATAGTACATTTGAAAAAAATCCTTTTCTAATTTACTCCACGGTAGTACCGTACAGTGCAGGCTCATTTTTTTTAAAACGTTAATACTGTTAAAACTTAAAGAAAGATGGACTGAATTAAATTTCTTAAAAGTATTTTGGCTTTGACCTTACTAAATGATAATAACAAGCTCTGTGTGTGTGTGTGTGTGTGTGTGTGTGTGTGTGTGTGTGTGTGTGTGTGTAAATAAATGCACTACAGTCGAGTCAACTGCACTACAGTCGAGTCAACCATATGTTATTTAATTTTCTCACATGATGGGTAATCTCATACCATAACTGAATATACAACATAAAATCCTTTTCTTATGCTTCATTTGTAAGCGACAATAATCTACTTATGTTCCTATTAGTTACGGCATCCATTATGTGATAAACTGACAATGCCCAGGCACGTTAAACAATAAAATGCTACGTATTATAGACACCATTCAGTTTATGTTTACTTTTTTCCAAATCCCCGCTGGTGCCACTACCAAAAATTGAGCCATGTGCATAAGGCAAGCTAAAATGTTGAAAGGATAAAGAATGATGTGGGGCATTGCGGACAATTGAAATGTGGTGGACAAGTTCGACTCGGTGAGGTCAGAAGTGCGTAGAGGTGTGAGGGTGGTTACAATCACGCAGGAAACACGGCCTGAACTTCTCACTGGCGTTGCCTGGCCTTACTACTGAAACGCCTACCTGGTGGCAGCAGTTATATACAGCCATTTGAAAGAACCGTAGCTGCCTCTCGCGCTATCGCCCATATTCGATATGGCCTGCATGTTTACAGCAGAAGATTGAGAACTATCAATATTGCTGTTAACATTTCCATTCCAACAGGGTGCGTATATAGCGAAATCCCACCACAACCAAGGCTGCCATAACCAAAGTTGTGAAAGGCACAAAGGCGTTAATAAGAAAGCAGCCAGTACACATTTTAACTGATGGGCATACTGAAACGTCTCTAATTAAGCACCAGCAAAATGGCATCTGTCAATCCTACGTCAGTCCTCCTCTGGTTAATGTACTTAGACTGTCCGAGATAGAATTCATTTTGTTTTCTTACAGTCACTGTTGCTAGTTTCACTCGGCTCTATATGCAAGTCATATATGGGACCAGCATCTTCTGACTGACCTGGGCTGTTTCGCTTGTACACGTGGTGGCTCACTTGTCCTTTTTTTTATTATTATTATTATATTACATTTAGTTTTCTTACAGTCAGTGTTGCTAGTTTCACTCAGATTTTTATGTAAGTCATACATGGGACTAGCATCTTTCCAGCACCTTTCTCAGACTGCTTCATTTGTATACATCTCATTCGGCCTATTGTACACATCTCATTTGGCCTTTGTTTGTGTTACAAGGCTGCCATTGTATGTACTTTTCATTTACCCAATTAAATATAAAAAACTTCAGGCTAAGTTTGGGACTCGACCATACAGTGAATTGCTAACCTTATATCTGATTTCCAATGTCCAAGCATCCACAACTTAATAATTCACTTACAATGTACCTGTATTAATTTTTAACAAAAGCTCTCTGCCTGTATCATCCGTCCATCCCAGTGGAAAACATTATTTCAGCAAAATTCTTGTAAGTGTTGTTTTACTACGCACAAATATTTCAATATTTACCAGACTTTTTGCAAACAGATTTAATTATGCAATGTTTAAACCACATGTGTTCAGTCAAGCGAGTCACTATTTATAGTAAAGAGGGTTGCCATTATTGATCAATAGTTTTCTAAATGTGGCAATCTGACTGGTTCAAAAGTAATATCCGTGTAATCTACAATAAATAGTGTGCTGCTTAGTGTAATGCTTATGTAATGGTTTTGGCTGAAAAAGAAATGGCAGCTGGGGCCCAATGCTGGCAATGTTATTTGCAGTCATGGTATGGCCCTTGAACACTCATTGTTTTAACTGGCTAATGTAACAAAGAAGGTCATCCAATTGTTCAAACGCCTGTGCCATGAGCAGGTACCCCTGCTTTTGATAATCATGTGGCAAAGTCTATCTGCATGGTCATAAATTCTTTGGCAAACTGAATAAGCCACTAGGTTCCAACAGTTTTCATGTGTATGGTTAGCAAGATTTGCAAGAGGCTGCTTGTCATGAGGATATTTTTCAAGCAGATTACTGCACTTATTGCATGCAGCCTCCCCCACAGCTGTTCCGGTAAGCCCATGGTGTATGTTATATCATTTACCATTTCAATCATGTTTATTTAAATAAATAATTTGATTGCAGTCTACTTTTTGTAAATCACTGAACCTCTGACATGATTGCTCTCCTCGCTGCTCAAGTGTATGCTGAGCGTGCTTTGATTGATACAAATTATCTATAGATTTATTATTACTATTTTGGTGGGACCGGTGGTTCATGGACAGTGGCCTGTGGTTTTTAATAAACAATTTTGGGGATGGGAATGGGGTAGTTTAGGGTCAAAATTAGGTGGTTGATAAATCTGTGTGAAAATGTTTACAAAATGGATCAGAAATGCTTCTTTTTTTTTTTTTTTCAAAAAGTATGTGGCTTGGGTCGTCACTTTAGGGTAAAAAAAACTTCTATGTTTGGTCTAGGACCTAGGGGTTATAGGTCTTCAAAAGTTATGAAAAAAAACTAGACCTCTGACTATTTTAGCATCATATAAGTTGTTTCCCTTTCTATCAAAGTGTTACCTTCCCACAGTAGCTGCATATTTTGATAATAATGCAGAGTAAAAACATACAAACTCTTTACTATTTGAGGGCAGTTCAAAATGGCCATTATTTACATCCAAGGTTTTTTCTAGCATGGAAAAGGCTGATGACATTCCAATTGAAGAGTATATAGAATCTGCCATATTGTTTTTTGCACTTCCGTTTTTTTTTCTAATGTATTTCCTATGGAAACCCACAACCATGAGTACCTTGAGTGTCCATTGACTTTGCATTACAAGGTCACATGACCTGCTGAAATGCATTCTAGGAGTTTCACTTCTCCCATGGAGGCTGTCATCTAGCCTGGTTCATGGCCCATTTGTAGTAACTTGACTCTTAGTCTAACAATAAGAACTTATATTTAAGAGGAAGGAACATGAGTAATTAGGTTGTATGTATGGTTGCCCCCTTTAAATCATATCAGAATCTTTTTTTTTGTTGTGTATGTGCATATATATATATATATATATATATATATATATATATATATATATATATATATATATATATATATATATATATATATATATGTATATATATATATATATATATATATATATATATATATATATATATATATATATATATATTAAATTGATGGATTGCAGATATTTCAGTAATTTTTTAAAATCCTTAAATACATTTCTCTAATAAAATAACTTTTTACAATTCTTTTCTATAATACATGCAAAAAAAATTTTTTAAATTGGATACCTTTTAAGATGGTATTATGTAAAACTTTACTAACTTTAATAAAGAGTTAAATAACCATCAGGTCTAAGTACAAAACCTTTTTTAATCGGATGTAACTCTGTATGATTTGAAGGATACCAATAACAACAAATATCTACAACATTATAAGCAGCATTTTAAGAAACTTTAATGGTATCTTCTAACAATTCTGTAAACATAACCTCTTCCTCATTTTTGGCTTTATTAATCAAGTCCAGTAAAAAAAAATTATGTAGTTTTTTAGAAGAACGGGTGAGAAGTGACACAACGTAATTCTGACAGTGTTGAGTTAGCTCCCTTCTTCTACTCTGATTTTTGCTGTAAAATCTATGCATGCATTTTGAATACCTTAATATGTCAGAATCAAGCGACAGAGGTAACGAGGAGGTGATTTTTGTTACAGTCAATGAACTTTGAGAAGACTGAAAGATTGAAACAATTTCTTAAAGTCTCACTGGACAGTTTTTTTTTTTGCTTTTTTTTTTTGGTCAATTTTCAGCAGACAATAACATATTGCAGAAAAATGATAATAATTCTACTTTAGAGATATAAATAAAAACTAACAAATGATTTATTTTGCAGAAAGCATTCTTGTGACATTTTGATTAACATATTCTGGTTAATTTTTCTCTGACTCAAACAAACAATATGGGCCCTATGTATGATAATTGAAGTTCACTGTCATTGTAACAAATAGACATGCTTCTCATTACCCCTCAGCCATCTCAATTTTGAGATATTTATAGGCACACATAAACATGTAAACCAAGCTGGACATTCATTTGAAGCCTCAGTTTGATCTCCTGTACTAGCCTAACTGTCGAATATGCCAATCCATTTTCAAGTCTAACTGAAAGCTAATGTAAACCAAATTACAGATTTAGTTTGTGTGAATTAATAAATACAAGGCTCATGCCCTCTACCTTCAAAAGTGTGTGTGTGTGTGTGTGTGTGTCAAAATATAAAACTATCCAGTAAGACCTTAGGATCAAGTGGACATCAAAAGAAGTCTTTTAGTTAACACCCCATGTTGATTTAACCATCCATTCAGGAGGAGCAGAGATAACTAGATTTTCAAGATAGCTGATGTGGCAGCTATATGGATGTCTGAGCATATACAATGAACAGCATGACCAGTAGAGCTATATTTTCAAGCTGGCTGCTGTGGCAGCCATATCAAATGTCTGAGCAGCACCATTTTCATTAGGACCAACTAGACCTTGGGATAAATGTGTGCAAAGTTTCATAGTAATACTCCAAGTATTTTAGGAGGAGTAGCAATAACAGACTTTTGCTTAACAGATGGACAGATAAAGGACAACAGGCTATTCCATAAGCTCTTCTGGTCTATGATGAGTAGAGCTATAAATGACTTGGCTAATTAAATCATGATTTTAAACATTTAAATTTTCATGTGGTTGTTATTGTTGACATTACTGTTAATAATAATAATATCAACAACAACCACAGTAAGGACTAGGACAGTGACCAAGAAGCACAAAAAAAACAAAAAAAAATAGCAGTGACTGTGAGAAAGTCTCATACATGCATCGATTGTGTTGTATTTATGTCTGATGGTAAAAATATTTGAAAAGTCTTTTTTACATTATCTCTTTGATGATGGATTGACAAAGACCATGCGCCATATTTGAAAATGATTTTCAGTTAACTTTACAAAAATGTTGAGGAAAGAAAAAAGCTAGATTTTATATCAAATACTGAGTCACTTATTTTCAGTTTTGTTTACCTCATTAAATATACTTAAATAATCTTACCTCTTATTTATTTGTGCTTTATTATTTATAATTTTCTGTCAGAATAACCTCCATTCTGCATCAAAATGTACTACTAATACATATAGCAAATAAAACTGATGGATACCAAACAGTTTAAACATTCATATACATGCATTCATACTCAAGTGATGCATCAAAATAATGGCCTTGAATCTCTATGGAAAACATCCACCAGAAGCCCTGTCCTATGAAAAAACAACATATCTCTGAATAACTCATATAAAGTAGCACAAACTAACAACAACAAATCAAAATTGATACCATCTGCAAGAAGGCAGTTCACAAACACATAAATCAAGCTGATACTCTCGTGCCCCACTCTATTTTAACAAATCCACATGGACACCATCCATCTGGTAGTCCTGTCCAATAAAAGTCCATGTATCCAATTTAGTATATACTCGCTTATAAGTCGATACCAACTGCAAACTGCATAGACCCAGATCTGTCATTGCAGAATGCGATGGCAGATCAGGGTCTATGTTGTTTACATTTGGACCAGGCTGATACGCAAGTATATACGGTAAATATACCAACTATATGGACAAAGGGGAATTAATATCATGGCTGCCACTATGGGGACACATGGAAACTTAATATGAGAATCAATATGATTTCAACAATTTGTGAGAATATTATGTTAAATGTACCGTGCCTGAGTGGGCAAGAACAATACAACATAATGGCAACATGACAGGAGCTACTCCACAACAACCATTTAGTAAGTGTTTGTGGTATGCAGGTGATGTAAAAGATGTGGTTCATCAATGAACCTATAGAGGTGGGATTCCACCACCCTAGATTAGGAAAAGAAGGAAAGAAGAAACGAGAAAAACATATGAAATAACATATAGAGAACAGAAAAAATGGATAGTACCAAAAGAGACTCAGACAGATCAGCTATAAACATTAGAAATAAGTGACAGAATGAATTCATAAATAGGTCTAATGTGATGTTGTGTTAATTGAATATTATTACTGTGCCTACTGCTTGTTACATGCAACTCGGAATGTAAAGTTCACACTACAATCACTGAATAATTGGAAGATCTGAGGAGAAAGGTTTGGAAATTAAAGATGGAGGATAGTGAGACTGGAGAAAACTAGAAATGACCAGAGTGAGTTTGCTCTGCAACTGCAACTCTGCTACAATGTTAACCACTCACCCTTAATCATAGAAAAAGGGATACGTCAACACATCACTGGAGTGATCAATACGTCACCCCTACTATCCAATACATTGTTAGAGCAACCAACACCCAGTTATCTACTATCCAACATGCCCACATTTATTATCCAACACAAAGGGTAGGAATATACACAAACTATACTTACAACCACACAAATATACTATCACACATGATGCTAGGATCTAAAAGAAGGAGAATTAAATCACATACAAACATAAACATTATCACACACAAACAAGGGCAAGAGTGCTTGTACACATTATACTCACAAACATTCTTATACATGTATACTATCACAAGGGGGTAAGGGTGGTTAAGAAATTAGTTGTCTGTTTGCCATGATAGTAGGAGTTGACCATTTTGTGTAAGACAAGTTTTAAAGTTTGCACTAACTCTAAACTTTTTTCAGAAGTAAAAGTTTTGGTAGTTTTATCAATTTTCATTTTTATTTTTTATTTTCAAAATTAGTTTTTCAAATTTCATTTTTTAATTTACATTTAGAAGTTTCTTTTTTAATTTTCATTTCAAACTTTTGTTTTTCAATTTTCATTTACATTTTTTTGTCATTATCAATTTTCATTTCAAATTTGCTGTTTTCAATTGTTCTTTTCAATTATTTGTTTTTCAATTTTCATTTCTTAATTTTCATTTTCAATTTTGGTTTTGCAACTTTCATTTTTAAATTTTCATTTTCAATTTGTCATTTTTCATTTTAAAATTTTTGTTTTTCAATTTTCATTTCTTAATTGTAATTTTTTTCCTTTTATTTTTCAATATTGGTTTTTCAACATTCCTTTTTTTCATTTTAATTTTCAATTTTTATTATCAATTTTAATTTTCAATTTTGTTTCTTAAATTTTCATTTCTTAATTTTCAAATGTTATTGTTTATTTTAAATTTTCATTTTCAAATTTAGTTTTTTGACTTTAATTGTAAATTATTAATTTTAAATTTTTAATTTTCATTTTAAAATATTTGTTTTTAAATTTCCATTTGTTAATTTTCATTTTAAATTTTCATTTTCATTTCGGGATTTTCAATATTCATTTTTTAAATATTCATTCCTTTAATTTTACACTTCTAAAACAGGAAAATGCATGTGTTGTATCCAGTTAAGATATCATACAAGTTCAACTTTGACATTTGGACAGTTTATAAATGTCATGGAATAGTGTGTACTCTATGTCAATGTATATATGTGAACGAAAATGTACTTGGGTTCCGTTGCTGTGTGCAGCCTTACCCTAGGGTGGTTTATTTTTCAGCTTTAGCTATTTCAAAATACTGAGTTTGATTCAACCTATGCTGCACATGCAAATTGTCTCCAGTGAAAAACCTGATTACCTCGTGTTCTTTGGCTGTGCATATTCACCACAGCCAGGGTACTTATAGAGTGCATTCTCTATGTACATGTATATTTACATTACTAGTCTTGTCAGGAAGCTAACCACTTTACGGGAGCAATCTTCAGCTGTAGAGGTATGTAAAATATAAAATTGTATTCTTTCTCACTAACCGTTGTATCTTACAAACTTGTTTTATATATTGGATGTTTCTAAATGTTACGGAGAGTCAAATCTATATCATATAATGCCATGCCATCAGAAATACTATAGTCTGTTTCAGGTTAGAAATTTTTTATAACTAAAAAGACAGATTGAATTTAATTATATGCTGCATGCATTAAATGATGAATAACGCTTGATTTCTTTTGATTCAGTGAGATTATTCTTGTCGGACACTGATTCATGTACAAACATGGTTATTATAGTAATAATCTCGAACAGTAATTAAGATGGAATAATTACATGTGTAATGAAGCCGATTCATGTGCATGCATGCATAACATATATCATTGCATTTAGACTTAACATATGTGCTACATGGCTCAGTTATTATATTTTTAGCTGTTTGGTTTGGTGGTGGGGAGTCGTAGAACTCAGTGGAGTTCCTTGTAATCTGTATGCTGCTGTCTGGTGATGTTGGCATGGAAGAGAGTACTGGTGTTCTCGCAGTGAAGGACCAAAGCTTCACGACCAGTGGGTCTGTGTTGAATGAGGAGGCTCTCAAGGGATCCTTCAATAGACTGTAAGGGAGGGGCCATGCATGATGGATCCTTGACCACTGACTAGAGCTGTGGAACCAGAAATACACTGCAGTCGTCAACTGGATGCCACCATACATATATATATATATATTATTAATATATCAATTTAAAAAAAAATATATATATATATGTTCCATTTTTGAATTGATATATTTCACTATTGCTATATGAGCATAAATTAATAATTCAATAGCGTTAAATGAGTCATTATCCATAATACATAAATCCTACTTGTGGATAAATTATACATTATTCATATTTGTGGATAAATCATATAGTTTGGTCACCCTTGGTGTTGAATCATACATTGGTTGTATTCGAGTGTAAATCCTATATTTTCATCACTCTTAGTGATAGAAACGAACAATATTCATATTTGTGTACAAATTCTATACATTGATCTTCATGGTGATATATCCATATATCAATCATATTTGTTTATAAGTTCCATACGTTCATTCTTGTTTGATTTTCTCATTGAAGTTACATGTTTAGATTAGTTCCATGTTAGGAACTATATAATTTCCTTATATCAGTTGTTGAAACTCGGTGTGCATCATTCTTTTAAATCCATTGTTGGACACTATGCATGCGGGTATGGTATCAGATTCATTCATCGTTCAATTACATTATAAATAAACATCTCATTAATGAAATTGCTTTCAGTGTCTTCACTAAATCCAATCCCAAGCTGGTTTCATCCTGTTACAATAAAGTAGACAGCAGCCAATAAGCACTGCGCCTGCATATTCATTAACTGATTTACTAAAGGATATTTCATTAAATATATAGTTTGGCCCAGGTTAATCCAATTAAAGTTGCAATTATCAAGAAGTCATATAAATGCAGTAGAAATATGACATAGTTTCTAACTAAATTCAAGTAAATCATTCCCGTTCATGACATGCGGTATCATAGTGAAATTTGGATGCACAGACCTTTTATTAACAAGATTAGACTGTTCTGACAAAATCATGCACCTTATCTGCAAATCCTACCTTAATTTCATCATTGAATCCCTTCTCTCTCTCTCTCTCTCTCTCTCTCTCTCTCTCTCTCTCTCTCTCTCTCTCTCTCTCTCAAAAGTAGGGGGAATTTCCTCCAAATTTTCAGTTCTAGCATATACCCTGGCATTGCATTCCGTAACATTCAAACTATCTGCATAGGACATTGCAAATTCTCCATGACTGCACTAATTGTGAAAATTTCCTCATTGCCTTGTCTTTCCAGATTTTAAGTTCTGACAGCTTTGCAGAGTGAGGATTCACAGCTCACACGGCTCAATGCCCACCACAAAATGTCAGCAGCTTGTAGCCATTTCCTCCAGATTTGGCCTATATGGATCTTTGCCTATGAGAGACTATGCATTATTGTCATTATAGTGCCAGGGCTTGAAAACCTATGATTTTTATCTCACTTATGATAATGAGATGAACAGTCAATACTGAGATTGACACCTAGAGACAAGGAAATCTCACTTAAGGAATAACCTTTATTTATCTTCTGTAAAACTGTAATTTTATCTTGGGTCAGATGTAACGTTTTTGCTTGAGTTTCAACAAGTCTTAACATTGTTATATTTAAAATATTTCCCAAGACCCTTTTATCAAATCTTTAGGTGAAATTAAACAATATGTTGTCCATGCAAGTAAACAAGACATAGATGTGTTTATCATCACAACTGGTTAAGTTCTGAATGAACCTTTCACATGAATGACAATTTTTTCTCTAATGCTCTCTTACTTTTTGTCATGGTAGCTGAGACAATGCATTTTGCAGAACCCCAGTTTTGTCAAACATCATATATGTCAGCCTACGAATCTACATCTGAGACCTATACTTATACTAATAATACTTCCACCACCACCACCACCATTAACACCACTAATACAGTAAAAACTTGTTTTGGAGGACTATCCATTCATATGCTTAAGACAAGTGTTCTGCTAAAAGAGGTCATCACATTACTGAATTTCTGTTTATTTTCAGGGGTCAAACAAAATTATTTTGTTGCTCTCTGAAAACAATCAAAAATATGCTATTCAGTGTCCAAAAATAAAACAAATGAAAAATTCCAAGCTAAAGTGATCAAATCACATACATACATGAATGGATATTTTTTGTTAATCTTGTATCAGGCTGGCTGAGCTTGTTACCATGTCTAATTTTGCTCCAACTTGATAAATAAGCTTATATTGTCATTGTCCTACACATGTTCTATAACAAGTGAGATCAGTACATATTAATGAGATGATCTTGCATCTGACTGTTTGAGCTTACTTCTTCTCTCGATCTAGGGACTATATTTATCATCCAGTTTCTTTATAAAGCTTTGTAAATAGGTTTATCATCAAGATTTTGGCTAATATCAGTTGTGAACAAGTGACTGTGCATATTAACTATCCCTTTATCTTTGGAAAGAATGTCTACCAGATTATAGTAAAATGAGGTAAAATTGACTTTGTGTTGTGTTCTTTCAATACTACATAAGTCTGATGCAAAAAGGTGAGTGATATCAAGTCCACCTAGGCCTCTTGTTAGAGTATGGATTTGTATTATTAACCACCTCTTGAAAACATGATTTGAATGGATTATTCTCGTGTGAGAAAGATTGTTGCCAACAAAAATATTTTACAATAATATAAATTTTAGATTGCAAATCTCTTTCATTTAAGGTAATGTCATAATGGAAAAGCCTGAAAATCATGTTTTCCTTACATGATTTTTATCCATAAATTGCTATGCATACAGTCAGGACCTTTAAGTCAGTAATTATAATAGTAGATATGGTGGAGTTTCTGGATACAAGTTTACCATAAAAACAAAACATTAATTGTTATAAACTTTAAGGTCATGTTTAAATATGGATAAAATTGTATCATATTTTTTAATAAAAAAAATTAGTAATTTTGACATTTACTTTTGTGGCAAACTTGAGAAATTTGGTCTATTCTGGCATATAGAATAATACATAAAAAATAAGACTTTAGTATTTCCTTATGATGTGCTTGTCCATACATAAAGGATTTTACATGAGTGCTCATTTCATATCATATTTATCACACAAAAACAGTCAGTAATTTTCATAGATGTTTTGGGAACCCTTGGGAGAGTTTTGATTTTCATAAATTTCATGTGAAATTAACCTGAATGGATGATTTTATTTATTAGATAAGCAGCCTTTTATAAAAGTCAACTTGTATGACTAAATTTAAATTGGATGCCTCTGGTGTAAGACTGATATATTTTATAACATTTTGCTGTGATATTATAGGCAAATTAGTGATATCACAAATAGGAAATGGTTGTATAAAGTTCCATAATAATTACATCATCTGAGAGTGTTTATCTGAAAAAGGTATACTAAGTTAATATTCTCATGGTTAGTTTATACCCGTTCTGGATGCTTCGTAAAAAGCTGTCTACAATTGTACTACGTTTCACATAACAAAACAAACTATGACTGGATAAGCAATGTACTAATGTAACAAAGTAACTCACTGTATCAAATATAAATTTTATCATAGACATCTTTGAAACAGATCCCACATTATGTCCCTAAAAGGGTCTTTAAGGGCACACAGTAAGTGAATAATACTCATTAAGGGCTATCTCCTTTTAATTATTTACCTTCACTTGTGTTGTGACTCCTGTAGGAATGAATTACGGGTAGTATGACAACTGATACATATGAACTAGCTAATTATTTAATTTACGAATTGTCTTTTCTTCTTTATTTTTATTTTTTGTTGCAATACTTAGTCTCTATAATCAAATGAACGACCACTAATATATCTTGAATTTACAAATGGAGACCGACAGATCTTTACAATAATTTGTTTTTTCTCACACCATACAGAGTCTATTTGCATTTTTTGTTTGTTTGTTTACTTTGTTTTGTTTTCCTTTTTAGTGCAGAGAAACAGAATGCCTACAAAATATTTGATTACATGACTACATCCAATATAAATAATTAGCATATCACAAAATTCTAGCATGCATAAAAGTTTAGTGAATTTCAATTCACTATAATATTATTCATCGCAGGCCAGGAGACTATGATGCAAGATAGTGTGGTAGTGTGGATTACATCGCAAAAAATGTGTGTTTTATGAATATGTCAGATTTACAGATTTAGCAAAAACTGAATGGTGCTAAAGTATCATTATATACATTGATTAATTCCTAATAAATGAGGCTGAAATAATATGTCTCCGTGGAAACATGATCAATCTGCATCTCGTTACACAAACTTCGACCTTTGGAGATGGTCTGAGCGGGTTACATAAAACACCCAAATACTCCCAAATATACCCCAAATACACCCAAATATACCGTTGATACATGTAATATACAAAGTATATGATCTTTAGGTATCATATATTACACGAAAATATCAGAAAAGTACATAAGTTGGAGTAGATGGTTAAGAATTTTTTTGCATAGCATAACATATAGTTCAGTGTGTGATTTTTAACATGCTAATGTATACTACTGATACATTTGAAAGCTCATTAAAGTTCTTTTCTTATTTTTTTTAAAATTGTTTATAATGACAAAAATGTGCACTACTGAGTATGTATTTGCTGTTTTCTTCTCTACTGTTTTATTGAAGGCTTCTTGGAGAAAAATGGAAGCGTGTCTCGAAATTGAATTAAAATTGAATGAAACATACAAAAAAAAATTAATTAAATACAAAGGTGCATAAATTTGGTTGGCAAACAAACAATTAAATATGAGTGGTTTCTTTTTTTTCTTCACAACACCAGAATGCTGTGTATAAAGGTTGTAGGAGACATGATTACAATATAAAATTCTGCATACAATAATAAGAGTCTTATAGATTCAAGACAAATAGCACATAAATCCAGTACACAGATGCTTCAGCTGTATGATATGAATATTCCTGACAAGTTTAAATAAGGACTTTTAATTCACTGACAATTCAGAATCTTCACGTATTCCTTTGTTTATTTGTGCAGCAACACAAAAATTTTAATTTTATAAAATATTCAGAGAGAGATAAGTCTTTGGCTGAAGTCATTAATTAATGATGTGAATAAACAAAAGTATAAACCTGTACATAATGTTTAGTGTGTTTGGCTGAATGTATTTTATTGTAAGGCATAGACAATTTGACATACTCTTTCCAGAAAAGAATCAATGGCTGCTAATAGCAATCATTTCAAAACTTATTGATCAAGATATCTGTATCAGCAAATTAAAAATTATATTGATATGCCATTAAGGGATTCTATAATAACTAAACTTTGGACAACAACAATAGTGAATCAATGAACCACAAACTCAAATCAGCAGTTGATCAGAAACAATCTAGGGCCAATTGGATGGATACAACGGCAATGAAATGGTTAGTCGAAATGACATTGACAGATGGTACTGTGGAAACAAGGTGCCATTGTGGGAAAGTCTGCAAGAACATTCGAAGACTGAGAATCCATCAGTCAAGGACGAGATGTTTGTCATGTGATAAGCAGCAGCAGCAGCATGCAGAATCTTCTGGTGAGGTGCAGGTTTCTGGTCAGGTTTACAACCATAGTGCTGGAGGCCTCTTAGCTTATTTTCTGTCGCATGCAGATAGCCCTAATCCGGTGGTTGGGGGCCATTCCAGGGAAATGTTCTCGGAGAGATTAGAAGATAAGCTATACAATATGGATGTAGAGGATAGACTTCCTTCTTCATTGCTGGAAGATATACACAGCTGGAAAACAAGATTTCCATATTCCATAATGGAAGACCGACTGTGAGTCTTTTATATCAGATGCAGCTCATAAGGCAGCAGGCTTGAAAGGAATGGCACCAGATCGAGTCCAGGAAACCCAGAAACCAGCAGCAGATGAGAGGAAGGGGAGGATTATGTAACCGTGAAATAACTGGATGATGACTTGGATCAAATACTAGAAGCAGCATTGCAGGGAAGTGTGGGGAAAAAAAACTTGCAAGTTCTACATACACTCGTGTATACTGTTGGGACAGAGAGGTCTGGGCTTGTAAAGAAACACTGAAGTGACTCAGCAGAACCAAAACTAAACTGGCGTCAACGGGAGATCAAGAACAACTGCTTAGAGCTCAGATCATTGAGGAAGGTGTTTAAGAAAGCCAATGACATGGAGAAGGAGGGTTTACAGCAATTAAGCAACACACTCAGAGACTGCCTAAAAAGCATCACTCAGTGGATGCAGAAAGATTGAGAAAAAAAGGAAAGAAAAAGCAAGAAAGAGAGTGGAATTTATCTCCAACCCATATGTGTTTACAACAACCATTTTAGGCAAAGACTGTTACAACACAAACTCATATTCAGGCACAATGGATTCTAGCATCCCTATATGATACAGTGACATGGGCCGGAATGAGGTTCAAACCAAAGAAGTCGAGGTGTCTGGTTGTTAAGAAGGGGCATGTCACAGACCAGTTTAAACTGAAGATACAAGGAGAAGACATCCCATCAATAACAGATAGTCCAATCAGGTGCCTGGGAAAGTGGTTCGATGCCAGCTTGATGGACAAGAAAAGTGTGCATAGATTGAAACAACGGGTGGAAGAGGGTTTGCAGAAAATCAACCAATCCAGCCTCCCTGGAAAGTTCAATGTAAGGATGTACCAGCATGGTTTTCTTCCAAGGTTCACGTGGCCACTTTATGGTGAATGAAATCTCTATCAGCACAGTTGCGAAACTAGAACAGGTCATCAAAAAACACATGAGAAGATGGATCGATGTTCCTCCATCGTTTACCAGTATCGGTCTTTACGGCATGTCATGCAAGCTACAGGTTCCCCAAACATTGCTAGTTGAGGAATACAAGGTGGACAAAGTTAGACTCCTGATATCTTTGAGGGATTCAAAGGACGAGAAAACAAGTTGAACCGGAATAGAAGTTAGTACAGGAAGAAAATGATCTGTGAGCAAAGCTGTGAATGAAGCTAAGAGCAAATTGAAGCATAGGGATATCATTGGACTACAAATAAAGGAAGAGAAGGGCTCAGCACAAGGAAATCCCAGAGATGGAATGAATCAAGCCCAGAAGACTGACGTACCATGGTCCAGGAAAAAATTTGCAGAGGTGAGGATGAAGAGAGGTCAGTGAGAGCAGTCCAAATGGTTGCCCAAGAAATGTCAACAAGATGACAGACCTTTGACAATATGAACCACACTGCAAATCCAGCATCCAGCTTTTGTCCGTATACGATCTTCTCCCATCGCCAGAAAATCCGTACAGATGAAACCTGACAGATGATCCCACGTGCCCATTGTGCCAGAAAAGAACTACACTCCAGCATATTCTATTGTCATGTTAGGTTGCCTTTGCCCAAGGGCGATACAGATCTAGAAACCACAAGGTCTTGAGAGAGATGCCAGATATGTTGCAGAGAGAAAGACGGAAAGTCTGGAACTCAGGGAGGTCAGGTCCCTGGTTCATCCAGTTTGTTTAAAAAGGACTAAAGAAACCTACAATGACAAACAATGCTGGAATATTCCAAGAAGCAAAGTCATGGGAGATGAGAGTAAACCTGGGGAAAAAACTCATATTCCCGGGAGTTACGCAGACATCACTTTGTCCAGACATCATCATATGGTCTGAGACTGCAAAGAGGATCTTGGTGGAACTGACCATCCCATGGTTAGAATGAATGGAAGAGGCATATGAAAGGAAGATGGAGAAGTACCAGGAACTGGAAGAGAGCTGTACAGCAAAAGGATGAAAACTTGGTTCTTCCCAGTGGAAGTAGTATGCAGTAAATTTCCTGCACAGTCGACCTGGAGGGTGCTCAATGAACTAGGAATATGAGGAAGACACTGAGCAAGGCGAGGCAGCAGAAAGAGCATCCAGTTGGATTTGGATGAGACATCAAGAAAAGAACTGGCAGCCAACACAGACGGGCAGTGTCTGATTAACACTGTCACCCCGACATCTGGAAGGTGTACCGATATAACAGGCGAAACACCCAGAAAAGGATTGAAACTCGGCTTATGACATCTGTGTAATCTCAGTCTGACACTGTAATTATATCAACGCTAAATTTCCAAAACCAGTCAATAATACGGGGAAAATTATGAATAATCAACATCTACACCTTTGTAGAATCATCTATTTTTCTGTCAGTAATGATAATAATGACAATAATTATTTTAATGATAATCTACTGCTTCAGGCCAAGGTCTGAAAACCTCACCTAGATCTGAGTCTGACAGGGTAGATTATCAGATGATGAAGTTGTTTTATTTCAAAAGTCTGATTTCATTTTGATCGATAAATTATATCATAAACAAGGTTATTATATTGGCTTTGTTTTTGCTGCTGATTTTTGTTTACTATGTAAATTTAATAAAGTTTTTCTACTTATAAAAATAAAATATGTATCTATTATTACTGAGCAGGTAAAGATTAACTCACATAAAGAGAAAAACTAAATAGCTTAAATGATTATTGTACTGTCTTCTCCATTCTTCATCTTGTAGTGGTGGTAATAGTGATGGTGGCAGAGGTTATGGTTATAAATATCCTTGTTGTGGTGACTTATACATACAAATACTTAAATCAATACATATCATGTCTAAGCCTTTCATATGAAAAACACCTGCTAATGAATATAACTTCAAAATGGATTCTTGTGCTTGATACACAGGTTTGCATGTACATTCTTACTTAAATTCTGCAGAATTTATAAGTCAATTGACAAATAATTTTAGTAGACACCCAGGTTTTTATATATCTATCAGAATTTATGTCATGGATCTGAAAATGTTAAACTTTGTGTCATCTTATTTTTAATAAAATCACAAAAGTTACTTGATAAACCTTTTGGTTACAAACCGCCAAACCGATTGTTGACGTTTTTCAATTAATGCATATTTGCATAAGAACAAGACTTTTCCACTTCTACTCCATAATTCTCCAGCATACCTGTTGCCAAATCTGGCCTTTTGCTGTTCAATAATGGCATTTAAGCCGGTATGTAGAAACACTGAAATGCATCAAAACACTGGAACACATTGAAAACACCAAAATGCACTTCAATTATATTGTATATACCACAGTGTAGAATTGATTGTGTCTGTATAATTCATAAGTTTGATAATTTAATATTAGTTATATAATAGAGTAAAGTGTACTTTCATGTACTTTCGTTACTGATGAAAAGTGATGCAACAGTAAACTTTACAGGCAAGAATTGGCTAGCAAATTAATAAGCTGAAATTATCTGTCACATTTGAATTTTGAAATTACATTAATAAATATATCACATGAACAATGGATTCAACATTGCGACAGTTTTATCACTACAATGGGTACATACTGCAACTATGATTTGAAGGTAAATATTTTTATTATTAAAAGCATGTACATGTATTACAATGTATACATTAGTTTAATGCTTAAGCTATTAAGTTCAAGTTCTGACAAAATGATACATGCAAGGGATTCTGCTGTTGTTTTTAAAATAGCTAATTATCAAGTCATTAGTTAAATTTAATGATGTGGTTAAACATAAAATAAAAAAGCTATAGAACAATAATAATTTGATAAAATAAATATACATACATATGTGTACATGTTGATTTAAATAAATATTAATAATTATTTATTGTGTTCATTATTATATTATGATTATTAATAATGACTTGTTCTTATTATTTCAGTTTAAGGATGTATGAGATTTATGCAAACCAGCAAGTAAAACAGCTGTACTGTCTAAGTGTATCTATCAGGAATTATGTGTGGACAATTATTTTAATGGTCTAAATGCAAAGATACATTGCAAGAATGGTGTGTCAAATCATTTGCTCACTTATTTTGGCATTTACATCACACAAAACATTGTTTGCGCATGATTTAGTGTAGTTGCATTATCCATACACTGTTCTTGGAGGAATTGATGTCCGTGACTGGATATATACTACAAATGTACCAGCAAAGAGTACACCGCTTAATGGCTAATGAATGATTGCTGTCAAGCATATTGACAGTCTGTCATTAAATTAAGAGCTGAAAACCAACCTTTAAAAATCAGCTTGCATTCATTCTCACATTCTTGCACTGAAGTGTTGATTAGATAATCGGTAGCCATTGACTATGACTAGACTATGATACCGTTTTATTTTTATTGAAATTACTATGATATAAAAATCTGCATGATATAATGATTTAAATGAGAGTTTTACGAATCTACAGTTTCTCGTAATTTTGGCAAAATATGTTCCTTGAAAACATTCTATTTTGCATGCTGAATAATCCCAAAAAGATTAATATAAACATATAAGAAAGAGCGAACATGAAAAATAAACAAAAAATTAATGAACCACAAAGTTATTTTTATTAGTATTTAAGCAATTTTTTCTTAATCCATAGATAGATTTGGTTTCCGACCAAACAACAACAATATGCTTAAATTTTTGCAATAAAATCAGTATTTATGCCCACACAACATTTCAATTTTTTGTATTAGTTGAAATAAGGAAGCATCAGTCATTAAATTATTTTGAGTAGTATATTATTATCTTGCAAGCATGAAGATAATGTTTTCAATGCAAACGACATTTCAAAATAGTTTGAAAGTTGTATTTTCTTATAAAAAATTTATTAAAAATAGGAATAAAAAATAAAAAATAAAATTATTTAAATCGTCTTACCCTGACAAAGCCACTCTGGCATGATACTCATCCTTTTCAAATGCACAGGATTTGCAGAAGAAGTTCTGTGATTTTAGAGACCAAGAATTAAGTTCTTGTTCAGACATATCAATACACTTTCTATGGTACCATTTTAAAAAATCTGAGCACTGAATGGTACCATCCGATTTACATGTACCACTGACCTTTAATGACTTATCTAATTAAGGTCATAAAAGACATTTGAATAATCTTGATCAACACATTGTACAATAGTGTTTTTAAATCAAAGCACCAAATTATCTTTCCATAAACATGAAGAATAATTGCTCTTTATAATGCAGTTTAATTTTAAGTTCTTTGCTTTGATCTTGGGACAAAGAGGATCAATTAAGAATGGATTAATTAAACACAGTCATTATACCTAAATACCCTAAAAGTATTGTACTATAATTTATGTTTATATTTTTATTAAATTATGTTATCATTATTATTGATATTATAATTATGAAATCAAACTTATGAGATTAGAAATGGATTAATTAAATGTAGTCATTAAACCGAATATACCTAAAAGTACTATAGTATCAATTATGGGTATCTGTACCTATATTTTCGCACAACCACACTTGTTTGATTTTATTTTACTTTTATTCATTCTAAATCCATCTACTCTATTATATAACTCATATTAAATTATTAAAGTTATTAATTATACATACACAACCAATGATACACTATGGTATATACGATATAATTGAAGTGCGTTTCGGTGTTTTCAATGCGTTTCGGTGTTTCTATGCACCGGTTTAAGCCATTAACAACGATAACACGGCCACATGCAGGGGTAAGAAATGGCAGTGCTTCTGTAATTACTGTTTTGCCACATCCAATGGGTAAAACAGCTAAAACATTCATACTGCAACATACCCTAATAGATTCACTTTGTTTTTCTTTAAAATAAAAAAGTTTGTTCCTAAATTTTAATTAATTCTACATAATATTTCTGCGAGCGATTGGTCACCCACCATATTGTATACATTAGATACGATGCTAGCCTCTAATCTTATGGTCCAATGTCAATGTCAAATATGCTCGTACCTGTTATAACTGATGTCTAAAGTACTCAAAGAGACCAGTCTAAATGTTATCAGCATGTTAAAGGTCAAAGTAGACTGGTCCAGACCATTCTTTTGGTAAAGTTGCGCGGTAGCATAAAAAGGTCTTGGGACCAGGCTACAGGTCAAAGAAACATCAACATAGGCCACCTGACTAGAAGAAGATAATGCTTGAGTCAGCCGACAATGACCGAGTGAATGAACTTGTCACCCTTCAGATTAGAGAAAAATCATGTAAGGAAAACAGTTTATTTGGATTCGTATGGATAATCACAGAAGTGTTTACTTGCAGGCAGAGGGTACACATCACGTGTCTCACAGGATATGCCCAATTTCTAAATGGCGTCGCGAAAACTGGTGCTGCATAAAAAATAAATATAGTATTTCAGCAAACCGCAAACTTCCGCAGATACAGAGACTTTACACTGGCTTCAGTAATGTTATATAATTATTTTCCTCGATAATGTGGAAAGGATGCATTTCATTTACCCAAGAAAGTTCCAGGCTATCATATTCGAAAAGAACGGTAAAAAATGAATTATTAAGGCCCGTGTAAAAGTAGTCCTACATAGTAAGACACACACCCTGATATTTATGATGTGGGGGTACGATGTCTTACATTATAGGACTAGTGTAAAAAGAACGCCTTTTGTTCGTTAGTGAATCCATTTGCATTAAAGCATATTTAGATGCAACATTTGCGATGCCGTTTAAAACTAACTTTAAAATTAAATTTGTCAGCACTTTGGTAAACGAGTGATATGTATCATCATTTAATCGTGAGAATGCAATGACAGATAGACTGGGATTACATATTCATTATGGATCTTGATTGTACATTTTCAAGTAAGCTAATTTTATGAATATAGTGGCCATGTTAGCATCAATTGAACTCAAGAAACCATAATTAGGCCCATTATATGTTTGATTACCCAATAATTTATTTAGCTAATGACACTGAAATAAACCTAGAATTGCATGTGGTTAGTACACAATTTTAATCTTAATAAAAGGTGTCAGTTTGATTAAAACTTGAGTATGTTCAAAGTTGCAGTAATGGAGGATTTACTGTTATAGTTTGGTCTTGTATTCCTGAATGTTCATCTTTAATGGGAGACTTGGGTTATTGTTTCACAGTTATGTCTGTTAACTGTTACTGAGTATCTGTTCCTCATGATTGTGTGCGAGCGCTCTGGACTTTCGTTCTCTTGTTTAAGAATACAAGTTTGTCAACTGAGTCTGTGTCAAGGGATGCCTGTAGCTTAGTCATGGTACCACCAGCAGTCAAGAAAGCCTGTTCCATGGGCACTGACGTGGCTGGTGTATTAAGCAACCATTTTGCTGAAGTGGCCAGCTTGGGGTAGTTAGAATTATTAATCTTCCGCCAGTCAAAGGGATTAACTTTGGTACAGACTGTTTTTACCTTATGATTGAGATCTATATCCATTACAGTCAGCATCTTTGACATGCTAAAGAGTATTGGGTAGACCCCACTTATGGACAGGTACTCTTCCAAACATCAGGGACCATGCCTTCCATTATAGACCACTGATCATCTGTTAGGTAAAGTGCCAAAGCATGTGCAGGTTTTGTAACTTTTGGGTCATGTAGAACTGCATAAATGATTAGATACTGCTTTAATAGGCACTGAAACATATCAAAAGTAGAGTTCCATCTTATAGGGGTGAAACGATTAATCGATGTATCGATACTTACTCTATGCAAGTTATTTTAATCTTCAGCAGTCGTGAATAATTATTAGTCATTTGCCTTTTCATTCTTTAAATTGAAAATTCATCTGAGACAGCCGTAGCAAATACCGGTACATGCACTCATTTCTGTCAGTAAAAAATAAAAACTATTCAAAACACCTACTCGCCATCTACAAATTAACACAAGGTGACTAACTCACGTGGTTCGAAATCTGCCCCCTTCCCTCGCCCCAATTCCATGCTAATTAGTTTATCCCGTCTGCATCTTCAGCCACTGATAACATATATCAATGGAAGGAATACATTGCAGATTTGTTTACTGTGTATGATTTAAGTACTTTACTGATCATTTAATAACCACTTTTATGCAAAATTTATCTGTTGCGTCGCAGCTTGTCTACTTGGATTGAATTGAAGGCTACACTTCCAGTGTGTCACGCAGTGAAATATGTTACATGGAATTCTGATTAATGGTTATTGTTTGTTCAAGTCCAGGGTAAAACAATAACCACCAATCATAACCAGCTGTAGCGTGTTCACTGTGTGACATATTGTAGGCATCCAAATTCTATCTATTAGATACAAAGCAACATAGAAACTTCACACAAAAGTGACTATTAAATGATCTGTAAAATATTTAAATCGTAAATGGGGAATAAGTTTGGAATGTCTCCTTTTTACGTTGATATATGTAATCAACAACCAAACGTGCCAATGGGATAAAAAAAATGAGCACAGAATCGGCAAGGGGGTAGATTCCAAACCACACGAGTTATAGCCATCTTGTCAATTTGCAGAAGGGGAGTGGGTTTTGTAAATAATTTCCTTTTTCACTGATAGAAAGTGCCTGTGGCCGAGGCAGTTGTTTTGCATCTGCAGGAAGTACAATGTGAAGGATTTGGTTGTTAGTCATCTCTGCTCCCACACTCTGACTTGTTCTAGTTAAGATCTTCCTTGCACAAGGAAATTGCACAGTTTCTTCTATTTTGAAGATAACACCGTAATGCCTTCAAAATTTAAGTGAAGACATAATTGGTAATAAAATGTTTTAAAAACATTCATTCAGTGCAAAACAAAGGGCATGGTGACCAGGATGAGTCATGCATCTGATCGAATAGAGCGGCCTGAAATGGCCTAAAAGGTTCAATAATTATCACTAACAGCTAACAGGTAGTCCGCTTGGAAGTTTTTTTGTCTTGTCAAGGATGAGAATGACATATGAACAGATGATAAGTCTACGTTTGTTTGTAATCTGCATACTGGAAATACACCCAGTATGTCAACACATAAAAAATGGCACCACCATACCATTGACAGACCTTTTAAAGATGAAAAGACCATGAAGTTGATACGTGTATTGATAATGTATTGTATCATAGGCTGTGTATCCAGAATCATATCGATACGTGGCAGAGGTTATTGTTTCACCTCTACCATCTTATGGGGCAGTCAATAATCAGAGAATTTTCTGTTATGTCCATTTGTTTTTGCCTAAGGTGTAATTCCTGGCTAACTACAACAGATTTCCGAACATGTGCTACAAGTTTTTTGGAAGCTGTCATTGTCTGAGAAATTACATTACCCGGTAGTCTACTCAAAAGCACCTCTGACTGAAAGGTGAAGGGTGTGTCCAAAGCATCATACATGGGTAAACTTAGAGAGATTCTTGGCACATAAGACCATATTTGAGGTGTTGTCAGTAACCTTAGCTGTGATATTTTCATCTTTAATACCAAAGTCTTGGGTTATCTCTTTAATGTCCTGTGCAATATTAAAACTCCTGTGTCACTCAGTTGTCTCTGTGGTTGCTATAACACAGTTATGATACACCCATCCTCAATCTATGAAGTGAGCTGTCACTGTTATGTAGCCTTCAGTTGCAAGACTTAAATAACTGTTATAAACAAATATTAAAATTATTGATTTAACCAAATTAGCACATGGGTATACATGGGCATATTTTGACATTGTCTGAGATTTTCTGTCCATATCCGGTTCAAGGTCATTGGGTGAGATATGGTCAGTGGCCATGACCAAGAATTTTGTCCTGCATTTAGAGGTATATTGTAAACATGTTGACTTAGACATTTAAGAAAATGTTTTTATTACTAAATTTAGTACACCACTCCCTCAATAACTCATGCACAACAGTGTCCAGAAACATAGACTGTGGCATAAGCAAGTGTGTGAGTTACAGAGGGACTTATGAAAAATTAAGAAGGGGATGGACATCGACAGTGAGAAAATAGATTTGAGAAGCTACAAGATTGTACCATTCTGCATTTTTGGACAGATTATAAAAACATGTCTACATTTCTTTTGCTAATTTACAGGTTCTATTGGTTTTTGATAAAAAGACTGCAGTTATCAAAGCATAATGCAGTTTAAAAACCAAATTCAGTTATACAGTAAAGTTTTGAAAAAGAAAAGAAAATTGTGAAACAGTGACAGCTGAGAAGCACTTTCATGATTAGAGGTCAGTGTTGGTTGTTGGTTTAATGGCACTTTCAAGGTTATTGACTGTTGTATAGTGTTGTGGAAATGGGAGCTAAGTGCATTTTGCAAACAGACACCAAGACAGCTAACCCAGACTGGCCCAGGCAGGTATAGAGGTCAATGTAGTCTGTACATTGCCATCAGTCACTCCGGGTGGGAGGAAGCATACTGGTGAGCTCCTGGAGTTTATTTCAAATTGTATAATTTAATGGATGTTTATCCAGACCAATTATTAATCTAGTTCTCACGGAACCTCTGCCTTTAAGTTTTCATTGGCTTTGTTATTAAAGTTTGAAGAAATTATGATGTTTATTAGTGATTTAATAAGTGAAATTTTGGCAACAAAGGAATCTGGACCAAGATGGCTGCCTCAACAAAAATTAGTTGGATTAAGGCATTCTTTTTCGGTTCAGATACATCAAAATCATTATCCAGATTTATTTTACTGATTCTAAGAAGGATTTAATTCCTAAGGAAACAAAAGGAACACCAAAGGAATTATATAAAACTTCAGATTTATCTTTTCAAGAACTCTCTAATTCAAACATGGCCGACAGTCCAGTATCAAATTTCATGAATGTTCAATACAATCAACAAAGTGTGACAATCACTATTTCTCCTGAGATGATCACAACTATAAAACAATACTTAGATGAAAATCTCACCTGTAATACACGTAATAACCAAACTGGACATATTTTATTAACTGAAAAGATAGATCAGTTAAACAAAACTCTCAGTTTGGGAAATCACAAGATGTGTTATTAAATGGTATCTCAGAATATAATCTATGAATATCTTACCTCTACTTGATACAAAGTCCAGCATTAAGCATCCAATTTTAAATTTAGAAAATTAACCTTATACAGAAAATACAGAAACCAACATGAGTCTATTAACAACACTGTGGAGTTCACTTTCAAATTCATTCTCTGGATTCAGCCCATCTGATATTCCTGATATGGATAATTCAGATTCCTTGGAAGTTGAAATTATTGCACAGGAAGAAGAATCCAACATGGAAGTCATTCCTGAATATATGCAAGTTATTCATAACTCCCTTAGCACCACTGTGCTAATTGATTGTACAATGTTGGAATTTATCACCCTGATGCTTGATGCTGAGTGTGCACCTCCATTCAACATGGAACTGTGTACAAAATTCAGTATGGATCTCGTATGGTGACTGTTACTTTATATGTAACCACAAGTAAGCTTCATGTACAGGACATCGAGCACCATGGCTGGCTTTACCACTTTATCACTAAATGTAAAGACAAAAGGAAGCAAAAAGAGCTGAAACAAATACAAGATGATAACCTGATAACATCTACTTCAAAGAGTTCATCAGATAGGGAAAATAATTGCGATGAAGTAAGCCAGATAAGAACAATATGGAGGAAATCCTATTACCCCAGTCTAAAATAGCTCCACAAATTCCTTTTAGTTCCATGAAACTCATAACCAGACCTGCACCTCTCTACAGTGCACAGTAAGGATAGCTGACCTCCAGGCCCATGTAGCAAGGCCTCCAGGCCTGTGTAGCAAGGTTGGAACAGGAACTCTTAGTACTGAAATCAAACAGTTTGCAGAGTTCAAGTGGATAAATCATGCATGTACAAAAATAGAGTGCCAGGAAACCCAGACAATACAAAACACAAGCATGTCAAAAGACCAAAACACAAGAGTCTGTCAGGGAACCCAGACCATTACCCTAACAAGCTGTTAGCAGAAAATCATTATGCACTCAAACAGATACATCCCTACCAATTCAACAAGAGCACACTCTTTTGCATGCACAAGAAGTGCAGAGTAAAAAATCAATTAAAGCAAATATTGTAAACACTAATAACCATGTGTAACACTCAACATCAAAACCAGCTAGAGAAGGAACTGCTTTGAATACACAACCAAACTCAAATCACCCACAGGCTGAAGCTAAATTAAAAGAAAATGCTAAATACAGCAGTCGCAGTTCTTGTAGTTAGTCCAGTCTTGAAAATCAAGAAGTTACAGTCGAAGCAATAAATCAGAAGCCTCCATGTGTCAAAAACAGCAACATAAATAAAGACAGACTCTTTTGATAGGATCATCAATAATCAAAGGAGTTAGCACAAGAGGATTATATAAAACTGATGTAAAACTCACCGAGGTGCAACAATTAATACTATTAAGGAGAAAATATTGGAAAAACACATGTCTCCATATCATACTGTGATTCTTCTCATCGGTGGCAAAAATTACAGCTATGGACAATCTCTAAAGGGCATTTAGGATGACTATGGAAGCTTGTATGCCATTAGGTCCAAAAATGCAGAGTGCAAAATAATTGTTTCAGGACTTCTGCCAAGAAGGGATGTACTTGTCTCTCCAGTATATGATATCCTAAGTATTTTGTCTGAAAACTTCCAATTGCTCTTTGTTCCACAATACAGGACTTTCTTCAAAGACAATCAAGGTACAGTGAACTTAAAATTATACCACAGAGATGGAATCCACTTTTCCAATAGAGGTACAGTAGGACCCGCTATAACACGATGGTCGGGGTCCACAAAACGAGATCGTGCTATGTCCCGAACCGTGCTATAACCAACCTAGACAAAACCAAGTCATTTAGCTGAAGAAAATTATGCATGCACCAAAAAGGGGGGGGGGGGGGGGGCATTGTGGGCTCAAAACAACATGCTTCATTGGCACAGTTACCATCTTAAATCAATGCATATTAAACGAGAAATACACATGCAGTGAAAACAGAGATTGCACATATAATATTTTACTTTATTCAGAGAACCATGCATTGGTACATTTATATGTACATGTCTATTATATAGCATGAATAGTTAAAGGATCAACACGTGTACTCACCAACTGATCTCATGGAATGCATAGGAGTGAGACCATAATAATTCCATAGAAAATATGCACACAGAAATATAATATCATTGTCTGATAAAGTTCTGAAATCCTGCATCGTTGTCTAGTCATTGTAAATCTTCGTCGTCTAGTCATCGTTAATCACATCCGACTCCGATTCCTCAGCTTTACTGTCGTATGCGGGTGCTTATGCAGAGACGGAGCTTGGGCTCTGCAAGTAACACTTTGATCATAAAGTCAGAAATCTATTAAAGGATGCAACTGGACACATGTCATTTGTGTGGCAAGATCACAGGGAGTTCAAATAACCACCCTCTGTTATGTGGCACTGAACAAGTATCAAACTCGGAGCTTGATCAAAGGGTTGTCACATGGGAAAACAACTTGAAAACAAAGTGAGTGCTTTTGCAAGCCAAAGGCTTATCGACCCATGTGCACTGGCAGATAACTTGGGAAATATCACTTGGGAATTAAATCTAACTTGTGGAAACACCGGACTTAATCCTGTCCATGGCTTCAAGCTTCTCTTTAACAGTAAAAGCTTTACGTTTCCATGTACTGTTATCCATTGTAAATAACTACTGATTAAAACTCTGACACCTATTTGTTTGAACGACTACAGCAAGAATAATTGTTAATCAACAAAGGGGTCATTTTTATAGGGAATGTACAATATTATTCACTGGTCAACTGATTGCATGGCGATTGTCTAACAACACCACCAAGCCACGTGTGCGCGTTGGCGGCTTTCGTTTTTTTCATGTTTTATAAATCATTGCCGCAAGGTTTGAACAACCTTTAGCTTTGAGATTGACTTTGATGATTGTCAATGACTTAAATTAATTGATTTATACATTCAGGTGTGAATCTTTTATCAACCACCACATTGTTTGGTGCTTGGCTGTGTATGCAGTTGAATGAGCAAACATATGTCGGCTATTGTTTGAGCAATGATTGTACATAGAATGTACTGAAGACAAACACAAAGAAGACTTAATGACTTTATTGTTCATGTATCAGTAATAATAAGATTAACACTTATCAGCTTTAAAATGAGCTGACATCTTTCAAAATAAACTAAGATCAAAGTGCAGTGATTGACTACTGACACATTTGAAATGAACATTCACAAATAGAAATGTTCAGCATCTTTATTCATATAAAGAAAGATGCAATCATAAGACACTTTTTCTTCAAGAATACAATACAGCTTGCCAAATTATTAAATCACACTCTTGTTTATTTTGACACAAAACTTTGCAGTAGTTCAAGAAATTGGCGAAATTATTGTAAAATTTCGGTAGCCATGACACAATCGTATTATATCCGAATTCATACACAATCTCTTCCCCAAAATGATAATTAATTTTTTTACACATTATTGTTCGTACTTTGACAAAAAAATATTGTTTTTTTCATGTACGAAAAAATAGATGAATTTTCGGGAGCCATGCCACGATCGTGTTATATCCGAATTTGTGCTATAACAAAGCATGCTATAGCGGGGTCCTACTGTACTGCCCTGCTCCTTAAGAATATGGACCAATACATAAGATTTATAAAGGGGGTTAGGAGTGAGTCAGAATATTGTCTGTATTGTGGAGAGCTGGGACATGTAACACATACCGTATATACTCGATTATAAGTCGACTTGACTATAAATCGACCCCCCCCCTTTTTTTTTTAGGGCTGCAAAAAGTGAATTTCTCTTTGACCCTCCTATAAGTCAGGGTGTATTTTGGAAGTCAGATCTGTCTGAATGGGTGACTTCTTAGCAAGTCAGAAACGCACTAAATGGAAATATAAACAAGCCAAACTGGATAGATAGATAAGAAAAATAAAGACAAAACCAGTGTAAAATACAATTAAATTATTGAGTGAAATATGTCACAAATAAATTGACAACTTACAATTTGTCCATCTTTGCGTAATAAAGTCCATTGAAATCCATAATGCTTGACATTTTAAATCCATTTATATGATAAATCCACGAATTCAATTATAGGTCACATACCGGTATAAAAATAGAAGTTCAGAATGATCCGATTCATAATATCCGGCAATATGTTAATTCCACACGTCGTACAAATAAACAGTGAAAGTTAAGCCCACTTTTTTGTGATTCATGGTATCCTATAAATGTCACTATCTAATGTCATCTGGTACAAAGTCCAAGAATTAATCCTCATTGTCTGATAAAGTTCTGAAATCCTACATCGTCGTCGAGTCATTGTAAATCGTCGTCATCTAGTCCTCGTTAATCTCGTCCGACTCTGATTCTTGGCTTTACTGTCATATGCGGGTGCTTATGCAGAGACTGAGCTTGGGCTCTGTGCATAACACTTTGATCATAAAGTCAGAAATCTATTAAAGACTGCAACTGAACACATGTCAGTTGTGCGGCAAGATCACAGGGAGTTCAAATAGCCACTCTCTGTTACTTGGCACAGATCAAGTATCAAACTTGCGGCTTGATCAAAGGGTTGTCACGTGTCAAATCAAAGAGTGTGGTGCCTTTACAAGCTAAGGGATTAGGGTCAAAGTATATGCACAGAAAGTTGTAGAACTCTACTTGGCACTGAACAAGTATAGATTGGCGGCTCGATCAAAAGGATTGTCAACTTGAAAACAAAGTGAGTCCCTTTACAAGCCAAAGGCTTATCGGCCCATGTGCACTGGCAGATAACTTGGGAAATATCGCTTGGGAATTAAATCTGACTTGTGGAAAAGGAAAATACAAATTAAATCAAAACTTTTATTGCATCAAGCACAGTCTTTATACAGCAAAACACAAATATTAATACAAATACAGGTTGTTCGGACTTGCACCAAAATGGAGGCAATATACTTACTAGTAAACACCCACGGTAAACATTGACGGACACTTCATTTTGCGGTAGGTACGGTAGGTGTCTACATGGAAAACAGATTCATTGCTTTGTTTGTAATGAACTTGGACATAAACAAAAGTCATGCGCTTACCAATAGGTAGAAGACAATAAAGTGCAGGGTTTTTCAACACATAACCAGCAACAAACTGGATTAGAATCTGTATACACTTTGGAATGTAATAATTCTGTAAACAAGTTTCAGTCACTATCTGATCTGTGTACAGATTGTAACTTGGTAACATGTCAAAACTGTGAAATATCAATAAATTACTCTGCAAATAATATAGCAAACATTAAAAAGAAAAACGATGAAACGATTATGAATCTTAGAGATTCTAACATTCTACTTTCAGAGGGATCACATACAGACTAATTGTGCAAGGTCAGATGATGTGATTGTGCCTGAAGTGAATAATGTAAATACACGTAGCAATTCAATGCTAAATAAGCTCTCAAATATCTGACAGGTTATGTAATGCTTGTTGTGAAGGAGTTAATATCTACAATACTATAACTACTTATACATGTTCTTCCAATAATGATGCAAATTCTTTAAGAGACAATATCTTGTCAACTGATGTAAATAAAACAGCTGCTGTTAACTATACAACATTTGGTTTAAACAGGAAAGGTTTAAGGATAGCAAATTTAAATATTCACCATGTTATACCTAAACTAGATGAAATTAAGTTAATGTTGCATCTAAAAGGGTCAGTTGATATTTTGGGATTATGTGAGACCTTTTTGAATTCTACAATTCCTAATAATATACTTGGTAGAGAAAAATATGAACTGGAAAGGAAGGACAGAAATGGTCATGGAGAGGGTATTCTGCTATACAATGCAAAGTCATTATGCTTTAGGCGAAGTGAGGATTTAGAAATAGGTAACATAGAAACAATATGGATTTAAATATCACTTCCTCAGTCCAAATCAATACTTTTGTGTTCTGCGTATAGACCCCCAAGTTCCACCTCTGACTGGGTTGATAAACTAGAAACCGAAACTGAAAAGGTCTTTCCAAATGATGAATATGAAACAATCATTCTAGGTGACTTTAATATTGATCTGTTGAAGGATCCTCCTCAAAAATGGTTAAATTTCTTCCAAACATATAAGGTATCCCAAATGATTGATAAATCAACAAGGATAACTGAGTACAGTGCTATACTTATTGACCATATCTACACTAACAGACCTGAAAATGTTAGTGAAATGAAACTGCCTATTTATGCCATAAGTGACCACTATCCAGCGGGTATAACCAGACACTCTCCACATATCTCTGTTCGTCATCACACAGAAATAAAGTATAGAGACATGAAACATTTTGATAAAAAGGAGTTCCTTTATGACTTGGCTCAAATGCCTTTCCATGAGATTGAGCACATTTTTGACATTAAAACTGCTCTTGACATGTGGTATGGACTTTTTAACAATGTTCTAAACAAACTCGCACCAACAAAAATCAAACGCGTCAAACATCAATATCAACCTAAATGGATGACTTCTGAAATAAAGGAAACGATATAAAAGAGGTAAATTTCATAAAAAATAAAGACTGGAAAAACTATGGAAAATTGCGGAATAAAGTAAACTTGTTAATAAATGAATGTAAGAAAAATTACTATGCAACTTCTGTTAAAGAGAACAAACATTATAGCTCCTTGTGGCAGTATCTAAATGAGCTGAATCCATCGATACAGCACTCCATTCCAGCTCAGTTGAGTTATAATTACAGCATTGCTTCTTCAATACAGGAAATAGCTGACATGTTTAATCAATTCTTTACCAATATAGAAAGTATATATTCCGACAGTGAACGAAATGGTAGTAATTTACTTAAACCCCATCTTAATTTTTGTACAGGCTAGAGTTCCTGATGATCTAAAATTTGCCTTAGATATTGTGAGTGAAAGTGATGTTCTCTACACTCTTAGCAAAATGAACACAAAAATGTTGTGGTGTGGTGTGGTACAAATGAGGTGGGACCAAAAGTCCTACAGTTATAGCACGGTCTGTTATCTACTTGATAAACCTCAGTTTTAATACAAGTGTCTTCCCAGATAAACTGAAGGGTGCTGAAATTACTCCTATTTTTAAACAAGGATGTAGAAGTGAAGTGGAAATTAAAGACCCATTTCTATACTACCAGCTTTGTCAAAACGTTTTGAAAAACATGGAGAGAAACAGATTTATATACTTTTAATACCTTTTCCCTTTTCCACAAGGAACAGTCAGGTTTCCACAAAGAATACTCATGGCAAACAGCTCTCACAAAATTAACTGATCAATGACTGGAAGAAATGAATAATGGCAACCTAACTGGTATAATATTTCTAGACTTTAAGAAAGCCTTTGATCTGGTTTCTCATGATATTCTCCTAAGTAAGCTATATTGTTATAGATTTCATGACCATAAAAAAATTGGTCTAATCCATATTTATGTGATAGGAAGCAACAAGTCTCTATGGAAAATGTTCACTGTATCCCATGTTATATAAGGCATGATGTTCCACAAGACTCTGTACTGGGTCCCCTCCTCATTTATTTATCAATGATCTTCCACTTTATACACAACATACAAATACTGACATGTTTGCAGATGATGCAACAATTTCTTCATCAAGTAGCAATTTCTACACCCTGGAGTGCAAACTAAGTTCAGACCTTACATCATTTGAGGAGTGGTCAAACCAAAATAAGATGGTAATAAGTGAATCTAAGATAAATTGCATGCTTATGGGAACATCTAAAAAAAATTAGAAAAGAAAGATATATCACCGTACATTTATATTACTGCAATTGAAAATGTAAAGGATGAGAAGCTATTCTAGGTGTAATCATTGACAGAAGTCTTAAGTGGGAAAAAGAAGTAGACAGTGTCTGTACATGTAAGTCCCTCACATCTAAAATTATATTGCTTAGTAGAATTAAGATGTACCTGCCAAAGGACTCCATAATTCATTACTACAATGCTTATATACTTCAATGATTGACTACTGTTCAACCATATGGGGAAATTGTACTAGTTCCCAACTTGACAGAATTCACAGGTTTCAAAAGCAAGCAGCTCGTTTGATTCTTAATGTCCTCTTTGATACATCATCATCAGACTTGTTCACAAAATTAAAATGGTTAAGAATAGATGAGAGAATAGATTTTCTGAAAGTAGTTCTGGTTTTTTAATGTATCAAAGGAGATGTTCCAGAGTACGTGACTAAATTATTCTACAAAATGTCTCCTCCCTATAATCTAATATCGAATTTTAACAACAATTTAGAATTACCAAAACCTTGCATTGAAACAATTCAAAGGAAGTCAGCAGCATTCAGGGGCTACAATTTTTAATTCTCTTCCTGCTCACATTCGATCTGCTGATACAGTTAAATCCTTTAAAAAAATGTTCATACAGTATTTCAAACCTGCAAACTATCAAGAAAAATGTAATTTCAAGATTTAGTTCTGGGATTTATCGCCATGCTACTCTTCAAATTTATAATTTGTTTGCTTTGTATCTTTTAGATTGGCATATTTATAAAAGTATGTATAAAATGTTATATATATATATATATATATATATATATATATATATATATATATATATATATATATATATATATATATACCCAGTGTATGAACCTCTCTCTACTTTTGCACCTAATAATGTTATATGACAAAGTATAACACTGTTATAAACTTTACTACATGACACATTTTTGCAGAATAGTCTAAAGGTATATCAAAGCAGAAGTGATCATAAACTGCTATGTATACATGAAGATCTTGCTTAAGGTCATTTCAAAACATAGTTGTTGGAGAGATGAAACAAAAATGTATATATGCAGTTCAATCCTCCCACTTTCATAATGTATTTTACTATGTATTTGTAGATGTGTTTACTTGTAAATAGTTATTTTCAAGAGAGAGAGAGAGAGAGAAATATTGCATGAACACCAAGCCTTAATACCGACTGATAACACTTTGTAATTGTGTTTTTTTTTTTTTTTTCTTTTGTTTTTTTTTTTACTAAAGGGTCTCTAGGGAGATTAGTTGTATTAATTGAGTTACCCTCTCTAAATAGAGACATTATTATTATTAGCATTAGCATATGTACAAATGATCAGATCAGACAAAAAATGTTATCAGAAATGTAAGAATACTCGTACATACTTGCACAGAGATGTGCAGTCAGACCTTTTTAAACCTGGTATTACAGGTCAGATTGATGCATCAAGATAAAATACAGGGTTGACCTGTCTTTCAAGAAACCTCAATATAAAGAACACTTGATTGAAAAATGACACATGCCCATCAAGGATATCTGATCTCTGTATAATGGACATATGCTCATAAAAGATACCTCCATATAAAGTATTCTCCCATATAAAGGTCACATGCCAACTAAGTGCATATTCATATAAAGGACACATGCCAACTAAGTGCATATTCATATAAAGGACACCTGCCAGCTGAGTGCATATTCATATAAAGGCCACATGCCAGCTAAGTGCATATTCATATAAAGGACACATGCCAGCTAAGTGCATATTCATATAAAGGCCACATGCCAGCTAAGTGCATATTCATATCAAGGACACATGCCAGCTAAGTGCATATTCATATAGAGGACACATGCCAGCTAAGTGCATATACATATAAAGGACACATGCCAGCTAAGTGCATACTCATATAAAGGACACATGCCAGCTAAGTGCATCTTCATACAAAGGACATGTCAGCTAAGTGCATATTCATATAAAGGACACATGCCTGTGAATGACATCTCCATATTGAAAACACCATGAAGTGCAACTCCATATAAAGGACACATGTCCATGAATGACATCTCCATATAAAGGGAACGTCCCAATAAAGTACACATCAATATAAATGACATATGTCCATGGAGTGAACCGACATATTAAAGGCACATGCCAGTTAAGTGCATCTCCATATAAAGGACATGTGCCCATTAAGGACATCTCCATATGATGGACACATGCACATAAAAAGTACCACCATATAAAGGACATAGTCATTACCGATACATCAGTATAATAGACACAATTATTTAAAGAATACATATATATATATATATATATATATATATATATATATATATATATATATATATATATATATATATATATATGATACTTGCTGATAAAATACATCTTCATATAGAGCAACCTACTCAAAGGATAGTTTATTGTGCCTTTTCTTGTATTTATGATAAGTTTAGACCTCTTATAAAGGGTACCTGTTGATAAAGGACAAACTTTGTGGTCCCTATATTGTCCTTTATAGACCAGTTTAACTTCACTAGTAATATATATACTCAGTTACAAGTCTGATCCAACTGCAAACACCATAGACCTACATATGCCATCACATAATGCACCAGCAGATACACGTATATGCAGTTTCTTACGATTATTGAGTAGAGCAGACAATAAAATACCCAGATCTACCAGTGCATTATGTGATGGCAGATCAAATTATGTTGTTTATGTACAACTTACTTGTGGGTAAATGTATTTATGGTAGTATTTTGAGTGAAATGTTTCTTACACACAAGCTTTCATTTTCTGTGAAATATTCCCCCCCTCCCCCCCCCCCAATAAAATATTGCATTTCTATTTCAGAATACTGATAGCTGAACAGCAATGATAGTTCATTAACATCCATATCAGACGCATCAGGAAAATCATCAAATGTCCCTGTGGGATGAAACCCCCGCAACCTTAACGACCTTTGCACCACTTAGTTCTGAGGTCAGAGAAAGCGGTGGATTGCTGTCAAGATTGTTTCGTAAAGGAGGAAGAGGTAACCTGTTCTACCAATAGCACATGACTAAATAATCACCCATACTTTAGCCTTCTTTGTAGCCCATGATTAAATAATCACCCATACTTTAGCCTTCTTTGTAGTCCATGATTAAATAATCACCCATACTTTAGCCTTCTTTGTAGCCCATGATTAAATAATCATCCATACTTTAGCCTTCTTTGTAGTCTTTTTTAATTCTTATATTCTCTAATGTCATACCCAATATAGCAGCCCTGCGTAAATGAATTTTTTGTAACGCCTCACTCTTTTTCTGAATAATTTATTTACACCCAGATGCTGAATCATCAAGTAGTAGTTAGTAGACTGTATTGATGTATGAAGTAGAATATACATGTGGTGCAACAAGTCATATATAAAAAAAAACATTATTAAGAACCATGAAACCCATAAAATGGGTACCCAGCAAAAAAAATTCACACTATTATAAATAAAACAGCAAATAACCTTCATATACTAAACTTCTTACTACTGATTGGAAAGTCATTAATGACATTGCTAAAATTGCCAATAATTTTAATAATTTCTTCTGTAGCATTGAGTCGTGTATTGGTAAGGACTTTAATTCATCGCTACTGGATATTGAATGTATGTCAAATGAAACTTTCTTTCAGATACCACATATTACTGAGGATTTTGTTAGATAGGAAATTAGAAAAATGTTTTATTCAGAGGCTACTGCTTTTGATGGCATGTTGGTGAAACTCTTAAAACTGTATTAAATTGCATTGCTGAAGTTCATATACTGTCATATTTAGTATGTCCATGGGAACAAATATTTTTGAAGAAAATTGGAAAAAATCTAGAGTTATCCACCATTTTAAGTAGAGAGATGAATCGAGTTTCAATAATTATAGAACTGTATCTGCTCTTCCTATTGCTAGCAGAATTCTAGAAAGACATGTTTTCAGTTCATTTTATGTCATTTTATCAGAAAATAATTTGATTACCTCGTATCAATAAGGCATCCATCCTAATCATTCCTTCGAGACTACTCACTCATTTGATTGAGCACTGGTTAAAGAATATTGATGACATACAATTACTTGGAGATTTATTCTTAGACCAAAAATAAAGCTTGTGATACTGTTAATGATAAAGTTTTACTATATAAATTATCAGGATATAATGTTACAAAGACTCATTGTGATAGTTTTCATCCTATCTCAGTAGTAGATTCTAAGCAGCGAGTTTGAGAAGTACTCTCTTGGATTTTACATAAATTTCCATCAGAGTACCATAGATATCAACATTAGGCCCTCTCTATTCTGTTTTATATATATATATATATATATATATATATATATATATATATATATATATATATATATATATATATATATATATATATATATGTGTGTGTGTGTGTGTGTGTGTATAAACATTCTTAAGGGTCTATGTATGCAGATGATACATCACAATATGTTATTCCCTGTTGAAAATTATAAAAGTTGCAAAACACAACCATTTCATAGCATCCATTTTGACAAATCACAGCTCTTCATTAAATGTCAAATTTGTTTGAGATGACAGTGTTTACAAGTGTCCACAGACATTTAATCCTTAAACTAGTCCGTTTAATCCAAAAAAGTTAATGGACCAATATACACTATTCCAATTAAGATGGTTCCAGATTTTGAAGTAACAGCATGTGTAAATTTGGCAAAACATAAAAGTTAGGATGAAATCTCCTGCGCATCTAAATTTGGCAATAACATGGTGGGAAAGATGTTTGCAGCACACACAACTTAAAGGGAGTGATAACTCATTGAATAGGAATGATCAGTCAGTCATTGTGGTGAAACTTTGTACGCTTGGTCAAGGTCTGTTACTTCAGAGGAAGCTGCACAAGCTACAATATACAAGCAGTACTAGAGCCAGAAGCCTCTTTTACTGTGTATTTAAGTACAAAATGTACTACATGAAAATCAGACTTTGTATTGCTAGCTCATGTCGTATTTGAATTCTCTCAAACATTTTTGATTAAATGATTCTGATTAACTTACATAGTAAGGCTGCAATGTTTACACGTATACATGGCTTTGTTTATTTTACTCCCTGTAATTGGTCACAAAATTGGTAGATGTGTAAATGAACATGTATGTGGCTGTCATTGACACAGTAACTAACCATTCCAGTTATATATTTCCATATCTCTGCTTATAAGGATTGTTTTGTAGGATTTTTCTGTTGATTCTTTTCTTGAAGTACATGTATGTATCAATGATTTTCACATTGAATGTGGCACAGCTAGGAAACAAGCAGAAGTTGACAAGAATTGGTTGTAGTGCACATTACATATTATTACACAGTAATTGAATCATGCACATTTTTATTTTATGATTTCATCATACCATATACATGTACTGTACATGTGCATGTATTTGCTAGCTGTAAATGTACTGTGTGTGCTATGATGGTTGAAATAAATTAATGATACATCTATTGACTTGTGTTTATTTCACTTTATTATAACATGCACTTGTACATACACATACAGTAAATATAAGTTTAAACAATTAACACATCACACTATGTACAAGTACATGTATGTACTGTACATACATGTATTATGTCAATTTCCTGAAGAAATCTGTGGCCTTTGTTTGCCTGCTGGCCAGTATCTCTACTCGTCTACGCTTGCTTGATGGTGTCACCATAATAATATAAAAATTACAACGAATACAAGCTGATATCTTGCAGTTAAATGCGTTATGGTAAACTAATAAAATGCAGTCATTTTTATAAGTCGTATTTTACAACTGTTATAGCTGCTAATAAGCCGATAATTGACGTCCCCCTTTATTCTGAAATGAAGCCCGATACTGTCCACAGCATAAGTCAATCGACATTATTTTTTCAGCCATCAACAAACTGTGATTGTTACATACAATTGGTAAACAACAAAGAGACTTAATGTCACTTAATTTAGTAACCATATGTTACGTCAAAAAGTGGCCGATTTGATCCAAGTGTGTTTATTTAATTATTAACACATCCGTCAGAGACTAGCTAAAACAGACATTGTTTATACAATTGCTGGTTACAATACGGTCACGCTACTTGAAGTTTTTCCCCCACACATGATCACGTGATCAATTTATAACTTTAACGTGCCGCTAGAATTTGACCAATCAGAGATGGATACATTGACACACCTCCAAATTTGCGTAGGTGAATCGGTGTTATCGACTAACTGTATTTTCATATATGATTTTGATTTCTGGATCCGGAACGCGGATTTCTTGATTAATGGAGCAAATTAACGTTTAGTAAATCCGTTCCCATTGAACTCTGTCCGGATAGCGAGATTTCCGGATAAACGGAGTCCGGATTAACAAGGCTCCTCTGTATATATTTCTGACATATTATCATTTCATGTTGCTATGTGGAATGTAATCAGTCCAATATATACAGTGCAAGTTTATTCTTTATTTAAAATGAATCAATGAAGTGTGCTTCTTAAATGAGGTTCAACTAGGAGAATAGTAAGAAGAACAAACACTACATTTGGAGGAATATAGGCCATTATATTGTTGCATACAGCATGGATACAAAACATGAATATATTTCCCTAAACACTATAGAGAAAAACTATGAAGACATACCGCTAGCTAATAATTCCATCTGATTCAATGATGTTGGTTCTCTGAGAGTTCCTGAATAAATGTGTACACATGGTTCATTCAGATGCCATAGAACACAAGAATCAATTTCCATTTGGAAAATATTAATATGTATAGTCCACCAGTCTTGACCAGGGTCCACCAGTCTTGACTACATAATGCACAGAACAGCATGTTGCATTGTTAATAGGCAGATCTTGCCACATGAATACACTTTTTAGTCCTGACTAGTATCCTGAATATATTATATGTATAAGTGTTATATAGGTATATTATATGTATAAGTGTTATATAAGTATATTATATGTATAAATGTTTGACCAGAGCATGAAACGGAATAAAAGTAATACTATATGAAAATATTAACATATGCAAAAAGGAAATTCCACAGCCGCAAATAATGTATATAAAGTGTGACCACCATGCACACACTGGAATAAAGACTGTAGTTGCATATATGAAAAAATAAAGGAAAAAAATGGTCTACACATAAAGTAAACCCATCTGAGGTTTTAAAAAAAAGCAAAATGTTTAGTGTTGGCTTGAAGACAATTTCTTAGTACTGCAGCTAGCTGAATGCCTGCCTAAAACTGATGAGCAGTTGAGATCCATGGGGCCAGTATGATAGTTCATTGGTTAATCAAAGCCATAGCATATTACTGATTGGTCAGTTTGAATCAAAACAAGTGATTATGCTAGGAGACTGTAAGGGTGACAAAGGTAAGTCTATGATGTACCACTAAAGGGCAGATTATCTGTGGCTTAAGGAAGGTAGCCTGCTGAAAATTCCAACATGCTGTAATAACAGATTAACTACATTGATCATAATATTAAATCTATCCACATTGTTAGCCTTCTTTTCTTTTATTATAAATTTTACTTGATAGATTACAATTGCAGAAGAAAATAATAATGTACATTTGTATTTTCAAATCATAAATATCAATATGATCTTGTGAATCACAATAAAGGCCCCTTCCCACAGAATCTGCTCTTATGGTAAGAAGTGCACTTAACTCCCCTCCACCCCCACCCCCACATAAAAAATTTCTGGCTGGAAAAATGAAAACCTAATGTATAGAGGCTCAACATTAAGAAGACCTAGGTCAAGTTGGATTTTCACCATTTTCTGAAGAAAAAAAATGATTGAGTTCCTGCTCATTTGACTTGGAACTTTGCCCTTTAATACTATGGACATTTGATATAGGTCCAGAAGTTTCACAAAGATATCTAAAGCACTTTAGTAAGACAGATCTAATTTGAAATCATAATAAGCATTTTATTTTGTTAGAATCTATTTTCTCAATTCCAGCAGAGGAGTCAGACCAATATTCTGATACTGGGAGTGGGAAAAACAGCAGGGATGTCTCAGTGGAGCGGAGCATTGCCTCCAGGGAGCAGTCATTGGATAGAAATGTCACCTCAAAAAATTATGATGATAAAAGCACAAGTGACAAGGCTTCACAAGAGCTGAGCCTGAGTGGTACAATATTTTAATGCATTGATTTTTTAGGTGTAAGATTATGAAACTCTGATTATCCAGCCGTGTAAGGAGATGTGAAGTTAACCAGCTTAATTGAAAGTTAGGATTTTGGGAAAGAGTATCAGACAGTCAGTAGTACAGAATGTGGGACATACTTTCAAATAAAAGGAAAACCAAATTTGGATAATCATATTTTGGATACTTTTAACTGTAGTTTCTATTAATAATGCATAGTAGAATGAGTGCATGTGTGGTAGGCTGAAGAGTCTAAAGTCATGAAACAATAGTAAGTTTCGTCTGTTAGTACTACTACTACAAACATCAGTTATACAAACTCCTTGGGAAACACGGAGTTTGTCCTGATAAATCATTGTCCTATTAAATGATAAAAACATGAAGAACAAATGCTTGAGGACATTTCAGTGGTCTGGATGAGTGTAAAGTCCAGATAAATAATTAAATTCATGTAATGATTATCAACATTTTGGGAGAGTAACAGTTCCAATTTAGTAGCCCAGCAAGGATGATTGGTAGAAAATGGTTTAAAAATTCAATATTTTTGTCCTTGCTGTCTAACGATTGGGCTAGTTACAATAAAAAATTTCTCTTGCCCAACAATGATTTTTTATTTATCCGGTCTAGCTATTATTATTACTTCTGCTACTACTGCTACTACTACAAAGATCACTACTAGGGCGGTACTCCCACTACCTCTGTAAGTGGGTTATGTTCCCATAATTTGGCCCCCCACATCACGATGAGATATCCGAGTAGTTTTCACCTTTTTTGTCTGTCCATTCACACTTATTGTAAGTACCAAAGCGCTGCAACCCTTACACATAATTGCATGCCATATGCTAGGTGAATTCCTTATTATACATACATGTGTCTTTTAAAGGTTTCATATTTTCTTGTTCAGTTGTGCTGGAGTTATTGCCCATTTTTCATAAATTTTTAAATCTCCACCTCACCAGATCCTTGTAACCAGCACAGTTCAAGAACCATTCAAAATATTTTGATCCAATTTGGTGTGTGCATTGTGTCATTGACCTAGATGTGCCATTTATGATTGTTTTCTTGTTTACTCCATTTTGGATAAAGTGTTGGTCCTAGATAGTTAACTTCATATCTTCACATGGTTGTTGGTTGATTGGTTTATAACAGTACTTTCAACACATTGTTGTCTATATCATGCTGAGAAAATGGGAGCAAGTGCCTTTCCCAATGAAACACCAATGCAGCAAGATCCAGGCAGGTCTAGGAAGGTGTTGAACCCACAACCCTTGGATTACAAGTTATACCCTCTTCCAACTGAGCTACCACAGCTCCCTCATGTTGCTTATAACTGGCATAGCTCAAGAACCATTCAACATATTCTGATGCAAATTGAAATGAACATTGTCTCATAGACCTAGATGTGCCTTGTATGAGGTTTGTCTCGTCAGCTCCATTTTTGATAGAGTTTTGACCCTTGACAGTTAATTTCGTATCTTCACATGGGAAGTTGCTTGTAAACAGCATTGATAAAAAAAATTAAACATAGTCTGATGAAATTTGATATGAATATTGTCTCATAGACCTACATGTGCCATTCATGGGTTTAGTCTCATCTACTCTATTTTGGATAGAGTTATGGCCCTTGTCAAGTGAATTCTTGTCTTCACATGGAAACTTAGAATGTTGCATGCAGTCAGCATAGCTCAAGAACAATTCAATGTATTCTAATATAATATTGCAAGAACATTGTCTCTTACAACTAGATGTGCATTTTGTGGGTTTTGTCCTGTCTACACCAATTTAAATAGAGGCCCTTGTCAGCAGCTTCATATCCTCACATGGAACATTGTTAGTAGAACCATTCAGTATATTCAGATGCAATATGGTATGAACATTGATTCTTAGATGTAGATGTGTCTTTGTTTAACTTAGTCTCATCAACATAATTTTTGACAGAGTTATGGCCCTTGTTGATTAACTTCATATCTTTACATGGGATATTGCATGTATTGATGAGTCCTCAAAGGAGTTGGATTTCATCATCATTTAGAAGCGTTATGGCCCCTGAATGGCCATCTTATCTTAACTGAAAGGCCCTAAAGAGCAAATTATAGCGAGTGAAGCCCTTTGTGATGCACCTGTGACAAATGGCTTTGATTTTCACAGCTTTAAGTTTATAATGAGAGTTGCTAATAAAATAAAGCTTCTGATGGATGTTCCAGTGAAATACACTTGTGACTCAGGAAAGGCACTTTTAATGTGGAGTGTCACCCATAGATGGAATTTAGAATTTTGAATTGTTTTCTTATGAATTCTTTGAGTAACCAGAGAACCTTGGCATATATTTTTTAAAAAGTGCCTTCTCTGGGTACCATGTATGTTTAAATGGAACAACCCTAAATGCAGCTGCCTTGAAATATATTGTTTTAAAGGTATCATACACTCTTTCACTGTATCTTGTGTGATTTTGGTGATGGGGGTATAGTAAGTATCAGCTGTTTGTGTATGCACTCAGTATGTCATGTTTGTTTGTCTCTCTGCACATGTAGATGATACTGTTTCCCAGACGGAGGAGGAGGAAGTAGTGAAGAGAGAAGACTCACCATCTAATGCTAATGAATCTTCACGGAGCATACCCAAACGTACTCTCAACAGTGTTCTGACCCGCCTCAGCAACATATTAGAGACACGATCAATGGTACGAATGAAAATATTAATATTTATGTATATATAGAGTGTAATGGCATGTCAGCACAATACTGACTATATTTAGTAATTTACTTGTAATTCATCCTTCTGAGGTTGGAAGAAAAAGGGACATAACTTGCAGCTTTGTTTACCACTCACTTTTGGATAAGCTACTTTGGGTGTTGAAATTATGCAGCTGCCTAAGGGAGGTAAATCTGAGTGAAATTCGCAGGCTAGGTTAGATATAAGAAGCACTTGTTAAGGAAAGGTGACTTAATCAGCACCAGAAAAATCCATTGCCCAGAAGCCTGCAACAAGTTGAAAAGCGAGTGCACACCAGGCCTGACAAGATTTTTTTTGTATGTTTTCATTCTAGACAACATCTTCCCCTCTCCGTATCAGTACTCTGTGGATTGCAATCATATTTGTTTTTAATCTCGGGGATTGGTATAATCAGCAAGCTTGTGTTCATTGCACAAATCTGAGTTGTCAGAAATTTAATGTGCCAAAATTTTTACTTAGTATCACTTTGGTACCTCCTGAAAAAACAAATGGATATTTATTTATACTACATTTTGTAATCAGGGATAACATTTGCATCAGTTGAATAATAGAATCTTTTATTTAGTAGAAAATCCATTTTAGTTATTCAGTCATGTAAACCATTGTCGTGTTTCTCTTGAAAGTGGTCCAGTTATGTGCTGCTCACAGACAAATGAAAATCAGTTCATTGAGAATAAAGTTTTAAATTCAGGCTGGCTCAGTTATCTTTGGAAACAAATGTATAAATCTTATATATTATCAGTTTTTGATTACACTGACCACATTTGTGACAATTATATAATGCAAGAGAAAAAAGCTCATAGAAAAAATTATATGGAGCCAGTAAGAAATATAACAGTTACAACCAAATGTGCATCCCCTGAAACTAATTGGGAAATACTGACTTCTCACCATTACAGGCATAAATTGATTCAGTTATTTAAATATTTGCATAGATTAGCTTTTGTATATATCCAATATATGATTTGACCATTAGGTATAGAACATCAAATCTACTCCACTTGATCAACCAATGTCATTTGGCCTGAATATGTATAACAACATTATTTAATAATTCATTTGTACAATCTACAATCTGAACATGAAACTCGTTACCTGCTGAAGTGAGAAATATTTCTTCATTACATAATTTTAAAGCCTACCTAAATCAAGAAAAAGAAATCAATCCTTGCTACTATTAAGTTGGTGATCTAATCTTCCAGGTCATGCATGCTAGGCTAAGAACAAAGTGTAGTAGTGTAAATCAACATTAATATTCAAATCATGTATTTAAAAATAAGTATTGTTCCTGTGGTGAAATAGAAATGGCAAAACACATTCTTTTGGTCTGTTCAGAATATTTTGATTTGAAAGGTCACATGTTATACATGCTCGTTTTGATCTCACAATTAAAACTATTATTTGGTAACCCTACATAATCTGCATAAAATAACATGTAAAACCTTCTTGTCTGTGCAAAATTTCATTTGGATGTCTTAAAGATTTGGTTAGTCCATACAAAATAACAACCTATTGCATCATCTTTATTTCTCTGGTAACAAAAACTATTCCATATATATATATATGTAAATATTATATAAATGTTTTGCTTGTACGTTTTCTTTGTAACCACCTGAACCAGCGTTCTGATTTATGCTGTTTTTTTTTTACTGTTGGGGAGATGGTGCTCTAACAAACTAATGCTTTCTGTCAGCAAATAGAAAGTAACACCCTCGATAGAGATGCTGAAGATGTAGAGTTGTAACTTGTATCAATGAATGAAGACAAAAAGAGTAACTTGAACAATCATTTCATTTAAAGCTGAGATAATCCTTTGCCTGAATTTGTATAGAGTTAATGAAATAGATATCCTCATGATTATGTACACAGATAATAATAACAACAAAAACAAAAACAACAACTGGTTCAAAATCAGGGGTTAGAAATCTTATACATGTTTGCATTTATTCATGCTATTAAAAACAAAGTAATATGTTTGTTTGTTGCACTTTTAGAAATGTTTTAGACTGAAATCATATGAAGCTGGTGCCTCCAAACTGAAGCCTTGAACAATTTACTTAATTAGGTTGCTCCCGAATTTGAAATTGGCATTTTTGCAATACTGTATAAGTAAACTTATGTTTTTATGGTTTGAAAAAGCCATTGCTTATGAAGGGATTTTTTTGCTGGGCAAGCTGATTTTGTTGCTGGGCAAGTGAAAAAAACATTTTTAATGGTTGGCAAGTGGGAAAGAAAAAGAAATGTTGCCAGACTTAACATTATCAAGAGATTTGACTATTATATATTTTTTCTTTATTTTTTGCAAGTAGGCTCTTAATGGGATGAATTTTAGCATTATGTGTCTCTTTAGTATGCATCTCACCAAGTCCATGGCCAAATAATTTAGGAATTATTATAAATGATATATGTCCATTTCTTGGTTTTCACATTAAAGTAGAAGTCTGCCTTTTTAGCTCTACTGGTCATAGAGCAGAAGAGTTTATGTGATGGCCTTTTCTCTGGTGTTCACAGTTCCATTAGCACAAGTTTGTTATTACTGCTTCATATAAACTTTTCAAGCATATTCATCCCAAGGTCTAGTTGGTCCTAAATGAAAATGGTGCCCCTCGGAAATAGAATATGGCCACCATAGCATCCAAATTGAAAATCGTGTTGTCACTTCTATTCCTGAACGAGTGGTCATAACTGCATGGGTTTTCACTAAAAGACTTCTTATGATGTCTTGTTGGTCCAGACTGAAAATGGCACCCATCAGATATCCAATATGGCCACCATGCTGGCCATCTTGAAAATCTTGTTGTCATTACTATACCTGAACGGATGTTCATATCTACATGTGGTTTTCACTAAATGACTTCTTATGATCTCTAGTTAGCCCTTCATGAAAATGGTGTAAATCTGACCTTAAATATGGCTGTCATTGCAGTCTCTTGAAAATCTTGTTACTCCTCCTGGATGGATGGTCATAATGACATGGGGATTTCATCAAAAGAATTCTTATGATGTCTGGTTGGGTGTAACAATAATAATATTAAATACTTCATTTTTATGAAGGTAACTCAGTTATAATATACTATTCTCCTCTGAAGCCCTCAGGATGAACAAACTATTGTAAATACAGCAAACAAAACATCAAGCATCACATGGCATGATGTAAATGAAAATAGTGCTGATCTGACATTAAATATTGCCACCCATTTTTAAAATCTTGTTATGACAACTCCTAAATGGATTGTCATATCAACATGGGGTTTTAAGCAAAAGACTTCTCGTGATGTCTGGTTGGTTGTAAATGAAAATGGTGCCAATCTTACATCCAATTTGGCCAGGTGACCGTCTTGAAATTGTATTGTTGCTCAAGAATATTAGAGATGGTTTCAAAACTTTCTTCAAAAGAAGAAATGGTCTTATCTTGGATTTTTGGAAATTCTTTTCGGCCAGTAGAGCATCAGTCCCTATGAGGGGCTCTTGTTTTGCTTTTGATTTTTCAATACACCGTAAAACTTTGATAACTCCATCAATCACTCGGATGACTTGCTTATTGGCATAGAACATTCTTGTCTTCAGCCTTTGAAAAATTGAAACAGCTGAAAACTCAGATACTTTGGTCATGCAATCCTTTGAGTATTTGAAGTTCTACTGTCTGGTGAAATAAAAGAATGAAAAAAATATTTAAATTATTGTGCAAATAATTTTCTATATTTCACACTTAAGTATATAACAAGAAATCTTTATTTTGATTGGATCTCATTCTGTTGTATGATATCTTCATTTCAATTGGATCTGTTTGTATGGTATCTTTCTCAATTTGTTCTTTTGTAGACACCTCAAGCGTACAAGGACAAAGATTTCAAACAGTATTGGATGCCTGATCAGAGTTGCAAGGAATGTTATGACTGTGGGGAAAAGTTCACCACTTTCCGCCGACGCCATCATTGTCGAATCTGTGGACAGATTTTTTGCAATGCCTGTTGTAATCAAGAGCTTCCAGGAAAAATAATTGGATTTAAAGGTAGCCAGTGATTATTCACAAAGAATATGCTCATTTTATGGTGCAGAATTTGACCATACATGTCAAAATGGTTTTTAGAAGCTTTTCTCATATCTGGGTTTTTACCCAGTCTGTAATCAGTCAAAAATTAAACCTTAGTCAAAAAAGTTATTTCCAAAAGTGGAAAAAGTGTATCAGATGCACATGAAGAAAGGAAACTTAAAAACTTAGGCAGCTAATTAATATTTTTATTAATCCATGATGTTAATTTTTATTGTACAGCAAATTCCAACAGTTCTCTATATGAACTTACCCTGTATTCATGAAACTCCTCAAGTTAATGTTGAATTTCAAATTTTGATACTCTGTAATGAACAAACTGATTGACATATTGAAGATTTCAGAGTTGAAATTTATCAAGTTTAAGCATGTTGCTAGATACGATTAGTTTGTTTTATGCAAATTATGAACAAAATGAAAATAAATTTAAATAACATTTTAGCTTGAGGAGTTTTGTGAATTCAGGGTCTAATTATGCAGCAGAATGATCTTTACAGTGAAGGAAACAAAATACACACAGTATCTACAGTAACTGCCAATCATGATCCATGACATAAATTTAAAAGATCAAACATCAGCTTATGGGTTCAAAGCGAGTGTTTCAAGTCATTGACAAAAGACTTGAAAAAGTAACTTAAAGCTGCTGTATATAAACCCAGTATGCTACTGTATATCAGTTCTGAATATACTAGTGTACATGTGGGATTCAAGTGTAAACAGCATAGACCCAGACGTGCCATTTTAGGTATTGTTGAGACTGTATTGTAGTATGACTGATTTCATTACAACTTAGGTATCATTGATTCTCTGTTATAGTATGACTGATTTCATTACATTTTAGGTATCATTGTGGCTGTATAATTGTAGTATGACTGATTTCATTACATTTTAGGTATCATTGAAGCTGTATTGTAGTATGACTGATTTCATTACATTTTAGGTATCATTGAAGCTGTATTGTAGTATGACTGATTTCATTACATTTTAGGTATCATTGAAGCTGTATTGTAGTATGACTGATTTCATTAGAGTATTGTTGAAGCTGTATTGTAGTATGATGTATCTGTTTCCATTGTTTATTGTTTAACATCCATAAATAGTAGGCTGCTTGTTACCAGCCAATCGCTACCTTTTGTAGTACTGATAAGAGCCATTTATCTAAAGAACTGGAATTGAAGGCAGATACTTTCTTATCCCCAAGCTTTAGCTGGGGGATATTATGATACCCATAGATAGATGCTTTAAATCACAGAATATTTGCAAATTTAGTGAGAAAATTTTGTTCATATTTATTGCACCATGGCTATATCAATTGCACATTGCCAATTAGCAAATCATAAAAATTATGTCGTATGTATACAGAATTTACTAAGTTCACAAAAATTCAATGACACTGAAATATTGTTATATAATGGAGAGTGATAATATTGTTATATAATGGAGAGAGAGAGAGAGAGAGAGATGTTAACCTGATAAGACTACATGTACTTGTATGCTTTATCCTTGAGGGCAAATTTAAATATATAATTTCTCAAGTTAAAGGAACAGAAAGACAGACAATTAGCAAGATATTTGTGATTATTTTATACATTACAGGAAGCATCAGAGTGTGTACCTATTGTTGTACAGTAGTTCAAAAATATGCTCAGAAAGCAGACCCTCTAAGTGATGTAAAGAGAGTCAAGGAGAACCTGCAAAAACTGGAATCAGATTTTTCGAATTCTCTGGAATCAAAATCTGCAAGACATTCATCCCTAGATCTGACTGCACAAGCAAGGTAGCCATCTTGGGAATTTGCACATTTCAGAAGCCAATACTTTAAAAAAAATGTTTTTATTTTGTGTTTAGCTCACCTGGCCTTCAGACCCGGTGAGCTTATGGTATGGTCCTGTATCTGTTATCAATCTTCAATCATCCATCCATCAGCTATTGATTGTTACCATTCTGGAGTCCATATTTCTGATCCAATTTTGATCAAACTTGAAATATGGTCTTATGTCATTAAAATCTCAGACAAGTTGGATGATGAGCAATGTTCACACATATTGTTACGGTGATATTGCATCTAATTAACTGACCTTGTTACCACTCTGGAGGCCATATTTCTGATCCAGTTTTGATCAGGTTTAAAATATTTTCTTATATCATTAAGATCTCATTTTAGTTCATTAATGAGTGAGATCCACGCATATTAATGAGGTAATCTTGCATCTGATGGCTGGACTTGTTTACAACTCAGTTAGCCATATTTTTCATCTGACTTTGATCAGACCTTGAATATAGTTTTACATGATCAAGATCCCACACAGGTTCTGTAATACCTGGGATCCATGCATAATAATGAGGTGATCTTGCATGTGATTGACAGGGCTTGTTAGCACTATGAAGATTATTTCTGAATCATTTTTTATCAGGCTTGGTAATTAGGCTGAAATTATCAAGATCTTGGATGAGTACAATTATGAGCAAGATCCATGCAAAATGAGGTGATTTTGCATCTGATTGACTGAGCCTGTCAACACTTTAGTGACTCAGTTTCTGATCAAACTTGGTAAATAGGCTTATATCGTCAAGATATATTATGTGTTATTTTGTCAACAAGATCTATGCATATTTATGAGGTGATCTTGCATATGATTGGCTTGGCTTCTAACCACTTTTGACAGTATGTCTGACCTAATTTTGATTAAACTTGGTAAATAGGCTAATATTGTCAAGATGTTGGATGATTTTATTACAACAGATACATATGCATATTTATGAGGTGATGAGGTGATCTTGCATCTGATTGGCTGTTTCTTTTTTACCACTCTAGAGACTTTTGTTTATAGGATTTTGATCAAACCTGGCAAATGTCATCAAGATCTTAGTTGAGTATGATTATGAATGAAATTCACACATAATAATGATAAGATCCTACATTTGACTGGCCTAGCTTGCCATACTAGCAGCTATATTTCTGATCAGATTTCAATCAAACTTATTAAATAGTTTTATATTGTCAAGATGTTTGATAAGTTTGATTATGAGTAAAATCTGTGCATATAATGAGGTAATCTTGTATCTGATTGGGTAAGCTTGTTGCCACTCTGGAGACTGAATTCCAATTAGATTTTTTCCACCTTGGTAAATAAGCTATATTATCATTGTTGTACACAGGTTCTATAATAAGTGAGATCTGCACATAATAATGAGACATCTTGCATCTGATTAGCTGAGCCTGTTAACTTTTTAGATCTAGAGACTATATTTCCTATCCAGGTTCTATCAAACTTGGTAAATGGGTTTAATATATCATCAAAATCTTGGATGACTTTGCTTATGAATAGGAAGCTATGTATATTAGTTATGCCCTTATCATTAAAAAGAATTTTTGTATCAGGATATAAGGCTGCATTATTTACCAAAATGTCTAAATTTGTACATGGTTTACAATAACTGAAACGATGCTGTTTACTTGAAACGATCAGAAACTCAACTTTACCCCTATCTACCCACTAATCTTACTGAACAGCTGACAGTAATTATAATGTGCATGTTGTACCTCGCTCAACTTGCGATTGTTTCATCATCTGTACATCCTTTACCTCGTATTATGACAGGTTCAGTTTATAAGACATGTCTTTGTTGAATATATCTGACAATTTCAGGAAAACATCCCTAGGATTATAGTGATTTTGTTTCCTACTGTTACATATATGTACATGATGAAAAAATCGAAAATGGATCCAGATGTAGTGCCTAGACATGGGCATGGAATGTTTTTGTGGGATCTACAATGGATAAGAAACTATGCAGTGGCTTACAAACTTGAAACAGTATTTCTTTTTTTTAAATAAAATGTAACTAATCAAAGAATCTGTTAACAAACATGTTGTTTAAACGTAAATTCTGTAGTTTAAAGAATTTTGTATCAGCATTATCAGTAAATAAACGTGATGTGTAATGTTGTGTTATGTGCACTGTAACTAATTCTTATTAACTTCTGCTCTTTTCCTAGCGATGCCATATTTGATGTGAAAATCATAGATACATATTTAATTAAAGAATTAACATATAAATCATACAAAACAATCCTCTTATGCAAAAATGTGGTAATATATAATTTAATTGGAAATGGTTGTCCCTGTGTCAGTGGCAGCCATATGCATGTTCGTTTACACATTTACCAATTTTGTAAACTTTTACAGGCAGTAAACGAAACTAAGCCATTTACATGTGTATACATTGCAGCCTTATCAGGATATAGTAAAATATGTAAAATCAACATGATATAAAGCTTGGGAGATGTTTACATAGGTTCTGTTCTTAAAATAATACATAAGCCTGTTTAGTGAAATGATCAGCTGTTAAGTTATGCAAGTCGGGTGGGCAATACCGGGCCTAAGTCAACTTGGACCTTGTGTTAGAGTATTTGTTGCATGCTATTTGCTTTTTAGGAGTTGATCAAAGCATCACATCTGCTAAATTAAATGCCTCAAAATTACATATTTTCAATAAGTTAGTTATAAGAGTAGATAAGGGTCCCTTAACTTAAATCAGTGTGGACATCTTTGACACCTGGAAACTGGAAACTTTTTAATACCTGCTGGACAAAGTGGGTTTGAAGAAGTTATGAATTACAGCTCTTGGTTCATTTTAAATTGTCTTAATCTCATGTTAAAAATATTTGGATGTAAAATTTCATCTGATTTCCTGTGAACAAATTGAACTTGTTTTAATACTTTTTTAATTTTCACCATTTCAGTATTTTTTTTCTTTCTTCATTTTATTGTATATATTTACTCACATTTTAGTGAGTTAATTTGCTCTTATTTATCATACCATATATCAGAATTTCCCTCCTACTGGGTAGGAGAGTCCCTTGATTCAAATATTTCTGAAAAATCTGTGTTAGGATCTCAAAGTTGTTGTTGTTTTTAAATAGAATAAAGGTATATAAATTACACTTGAACTCTTGAAAAAAGTCTAAGTTCTATAATACAATGAAATTTCCTTAAAGTGCATGAAGCCATGGTAGCTCAGTTGGTAGAGCATCGGACTCATAATCCAAATGTTGTGGGTTCAATACCTGCCCAATCCAACCTGGGTTGCCTGCCCTAGTGTGTCCTTGGGAAAGGCACTTAGCTCCCATTTCCTCAGCATGATATAGTCAATATATTCTGTTAAAAGTGTTGTCATACCAACAAAAACAAGAAAACATCCTTTAAGTGCATACTGCCAGGACAAGACATTTAGGTCATCTTATAGAGGTAACCAGTTTATGGAGGTTCAATTAGTATTAGAATGGCTAGATTGGGACCCAAATCTGTCCTGTATGCAGAGAAGGCTAGGTTACAAAGGAGGTCAAGTTAGGGAAGTGTCACTGTAGTAGGACAAAGTCTGCCTGTATAATTATTTGTGCAATTCATGCCCTTAATACTTACTACAAATCTTGTTTGTTCACATTGTACAAGTGTGTGGACAAGTGACTTTCACAAATTCCTGTCTAGCAGAATTTATCACTTTTCCATGGATTTAAGTAACATAGAAATTACAGTCAGTTGCTATTTACGAGTTACTATGTTTTCATTTCATATTCATTGCTTTAATATTACAGACAAACCTAATGAATTTACAGAAATGTTCAGTTCCTTTTTTCTACACCTTGTAATAACAATTAAAAGTTACTTTTTTAAGATAAATACTGTATTACTTGCTTATAAGTTGAGTCCAACTACAAACAACATAGACCCTGATCTGCCATTGTATAATGCTCAGCAGATCAGAGTCTGTGTTGTTTGTTCTACTGATTACTCCTAACAAACCACGTAGACCCAGATCTGCCAGTGCGTTATGCTATGGCATATCTGGGTCTTTGCAGTTGTACTTAACTTATAAGCGAGTATATCGGTAATCAAATAATATGGGTATGTTTAGTTTTATCACATGACCAGAAATGTGATGGTATTACATGTATAACTATTATCTTATCCTTGCATTATATTTAATGAATACATATTACTAGTAATGGAGATGTTGTATTTTTGATTGCAGCAATTTGCTGTTAAATTTTGTATAACAGATGCTTGTATTGATCCATAAAAAAAATTCTGTAAAAAAATTTAATTACATATTTTAATGTTAAGCTAGTTTTAGCACAACCAACAACAACAAAAAAATTGGTCAACACTTTTAGTGCCTTCTTAAACTTTAACATGCAAGTTTTTTATATAGTATTATCAAGTACAGCAGTATTGTCACAACCGTATGTATTACTCCTATTTGATACAAAACCATCAGCTGAGTGGTACCTGCAGAGTCAAGTAAGCTCTTTGATCATGACTGCATCATAAGACTGAGAAAAATGCTTCAGAGTGTCAGCAATTTGTGACACTGTTGACAGGAACTTTGTAGCATAGTTTGTGGTAGTAGATAGGTCTTCTGTTAACATCAAGAAAAAGTAATGGCATTTACTCATGTGCCAAAATTAAATTGTATGGCAAATGATTTAAAACTCAGAGATTATTTTGCTTGCTAGTTGCGAATCAGAGTTAGAAATCAGCACTTGTCTGACTTGTTTACATTAAGAACAAAAACAGGCTTGGCCCAGATAACCTCCATAGAAAGCTGCACTAGCCCCACCAAGAATTTCACTTTTCCCAGACATTGGGCTATGGGATTTGCTCAGCCCTGATAGTTTTGTCAAAAATTATTTTAAATATATATTTAATAGAAAGTAATAGTCTGAATTAATTTGTTCCATTTTCAACAAAAGAACTGTTATGAAAGCTTTGATGGAAATGTCAATAATTTCAGGACAACAGGAGACCCTGAAAGTGGAGCAAACAGAGATGGTTCTGCACCCTTTGACCTTACACCTCAGTCAGAATTTGTTGTTATGGATAACTTCAGTTTGGAAAGAAAACTTTTGGTACAGGTGAGTACGTGACTTTGTTTCTGTTTTTAAAGATTTAATTGGCAATACTAGGCTTAAGATATTGGGAATATTGTGACACTCCTCTGCCAATCTATTTCTCCATCTGTTCTTTACCACATCTCCTCCTAAACAACTTGCATTATGGGTGCAACTTTGGACAAAGATGCATTGCACATCAAAACTGGGTGACTGGCCTATTTTTTGAGGCATATTTTAGACTATTTAAAAATCATGTCCTTGTTTAAAATTCAACTTGTATTTTAACGCACCTACTGAGACCAAACTTGCAATATGAATACATCTTGGAATCGGAGCTTGTCACATACCAATACTGGGGCACTTTGACCTACTTTCCAAGGTTATTTTAACATTAGTGACCAAATAATGTCTGGATTCTAATTTGAAAATCCATTTGCCTGTTATGTCCAAAGTTACAATGAGGCATGTAGCTTAGGATGAATGTGTGTTCTGCATCAAAACTGGGTGACTGTGACCTGCTTTCTTCATATCCATTACCTGATCATAATACATTACGAGAACATTGACTACCTCACATCCAGCCCTCGAGTGCATGTCCATCTGTCTGTCCATATGTCTGTTTGTATGACCATCCACACCCAAGATTAAACTCAATGTTTAACTTTTTGTATATGGTCAGTTTCTAATGTACAGTTGTTTGCAGAGTCATGTTACTTGTTATGCAGATACATCTTGATATGTACAACACCATTTTATCAAAAGCCAACATGCAGTTCATGGCCGGCTTCTTTTATATACTTATGTAAAACACCAAATGTGTAGAATATAGACCCAGATCTGCCATCCAATCATACGTCTTCTGATCTGGGTCTGTGCTGTTCACAGTAGAGTGTGCACTACACATGTTAAGGTTAATCAGCAAGAGGGACAATACACACATGGTGTATTGACCATTTTTTGATGGTGTAGTTCTCACCTTGTTACACCCCATGTCACACTGTCACATCCAAATGTTACAGTTGAAGTCAGGGCTGTGCTCCATTGTGATGTAGGTATTAACCTGTGATAGATTTACAACAGGCTGAGTTTCACCTGTGAGGCCTTTGAAGATGGAGTCAAGTACACAAGGTAATTCATTAACGGGCCAGATAGACCCGAATTTGGGTCTATTATTTCAAGTGGAATAAGCACCTGTTGAGTGAAGTATAAAAATTACCTGAATTACACAAATATATTACTTAACTACACTCAACATCGCCCCTCACTAGTACAAGTATAGCATGGTTGATCCACTTTGTGTGTACTGTATGAGGGAAAATATTTCTCTTCAGGATTCAGCAGAGCTGCGAGAACTATGGTACTTAATGATGGACAAAACCAAGGGAGTAGAATTTCAAAACTACCGCATTCGACTGCGTACATACCAGAGCTGCATTGTGGGAAATAAGCTGGTTGACTGGTTGATTCATCAAGATAAAGTAGCAAACAGGTAGGATATTTATTTTCATGCCAAATTTAACTTTAGGCTGTTCCAGAAAAATATATATAGGTGGTTGAGGTCAAAATCCATTAATAAAATTATAATTAATTCATGCAATTCTTGTACTGCAACTTTAACCGTCCTTCTCCATCTCATCATTATTACAGTCTTCGGAGTATAAGCAACAATGACAGTATTTCAGTATACAGTGGAATATATTTTTTGTAACACACCAGGGAAAGGCAACCCACTTTCTGATTTTTAGAATATCAGAGTTTGTGTGAGTAATATATTGTCTAAAACTCTAACATAATTAGGATATCATAGCTCTCTTTGTAACATACTGCTGTAAAAAAATTGTGTTTTCTAGCTGTGATTTGAAAACAAAATGTCTAAAATTTTGTTACAGTAGGTGTAGCAGTCATGTGTTGTTAGATTTGCGGATGTTCATGGTAGTGTTACAGTCACAAATATCCACTTTTACCAGTCACTATGTGTCATTGGTAAGTGACAGTAAAACCACCATGTGTCATCAAGCCTCATCTTCTAATTATTAATAAACAGCAAGGCAACTGTTTTTTTATATCGGCAAAGTTTCATTAAACAAAGGAAAATTACATTAAATTTGTCAGGCAGGTCCTTATACATGTAACTACATTGTCATATAAGGAAATGTATTCCTTATAAATGGCAATGAAGTCTATCCTTATACATGTAACTACATTGTCATATCAGGAAATGTGTTCCTTATAAATGGCATTGAATTCTATCCTTATACATGTAACTACATTGTCATATCAGGAAATGTGTTCCTTATAAATGGCATTGAATTCTATCCTTATACATGTAACTACATTGTCATGTCAGGAAATGTGTTCCTTATAAATGGCATTGAAGTCTATCCTTATACATGTAACTACATTGTCATATCAGGAAATGTGTTCCTTATAAATGGCATTAAAGTCTATTCTGTGATGCATGAATGCATGATTCTCACTAATTTCTGAAATAGATTGTGTCAACAAATCAACTGAATGCCCCAAAAAATAAAATGCACATTATATTTTCAAATCTTACCTTTATTTCTTCATTAAATCCTTCCTATATTCAGAAAATTCCTTCCTTCGTTTCAAATGGAGAAATGAGTTTCCTCCTTAAATTTTCAGTTTTAGAATACATGTATAATGAGTTTATGTGAGGTATAGTGTACAATGAAACCTGTCAGATTGAAACCCATACTAGTTGGAATTCTTGTCAAATCTGAACAAATACTTGAGTCCATCTAATCCAGCTCCAATTAAGTGACTTTGTGCTCATAATTGTGGTCTATTCCCCATTATTCTGTAGCCAGATTGTTAGACTTATTCTCGTTTCTCTGTATATTTATATGTGAGTGATGTTTTCTTATTTTTCATGCAAGATGTCTCTCAGTCAGGAAATCAGAAAACTTGGAACTTCAGTTTGAGGTTGAAATTCAGTCACAGAGACTTTTTAGAAGTGAAATCTTGAAGGACACAAAATCTCAGGCTCATAAGTTTTGTGATTTCCAGGTTGGGCCATGTCATTCGGAACAACTTTATAATGCATTATTATTACTAGTATTATTATTATTACATTTTCAAATAGGATCCAAGCAGTAGCTATAGGTCAGGCTTTGATAGATGCAGACTACCTTGAGCCTGTGGGTCACCAGGACACACCATTCAGGGACGACTTCACCTTGTATAAGCCTACAGAGGTATGGACTATCAGATATCAAACCTACACCTCTCTACCTAGGCTTGAGAATTTTTAAGATCTGTCTGGGATTCCAGATTCATAGGTCTTCTTTGTGCATTAAAGTAACCAAGTAAAATAATGCATGTAAAAATTAATTTCTTTCCCAGTCTACAATTGTAGTGCTACAAAAGCATGAAATTAGGACATAAAACAATGTTCTGTAGCACAAAATATGAAAACTGACCTTATCAACCACTGATAATCAATCACTACTGTACTTATATGATTCCACTGGGCTGCAAACTAATCATATTTCCCACCACAGGTACTGTAAGTCCTTATATAATCACCTTAATCTTTACACTTATTTGTCCAAGTCCATGCATACAGATCTCTGACACCTAGTCAGTTTTCCAAACATTTCAGTAAGTTCTTAGTGCTGTCTTTTAAAGTACATATATGTACTTCAAAAGCACCACTGAAAACTTACTGAAAATTATAATAAGTTCCTGACCATAAACATAAACTTACAGAGGTCCCTCATTATAAAGCCCCCCAATATACAGCTGCCCCTCTTATAATGTGTGTTTCCTCATGGATCCCGCTAACTTCATATTTTGTTTCATCCTTGCAAACTAATTTGCTTTATGTTAGTTCTTGGCTTATTAAAACCAATTAAAATGTGATTTCACATTCATTAAATACTCAGTTTGTTGTCTTTTCATGTATAATAAGGATACATTTATGTTGATACAATTCTCTGTATAAGGTTCCTGAACTTATAATACCAATAACTCTTATGGCTCCTATGAATAGCATTATAAAGGTGCAGCACTTTATGCAAATGTTTACAAAATAATCTAATTTAAAGAAGTTAATAATTAGGCTAATGAGTAGCAAGAGTTGAAAGGTCAAATTAATATTAGGTTTTTATCTTTTGTAGAGCCCAGGTTAGTGGGAAGCGAGACATAGCAGTCACTTTTCTGATGGTAGCAGCATTAATAGTTTGTTAGGGTTTTGGTTACAGTTTTTAATTTGTATATATTTCCTAGACCCCTTGATAGATTCTCATCATACTTGCCATAAATCATTGTGAGCTAAGACAGTTGCTTCTACAACATGCTCACTTGTCTCTTTTACCTTGGGGGTCAAGGTCACAGTCATAGAAAAGTTACTAATATTTCTGAAATCCCCATGATAGAATCTCATCATACTTGGCATTAATCATTATGAAGCTAAGACCATTCTGATACATGCTAGCTCAGCCCTATGACCTTGGGTTCAAGCTCATGGTCATGACCTTGTGATCAAGATCACTATCATAGAAAATTTGTATTATGGTTTTGGTTAAACTTTTTTTATTTGCTTCTATTTCCTGAACCCTGTGATGGATTTTGTTGATACATTGGATGAATCACTATGAAGCTGGGACAATTCATTCTGTTAAATGTATACTTGTCTCTTTGGCTTTCGTGTCAAGGTCACTGTAATAGAAAATTAGCAATTACATTTTGGTTACTTTTTTTTTTTCAGTTGCTTATATTTCCTAAACCCACTAGGGATAAATCATTATGAAGCTAGGGTACATCCATATCCCTGCAATAATTATTGCCAGCCTGGATGTTGCATTGAACAGTTTAACATGTTCTGTACAAACTAACACATTGGGTAGGCATTATAGATGAGTCATAAACATGAACAGTTTTATACCTTGTTGGTTGATGCATTTCATGGGTAGTTATATCCCCCACGCCCACCCCAAGGGAGGGAAATATTGGTTTTTTATTCTCTGCCATCCATCTGTCCACTGTCATGTAACCAGGAGAGCTCAACAACTATTGAACCAAACCAGACCAGTTTGCCACTGATAAGTACAAACTGTTATTATCACTGATAATTATCAAGGTGACAAAAGCTAACAACTGAGAAGCACAGTGTTGTTCAGCTCAAACTAGTATGATGTCCAGTTGCTACAGCATAAAAAATGATGTGTTAAGCATTGTGACTTCTCTATGTTATATTATGAGATGTTTAAGCAAAGGTTCCAGACTAAAACCAGTTGAGCCCATGACAAGCTTACTTCCTTTGTAAACACTGAGCATTTTGTGTAATAGCTAGGTTGACATGAAAGTTTAACGTGATGTCTACAATTTCGTTTGAATGTGGTATTGTTGCTAAAAAAGGAATAAGTTGTTGCATAATGCCATCAGTCTAAATGGAAAAGTGAAGTCAACTGGACAGAACGAAATGAGGGAGAGTCTTATATCATTCGACATTCTGCAGCAGTGGGGAAAATGGAATGGATGGAGATAGCTATGATATTGTAACCTTGACTAGGATGGAGAATGATAGTTACAGTCAAAAATTTGTGCCCTGATTTTATTGACAAGGTTTTTAAATGGTTTTGAACCATGATTGATGATTATTCATAATTATTTTAAATAACATTAATCATAGTTTTATCATATTAATTCTGTAACATGATTTTTAAATGCAGATATTAAATATTTAACAGTTATTCTATTCTTTCCTACTTTTGATGTAAATTAGTACACAGACATGTGTGATTCCCCTCTTGAAAGGTCACCCATCTTATAAGGCCATGTTCCTGCTGCAGGAGTAGCCTTATAAGAGAGGGGACTACTGTATCCTGATTAGATTTTCAGGCCATTGCAGCAATTATTCAGTTTTGTTTTTTATTTTACACATTTTTGAACTTTTGGAATCATACTTTATTTGGCAAAAGCCTTGTTAGCACAATTTAGATAAAACCATTTAAGGTAGACAAATAGAATTTGTTGGCATGCATGATTGTGGGCACATGTAGATGATTTAATGAGATGGCAAAAAAAAAAAAATGAATTCACTTTATTAAATTTTGTTTATTTCCTGTAATTTAAATTTTTTTAAAATCATCCTGTCACCTGTGACTGCAGATATTATGGACTTTGTTTGTTTCTTGAAAGAAAAATGTCTCAGCAAAGGTGCATGAAGTTACAAAAAATGACATTTATGGTAATGAAAGACCCCACCTCATCCACACCCTTCAAAACATTTTTTAAAATTAATGCACTAATAAATATATAGTTTTATGGTAAGTTTCCTAACTATATGTTCATTCATTTTAAAAATATACCCAATGAAAATTATGTTATGTTTATTTACCAACAAGATCAGTTCATAAGATGCTGTAGGGTTCAGACTCAGTTTGCTTTGTGCAAATGTTTTTCAGAGTATTGGTGAAGGATTCAAGCTCTGGGGATCAAAGCCTTTTCCAAGTACTCTTGCTAATGTTTGTAGCTTTCAAAGGGTTTATGATTATTATTAATTTATGATCAATTGGAAAAAATAATATATATTTAAGAATTACCTTAAAAAATACTTTTGTAAGTTTTTTAGTTTTTTTTAAAGTATGTACTCAATTTCTACAAGTGATTCCAATGTCTGAATACACGGACACCAGTACGAGGTCATGTTTTATTGATCTTTTGACTTGGCAATTAAATCACAGCTTTCATATTTCTGAAAGTGAAAAACATCAATAAGAACATATTACTAATGATAACTCTCCCAAGAATGAAAAGCAATGCTTTATCTGATAGGTTACTAAAATACATATGGTACCGTGAAATACTTTAAATTCATGGGGTTTCAATTTTCATGGTTTTCGTGGGTGAGCCAGACTACAAATTTTAATGTCATAACAAAATATCAACCAAACCGACTTTCACCCTTCCCCCTCTATCATATGCAATGGAAAAGCATCACCTGCTTCTTTATTTGTTTTAATATCTTGGCTATATATAGTGGTGAGAATGTGAAATATACATTAGGATAAGTACATAAATGACAAGGAACACTGAAACTACAATTTAATTAGAATGCAAAACTTCATGAACATGAAAACTCGTGTAAGATTATAATAACTCTACCTGATTTACAGTATAGTAATAAAAGCAAATTTACTCACTGTCTGTGTCCTTCTTTACTTCCCAAAGCACATCTTATTCCCATTTATGAATACATGTTTGCACAACTAACTGCTAAATAAACAATCAGCAGATTAGTCCTGCTTTCTCAAAGCCCATTTCAATCAGTACTCTCCGAAGTGCTACTTTGTCATGTGTGTAGATAAGCCAATTTACATGAATTGGCTTAAGGGTAGATGTTTTCAGGTCAATAGAGACCTGATTTGAATGTACATATCCACTGTCCTCCAGCTCATTTAACTGATCAATCACCTGTGTTGAATACCTCTCATGAAATCAGGATTTAAGTTCCTCCTGATAAAAGTTGTTAACAGTTAAATCTTCAAGTTGCAACTTATCCATGCATGCGTCTGGCACAAACATTGGTATAATCCCATTTTCCTTTAAGTGAGACATCAGCATTTTTCCACGATGCGCTTTGAAAACATCAAAGATTGATATCTCCTTTTGATTATTCTGAGTAAGTGGAAGCAAGTCACATATCGAGTTCACATAGGGTATCAGAATTCGGTCAACAAACTGAATCATGGAATCCTTGGTGCTCCAGTGAGTTTCTGTACATGTTACATCCCAGTCACTTGGGATTGTACTACAAGTTTTCCATTCTTTAACCACTGTGTCAGTGAGATTTTGATTTTAACTTTTGAGATGAAATTCACTTTCAGCAGAACTGTTTATACATGGCAAATATTGTTTAGAAAAAAAGAGGTTTACAGTCATTGGCTTTGTTCAAGTGCCTAATCTCTAATTGTTGAGAACTTTATGCTTTGATAGCAGTCTTTAAGAACACCTGAGATCCTAATTACTTAAGATTACAATAGTGGTATTAAATGTGTTAGCTCAGATGTGTGGAACCTAATTACTTAAGATTACAATAGTGATATTAAATGTATTAGCTCAGACATGTGGAACCTAATTACTTAAGATTACAATAGTGGTATTAAATGTATTAGCTCAGACGTGTGTGGAACCTAATTACTTAAGATTACAATAGTGGTATTAAATGTGTTAGCTCAGACGTGTGTGGAACCTAATTACTTAAGATTACAATAGTGGTATTAAATGTGTTAGCTCAGATGTGTGGATAAAGAAGTCAGCATTTTCTTGAAGATCTCAGCATTTATGCCAGATGTTAGCAATGAATGACTTGATTATTCAACTTAATTACTGCAGTACGGATTAAACCTGTTTGCTCGCACATGCTTGGAAATGAATGTTGGTATACTAGTAAACTTATACTGAGACATATGCCTGTGTTTTTTTGTTTTTTTTTATTTTTGTTTTTTTAAATAATAGATCCTCAAAATTAGGTATACACGAATATGTATTTTATTCCCAAACCATGAAATTTGAAACCCATGAAAATAAAGTGTTTTACAGTATATACAACCTTGAAAAATCCTTGAATTTGAGAGTTGCTTTGTAAATTTCTTGGATTTTGAAAAAGTTGGTTTTATTCTTCAAAAGTTCTTGAATTTGCTGAAAAGCATCTGTAACATTTCCCAAAGCTGCTTGAATTTATCTTAAGGAATACAAAACATTAAAACTAATTTGGATTCATAAGTTTGGCTATTTACATATTTTCCCAAGATAACAAATAAAATAAATAAAATGGGATACAATTTGGTGGATCAAATGACACACAAAATAGTAGTTATCAGATGGAGCAGTGTCCCTTTGCTGTAGTAGCACACTAATTAGTTTCTTGTTGTTTTCCATGTACTTTTGTGCCTATTTATGCAGTGATAAACAGTGTAACATCATTTCCATAAAAGAAAAAATACTCCTTGAAAAGTTCTTGCAAACCAATTCCCTGGTGCTGTATGAACCATGATACACTGTAAGTGGCCCAAGTATTTCAAAGGTCGCTAGAATATGCATCTTCACTAGCCAATGGTCATTGATCTACTTTGTTCCACATTGACCCATGTCATGTGTAGCTTGCCAAAACAGTATTTTGAACAAGAGCCTTGAAGATGAAGGAGTTACTGCCAAATTCAGTTTGCCATTCAGAGAGCTCATTATGTTACCTGTTAGGTATTTAGTATGGCAACTTCACTGATGTTAACATACCTTGATTTGAAATAAAAGCATGTGTGTGAAAGGTTTAAATTGGGGAAACTTATATGCAATATGTGACATTGTCTATGGAGGCTTCTACAACTATTCCAGTATATCTTCCTTGGTAAATGTAACAAGCAGTCTGATTGGATTAGTTTCTTTCATCTGCATCCAATCAGATAGAAGAGTGGTAGATTATATTTTGCTAGTTCCTTATGCCACAGGTCAATTTGGAACAAAGTGGATCAATGACTGTTTGTTAGCAAAAATTGAGAACATTAACCTTTCATTGGCGTCAGATCTCCTCTGTGTCAGGGATCTCAGTTTTCCTCAGATTGTGAATACAGCTGATATTGCAGAATCACATTAGTCAAATCAGCTGGAACTGATCTAATCATGTAAGCAATTTTTTGTTTATATTTGTAATATTGACTGTTTCTTTGATCTGAGAGTCTGAAGTAAAAATAGTAAATACTGCTATTTTTTTTGTTTTTAGATATCACTGATGGAGCCCATTGGAGCACCTGAGCCAGAGCAAGCAAGGTCAAAGTCAGAGGACAGTGTTCCAAAATGGCTCCAAGAAATTGAATCGTCCAGTGTAGATGCTGGTAATGATATCAGATGATCAGTATAATATGGCACTGTTCTAAAGTTTAAATAATTAAATTTTATAAGCAAATGCAACGTTTTGATCGAAGCCAAGAAAACATGTTTAGCAGCATAACAATTGGCTTACCGTATATACTTGCATATAAGCTAATACCAACTGCAAATTGCATAGACCCAGATCTGTTATCACATAATGCACTGGTAGATCTGGGTCTATGAAGTTTGTAGGGACCAATCAGTAGAACAAACAACATAGACCCTGATCTGCTGGCGTATTATGCAACAGCAGACCAGGGTCTATGTTTGTATTTGGACCCGGCTTTTACACGAATATATATGGTAATATGATTTATCTTTTATTAGGCCTGCTGTTTGGTTTGTATTGCATGTCCTCTGGAGCATAAGCATAATGGCAAAGAGATCTTGTCAATGCTTATTCACTAATCTGGGATCAGTAAATTTGCAGATGGATCACTAAGACCCCAGTCCTCACAAATCCTTTGGTTCAGTAAAAATTTCCACAGTTTGCTATCTTAAGTTAACAAGTGGACTTGTGTCAGATGTATCAAATAAAACATGTGATGACATGCCCTGTCATGGTTAATTGAACTGTTTATTGTGTTAACTGAGTGCCTACCATGACTCTGCACATGATGAGGTACAATGAATGCCAGCTGCATGCATGGCCATGCATTAACTAAACAAGGGTGCTAATTGTCAAAACAGTCAGCATGCATGCCAAACTAGCCTGGTACCCTGGACCAATGCACAGATTTTAGTACTGACGATATAAAATGATTTAGGGTATGAGGCTAGTGCCAATACGTGGTGAATTGGAAAAGTTTGTGTTGGCTGACACAATAAATAATGTAGAATTATAATGAATAAGAAGTTTTAGATCATTGTTGATATAATACATTCACTGCATTGTGAGGTGACAACTGAAAAGATGTGGAAGTTTTTGCATGGTGTGCAGGTGCCACCAAAAACATCAGTAATTAGATGATGACAAGAAAGAGTTCAGTAATAAACATGAGAAAGTATCAGAAATCCTGGGAAAGCAAATACAAGTACCTAAAATATGACTCAGAAAATGATGTGATGTGTACCTTCTCAACTGAGTACTCAGAGATATACGGACGTAAGTGGGTCAGTGACATTTAGACAGGATCAATAAAAGTGTTATTATGGTGATCCTGTAGATCAGTGAAAAAATCCTAATTTCAAGCCCAGTTGTATGTATAACTATTTCTCCTTTCAGTACATTCCCCAATCACATTAATGTTAAGAAAATAAACTCTGCTACCTCCTGAATCCTGTCCTCTAAAAAGACAAAAAGTTTAACTTTTCTGTCTATATACCATATAGAATAAGGACAGAAACTCTTACCCATTACCTCCCCTTGACCACTGCTAGGTGGTGCCAGTTTTAAACTTTTGCTCAGTGCTATCAATATAGTACTGCAAGACCTCCTGAAATCCTATGACATCTTCATGATTTCAACCCATCCATCTGGAAAGTCAGTATATTTGTGTATAGTAAGGTATTTACTACATGTGGTAATCATTATCTTTTACTTTTGATCAATATTTATGTGAATTTTTTCACAGTTGTGGGCTTGGTTTATTCTGACCTTGTGCTCCAATATGGTATCATTGATGTATGTTTATTGGTTATTATTTGTGCTCACTGCATATATGTTTCCACTTGTTTAAATAACGAGTATTGTTGTGATTTGTGAACACTTTTGGGCCGTTAATATCTGATTTATTTTTTGTTTGTCATTCTTGTCATTTCAGTTAAACAATCACAAAATGCAGTAAGTGCAAGAAATTCAAGCGCTAACAAGGACACACATGAGATGTGTCTTGCTTGCACGAAGTGTTCTTCGTCCTCAACATGCAATGTGTGCATATTATGGTGAGACAATATCTGGTCCACAGTGTTGCATTAAAGTATCAGAAGCAAGGAGAAACATGTGAAGCATCGTATGGAGCAATGCGATGTTATGAGCATTCACCTGAAGTCAGCATTGATTGCGGGCATATCACATCTAAACTGGACGTATGATGCCAACTGCAATGATTACATCAGGTGAATTGGAGAAACAAGGGCTTGTGGAATTGCCTGCTTCAAATTGCTCCCAGATGCATCGACTAGAACAGGAAGTGATAATGCATTTTCTAAATTTGGGACAGTTTTTTCCCATATATTCGTCACAAACTTCCATAGATAGTTTCTAGCTTATGTGGACTGCCCCCCCCCCCCCCCATATCTAGGCAGGTCAGTGGGCATAAGTCCACCCACATGTCCGAGTATGGCCTTTGGGCCTGTAAGTCCGGGTACATGTGGTTTTGATCAGATCTTGAAGATCCATTTCAACATTCTTTCATGCCATTACGACACCATTCCAGCTGCCATCTAGTCAGTCCAGCTGTCCAGCCAGTGATACCTATTGTCCAGTGACTGGAGATCCATCAGTTCTGTGAGCTGTGCCATATACCAGCCAATAGTGCTGTGGTATATGGACCCATAAGGCGATCAGACTGACTGATCCATCCATTTCACCACACTTTCTGCACACATGGTTCCAGAACTGACCAGCATGTGAGCTGACCATCCAGCCTTTTGTCCATCATACTCTCTGGCCATCCATTCCACCAAAACTTGCTTGGCCAAGTGAACCAGCAACTCATTTTTTCATGGTGATGATGGCAGTTACTCATCCATGCAGCTGGTGATGTTTTACACAGACAGGGACATAGACTCTGATGAGAATGACTCACACAATGACTGTGGAGATAACCTCAATACCTTAACACACTCATATTCAACTCTGGAATGGACAGAGTTTAGCTTTAAAGCAGCTGTATACCAGGTGTTTCCAGGTTTCCAGCTTCTGAATGCCTGCCACTACCAGCTGCAAGTCAGGCTTATAAGGCAAGGTGTCAGTAGACCTGGAAGAGGAGGAAGAACATCTCTCCTTCCACTTACTGCTGCAGTCCATAAAAATAAAGGAAACTTCATACCGTCTTTTAGATAAAATCTGTGACCCTGGAAATTCTAAAGTGTTTTTCTCAGAAAGTGAACTACCAGTGACTTCTTCATTATGCTGCTATAGAATGCATTTGGACACATTTACCAGATAAGAACACTGCGGCAGTGTATATGACTACCCTGCTGTTCTACAAGGTGGACTCAAATTTATTTCATACCACCTTGAAGTTCATTTGTAATATCATTTCAATATCTTCAGTGTTGGACCTAGCATCGCTAGCCATTTTTCAGCTTGCCAAAAAATGCAGAGAGTGATTATACCTGGGAATCCACTGCTAGGATCACTAAGGTCATTGACAGGACTACACACCATTCTATGGCTAACATTCTGACTGCCTCTGCCAACTTAGATTTGGTGAGATAAAGTGCCTGTCTTCACTCGTCATCACTCAAACCATATTATTTCTGGTGTTCCATGCAACAGCCATCTTGGGTTGCCATTAATATTTGGCAGTAAGATAGTGGAAGTGAGGAGGCATTCAGCACAGCAACTACCCCTCCAACGGGCCATGCCTACTGCTCAGACATTCAGGCTGAATCAGTCTCAACCACAAAGGAGACATGATCATCAGAAAAGAGATAAGAGACTGAATACGGTTTAGCAACAGCAACAATATCAGGCTCAATAAAATGTCAGGAGACAACAGGCTCCTTAATTTAGGAGGCAGTTTAATAAATGGGATAAGAAACAAGGTTTCTCTTTACCCAAGCTTCATAACAAGCGCCACTGACTCAATACCCAGACTGCCTGCAAAGAGCCTACCAGTTGGTGCCAGATTCCTTCATTTCCATCAGCATTGGATTGACCTATTTTTTTCAAAATGAATGGGCAATCCAAGTTGTTATGGCAGGGCTTCAGATATCATTTATCAAGCCCCCTCCCCCTTCGTCTTCCCTTTTTGTGATGGACGTGCCATCAGATTTGGAGAAAACTGACATTATGCAGAAGATCAGGTAATCACTTGACAAGCAGGCAGTGGAGATTGTTTGGAAACCAAACTCTCCATGGATTTATTTCTAGTGTCAAAGGCCAGCAGAAAGCTCAGGCTGATCATCGACCCCAGCTATCTCAACAAATACATTGCTGCACCAAAGTTCAAGATAGAAATGGCTCGATCAATCAGACTTTCCATCAAAAGGGACAAAGTTGTGATCAGTCTAGACTTGACCAACACATATTTCTACATTCCTGTTTACCCAGCCTCATGCAAGTTTCTTCAGTTTGCCTACCAAGGAAAAATAATTGTTTTGTGCACTCCAATTTGGTCTCAGCATAAATCCAGGGGCGTTCACAAATATTATCAAATGCGTCATCACCCTGCTCTGGTTGACTTCCTCAACAGTGAGTGCGGTGTATCTGCATGATGTGCTCAAAAAACACGTAAGTTCTATTCTGGTGAAGGGCAGGAATGATCTCTTGTCCCTTTTAGGTTACCTAGGCTTTTTAGTGAACTGGAAAAGGTCATATCTTGAGCCATCCCAGCAATTTTGTCCAACTGGGCATGGAGTTTTCACCAAACTCATGGTGCAGATTATCAAACTCATAGATAACATTTCAAGCTGAGACATGATAGAAGCTGTCGACTGACATGCACAGTCAACCTTCTTGATTTTTTATCTCCGGGATCTAGCTTCGCAGAAGCAAGATTTGAATCTGGTGGGTTCAGTGGCTGCCTCCCAGATGACCACCAGACTCAGTTGACATCAATACAACCTCCTTATGGGCATGGGTTGAAGCACTTTTGCTGGATTCACCCAGAAATTGTATTGGTAAGAAGAGTTCATTATTTTCTTCATAGTCATATATAGTTGTCAAAGATCATGTGACCATCAGTTGTGCTGCTTTCAGGTTAGGAGAGTGGGTTATCCTTTATATAGGGAATTCAGCCATGCTTCTCTCAAAGGATGTCTGCTGTAGAGGTAGGATACACAGCATCCATGCCTCCTATTACCTATTATTATAACAGTCACAGGAATGGGATATGTATTCCAAGGAGAAAGCAAAGTTTTTAAAAAATTATGCTTCTCTGAGAATACTTACCTGACCTCATTACAATAAAACTCTCCCACACCTCTTCACGAAGGTGAGCATCATAATGACATGTGACTAATGAATGTGGGGTAACAGTCACATCTAGCAAGCAGAGTATTTGCTGGTTTTAATTGATGCAAAGCTTAGAAAACTGAAGAAAAAGTGATGAGATATATCAGCAACAGAATCAAACAGGAAGTATTTAGTATGTCCAATTATGTGTATGTACAGTCAAGGAAAATAATCAAGACTCGTGGTAACTGTATGAAGCAAATCCTCAATAACAATAAAAACAATCAGTCAAAATACTAAAATCACTTCAGTCACATGCTCCATCCTGGCATTAAACCTTCTTGTTCCAGTAAAAAACTTTGAAAACTTGAACAAAAGCTTTGGTACCTGTAGTAGTTAGAGTATTCAAAATTATACACAATAAAATGTAAAGGGACAAAATCATTTTGTGTCCACAGATCCTTCAAGAGAGAAGAATGAGTTTCGTGTGAGCACTGACATATGTGAGGAATACTTCGGAGCCAAACTAGACAGTTTTGGTAGAAAAATCGGCATGCAGGGTGAAACAGTTCTGTCAAAGAAAATATTGGCTGAATCAGGTGAGGAAGTTTTCTGTATTAATCCATTGGATCATTGTCATAACATAAATTTTTGTGAGGCCTGCCTTGGAAGAAGCTCAACATAGCAATCTTTTTAGCATCCATATGCATATCCATCCATCCATCAATCCATCCATATGCATGTCCATCTATCCATCAATCCATCCACACCCTGGATTAAGGTCAGTGTTAAAGTTTTAGATTAAGATCAATGTTGAATTTTTTTACTTTCTGTCTAAATAAATGGCAGGTTTGAACAAAAGCATTTGCAAGGGTACATAATCATCCATTTAAGGTCATTGGTTTACACCTAATTTCTGCAGTTGCCTCCACCAATGCAGTGTCCAGCTTGTGTTTAAAGCACACCCAATTTCAAACAGTATAGACTCTGTAATATAACACCATGCAGAGTCTACTCACAGTAGGTTACCTCCCCTTTTTAGGGCAACACCACATCCCAATGCAACACATCAGAACAACTACATTTATTATGGTTCCCTTACCCTCATTTTTAATGGAATTTCAGTACATGCTTAGGTTATAATAGTAGGAACTAAAGTCTTTTGTACTAATCCATGGAGATAATGAACTAAGGCTTAGATGATCAAGAGGGTGAAAAGATATGTTCTGAAAGGGCATGAGATGTGAGGAGTATGATCCATATATAGTATTATCACAGTAACGCGATCTTGATTGCTAGATCACGTTGAGTTGTCAGCATTAGAAAATTCGGATCATTACGAGACGCGAAGCGTCGAGTCATGAGCCGGATTTTTATGCTGACAACGAGACGTGATCTAGCAATCAAAATTGCACTACTGTGATAATGATATTTTTGTTATATACCTATCAATTTTCAAATAATTTAATAAAATTACTATATGTAGTTGAAATCACGAGTAATTGCTAACATTTCAACCTCCTTTATACGAACTTCATCTTAAAGCATAAACCGGATTACTTTTTGAAAGGCTGACATGCGCATGAATATTAGTTTTATAAATGAAGTTTGTGAAACAAGGCTCTATCAGTTTGACTACCACCACTGTCAGAGGCTAGGTTGAATGCGGTTGAACTGTTTCTGGTGGGACGTTGTGAGAGGCTCCGATGGGAACTTGACATGGGAATGACAACATTATTTTGACAGTTATTTACAATAGGATTGGAGACATTGTTGGAACTTGATGGTACAGATTTGTTGCAGAGAATATTACTCATTTATAATTTCAAATTCATCCATTATGCTGGAAACTCACTGACGTTACCATTTATGAATTTCCTTAAATGGGTTGTACTGTACTGTACAACTGTAATGTTTTGGTACGCGATTTCCGAATATGATCTTGTTTCAGACGAACATTTTGGCAATATTTTACTACTTCAAAATAAAGGGAAAATGCTTTTTTATTGTTGTTGTGACAAAAACATGGCTTAGACCTTTCAGATATTTTACATATAACGCAAGGTTTCTTAACTAACGTCGCTGTGAGAGCTTTGTTTACTGCTAGTGTTGGCATTCCATCGTTAGGGGCGCTGATATTGTCACCAGGAAACCGCGAGGATAAAGTAGTCTCAGCCTCGTTTGAGAGTATGGTGATACGGGTTTGGAAAACGATAGTATCGTTTCCTGCTTGTAGGAAATGACGGTAAAATTCTGGCTCTTTCTTGGGTAGAAAATTGGTAGGTATATAATAAAGTGCAATATATGAGAGCAAATGTATTTTAATGTGTATTGTACATGAACAAATATGGCCTGTTATATAAATTACATCACTTTGTACCAGCAACATCAAATAATGTTTACATTTTTATCATGAAAAAAATATTGTCCACAATAGATATGAGTTTTCTCATTTACCAGGAACAGATGAACCTTTTCCAAAAGTAGCTTCAGTGGGAGCTGGTTTGACAGAGGATGCCCTTAATGGTATGTCTCCTTCTTTTGATGCTCAATTTCTGGCAAGAATTTAACTCACAAAATGAGAGTTAATTGTGGAAAATGCAACTCGAATTTTTGCTCTTTTTGCAGGTGCTAATTTTTCCATTGAATTATTGTAAATCATGAACAAAACCCCAGTTTATATTGGCAAAAAAACAGAAGCATAAATTCTGAAATGTGAAACTAAGCTTGTTTTTGCATTGATGCTCTTTCTGTGAGATCAGTTATTTATCATATAGCCCTTTACTGTTGTCATAATCTACTGATGATGTACAGTGGACCAGGATACAATCATTATGTTTTCAAGGTGCAGCAGTATCTCATTGACCAAATATGGAAATATTTGTTTGATATTATATATTTCTTTGGGTAAAATCTGTTACTGTGGCTCTTCTTAAGACATGTAATGTTTGTACTTGTTTGTATAATGGCCAATCTTAAATATTTTTCATATTTTAGGCTGACCACCCCTTGAAAACAAAATGGTTATTCCTTATGTAAACATTGCTGAAACTGCATGTCATTGACTTGTTTTTTATCTTTCTATTTCAAAAAAGTATCAAGAATTATCCTTTTTTTTTTTTGTCATCAGAATGCAGTTCAGTATGCATGGGTCAGTCTATCTATTGCCAACTTTCCATTTTCTGAAAAAAATAATAATCTTGTGAAAATAACATGCATTTGGGGGATATTTCAGGGAAAAATAAATTGAGTTTGCTGTACAACTTTTCTGCTGACTTGCCTATAATATAGGTATTTCCCCCCGTGTGGTACCTCAGATTCATCCCAGCTTTTCAGACAGGTTGACTAATGAAATAACTTGATTTTAATCTTCTTTATTTAACATTTATTACATTCAGTAATTAAAGTCATTCACTCAGGTCGCCAGGTAACAAATGTGAATTTGCATGCGTTACAGGATTTTTAACTGCATTTTTCTAAGTTAACAATTAAGCAACTCAGTCACATGTTATACATTATATGTATCTTCAATAAATTTTGCTGCCAATAAAGAAATCACAGTTGACCACATGAGAAGCCATTGGATTTCTCATAAAATAATGACCTCATTAATTATATCCCATTAACTGTCTCATTGACACATAAAGCACCAAATAAACAAAATCTGTAATTATTTTATCAATATTTGTTTTGTCTTAGAGGTAGGTCTTCATTTATCCAAATTTGAATTTACATTGAGTTTTGTTCATAAATATTTAGATTAGTAGTTGATACAACACAAATCTAACACGAGCATACATAATTCTGAAATTTTGTTTTTAATTACAATTCACTTCTTGTACAACCTTATTTACTTGTCTGATTCCAAACAATATTTAAATCTTATTTTTATTTTTTAGATTTCTAAAATATGGATCAAATTCATATAAAACAGAAAACTAATTTGCAGTGGATATTAAGATTATGTTGCAACTATTACAGTTGGTCTTATTGTTCAAAATTTTATTAATGATTAAGTACTTCATGTACAGAGTTGCACAAAATAAATACTTTAAAATTTTTCACTATATTTTTTTAAAGCCCTTTTATATTAAAGGACAATAAAGCAATTTAGCCATATTATTTTTGACAAAAAATTTACCAATAGTTGCAAAAAATGCTTTAAAGAATTATCTTCAACAATGCATAAGACATTTAAAAGAAACATCTGTACAAACCGTTTTTATGTGGATTTGGTTGTGGCCAAAAAAAGTCAAGAGGTGAAAAATATTGGGGCTAAATCAGTGGCAAAATCATGTTAAGATCCATTCCCAGTCGTGAATATGTTGAGCCTGTAGGAGGGCAGTGCTGTTTGTACTTGCTTATAAGTCAAGTCCAACTGTAAACAACATAGACCCTGATCTGCTGTCGCATAATGCACTGGCAGATCAGGGTCTGTGTTGTTTGTTCTAATGATAACTCCTAACAAACTGCATAGATCCAGGTCTGCCAGCACATTATGCAATGGCAGGTCTGGGTGTGTGCAGTTTGCCATTGGACTAGACTTATAAGTGAGTATAGACAGCAACTGCAGGCAAATCTGTCTTTGTACGATGGACATTACAGAGGTGTTTTAGAAGAGTTTCTATAAAGAGTCAATTTAAGATCACCTAGATAAAAGATTAGATACCCAAAAAATGAGAAAATGAGCTGTTGATTATACTGTTCATTAATGATTTTTGTTTAGCCTTTTTTTAAGGATGAAATAATTTTGAGGTATGTGCTTTTTTTTAAAAAAATATTAGTAGATGATAGGTAAATGGTATCTTGTTTCTGGTTTTTTATTTTTTTATTATACATTTAATACAAACATGTAAAAGAATTCAAAATCCATACTGTTTAATGCAGCATTGACATAGAACATGTTAATTCTGTCTTAATTTGATACATGTACATGATTACACTGTTAGATTTTGACATTTAATTTTGAAGATGTGTTTTTTCTCTCAGGGCATAAGTTTCTACTTCTGCACATTAACTTGTATGCATAAACTGAATAACACGGTATTTTTGCGAACGTAACATTTTTCAATTTTGTTTATAAAAGAGTGGTTGTAAAATTTGGTGCTTTATATTTCAGTGATTGCAGATATAGGTTCTTTTTATTTTAGCATGGACAATCAGCAGTAATTTCTACTCCTAGCTAAAATTGTCTTTTTAGGGTATGCTGAATCACTCTATTGAGAACAGGTCAGAATAGCTTATTTACCATTCAGTGAGGGAAAAAATCAAAAGGAACATTCAGTAGTATTATGTTCTTTATTGAACATCTCAATATGTTATGTTAGAAGGAAATTTTGTCTGTTAATCGGAGATGTTGGCTGGAATTACGCATAAGAATACTCCATGCTGTTCATTGTGAGTTACATTGGCCACTGCATGTTTGCAATTGCCAGTCAAAGCATATAGTGTGAACAGTCCTTAATATGTAGTAGTGGGTCCCTACAACTCTTTATTCATGATGTAAATGATGATGATTAATTTATTATTTATTAGTTTATATTATATACCAGCACCAAGGGAAGAAAAAAACATTAAATGTTGTATTTTTGTCAAACATGCTTAGACTACTGAATATTTCTTAAATAATGAAATAGAGGATTTCTCTGTTGCATTTTTATTTCAAAGTGTTATGAAATGATCAAGATTTTTTGCCACATTTATTTTAGTAGATAATAAATTTGACAAGTGAATTTTGCTATTTCAGTCTAAGACCATTTAATTGCTAAAATTTCTCCACTGCAAAGTTATCTTGTAGTTGATGTTGGCTTAATTTTTGAACTATTAGGGTAAGGCATTATTTATAGCTATTTCTTAATGACTTATTAAAGTTGCCTCCTGTCACTGTTTCAGGCTTCAAAGTGGTTTTTAAGGAGGGTGAGTTTTAGGTTAGGTCTAAAAAATAATCCTGAGTTCTAAATACCCCTTTTAACTGGTGGTCATTAGTTTTTCCTCTGCTTCAAGAAGTGGGCAATGTATAGGATTTGCTTTGTTTGCCTGTCCATCCTCCTTCTATGACCTATAACCCCTATACTACTGCACCTATTGATATTGAACTTGCACTGTGGGTGCATGCTGGGATGAACGTGTGTTGCACGCCAAAACTAGGTCATTGTGACCTACTTTCCATGATTTATGTAAAATTGGTTAAAAATTACGTCTGGGCTCTAATTCCAGTACCTTTTCACCTATTGCCACCAAACTTACACTAAAGATGCATCTTAGGAGACATGTGTTTTATGCATTAAAACTAGGTCACTGTGACCTACTTTCCAGGGTTTAAAATTTCTTTAAAATTTGTCAGACCTTTCAATTCAAGCTGTTAAATTTGTAATATTTAACCAGTTGATATCAAACTTACACTGTATGTGCATCTTGAGATAAACATGTGCCTTGCATGTAAATGGGATCACTTTGACCTACTTTCCAGGATTTATTGTAAATAAATTGGTTATTTTCACCTATTGCCACTAAACTTCCACTGAGAGATGGATATGTCACATGCCAAAACACTAGGTAGTTATAACCTACTTTCCAGAAAGTATTAAAAAGTTCTTAACAGTTCTGTCCCTTCTCCTTGTCCAGACTGCAACTTCTAACTACTACACAGTTTGACATCAAATTTGTGGTTTGTATGCATATTGGGATGGGGATGTTTTGTGTACCAGAACTGCTGTACATCAGAACTGTGTCATTGTGACCTACTTTCCAGGTTTATTCAAGATTTCTTGAAACTTGTGTCCTTACTCCCTGTCTGGACTGCAGCCTCCATACTACTGCATAGTTTGAACTCAAACATACACTTTTGTGTACATCTTGGGATGAGCATATGTCGTGCTCAAAAACTGAATCACTGTGACCTGGTGCTATCAAACTTATGAAAGTGACTCCTAAAATAAAAGCATATTCATAAAAAAAACTTGGCCATTATGACCTTTTTCCCATACTTGTACATTAAAGTATAAGATAGTATATAATTTCGACCTCTTTTAACCTATTGCCACCAAACATACAATGTAGATGCATGTTGGAATTAAGATTTGTTGCACAACATCTGGATTGCTGTGACCTGTTTTGTTTGGTTGGTTGAACACTCTTAAATATACTGACTTGCACAACAGAAGCTGGGGTGTTTTGTGAGTTCTGCTGACTGACAACTCTAGTTTGTGAATGCTTTTAAGTTTGAATTTAATATACAAGTCACTTGAGCTTTTTCAGCTATATTTAACTCAGGGATGGAACAACTGTATCAGTTTAAACATGGTAACATGCAGTTGTATAATTGAAGGATAATATATATTTGATACACTGGCCAGATACTTCAAGTGACTATTCAATGAAGATAATTGTTTCAGAAGTGATTCTATAATTCATATTACTTAATTAGGACTCGAATTGAGCATAAATGCAGGTTTGAAGCAATATGTATTTCTTCAAAATATTTATACATAATATAGCATGATTTTGATTAGTCTAAATAATATGAGAACTTTAATAATTATCTAATTTGGTCAATTACAGTAACAGTAATTACAATTTGATTCCCTGAAATTAATTATTTGGATTCCTTTTTAAGCTTTTATGCCCCACCACCAATGTGAATGGGGCATATACATGCAGTGTTACCCTTGTCATTCCATCCATCTATCCATCTGTTGATCTGTTCATTTTTTAAGTTTTGCATTAAGTTCACTGTGGCAGGGTATTTGTTTTTTGTCTTTCTCCATGAAACATTTGTTATTCTAATTAACGTTTGTAGCTGCCTTATATATAATACTTTTTACATTCCTCTAATCTTAACAGTTGTTATCTTAATGTGAATTAGAAAACCCTTGAAATTTCCAATTCATTTTTGCCAGAATTAATTCAAACATTCTGTTGTATTTAGTTGATGACTTTGTCAGGGGTAAGCTTTTGTTCTGACAATTTTCATTCTTCTATGAAATCGACACAACTCATCAACAGATGTATCAAAGTCTTGTCTTGTTTTGAGTTTGTCGTTGTATGTACACCATTCTTGAGCCACTTTATAAAATCTTATAACACTTGCTAAATCTTATAAGTTAGTTGCAGAGTACATACAGCTCTCCCCCATTATAACACACCTCATTATAATATAATTCTGGATATAACACGGAAACACTATAGACCCCATGACCAAAATCACACCATTGTATAACAGTATGGATTGAAAAAAAACAAAGGGAAACTTAGTGTTATATCTTCATTTCCCTTTCAAAACACCATAATTTACCAAATTTTGATAGTGCCTGCTATACCACTGTTCAGTATATTACACTGTTCTCAGTATATCAGGGTTCTGTACATATCGCGGTCTTAATATAATGCAGTTCACAACTTAACACAGTTATGGACCCCGACTATCACATTATAACGAGGGAGAGCTGTACTTGATATTATATTTGTAAATGCACTGTAAATATAGACAACAAGATAACATTATGAGTTCAAAATTTCTGTCTACAATTGTTGTATAAAAATCCACCAAAATTCCTCTCTTACCAATATAAGTGTCTCAAGTTAGAAACTTGGCCTTCCATCTTGAATTTTGTTCTGCTCAGTAACTAGTGAAAAACTACATGAAAATAAATTAAGCTCGTAATGGGAAGATCAATAAGACCCAAGAAAAGTTTGATTTTCACCTTTTCTGGTCAAAATTTTACTGAATTATGTCCCCTGTTGGAGTTTTGCCTTTGTCTTATAATCCAGGGTTGTTTCAGTTATTGAATATTAACTGGTGTATACATGTCATGAAGACATATTTCTGTTGTTTATTTTTTTCTTCAGATTTCTTTTCTAGTGCTACACTAAACTGTTTTCATCCCAGATACCACACTTTTGTACAGCCCATGAATGGTGAGATATCCATTGGTGACAGCATCATCACGGTTGTCAACAATGTTCGATTTTGTGTTAATGTTTGGAAAGTCATACAATTTCCAATTGAGTTGCTATATTTAGTTGCAACTTTAGGACAATATACATGCACATGTAACTAAATGCCAAAAATTTGGAACTGATACAGTATACCCAAAGTGTATTGACCATATTTCACTCGTGCTGGTGGAGGGTGCTGTTGAGTGTAGTTCAGTGAACTATGCCTGTGGAATGACCTGTCCCAGGCTGTACCTTTTTCACCAGGTGTGACTTTCACTCATCTCTACTTCAAGAGTGCATTCTACCTGGCCAGTTTGTGGATTACCTCTATATTCCTGAAGGACTTACTACATGTAATAACATCATGGGTTGCAAATCTATTATGTCTATTAGCATACAATGTCACAAAGGCCATCTGTAAATTCTGGAGATTTCATTGTGTACTGGGTGTACTTCAGTGGATACTATGCAGTCCTGAGTGGCAAATGGTCAGTACCCTTTGTGTGTACTGAATGTTATGATTTGTTTTTTAACATGATTAATGCCATTCATGGAACCCTTATATTACCATCTATACTCGCTTATAAGTCAGAGCCAACTGCAAACTGCATAGACCAAGATCTGCCATCACATAATTCACATGCAGATCTGGGTCTGTGCAGTTTGTTAGGAGTAATAAGTAGAACAAACAACATAGACCCTGGTCTGCTGGCACATTATGTGATGGCAGATCAGAGTCTGTGTTTTGCAGTTGGACCAGACTTATAAGCAAGTGTATATGGTAGATACTGTAAACCACGGTATTTTAGCATCATTAAGTTTTGTGATTCTTTAATTTCAGTTTTAGTGACATGAAACTTTTAAAATTATTGATGTGCAGTGATGTTAAGTTTTCAGTAATGGTTTTTTTTTTACTGTCTAAGCAAATACAATATGTGGTCACATGCTGCACTATGTAAAAACACAAAATTTAAATGTGCTTTTATTCCAACAGGAGGGTATTTCTCAATGCAAATAACATGAATTGTTGCTCTCAGTAAGGGACTTTCAAATAAAATTATAGACAAAACATCAATCTCTATATTTCATAAAAACAACATCTGTTCCGTCTAGCACAGGGGTGTCAAACATATGGCCCGCCAAAATCATCATTTATTATTATTATTTATATCAGATCTGGCCCACCATAGCAAATGAGCTTGACACCCCTGGTCTAGCATAATATGGCATGTATAACATGGTAGTCATCTTTCTGAACAGTCGTTGGTATTTTTAACATATACATTGTGATCTTTTCATCAAAATTTTTTTTAAGAAGAATAAAATTTGAGCAAAAGTGAGTTCCCTAGCTAAATTTGCTAACATTTCAAGGTCTGTGCTGGACTCTAATATTTGGGCATTATGACTTCTTTTCTACTACCAGAATAGGGCTAAGTTGGTGAATACGGGGAAAAGTTAGCGTAAAAAGTTAAAAATTAATAATCTTCAAAATAGTCACATTAAGCTTCTGTTTTTTCATACTTTCATACTTTCAAATCAGATGATTAAATACCAGTGAAATAGCATTAAAAATTTATAAAAACATAGTTAAGAGACAAATTTGCAACTTCAACAATAAGTTACAGTTGAAAATCGGCAACCACTTCCATAGTAGAAGTCCTCTTTTCATACATTTATAGGATGAAATACTACAATTATAAATGAATAATTTTATTTAGTAATAGTCCTGGATAGGTCAACTGAATCACAGTTAACTTCTGATTGAGCTACAGAAAAAAATTCAAGTTTTTGCTAATTTTTTCAAAGATCAAGTGAATTTTGAGCAGGAATTCTGTCGATAGCAATATAATTTCTGGCATTTATGTGCATCAGATTACATGTAGTACCAAAATTGACTACAGAGCATAAAAGTTCTTTTTCTAACTTTCCACCTTTCTCTTTAAAAGGACAGTTGACAAAAGCAAACATTTTACTTGAATTAATAAAGTGTTGTATTGAAACAAAAGGGATTGGGGGAATAGAATAAAATCAAGGCAAGGTTATGTGAACTTTGCTTTTTGGGCAAGTTTAGCTGAAATGACAGACTCAAGGGTGACTGTTTTTCCCAAATCGGCCAAAGTGTCGAAATTTTTTTTTCATTTGAGTATTTATTCACCAAGATATTACATATTTTACCAAACAACACAAGTTTAATATATATTTGGTTTTCAGAAGGAATTTACGTTAATACTTATTTTATTACTTGTGTGTAAACTTAAGCTGTTATATGAAATGGAAGCCAGATTTGCTACATTGCTGTATTACAGACAAGTGTGAATTCTGATCACTCAATGTTTTCTCCATGCAGGAACACTTTTTCCCAGTACTGTTCTAAGTATAGAAGAAATTACTTCCAACAGATGGCGCACCTTGGACAGACTGAGTGAAGATAATGGAGAGAAGCTTGCATTTTCAAGGCTACAGTATGTTTATTTTATATTTCAACACTCTTTTATAAAAAAATTTAACATTGATTGCACAACAAGTTCTGCAGCTTGCAGCGTCTCATATGTTGGCATAATCCAGTCTTTAAGGCATTGGAAAATGGAGGACATGAAGAAAACCTTCAACCTTGAATGGGTGACCGTGTTCTTTTACCTAGAATTGTTGACTGCTACAATTTAACTATAGTTTCTCTGTAATATTTCACAAAACATATGGGCTATGGGTCGAGGCATCGATTTTACAGGATTATCTTTGTCTGTAAAGCTGCTGCATGCCAGAGAACTATTGATTTATTAGGCTCATCAACTCTATCACTGAAGCACTTGAAACTGATATACTGCACTCATTTCAAGCATCTGTATGATTATAAGTGAGACCATTTCATCAAGTGGAGTAACCTCAGCCCTTTCTGTCAATACAGAAATAAAATGTATAAGCAGATTGATTTTTGCAGGGAAAACAGCACAAATATCTTTTACACAGTCTGTGATCTGGTTTTTGAACATATATGGACTAAATAACAAGTCAGTTAAACATATTCACACTATGAAATAAATATATTGGTAACTGAAAATAACTTTTGAATCTTTCTTTTTTTCAAATGAATCACTACTGTAGTATATACATGGTGACATTTTTTTTGTTGTGTAATAGGTTTGTTTTTATAAATGAAATTCAAAATGACTGCCTCTGTGACACATCTGAGGTTTATACCTTTTTCACAAAAGAGACTGAGGATGCTCCAATTGGCCATTTAATGTGAATCCCGTGAGTCTGATGTTCTTGTGATGAACTGTTGACAAATAACATAAAGCAAAGGGATTTATGATGACTATGAGTAATAAACAAAATTTTCTTAATAGAGATGAAGGTATGCACCAAAAATTGTGACCTTGCCTTAGCCAATTCATGCAAAACTATATTTGATAGAGAAAGGGGGTGTTAGCTAATTGGAGAATCAAGTGACACTGTTGATGTTAGATCATCTCTCAGTGTTGGTATGGCAAAGTATGGACAGGTAGCTAAAATTACAGTTTAAACTTTGGAAAACTACTGATCAGACATCTGTTTGGTTTGGTGCTTTATGGCACAGCAACACAAGTAGGTTATTTAGTGCAGAGGCAATTAGAGTAAAGGGCCTTGCCCAAGGACACACCATGGTAGCTGACCCACACTGGTCCCGATGGTAGAATCTGAACCTGCACCCTTTCATGAGTCCAGTATGGTAACCACTGAGCCACCGTGGTTCCTGATCAGACATCTGTCAAGGTAAACAGGTCTGCTTCCTTGCCTGAGTCTGTGATGGGACCTGGGGCAACAGAGGTGCAACACTCATTTTCATGTTGCCTTTTTTTCGGAGAAAAATGAGATACATTGTGACCATGTCATCATCCATCAGCATCAGCATCAACTCCACATGAAAGTTTCTTTGCAAGCTTTGATAAAATCGAGACACACACATGAGGTTTACTTTCATTTAAGTAGCAATTATCGAGTTGAGAAAAGAGTCGCAAAGTAAAGAAATGTGAGTATCAAGTACAGGATAGTGAGTAGCGAGTAATGAAAAGAAAGTATTAAGTTAAGAAAAGTGAGTATCGAGTAAAGAAAGGCAAAAACTTGTAGTGAAATAGGAATCATACACAGTTTGCTAGATTAAAACATACAGTTTTCTAAGCAAGTATCGAGTATAGAAAAGTGAGTAGTCAGTAATGAAAGATGGGTATCAAGTTAAGAAAACAATATCAAGTAAAGAAAAGCAAGTATCTAGTTCAGAAAAAGAAAGACAAGCCTTGTAGTGACGTAGGAATCATATAGTTTGCTAGATTCAAACATGAACACAGTTTGCTAGGTTCAGACATGAACACAGTTTGCTAGGTTCAAACGTGAACACAGTTTGTTAGGTTCAAACATGAACACAGTTTGCTAGGTTCAAACATGAACACAGTTTGCTAGGTTCAAACATGAACACAGTTTGCTAGGTTCACCTGCCAGATATTCTGCAAGGCATATATGTCTCTGTGTAAGTCTTGCCTCCAAAGGAATCAGGGTAATTCTGTCCCTCTTGGCTGCATTGTACCCACCATTGAGGAATGAAATGATATGATCTGTATAAATATTTACAAGTGTGTAGGATCTCCCATCTGGTTGATAACTAGGGCCAGCCAAGTACAACTGATAAGCATTGCATTTAGCAATTTTTTATATGCCTTCCTTTTGGTGGAGCATATTAGGATATGACCCTGTCTGTCTATCCATTCATCTGTCCATTAAATTTTTCTTTTCTACATGATAACTTAAGTTCTACAGCACCAATCTTCACCAACTTTATAGGTAAGTTCCTTCTTGATGAAAGAAAGAAGTCTACTGCTTTTGGTATCAAAAAGTTAAAGGTCAGTGTCACTCTGATTGAAATAACAAAAATGGTTTCTGCACAGTGACGTTAGTTCTGCATCACAGGCATGGATGAAACTTGTTGATGGCTTACACTTGAAGTAAGAAAGAAGCTAATCAATTTTTAGGTAAATTAAATTAAAAGGTCAAGGTCACTGAAGAATAATGGTTTCTGCACACAGAAAAATTCAGTTTACTGCTGTGTACCATCACCAAAGTTTGTGGATGACTTCCATGCTGGGTGTGCAATGGGGTGTACTTAAATGGATTTTATGCAGACCTGAGTGGAAAGTTTACATGTATTCAGGATTGTATGATTTACAGTATGATATGGTTATAATGTTAATTCACAGCTGTTGTCACAAATTTATATTTGTTCATTAAAATGGAACCAGCCTGATAATAAAAGAATACCATTTTAAACATTGGCTTAGATAATAGATGTTTTTAAAAAGAGAGGTGCACAGGTTTTCCTTTCTAAGTAAGTTTAAGGAAAAACTGTCATGAAGGTGAGGGTTGAATTATTATTTTTGTTACAATTATCATGGTGCATAGAATCATTCTCTTCATCAAGCTAGACTTCCTAGTGATGCATGTATTTGGGATGAAACCATGAAATTGGTGCCACACTAAAAGTAATGAAATGAACTTATTGTGATTTTATGCATATGTCTGTTTTTCGCTTGGAGGAAATAAATTCCTCTATGCCTATGGCATAGTGGCCATTCATTTTTACTAAATGTAGTTTGGATTGCTCCTAACAGTAACAGACTTTAGGGTCTTGCTAAAATTAGTAACAGATTATAGCTCCACTGACCTTTCAAGTCATTGGGATGCTGGTGGTTCAGTTGTTAGCTGGACTCACAACTGAAAGGGTGTGGGTTTGAATCTTACCATTGAACCAGTCTTGGTCAGCTACCATGATGTGTCCTTGGGCAAGGCACTTTACTCCAATTGCCTCGGCACTTAATAACCTACTTATGTTGCTTTGCCATAAAGCACCAAACCAACCCTTACGAGTCAATTTTATGTGTTAAGGGAGGCAACTCATATATAGGTAATGCTGAGACCTTATAGTAGCTATTTCCTTTAGATATTGTTCCACCGATGGTAATGCTTAAAACAAAAGTAGAAAATGCTTTTAAAAGAAAATCACAGTAATTTATAAGAAAAATGTCTAAATTCTTTAGTGACATATAAGAAAAAGAAAATTTATAAAAATATTTTAGAGATTATTTACAGGGTTCATTCAAAGTCTAGTCTGGAAAAAGTATGGGGAAAAAGAGTGCTTTTCCAGACATGGAAAAAGTATGGAAAATAACGATTTTGTCCTAAAGGTCTGGATAAAGTATGGAATTTTGGGTTGCTGTATTTTATTTTGGTTGTTGCTTGATCACGCTCATGTGTTGTGCCAATGTTTATCTTTATGGGGAATGGATGGGGCATCGGCTGCTGAATACCGATTCAGTGCAGTTGGCGAGACACGCTTGACCTATCACCCACTCGTTATTGATGGATACTATTTTAGATCATGCAGATACCACATGCTCATATATAGTGACACAGACTTCAAATACATGTGCCAGAGGGGTCTGTAAAAAATTGCAAACCAATCTGGAAAAAGTCTGGAAAAGGTCTGAAATCTTTTTTTACCAATAGCTGTATGAACCCTGTATTTAGTGCAATATGTTTTTGATAGTAAAAAGGACAATGCATGTATTGAAAAGCAATATATATGGGATTAACATTCTTCTACCTGATACTGTGTAAATTAGTATCACTTCAACCCCTCGTGTAAATTAGTATCACTTCAACCCCTCGTGTAAATTAGTATCACTTCAACCCCTCATGTAAATTAGTATCACTTCAACCCCTCAAGTCATATGTATTCTTAATACTTTCATTTTTAATTGACATGCAAATATTTGAAGTCACATATTGGTCATTTACACAAATACATATGTCTGTATTTCTGAGCAGGCGAGCCCACCATGAGCACCTAACTTTGCTGACAAAGCAACTCTTGAGTGAGGAGGGGCTTACACCTAACTGGGAAGACATCATCATCTCTACAGTTGACAGAATCAGTCTCTTTGTAAAGCCAGATATCAGAAATTCAGGAGATGACATGGACATACGACATTATGTACACATAAAAAAGGTAGATATAAACACTGCATGTTGAATGTTTGCTGTCTATTCCTTTTTATTTTGTAGCGTGCAAAAAGCAAGTCACACAAGAATGGGAATCTTAAATACTTTGACAAATTTCAGATTTTTAAAGGAATTTTCAGTGTCCAAACTGGTCTGAATTTGTCTAATATATTTTTTGTTTTTAAATGATGTTTTTTGTAAAGGGAGTGTAGGCAATTTTAGATATTTAATGCGAAAAAGTCACTCTTCCAGCAAGTGAAACATAGAGATCGCTTCATAAGCACTGTTATTTCCAACCAAAGAAGTTGGCGGTGTATGTAGAAAAGGCTTCCATCCATCCATACATCTAGAATATTCTATCCTTCCATCACACTGGTTTTTGAAACATAACTCAAACACTGTTTGCAACACATTTTTGAAACTTGGTACATATAACAAACTAGTGACCTAAATGTGCCTTTTGCCCTATTTGTTTTTAAATGTTAATAATTTGTATTATGCTGCCTTGGAAACAAGTTGCATATTGGTCAGACTTTGTTGTTTTTGTAGTGTAACTTAAAACCCATTAAACTTGTGATTTTAGAACTTGATACACATTTCAAAGTTGTAGTATAGAGATGCCTTTTCTGTCAAGGATTTTAGACAAAAGTTTTTGTTTTGTTCTGGCATTAAATTGGAAACCAGTTGCACATGGGTAAAAATCTTATGTTTCTGGAGTATGTCTTCAGACAGACAGTTTTTGTGCAAATGGTATACATGTCAGTCTAGTTGCCAACAAATGCATTTTACAATAAAGACATTTTCCAGTGTAAAGAGTGCTAGTGTTGCTTGGGGAAACATGTTAAAAATTGTCTAAATTTTATTTTTCCAGAGCATAACTCAGAACCAGTTTTACATATCATTATGAAACTTGATACATTTATCAAGGTAGCATTTTTTATGTATCTTTCACTGTAAAAAAAACTTTTTGAATCAGATGTTAATATTATTGGAATTACTATGGAGAAAAATTGCTAGTTGACCTAATTTGATTGTGTCTGGAGTGCATCTTGTATATATCATCATGAAAATTTGTATGTATGTATGTATGTATGTATGTATGTATGTATGTATGTATGTATGTATGTTTGGGATTTAATGATACATCAGAACAATTCTGGCTAATAGTACTGATTAAAGGTTAGGTTACATGCATCAGAGTAGTAGCCTAGAAGTATAATAATTTGTAATTGTGAGGTTTGAACAATTTGGGTGAAATCATAAAAATAGCAACTGTATGAACTTGCATTACAAAGAAATGTTCAATTATGTGTTTTCTGTCATGATCTTCAGATCCCTGGTGGCAAGAAGGAACAGACAGCCCTGGTACATGGTGTCATGTTTACTAAGAACATAGCTCACAAGAAGATGTCACAGGTTGTCAACAATCCCAGAATCCTCTTGCTGAAAGGTTCCATTGAGTACCAGAGGGTTGAAAATAAAATGTCTTCATTGCAACCTCAAATACTACAGGTAAGGTACTGATGTGATTGACTGATTATAAATTGAAGTTATTACTTCAAACCCAGAAGACTATATTAGTCCCAAAAAGTGTAGTGTTAATGCATTGTCTTTATACCTCATTAGCCAGGGTCTGATCCCAGGTTCCAACATTGCACAAAATATTGTATGGTTAGCCATTCAGTAGCAATAGTAGTGTTATGGGGGTTTCTTCCACTTAGAAAATTATATAGTAGCAACACCTGAACTGTTGTGGGAGTTGTTGTTTAAACTATACAGTTGACTTAAAATAAATAAACTTTGAAATTATCAAATAAATAAATAAACTGTGCAAATAAATTTGTACACATGGAACAATTAGCAATATAAATGTTCCTGAAATTAATTGATAATTTAGCAGGCATATTGATAGATAATTATTTTGCTGCTAATGTACATAGTTTCAAATCAGTTCAGGGTGTAGACTTATGAAAATCACATATATTAAGGAAACACCTACAGTCTTTAACAGTCACTTTTTTAAGATCCCTTTAACAAAATAATTGTGGTGATGAAGCTCCATAAATTGCAGCTTTTTTCATCTGATCCATCTGAGCAATCATTTCCACAATCACAATGATGATAGATAGCAGATTCAAGATATAGTACGTCTGAAAGTGTCTTGACCACAGTCCAGTTGCTGCATCATAGGTGTTGTCGGCAGCATCCAGAATCTTTACTCCATTGTATTACTGCCATTGCTACCAGCTTTTGGCATTATCTTTCATGTAGACTGGTAAGGATGTTGCTCTCATCATTCCAATAGGTCACAGTGACTGACTTTGTAAATATCTGCCATTAGGCTGAGGTATTATATATTATGATGTCCATCTGTCTGTCAGTACTCCCATCCATCTGTTTCCTTATTCATTTCTGCACAATGACTCAAGTTCTCCACTAGCTACCATTACCAAACTTAGGAGCTTGCATCTGTAGCAAGGAAGAAACCTGTCAGTGTTGGGTTTAAAAGGTCATGGTCAAACTCATGGGGATTGAAAGAGGGAAAACTGTTTCAAAACAACAACTTGACTTTTATAACAGATACATTGACCAAATTTTGTAAAAGGCTTGCATTTCAGACAAGAAAGACCTATTGATTTTGGAGTCCAAAGGTCAAGGTAATAGAGACTCTAAGAAAACAATAGTTTGCATCTGATATCTTGAATTCATTATCACTTACTTTAACCAAGCTTTATGGATGGTTTGCATTTGAGGCAAGGAAAACACCTAATAATTTTGAGGTCAAAGGTCAAAGGTCACAGGAATTGAAAGAAGAAATTATGATTTACACAAAGCTACTTAAGTTCTGTACCACATGCCTTGATTAAATGTTGTAGATGGCTTGCATTTGAAACAAGGAAGACATTTATTGATTTAGTGGTTTAAAGGTGAAAAGTTATGGTCAGAGGGAAGGTTGTACTAATTTTATGTACTGAATAAATCACAAAGCTCAAAACCACACATCACCATGGGGAAAATGGAAACCTTCATGTTAATGCCATGACACCTATAAGTCTAGCACATGCTGCAATGTAACTTTCAAAACATTCCACTGATGTCATCAACCATTGAAATAGCTTGTTTCATTTAGTATTGCTAGGCAACATCACTTGGCAACACTGGCATTGTACATGAGTTAAACAGGTACTACATCATTTAGCACCTGAGTATCCAACCAGCGAGAGATGGTTTTGCATAAAAGAAGTATAACAATATTATTTACCACATGATGGGTGTATAATGTACCATTTATGGTACTCTTGTTTACACAAATGACTTAGTTATTTACAAGTTATTCTGATTATACATGTTTCGACTTTGTGGCAAACATTCAGCTGTAGGTAGGGTATGTTAATGGGATTCAAGGTGTTTCTTGCATCATTCTAAACTTCCCCAGATGAAAGTTGCTCACAGTGACCTGCTTTTCTTACACTTATGACTTTTTTATTTACAAATTTACTACATATAAAAAATGTTTTGTCTTCCTGGCAAATGCCCAGCTCTCGGCATAGTATATGTATGTACATTGATGTTAGTCATGGTGTTCCTATCATCATATTCTCCTCCCTCATTGGAAGTAGGTTCTGCACAATTATGTACAGGTAAACTTGGTTGTCTCTGACAACTCTTGTTGTTTTTTGACTGTTTGGACCCTCTTCCTGTAAAAATGTGGTTTTCAAAAAGTTATAAGAACTATGAAATTTCACCAGTGATCATCCATCAGCAGATGGACAGTAATTTTGAACAATCATTGTCAGCAATGAAAGAGATTTTAGATGGCTTCTGTCATTATAAATTTGTACACTTTACATATGCAAAACTCAAGATCTTTCAACTGCAGATTGTTTTTTTTTTTGCATGACCAGTTTAGCTTGATGTTATATACCTTCAACAATCAATTAGAATGATTCTAAATAGATAATTGTCAAAATTCGAAATTAGATTAAATACCAGTAGATACTATGAACTTTATATTGAAATTGATGGTTGTCTTGCCTGCATTGTTTACTGACTACTTTGTCACAATTTCCAGAGGTAATGAGACTGCAGATTACTATCTACTGCCATCTTTGAACAAAGTATAAAAATGTAGTATTTTTTACCCATCATGCTACATACTTATGTTAAACTACCACCAATCACTACAGTTCATGTGTGTGTGGCTACCAAATCAAGAGATTGCGATTTTACTAGTTACCAGCCAATGATACTGGCTTGCCAATTAAAGCTGGGTACAAACAAAGCCTGCATTGTTAGTAAAATGTAGGACTAGAGCTGCAATGAGTGCCAAATTCTCCAATTCAATATTCATTGAATTTATTTGGATAGGATTCAGATATTTGTCAGTGTTAATAAAGCTATCAAATCCATCCTTCTTTCTTGCCTACTTTGGTATTTATTGACACACCCCGACCGACCTTTGCCAAGTTCAAAACACTGTGAACTCAGTCATCTAAATCTAATTAAATGACATTTTAGGCATTTTGTGTAAAAAAATTTGAGGAATCAGACTGAAAGTCAAATGATCATATGTTTAGGTATTATTTTCCCAGTTTATCGTCAAAAACAGTACGGCCATAAATGTTGCTTTAGAACTGAATATGGATGGTAAAGAAGGGCAGAAACTCAATTACATGTTCAGTTAAATGCAGGAATTATCTCAAACAATTCTCTGGGAAGTGATACAATCACATGGACATGTGGTCAATTTAAATAAATTCAGATATATTGATTCAGTGTGATTAAATACATCAAAGGTTTTGTTTGACTTCGATATGACCTATATTCTACATCATGTTCTTTATGAACTTGCTGTAGTACATGTTGTCTTTTCAGGCATGTCTGAATGATGATGGGTAGAAATAGTGATGTAGTGAGTAATGTGACTATTCACAATTTTGACATTATGATTACCTTGTGAGTTGGAGTTGAATTTTAGGTGATTTAGCAGGTTTGAAGTTTGTTTGCTTGTAAACTAATTCAGCATTCCATTGTGTACATTTCACTTTGTATGTTTCTTTTATAGGGGCCCTGGGTGGCTGAGTGGTCTAAGGCACTTGCATTTACAGATCATTCACATCTCACTTCTGTCCACATGTGTTCAAGTCAAGGCTCGGCCAACATGGACATGTGAGAAAGCTTGTTAGTAGCTTCCCATGTGTTGGTGGTTCTTCCCGGGTTCTTCCTCCACCAAAACACAAAAACAATTTCTTTTATAAAATGATGCCAAACTCATTAGGTAAACAAATGAATACTCGAATACTAATTTTCCTTTTGAATATTTGCAAATATATATTATAATTATAATATTCGGTTATTTGTTTCAGTTCTGTATATGACTTAGAGGAAGAAAGTAAACTATTGATTCAGAGTCAAGAGGCCAAAGGTCATGGTCACAGACATCCATAAAAATGATACTGCTGATGCATGCATACATTTATATTAAACACAGAGCAGGATTACAATGTACTGTTCATTCTACTTGTTTTTTTCCAGGAGGAAGAATTTCTGATGAAGAGCATTGCCAAGATAGTGTCTCTCAGTACTAAGCCTGAGGTGGTGGTGGTGGAGAAATCCGTCTCCAGACTGGCTCAGGACTACATGCTTAAACATGGCATTACACTTGTGTACAACGTCAAAATGGTAAGGTTTTTTTTTTTTTGTGAAAAATGTTCAATAAGAGATTTTGAATCTTTTACATTCAAATACTGTGAATTAACTATATTTTTTGGAGAACCAATTTTCATGGGGTACCAGATTTCATGGTAACCACTAACTAATTTTTCTGTTTATTTAAGTACCTTCATTTATTTATCTTCAGAGTGTAATGGAACGCCTGGCCAGGTTCACACAAGCGGACATCGTACCTTCCATTGATAGCCTTGTGAGTGGGCCAGCACTAGGTTTCTGTCACACCTTTTGTGTCAAGACTTTCACCCTCCTCTCTGGAGAAACCAAAACCATGCTGCTGTTTGATGGATGTGCCACACATCTCGGTTGTGCTGTCACTCTCCGGGGAGGATCTTTGGCCGAGTTGAAAAGGGTAAAATTCAAGCAGTTCACATGTTTGTTTTCTTCTTTTTTCCTCCTATTCATATACATTTGTGACACATTCAGCCCATGTGAGAAAGCCATGTGAAATACATGTGTCCTACTACATGAGTACACTGGATGACACAAATTTGCCATCATCTAGTATTGGAACCAAAAGATGTCCATACAGCTGCAACATGCTGTAGTTTATCCATCATTATGATCTGAACCAAATAAATTGTGATAGTGATTGGAGGAAAATGACCAGTAATAGGCATTTGTGTGAGATAGGAAGATCTCACTCCTGGGTAGAGCTATGATGACTCTGTGTTTATCATGTCAGATCCATCACCAGAAGGGTCCAGGTTTGATTCAGATCAGAGTTAGCTGCCATGGTGTTTCCTGGGCAAAATGCCCTTCATGTATTACTGTGCCTTAAAACACCTCTGTCCATAACATGTCTGAGTCACCTTTCATTTGTTGATGTGCTATAAAACAATGATTGTCCATAGCCTTTTTGAGTCACTTTTCATGCGTTGATGTGCTATAAAACAGTGATTGTCCATAGACTCTCTGAGTTACTTTTCATACAAAACCTTCCTGGTCATATTAACTACAGCAAGCAGAATCAGTGAGATACATTCCTTACCAGTCAACTTGATTATCTGCTATTCTGCCTTAATGGTTGAGTTTCTCTCATGATGTCCCTTGCTTTCATTGCTAAGAACAAGCTTCCCACTAAATCTAAATCAGTACTTTGTCTTTAAACTGCTTTCTTCAGGACTTCACCAGGGCATTGAAATGGTGCCTGAAATGGACTGAGCCAATCAGAATAGAAGAGATGTTATTTCCACTCATGCTCTGTCATCCTGGATCCATTGGGTTATCTGCTCCGACTACAAAAAACTAACCTAATACCAGTTGGCTCATGAGGTTAGGGCAGTCACCACTAGCATAGCATTCATTCACAACTGTTCCCTAGTCAACATCATTCAACCCATGAGGTTTAGGTCAGAGATGACATTCTTCAGCTTTAACTTGAGGGAACTCTCATCCCATTTGACTCAATTCAACCTGGTGTGTATTCAGCTACAAGCTAATTAATGCTGGATGATTCATAGCAAGCTTGACCTCATGGCCAGCAAGGACTTGTATTGGATTTCTCTTTGGCTGTAGCCCCTTCATCACAATTACACCCATTTAGATCTTTTGGCATCAACAGAGAATATGCTTTTTTTTACTGTAGCCCCTTCATCACAATTACACCCATTTAGCTAATTGGGCATCAACAAAGAATATGCTTTTTTCTTTGCATGTGCTGGTCAGTTAGAGAGTTTGCTGAATTGGCAGGGGTTCTGTTCACAAAAAAATAGAATGCAGATGTACAAGACAGTAAATTGGAACAAATAAATTGTTTATGCATCTTTTAAGTTCTGTTGCATAAATGTCCCTTTTAGATCCATGGGTTTGTCTACTAACTGGCAGATCAAAGCTATAGTGATTTCAGAAATGGCCATTTCTGGCATCAGTGGATTATCTTTATACTTTGCAAAGAGGCTCTCAGGGAAACTTTGAAGATTTTTAGATTCATAATAGTCACAAGGTTTCAAGTCAAGGTTGTAATGATTGGAAGTCAGTCAGGTTAAATTTTTATCTAACCTGCCCAAAGTCCAAATGAGTTTATGGTATCATCTGTTTTCCATCCATCAACATTTGTTTGTGAACATTCTAGCAGCTTTGAGCAGTTTCACTAATGACCAGATTTTGATGAGACGTGGTATGTAAGTGTATATCATCAAGACCTCGGATGAGTTTGATTATGAATAACAGCCATGAATATTAATGAGATTGTCTTGAATCTGATTGTCTGACCTTGTGAACATTCTGGAGATCATATTTCTGAACAGATTTTGATCAGACTTGGTATGTAAGCTTGTATCATCAATATCTCAAATGGATTTGATTATGAGTGACACACATATTAATGATTCAAGTGATCTTGCATCTGATTGGTAGAGCTTATGGACACAGTTGAGACCATATCTCTGAATAGATTTAGATCAGACTTGTTATGTAAGCTTATACAGACCTGCCAACCCTTACGATTTGACAGTAACTCTTACTGAAATAACCTTTACATTATGGACTTATGGAATAATAGCAAAAATTACGAAAAATATGATTGTTGTGGTATGATCTGGAAACTGGCTCTTCTGTGTTTGATCCAGATTCAGGTTCCTTATTAGGTTCAGTGGAGTTGTTCAGGGAACCAGTCTTACTTTTACATTAGTACCTCAGATGCTTTAAACAGCCAATATTTTTCTTGCAAAATGCCTGCATGGTGAAGCTGAAGCTTATAGCATTTTCTAGAAATGGTGTCCAATGAACAAAAATGCTTTCAAGATGAAATGGCCAATAAGCCTCTTAAAAAGTTTAAACAGTCAGCAATATTGAGATTCTTGGGGGAAAAAAGCAGAAAAGGCAACAATTATGCTTATTGGACATCATGTCATTTTGATTTGAGTTTGTCTTAAGGTAGAAGAGATAATTGCCAATGCCACTTGATATTGATAAACAAAAACAAAACAAACCCAAAGATTATGTCGAGTTGAGAGATCTAGCAAGAAGCCTTTTAGGAACTGCAGTTTCTGAAAATGTACTGGAGGTAATTTAGGTCTAAGTGTACTTTACAAACGTTTGTTGTTGAACATATTGTTTGGCTTCACTGGGTTTGTCTCAGATCACACTTCTAAACTTTTTAAATGCATGTTTCCACGTTATCAATAACAGTACATGAAATTTTGTTACACCTTACTGAAACATATTGACTGCCATGAGGAGGTCTTGCTAGGGTTGGCAGGTCTGTAATTTATGTCATCAAGATCTTGGATGTTTTTTTTTTTTATGCAACATCTATGCATATGAATGAGATGACCTTGCTTGTTACCATTCTAGAGGCCCTTTAACAGTGTATATAACTTAAAGGTTTGGCTATGATAGGTTTCAGAAGTTATGAATCAGGGCTTTGATCACAGGGGACAGGGAGAGATTCATGGGAAATGCTGGTTGTGTAAATGGCTTGTCCTTTTTATGCAGAGAAAGTGATCCTATATGTGTATTCTCTAGGAAGAAGATAAGTGACACCAACATTAATTGACATTGTAACAGCTTTGTACTCTAAGTTTTTCTTTCACATCTACAATTTCATTACATGTGTGAATTTGCATTTACCAGCTGCCATATGTCAGCTATCCAGGAGAACGATATCTGGCCCATTTGGGCCTATTGTTTGACTCTTGATACAGTAAACTCTGCAGTCAAGCCCACTGATTGGACTATTGCTACTTTCCAAAAGTAGTCTGGATTTGAAGGTAGTGTGATTTTAGAGGATAAGTTAACTGTGTAAAAAAGTATGTGTCATTGACTACATATATTTGTAATTAGAAAAAAATATTTTTCAGAATTAGTAAAATTGAGTTTTATTTACCCATACTGTATTTTTGTTTTCCTCATGTAAATCAGTTTTGTATATTTCAGGTTAAAAAGGTCATGAATTTTATGGTATATGCTTCCAATCATTCCCGATTGGAAGTTTCCTTCTGTATGGACGAGTTCTTAATGCCACCTCCAGCAGGGGATGACTCGTCCCCATTAGAGATGGAGGGAAAAAGAAAAGTCATTGTTGAGAAAAAGAAATCACCTGAGGATAAGAATCTTCCACAAGATGCCAAAGCTAAAGTTGATGTAAAACAGGCTACGCTTGATGTAGAGGACAATATTAAAGAAAAGTCTAGGCAGGTTGAGTCTCAAGTTCTAGATCATCCAGAGGTCAGGGCTGAATCACAGAAAGAGGAATTAAGTATATCAGCAGATGTATTTACTGATGGTAAAACAAGGACTTTGCAGCAGTTGGATGATATAATTATGCCTAGTTCTCAACCTGATGAGCAGGTTATTAAATCATTTGAGCTTAATGTTCAGTTTTATGAACCAAATGCTCAGGCAGATGAGTGCATTGCTCAATCTTATGATAACAATTCAGGTGCTCAGTCTCAGGGAGATACTTCAACGTGGGAACAGTCTGTCTTCAATATGGAGAAAGAGAGAAGTATTCAGACTTGTTTGCTGGCAAACTGTGACAGTTCAGACAAAGAGACAACAGATTGCCAGCCTCAAGTAAATTCAGTCAGTAACCATTCTCAAATAAATTCAGCTGATAAGCAGTCTACCACCTCTGCCAGTCAAAGTTTTATTTCATTTCCCAGAGTGGAAGAAATCCAGAGTGGGACTGAATCAAGTTGTGGTAGAGATATTTCAGTGACAATGAAAAAGGATTTAATTTTAGATGATGGGAGGGATGACTTGAAAGAGGAGTCTAGAACAGAAAATTCAAACAATTTAGAGAAATCAGAAGGTTATATGCTTGCAGAAGGTAACAAGCACATATTAAGATTGTCTGAGCTTTTGAATTCCTCATCATATTCACCTGATGCAGAGGTTGAAGGCATTACCAGCTCAAAGATGAAGGATCAAAAGAGTTCCAGTGATGTTGTTTTGAAAGTAGGTTCAAAAGAGCCTGGGAAAAGACCAGGAAGTGCTGTTCAAGAGCTTACTGATTTCTCAGATCCTCTTCACAATTATCAGAAAAATCAAGATGATTCTATTTTTCAAAGCAGTCTTGCCTTTAAAGAACAGCAGCAGAAAGGCTTTCAGAGATTCCGCAAAGCATTAGATAGTTTAGCATTATCCATATCTCCATATGTCAAGTGTACACTTCCATATTTGGTCAGTCAGGAGGGCACCCTGTGTGAAGCAAGGAAATATTTTCCAGAAGAACTTTATTGGTCCAAGCATTTAGAGTCCGAGACACTGGCAAGTAAGAACAAACCAAAGTACTTGGATTATGATCAGCCTCGGAAACCTGCATACCATTCTAATATACGAATTATGGAGGCGCATCAGTTGATATTGTGTCAGCTAACAAAGCCAGTAATAGACAGAAAAGTGCAGGCATGTACATTCATTTTTGATGTAAAATTCAAACTTAAATATTTTTTTATCAACTTTTGCAGTATAGATAATTGTCATAACTTATATTATCAGAATGTTATCAGTATAATCATGCTTTCACCCCAGTTTGGATCTTTGATATGTTTTAGAGTTGTTTGCTGTTACAATTTCACAGAAGTTTCTACAGAATATTTCACACAAAATATGGGCTATGATTCAGAGTATTGATTTTATGGGCTGGGTGCTTTCTGCAGAGTTGTTGCATGCCAAAGTTCTATTTTATTTTTTAGGCTTTTCAGCTGTATCACTGAATCACTTGAGAATACTTTACTGCTTTCAGTTCAGGCATTGGTATGATTGTGAGTGGGACCATTATGTGAGAATCCCATGAGTCTGATGTTTTGAATAACTGTTGACAAATAATAAAAAGCAATGTGATTTATGATTACTCTGAATAATAGACAAGGTGTTCTTAATAGAGATGAAGGTATGAATAAAGAATTATGACCTTGCATCAGCCAATTCATACAAACTACTTTTGGTATTGAAGTGGGGGGGAGGAAGCAGATTAAGAGGATTGGTCATGATAAAAATAGTCACATGCATGCTTGTAAGTTTCTTCAGAACTGTTGACATAGGATCAGCTGTCGGTATTGGTATTGTTAACTACAGACATGTATCTAAGATACAGATTGGACATGAGGAATCTACTGATAGACATCTGTCAGGGTTAAAAGGTCTGATGTATATGTGTGAAATATTGCATGTGATGTTAAACCAGAAAATTGCATCCTGTCACGAGATGTTACAGTGGGTAAGTGAGTAAAGTTATCAGTGTATGATTGAATATCTGGAAAAACCAGTACAATTTTCAAAAGATTTAATGACAAAAATTTTATTGTATTTTGTTCTGTGATAAATTTGAATTGAAACTGTTAGACACAAGACTATCCTTTGACCTTCTTATGTATCGTGGGTGATCTCTGTGAATTTATTTATATTCTTTGGTAAAAAGTGTCTCATTAGCTGTACCAAAATATAGAGAATAGACAGTAACAGTGTCCCATTAGCTGTACCAAAATATAGAGAATAGATAGTAACAGTGCCCCATTAGCTGTACCAAAATATAGAGAATAGATAGTAACAGTGCCACATTAGCTGTTCCAAAATATAGAGAATAGATAGTAACAGTGCCCCATTAGCTGTACCAAAATATAGAGAATAGATAGTAACAGTGTCCCATTAGCTGTACCAAAATAAAGTGAATAGATAGTAACAGTGTCCCATTAGCTGTACCAAAATATAGAGAATGCGTAGTAACTGTGATCCACTAGCTGTACCAAAATAGAGAATGCATAGTAACAGTGGCCCACTAGCTGTATCAAAATATAGTGAATGCATAGTAACAGTGTCCCACTAGCTGTACCAAAATATAGAGAATAGTAAGTGTCCCATTAGCTGTACCAAAATAAAGAGAATGCATAGTAAGTGTCTCACAAGCTGTACCAAAATACATGTATAGAGAATGCATAGTAACAGTGTCCCACTACCCATACCAAGATATAGAGAATACATAGTAACTAGCTGTACCAAAATATAGAGAAAGCACAGTAAGTGTCCCAATAGTTGTGCTATACTACAGAGAATACATAGTAAGTGATCCACTAGCTGTACCAAAATATATAGAATGCATAGTAACAGTGATCCACTAGCTGTACAAAAAAATATAGAGAATGCATAGTAACAGTGTCCCACTAGCTGTACCAAAATATAAAGAATGCATAGTAACAGTGTCCCACTAGCTGTACCAAAATACATGTATAGAGAATGCATAGTAACAGTGTCCCACTAGCCATACCAAGATATAGAGAATACATAGTAAGTGTCCAACTAGCTGTACCAAAATATAGAGAAAGCACAGTAAGTGTCCCACTAGTTGTGCTATAATACAGAGAATATGTAGTAACAGTGTCCCTCTATCTGTACCAAACTACAGAGAATGCATAGTAACAGTGTCCCACTAGCCATACCAAGATATTAGAGAATAAATAGTAAGTTTCCAACTAGCTGTACCAAAATATAGAGAAAGCACAGTATGTGTCCCACTAGTTGTTGTATAATACAGAGAATATGTAGTAACATACAGAGAATATGTAGTAACAGTGTCCTTCTAGCTGTACCAAAATATAGAGAATGCATAGCAACAGTGTCCCACTAGCCATACCAAATGTAGAGAATACATAGTAAGTGTCCCACTAACTGTACCATAATATAGAGAATACACAGTAAGTGTCCCACTTGCTGTACCAAAATATAGAGAATACATAGTAACATTATCCCATTAGCTGTACCATAATATAGAGAATGCATAGTAACTGTCCCACTAGCCATTCAATAATAATAGAGAGCACAGAGTAACAGTATTGCACTTGCTGTATCATAGTATAGAGAGTACATTGTAATAGTACCCAACTAGCTGCACAATACTATAGAAAATACACAGTAACAGTGTCACACTACCTGCACAATACTATAGAAAATACACAGTAACAGTGTCACACTACCTGCACAATAATACATAGAATACATTCTAGCAATGTTCCACTAGATGTACTATAATATAGAAAGGAATACATTTTAACAACATCCCACTAGCTGTACAAAACTATAGAAAATAGATTGTAACAGTATCCCAGTAGCTGTACCAAAATATAAAGAATGCATAGTAACAGTGTCCCACTAGCTGTACAATAATATAGAGAATACACAGTAACAACATTCCTATAACTGTACCATAATGTAGAGAATACAGAGTAACAGTGTCCCTCTAACTGTACTATAATATAGAGAATACAGAGTAAAAATGTCCCACTAGCTATATCAAAATATAGAGAAAACAGTTGTAGCACTATCCCACTAGCTGTACCAAAATATTGAGAATACATAGTAACAATGTACCTTTAGCTGTACCTAAATAAAGAGAATATCTAGTAACTGTGAACTCTATTTATTAAAAACAAAATTATCCCTTAGATTTTAAATTAGTATGAAGAAAGTTGTACATTTTAACACTACTTGCCATAGACCAGGAGAACTTATGGGATGGCCTGTTGTCCATCATCCGTCAGTCCGTTAACACAAATTTGCTATAGCCTCTCTTGCTAAACTTCTTCATAGATTGGCATGAAATTTTACACACACTTTCATCCCAAGGTCTAGTTGGTTCTGCTCAGACATCCAATATCGCCACCACAGCAGCCATATTGAAAATCTTGTTGTCGCTACTCCTCGAGATTGGATGGTAATATGAACATGAGGTTTTCACCAAAAGTTTTCTAATTGTGTCCAGTTTGTCCTAAATGAAAATAGTGCCAATTTAACATCCAATATGGCATTCACAGTGGTTAATTTGAAAATCTTATTGATCAAGAATATCACTGATGGTTTCAACACTCAGCAGTTAATAAAGAAGAAATGGTCTTATCTTGAATTCCTGGAAATTCTTTTCAGACAGTAGAGCATTAGCCCCTTCAAGGGACTCTTTTTCTTCAGTTAGGATAAAATAATTATCTTACCAAGGGGTAAAAGGGAAACAGTGAAACTGAATTTACTGAGGCACAAATATAATTTTGAATGACTTGCAGTGGAAATTAAATGCGGATACTGGAGTGCATACTCATCATTTAAATGCATGACTTTTCATCTTCTTTATTTATGAATTAATGTATTATTTAATTACCAATATCAGGCCATATTGGCAGAATTTCGAGCCTATGGGGGACGGATCACTGTTCTGCCTAACCATTCAACTAAGCCATCCTCCAAGCAGGGGGATCAGTCTAAAAGTCAGAAACCTTCTGCAGGGGAAAACCAATCCAGCCGATCAAGGCAGCCTAGTGGGGAAAATACATTAGCCAAGGAGGGCACAGCTGCCACAGATAATATTTTAGTAGAAAAGAAGGTAAGAGACAGTAGGAACCATACAGGATTTTTGCACAGAATACAAGGATCGGAACATAGGGACAAGTTTTTAACTAATGCATATTGTCCCTTTGCAAAGAATTTGTACCCTCCGGTTAGATTTCCTATCCTGTCATCAGGCCATGGAGAAGATTTATTAATCTTTTACATTTGAATGTATTCACGTGCACTATTTGTATTTCTGATTGACCATTACCTACATCATGTTTAGATTTCAGTCAGTCACTAGACTCTTAGTAATGCCAGAATTTGCCTTAAGGTGAGTATAATAATGTGGTAGCAGTTTGATTAGATTATCTGATCACCCCTTTTGACTCTCTGTTAACTTTAAATCATAGCTAATACACAGTTGTCGTTCTCCAATACAGATTCTTCCGGATCCATGTAATTGTTTGTTATATTTTTACAATGAAGTATTCTGTCCTTTAATATGTGTATCTGTGGTCCAATATAAGTAAACATTGAAGCCTGAGATGCATTGTAACATGAGATTATCACTGGTGAGCATGTCTCATTTGAATTAGGAATCATCTTTAGGGGATAATTGTAGTGTATTTTCAGATTTTACTGATTTAGGGTTGTTCCAGTAAAATATACTTAGGACCTAGGGAAAGTTCTTTTAACATGAAGTAGTCATCCATAGATGCAATTTAGAAATTTGTATCATTTTCATAAGAAGTCTTTGAATAATCAGAGTTCCCAGTCATATATTTTTATAAAGGTTCCTTCCCTGGGTACCATATATGTTTAAATAGAACAGCCATTGTAGATCAGTGAATATACTGTCACAAAAACTTGACCTTTATCAAATAGATCTTATCTCAGTGCTCATTTTAAATAAATGTTATGAAATTAATCTAAAAATTCAGTGAGTTTCATAAATTTCATTTGAAATGAGTACAAATGTTAGAGTCTGTGTTTATCACATGACAAAAAGTACTGACTTTATTTTATAAAACCACAGAATATTGTAGTGATATGACTTTGAAATACATTCAGATGATTCTGTCATTGTGCTGTTGCCATTCTAGACATCACATGTTACATACAGAAGAACTATAATTATATTAATCTAAATAATACAGTAATCACGTGATAAAATTTTGTGTTTGCATATTGTACCAGTGCTTTTAATGCCTTTAAATACTCTGTTTTTAGCTGTACTAGATGAAGACTAGAAGAGCTTCTGCGATGGGTCAGCGTCCATTCGCAGTTGTTATCACTACTCCTAAACTACTTGGAGGAAAGTCATGAAACTTGGCATATAGTTTCATCCTGAGGTTTAGTTGGTCTGAATGAAAATGGTGCCCTTCGAACATCCAATATGGCCACAGTGTTGGTCAAATGGCTACCATCTTGAAAATCTAGTTATGGCTACTCCTCCTGAATGAAAGATCAACATGGGATTTTCACCAAAAACCTTCTTATAACTTGTAAATAGTCATAACTGAAGGTGGTGCCAATTTGACATTCAACATAGCTACCATGGTGGCCATCTTGAAATTTTTTTCACTATTCCTCCTAAATGGATGGTTATGTCGACCTTTGGTTTTCACTAGAAGTCTTCTTATGACATGTAGATCATCTGAAATGAAGATGATGCTGATCTGACATCCAGCACTGCCATCATGGTGGACATATTTAAAATCATGATATTGCTATGATCATATTGATATGAGGATTTCCCTAATGGATTTCTTATGGTATGTTGTTGGTCCTGAATAAAAATAGTATAGATATGACCTCAAAATATGACCACTACAGCGTTTATCATGAAAATTTTGTAATGATTACTCCTGAATGGATAGTTATATAGATAAGGTGTTTTCACTAAAACACTTTGTGACATGTGTAGTTAGTCAGGTATTAAAATGATACTAATCTAACTTCCAAATGTGTTCCAAAAATAGTTACCTTGGTGGCCATCTTGAAAATCTTCTTTTGGCTACTTCTCATGAATGGATGATTTTACTGACATGGGCTTTTCACTAAAACACTATAACAGTAAGTAGCAGGACCTGAATGAAAAGTATTCTGTTCTGACCTTCAACATGGCTACCATAGTGGCCATGTAAAATTCTCGTTATCACTACTCATCTTGAAAGAATGGTGGCATTGACACGGGGTTTTCACTAAAACACCTCTTGCAGTATGTAAATGGTGATCAGACTACCAGTATGTCCACTGTATTGTGAACAACTTTAAAAACTAAACCTGTTTAACCTTATAGTAAAACCAAAGGTTAGTTTTTGCATTTTTGTACTTAATTGAGCTTATGAGCACGTTGACTTGTAAATAAATAAATACATTTTAACCAGAGTTTGTATTTCAATATTTTTTAATAATGAAGTTAATAATTTGCAATCTAATGTTGATTTCAAGGTCAAAGGTCATGAGGGCTTTTTATATGTGATGGCTTGTGAGTATGAAAACACAAGTATGAATGGATTTTTATCAAACCCAGTTTGTGGATATATTTTAAGAATACATTGAATCATATCAGTTCATTAACTTGTTGATGTTTGTTTTCTTTTTTAATATTAATTGTGGATTAAACCAATCTTAGAATGTGTGCATTTCTTGACAGTATGTGATACTAATTCAGTGATATCTGGTTCAAGATCAAAGACCCTGACAGAATTTTTTTTTACTCCACTTATTTTGTGAAGATAACTCAGATATATAAGAAAATATTTTTTTATCAAATTGGTATGTTGGTATTACTTAGAAATATCTTAGATGATTTCAATACTCAGCAATTATACAAGAAGAAAGGAGGGAAGAAATTGACTCATCGTAAATTCATACATATACTTTTTTGGCCAGTAGAACATCAGTCCCATCAAAGGACTCTTGTTCATAATCTGTGTTCCTGTTTAAAGACAAATGTGAACAGTTCATCTAAGTATTTTTGTGACAAATTTGAATGATATGTATGATATTTCCTAAGTAAACTTAAGATATTGTCATGCTTTGTTACCCCTATCAACAAGCAATACAAATTTGAATGAAGATGTGACTATTTTGAAGGCATCTGCAGTAAGCTCATTCTATAAGCATTATATTATATTTACTGCATAATTATAGTGATAATAAAAATAATAATAATAATAATAATAATAAGTAAACAGGTGTACAATGAACATCAGTGAGCAGTGAGAATGGATATTTTGACTAAAAACAAGCATGATCTGTCCATATTAAACAGATGTCCTGATTAGACATATGTACTATATATAAAGATATAAAGGACAATTATATGATTATATTTATCAGGGATTCAAGAAACATGTCTCTTACGAACAGATATTCTATGCTTCGAAGTATCATTTAATACAGGTTTCACTGCATGGCATATTTTCTTACAGGTGGACTGTTTTGACCTTTTCTGTCACCAGAGGTTAGCTGTCCTGTTTAACAGCTATTCTTACGTCTCAAACAATCACCCTAATCCCTGTGTTTACCCTTGGTGAGTCTGTTTACTTTGTGTGTATTTATTTAATTAAACTTTGCAAAGATTAGGAAAATATTAAACAATATGACTTCATAGCCTGATGTTTCAGTTACACACACATATTATAAACACTAAAGTTGGGGTTCCATTGTTTGAAATTTACACTGTTTGCAATAATTATTGGAGATATTATTTATCTTATGTTGTAGCATTGTTATCATATTAACTTGATTTAGATATGGTGGAAAGTGTGCAATTTCATGTATTTGTCTCAGATTATTCAAAATATTTTAATCCATAAATACTCAATTGTAAATGTTTTTTCTAAAATGAATTTCATTGCACATGTATTTTATATCTCTTCATAAGTCTTTCACAAATTTCACACCAGGCATATTTTATATTTTTGCCTTTCTATGGGCTGCATTTTATTCTCCATATGTCTTTCAGGTTGGTAACTATGGAATTCTATGGGAAGAATGATGTTACACTTGGTGGATTTCTGGAAAGATTCTGTTTTAGGTATGTAGATGAGCATACACAAGACTGAGTGGGTTTTTTCTTTTTTTTTTGTTACACATGACATTTATCATTTGACACTGTTTCCTTGTTTTTGCGGTGAGTGACATTTTGGTTTAGTTATTTTTTATTTACTCATTTTGTTTAATAAATAGGACTTTACTCTCTTTGCTTTGTAATATTGCTAGGTAAAGTATACATAGCATGGCATACACTTTTATGACATATTTTGATACTAATAAATAGAAACTTTTGATAAATATTTTTCTACACTAATGATTTTGTTTATTAGACTTGTTGTTATACTATTATTGTAACGTTTTGGGTATCTAGTATTGTCACAGATTGAGAAAAATTTAAATATGCATTAATTAACATCATATGCTTATTTATTTGTGTTTTGTGAATTGAATGAGAACTTTGTCAGTGCTCTCTTTCAGTACATTGTATATATCTTCATTGGCATACTGTGTTCAAATCATTGGCATACTGTGTTCAAATCATTAGCATACTGTGTTCACATCTTATTTGTTTGTTAAGTTTCCTTAAGTTGATTCTATAGTCCTTACATTAATTACCACTTGTTGTTATATTTTATTCTTTATAATTATTTTTATTAGTTAACCTGGCTATATGACCAAGTATGACCTTGTATCTGTTGTCCATCCATCAATACCTGCTTGTTTCCACTCTGAAGGCCATATTTCTGATCTGATTTTAAAATTTACCTTGGTATATGGGTTAATATCATCAAGATCTAAGATGAGTTCAATAACAAGTGAGATCATTCATAATAATGAGGTGATATTGCATCTGATTGGCTTAGCTTGTTACCACACAGAGGCCATATTTTTTATCTGATTTTGATCAAACTTGGTATATGGGCTTATATCATCAAGATCTTGGATGACTTTGATAATGAGCAAGATTCACTCATAGTAATGAGGTAATTTTGCATCAGATTGGTTGAGCACCCCTCTGCATGACATTTTTCTGATCCAGTTTTGATGACAGTTGGAATATAGGTTATATTATCAATATCTCATGCAGGGTTGATAATGCATATTAATGGGATGACCTTGAATCTGACTAGCAGGCCCTGTTACTACTCTGGGGGCCATATTTCAAATCTGACTTAGATCAAACTTGATAACTAGGCTTTTGTCATCAAGATTTTGGATGGGTTTGATATTGAGCAAGATCGTGTATATTAATGAGGTGATCTTGCATCAGATTTGACAAGCTTGTTACACCTCTAGAGACCATATTTCTGATCTGATTTTGGTCAGACTTGGAATATGTGCTTATGTCATCATGATCTCAGACAAGTTTGATAATGAGTAAGATCAATACATATTAATGATGTAATCTTGCATCTGATTTGCTTAGCTTGTGGATGCTCTAGCAGCTTTATTTATGATCCAATTTTGATCAGTGTTGTTAAATAGACATATATCATGAAGATGTTGACTGAGTTTGATTTTGAGCATGAGCTACTTATTTTTTGAGGTAATCTGATTGAGCTTGCTACCTCTCTGGAGTCAAAATTTAGATTGGATTTTGCTCAAACTTGGTAAATAAGCTTGTATCATCATGATTTCAGAATCTGTAGCAAGTGAGATTTGCCCATATTATTGAGGTGATCTTGTATCTTGATTGACTATTAATTCTCTAGAGTATTTTTCATCCTATTTCGATTAAACTTGATAAATGTGCTTATATCACTAAGAACTTGGATAATTATGCCTTTATCTGTGGAAAGAATTATTGTTAGATTGTAGTAAAATAGTCATATGATTTAAAAGTTGGGAGATAATTTATATATTACTTACAATACTACAGAAGCCTGCTTAGCATAATTGCCAGCTGTTAAGTTATGTAAGCCAGTTGTACATTATCAGGTTCACTTTGGCCTCTTTTCTTCTTCTTCTTCTTCTTCTTCTTATTATTATTATTATAATTATCACTGTTATTATATTATTATTATTATTATTATTATTATTATTATTATTATTATTATTATTCAGCTACAAAAAATGAGCAAGGTAATTTAACTAATTAAGTGCCTTTCATGTCAGTTATATATGTCAAAGGAGGCAACTTAAATTTAGGTACATGATTTTACCTGATAGTAGTAGAAAATGCTTTATAAGGAAATTACCACCATAATTCCTCAAATAATGTTTTAAATGTTAATATAAATTCTCCAGTGACATATAAAAAGAGAAAAGTCACAAAAATATATATATTTTTTAGAGCTGTAGTTGTACAATAGTGAAAGGAGCATGAATAGCATTATCTCTGGTGTTCTTCCATCTGATCTTACGTAACTTAATATCACTTGAACCATACAAACCATCAGTATTCTCAATACAGTAGAACCTGTCTTGAAAGACCACCCTTTCTGTAAAAAATTCCTCTTAAGATGGGTGGTCTCATTCTATATAATTAGTAAATCTTTGCATTGAGAACCTGATCTCTTATAGCAGCAGTTTCTCAAGACAGGTTTTACTGTACTTAGATTTTACATTGCACATAATAACCAAATTCTTCAATCCAAATTTGCAGACAGTCCTATGTCTGCCCATCAGAGTCTTGTGACACCCCTATGGTGGACCACATCCGGCGGTTTGTCCATGGCAATGGCTGTATTGCAATTGTTCTCAAGAAACTGGACAATGTTATCTCAAGTGCAAAGACCAATATTCTAATGTGGAGTTGGTGCCGGAAGTGTAAACAGGTGGGTTGAAAGAAAAGTTTTACTGTAGCAATTTTGTATGTAAAGAACACTGCATGAATGTATATTTTGCAATGAGTTGTCTCTTTAAGGAAAAGATAAAAACTGATGATTTGATCTCTTTCATATATTCACATTTGATTTGGCTCAAATAGGTATTGGAGTAGTGGATATTCCATCCCATAACTGGTTGTGAGACAGGGCTTGTTAAATGAATAATTAAAAGCAAAATGTGATTGATTATTCATGTTTTTCAAGTCCATAAACAGAAGAAAAATGAAGAATAAAGTTCACCCATATGATGAATACAAACTTCATGTAAAGTATACAGTGTGAGACTAACATACATGGAAATTTTAACTCCCTACCTAGCCCACCAAATATCATCCATTCACTGTTGTTATGCACATGAGGTTCCCATTGCATCGCTAAGATCATAAAGTGGATTTGTTGAAGGGGCCATAGAAGCTCATTCATGGTGCATATTTTGTACACCACACTGCTTCTTTATTTCATTAACATTTCTTAAAAGTATCCTTGTATTGGTAAAAGACTTGAGTGTGCATTGATGTCATATTTTTAGGTATTTAATCAAAATTTGTGGAAAAAGGAGAGATAAAAGATGAATTTTGAATTTTCATATAAATATTTCCACGATGACTTTGTAAGAGAGCTTTTGGCTTGGCCCAGTATCTGTTGCACATCATATGTTATCAACAATTGCTGTTTTAAACTTCTTCTCAAAAACCACTTGACCAGTTTTAACCAAATTTGGTACAGCGCATCCTGGCGTGAAGAACTATCAAACCTGCAGAAATGATGCCGATCTGCATCAGATATGGCCACCATTACTAAAAATAGTAAAAAGTCTTTAAATTACTTGTACCTAAAAATGCTAAAAAAACTTTCATTAAATTTGACAGAAAGCATCATAACAGGAAGACCTTTCAAATTTGTACAAATGATGCTGATCAGCCTTCAAATATGGCCATTGCTACTAAAAATATAAAAGTAGCTGTTAAAAAAATATATTTTGAAAAACCTCTAAACAGCTTCTCCAAAACTGCTGAATAGAATTCAGACAAACTTGACAGAAAGCATCTTGGCATGAAAACCTTTCAGGTTTATACAAATGTTGCCAATCTACCATCAAAAAGACAGCCACTGTTACTAAAGATAGAAAAACCTATAAATGACTTCTTGAAAACACCACTCAACTAATTTGACCAAATTTGAAAGTGAGCATACTGGCATAGAGGGCTTTCAAGTTTATGCACATGATGCTGATCCACCATCAAATATGGCCAACTTTACTAAAAATAAAAAAATAATGTAGTTGCCAGTTTGCCTATTAAAGCAAGGGAAGTAACCTTTCATAAGAACTATTGAGAATCACAGTTTTGGGGTTATGCATAAATCTTCCCATTTCAGAAACTGTTTACAAGAGATTTTAAAAATGATTTTATAATAAAAGATTTATAAATTTCAGTAAAACAAGTTATATAAATTTGTAAAATAATATGCCTTAGGAATTAAATTCAGTAATCTGTAATTTAAAGCTGAGGAAAAATATAGAAATCTTACAAATAACACTTTAAGTTAATGAAAAAAAATTATGGATAAGACTAGCGTGGAAAACAATTAAGTGCATGCAGAATAAATTTGCTACATTGAGTACATTCAACACAGTCACTCTCATTTCCCAATGAAAAACTAACCAAAGCTATTTAATACCTTAAAATGGTATTTCCATATTAAAATGTTTGAAAGATTTATTGTTTTTATGTTAATGCATGTATATGCATTATTTTATGGCATTTCATGTATTAAATACCTTTAATCGCAAATTATTGTAAATTTATATTTTGTATTTTTAGCTTTTAATAAAGAAAAATAATATGCTTTTCTCCTGAAACACAGATTAAATTACCATTACTGATCCAAATATCCAGACTCTCCAATTTTTTCCAGAGGTTGATCCTAGAAATATTCAATCAATAAATAGAATTTAAAAAAACAACAACAAACAAACAAATGAATTCCAGATTATCTGAATGTTGAGATCGATTGCAGTTTTTGTTGTTGATAGGTAACAGTATCAGCAGCACACTCATTAAGACACTTATTATTTCTCATAAGATTTTGTAGCACCTACTAGTTAGACATAGTAAAGAAAGCATGATTCTGTAATGGCTACCTTTATGTGCTGTTCACTAATCGCGGTCAGTTCAAATTTATTGTTAGATCAAACATTAACTGTTTTGTAAGTAATTATGTGGAGAGTGCATATCAAACTGCAAACTATCATATAAGATCATGTTGTTGAGTAATACTGATAAGGTCTTTTCTCAAAGGAATAAAATTAGGTCATGCAGCTGTGGTTCTTCTTCAATAAAAAAAGGAAAGAAAATGAGTATAAAAATTCTTATTCAGACTGACCAACCCACATTTTTTTGGCATGAAACCAGAAACATGCATATTATATTTGTTTAGGCCCATTAAAGACAATGTGGCAACTAAGTGCTTCAAGCTTTTCTTTCCACTCCACAGCTTCAGTCCATGTATGAATTTGCTTTCACAAGCTTACATGTCAGTTACCCAGGTGAGTGATATCAGGCCCACTTCATACTCCTTTTACAGTACTTTTATCTTCAGATATTTCATTCTGTTGCAAGGTAACTCCAGTAACACCCATGAACATAGACACATGGAACATGTCCTTCGCCAAGTTTCTAGAGCTCCGATTTCACTGTGGCATTTTCACACGGCGAGCCAGTGGAGAACCATGTCAACATTCCCTACACCATGACCATTATCTGTATTTTGGTTTCAAGGACATTGTAGCATCTTTCAAGTAAGCTAGTCAAGTTTGCCTTTTGATTGAGATTATGGTAAATTAGGAATATTATTAATATCAGATATCCAAAGTAAAATGCAACCTTTTAGTATTAAACCTAAATAGAATGGTGACATCTGTTTATTAACATCTAGTTTCAGTGAAAGCAGAATAAAAACAAATGGATTGTACAGTCATTTGAATTTTAGTAAGTATTTCAATTTATCTAGAATTTCACCAAACCTATTTTTGTCTCTCCAGTGTAAGCATGGTGAAATATAGTGGTCACTTTTCTGCTGACAATGGTGTACACATCAACAATGTTAAAATTTTACATTAAAGTTTTTGAAAGTTACAACAGTTGCTATTATGACAATCATATCAACACAAGTATGACACCGGCTCATACAGAACTTTTTTTTTTCCCCTATCATGACAATTGTACCATTTTCTGTCATTCTGTTGCACCTAGGTTAACTTTGTATTTAGGTCAGTTTTCAGGCACTGTTTTGGGGCATCTGTGTTCTGTGAATAAATTTTTAGCATGAATTTAAATGCAAGTTTTAGCATTGGTACAACATGCTAGAAATGATTGATTTTCAGAAAGTAAATGAAAACATCTAGTAAAGAGGGAAATATTTATATGCCTTGATACTTAGTTCTCTAGCTCCATGTCATTTTTAACAAGTTATTAAATAATTTCACTAACAAATGTAAAAATGTGAAACAGAATTCTTCTTTGCCTTGGCAGATAATTTCAGTAGAGAAATGAATCTATATCAGTAATTATTAATTAAGTAAACTCTAGGAATATCATTGGTCAATTATCAATATAAAACATCTAGTATTTCTTTTCAAAATTGTTGTTCTTGAGGGGTATGAGAACTATACCATGATATTAACTAGATTGTGTGACTTACATAGAGTATGTAAGTCACATAATGACTAATAATACACAATTGATACAACCATCACTTCAAAAGTTTAAATGCAAGTATCAGATTTAACATCCAAATATATGCAATGATTTTATTATATATATATATATATATATATATATATATATATATATATATATATATATATACATACATACATATATATATATATATATATATATATATATATATATATATATATATATATATATATATATATATATATATATATATATATGTGTGTGTGTGTGTGTGTTAATTACTGTGTGGTTTATTATCAGTGGAAATTACTCCCCCCCCCCCCTCACAATCCCCCGAATTAGATTTTAATTAAAACAATGCTGATTCATCAGTCATTTGGTAGTTGTTTTGGGCTTTGGGGTCCAAGGGAGGTAACTGCTGCAACTAGTCAACTGTTTGTAAACAGTCATGTGCTAAGAGATTTGCATTTCACAATACCTAATGAATTATGGCCAAATAAGTTGGAGTAGTACCTAAAAAGGTTTATGTGGTAATAAATTCTGTATCATTCAATATTGAGTGGCAAAACATCAGGAGTATAACAGAAATGATGACAAAATAAACTTCTTGAATGACATAGAGACATGACATCATGATCGAAGTTTGATATACATGTATCAGACTAATGAAATGAAACCAAACTGAGAAGAAAATAGCCAAAATTAAAGTTGTGTACGGTCTAATTTCAGTTATCAGACAAATCGGTGTTACTAAAAACATTGGATAATGGTGATTGTTGGATATACAGACTCAGATTTTGACAAACTTTTAAGAAATTGTTCCTTTTTCTGGCATCATATACAAAAGTGATTGTCATATAAATTAATGCAAGATAAACAAGACTAGACTGTAATTAATAATGACAATCATTGTTTAGTCATGACAATAGAAAACTAAAAATTTTATATGTTTGTTCATATTAAAACAGATTTATTCTTTGATAATCAACATAAGAAACAGTGATTTTTTTTCTCACCCATGAGATACAGTTATCCATAGTTTTGCTCTAGGCGAGATAATTTTATATCATGCAAGGGGTAGATAAGTTCATGCACTGCCTGTGTATTATGAACCTGATGATATAATTGGACATATTGAGATTTGCATATTGTACATACATTTCATTTTTTAGAACTTATTGTTGCAAATTATGTGCGTGGTGGGAGACAACAAGAATGTCCCCATATATGTTGACAGGATAGGGAACTCTAATCCTTTATAAAGATTTGTTTCATTTACTGTATATAATCGCATATAAGTCATGTCCAACCACAAACATGGACCCTAATCTGCCATCACATAATGCACTAGCAGATCAGGGTATGTATTGTTGTTCTACTGATTGCTCCTGACAAACTGCATAGACCCAGATCTGCCAGTGCATCATACGACAGTATATCTGGGTCTGTGCAGTTTGCAGTTGAACTCGACTTGTAAGCAAGTACATATGTTACACAGCAAGGTTAGATTTTTATTTCCTGCCCACAAACATAGGGAAATTCTATTGATCTGTTGCAGTTGACACATCTTTAGAGATTATCCGCTCTTTATATTGCTTTTTTCAGATACACACCAATCAGATTAAAAGATATAGCATTACCTCCATCTGTGGTGCGCAGAGTGCCTGAGATACAAAATGTCAACTTTGGGCAGCTCAAGGAGGAGACAAAAAGACTCACTAACAAGTAATTCATAATTTTTGCATGTAAACTGTGTCTCTCAGCATAGATAAATAAATAGATATATAGAAAGACAGACAGATAGACATAGCTAGCTTTATGAATAATACTGTTGATACTATATTCAACTTAACACCTACACATGCCTCAATAAGCACACAACCCTCATTTGAGTCAAAACCCACAAAAAGATTTCCATTACTAAGACATGTTTCTTGACCCCATCATGCCATGTGGGAGGAAAGTTACTGCTAAAGCCTGCCTACAACATCATGGAACTTGCCACTATATAGGTCTGGTGTCTCTTTACCACCTAACTGTATGGGTTAAATCAGTCTTGGAAATGAATCTTACATATGTTTTATTCTGTACAACCATATTGAGAGAGATATTGCATCTCCACAGTGAATACATGTGATGGTGACCTTCTTTATAATATCATTGGTGTGTGTTTATTATGATGAACTTAAAACTCACAAAATTTACTCAAATAATAATTACTTAACCGCATCAGGCAAGTATTGCATCAAATACCATAGATACATAGTTTGATGTATTGTTGGATGGATGGATGGATGGATGGATACATAGATGGATGTAGATAGATGGAAAGAAAGATAGATGGAGAGAGATAGATTCTTCCATTTATCAATACAGTGAACCCTTTTTCATCTTGATTGTGTTCAACTGAATGTTTTAGAATCCTGACAATTACTGGGAACAAATTTCCTCCAAGATTTCTTAAACTGTTTCATTTAGCTAATTTTTTAAAATCTGAATGAAAGGGATGGAAATTTAAAATGTCTGAATTAATTGGATTTCACTGTAGTAGTTGTTTTCTGACATTCTTTGTTACAAATGATCTGACTAGATGCCATAGAATTGGCAACAGATATCCCCATCAGATCAACAATTATCTAACCATATAGTTTTTTTTGTGTGTTTTAATGGCACAGCAACACATGAAAGGATATATATATGTCAAGGCAACAGGAATAAAGAGCTTGTCCAGAAACTCTCAACTCAGGCTTATGAGGGCAGGATTTGAACCCATGACCTTTGAATTGCGAGACCATCATGCTAACCACTGAGCCACTATGGCACTCTTTCTATCCATATAGACAGATTTAGATTATTTGATACTCAGTTGAATAATAGATATTTGGATGAAGCTGTTTTGTCACTCTTTCTAACCATATAGACAGATTTACATTATTTGATACTCAATTGAATAATAGATGTTTGGATGAAGTTGACTTAGCACCCTTTCTGCACATACACATGCAGAATTATTAGACAGTATACCTTATAAATCAGGTATATGGTAGTTTTTAAATGATGACCAAAAATGATTTATGTCATCTTGTTCCTAATTATTATGGCTGATAGAAACCTGATCAAATAAAGTCTTATACCTAATTATGATGGCTGATAGAAACCTAATCAAATAAAGTCTTATACCTAATTATGATGGCTGAAAGAAACCTAATCAAATAAAGTCTTATACCTAATTATTATGGCTGATAGAAACCCAATCAAATAAAGTAGCATTACATATATTTCTCAGTAAGAGACTCAATAAACAAGTTCATAAACAATGGAACATCTGGGACTATAGAGGTGAATGTTTAAGTTAATTTGTACAAAGGCATAAACTCGTACATCCATCCTGGGCTGTGCATATGTTTGTTCCAGACACTTATGCAGGACATGTGACTATGGAAAAGTGTCTTGTCCTGACCAATGACTTTACTTGTCCCATTTTTCATCTTGCTATAATTTGAAAATGGTAACATTTGTAATTATGTCAGTATAACTATTGTACTCTTAATTACTAGGCATTAATGTACTGTAATGTATTTATGTTGTTGCATGTATGCTTGACATGTTGAAGTATGTATTACATGCAATATCTGTTTTTAGAATAACTCTACTTATTCATTTTACATTTTTTGCTGCCTATTCATAAAAATAAAAATAATTTATATTGTTCAAATTTTACAAAATTAAATAAAGTTTTTTATGTTGAATGTCTTAAGTCAGTCATCTCATAAATGGCACAGGGCACCAGAATTACTAAAATGACACTTACTTTTGCCTTGTTTATCTATCAGGGGTGTAGACTTGTACAGCTGTGTGTTGCAGTATGTAGTGAAACTGAAAGCTGAAGCTCCCTTGGATCCTATCAACCAAATGTCCAACAACCACATGTCCAGGCAAAGGGTATCATTTTCTGCTTGCCTTGTTTCTCTCTCTCTCTTGATGTGAATCATGTACCAGAACTGGAGCACTGTGACCTACTTTTCTTAGTTGGTTTTGACAGCCATTGACAATTGACTTGGCTTTTTATGAAAATCACTAACTGCACAACATGAAAAATAAGAAATGTGTTTTTCTAAGTATCCAGACAAAGGCAATCTGTAAATTCTCCCGCTTCATTGGTTTATGCACAAAGTGACTTGCATTGATACAAAGCAGTTCTCAAATTTTTTTAAATTTTGATGCCAATAGTGTCTTATGAATCCCGTACTGCAGTGAAACAAAGATCATGATGACCAACAAAGTTTCTTTTAACTTTTTGAAAGATAAATTCAAATCATCTGTCTTCACAGATGATTAAAAAAATGTGTGATTTTTGTAAATTTACTTAGAAGCATCTGATCAAAGTCAAAATTTTGCTTAATCTTATCTGGGAGGGTCCTATCAGAGGAAAACCAATGGTGACAAAAGTAGCTTTTTGTAACTCTATACTCCTGCCATTTCCTATATAGGGAACATACAATGCTAGAAATCCTGACATTTCTCATGTAGGCAGGGAATCCTTTCCTATGCAGGGAGCATATAATGTTAGTCATTCTGCCATTTCCTGTTTAGAGCATATTATGTTAGCCCTGTTTGTCCAGCACCTACATTTGTATGTCATGTCCATACAGTTGTCATGTCTTTTCAGTAACTACTGAAGAAACTTCATAAATTGAAACCAGTTTTGGTATGAGACTTAGTATGAAAAAAAATCTAGATCAGGTTCTAAAACATTTCCATTGAATTTGACTCAGTTATAGTCCTGTGTTTGCAGACCTGCCAACCATTACAATTTCACCATAAGGGTTTACTGTAAGGACTTTTAAATTACAGACTTATGGATCAATGGGGGGAAAAAATACAATTGTTGCAGTCAGATCTGGATATTGGCTTGTCTGGATGTGGTTCAGATCCAGGTTTTCATATTAGATTTAGTGGAGTTGGTCAGGGTATAAGAGCAGTGCCATGGCAGCAGAGATTATTTCAGCTGCCCCATGAATTAAGAAAAGAAACCTAAAGATTATATCAAGTTGAGATCTAGCACAAAGTCATTAACTTCCATGAGGTTTGGAATTGCAGTGTCTGAAAGCGAACTGGAGATCATGAAGGCTGAAACATTCTTTACAAACTATTTAGTTGAACATCAACCACACTTGTAAGCTTTTCAAATGCATGTTTTCCAAGTCGACATTGGCAGTATATAATATTTTTCGCTACACTTACTGACAATGGTATAACTTAAGGAAAAAATCTTGAAAGCCTTACTGAGAAGGTCTTTTCAGGGTGGGCAGATCTGTGTTTGAATTAGACATTTACCATTACATCATAAATTTTTGTTTCCTTTTGAAAGACCTCATGGATTGAAACCAAATTTGATAATAAGGTTTAAAATGAAGAAGCTCTAGGTTACATTTTATTTATTTTGTTTATGCCACATCCCAACAGTGGTAGGGGCAAATACTGTTACTCTTTCTGTCTGTCTCAGTGTCACACCTTGCCTGGTCAGGTTTTGAGTTAGGTCAGTTTTTCAGGTTGTATGGTGGGGCATCCATGTTCCATGAACACATTTGCATTTCATGAACTTATTTGTAGTTTGTCCAGAATTTATAGAGTCATAGCTTTAAACTTACAACCCTGCCCTTGCATATTGAATCAAGGTTTACCATGTATACTTGCATATAAGTTGAGTCCAACTGCAAACAGCATATACCCTGATCTGTCGTTGTATAATACATCTGTAGATTATTGTCTGTGTTGTTTGTTCTACTGATTACTCTTAACAAACTTAACAGACCACCAGGTATACTAATTGTCATTTACATCAGGTATACTGATTGACATTTTCACCAGGTATACTGATTGACATTTACACCAGGTATACTGATTGACTTTTACACCAGGTATACTGATTGACATTTACACCAGGTATACTGATTGACTTTTACACCAGGTATACTGTTTGACATTTACATTAGGTATACTGATTGACATTTACACCAAGTATACTGATTGACTTTTGCACCAGGTATAGTGATTGACGTTTACATCAGGTATACTGATTGACATGTTATGAAATGAACATATTTTTCTATTAATTGGAATTACTGTATATACTCGCGTATAAGTCAGGTCCAACTGCAAACAACATAGACCATGATGTGCCAGCATATCAGGGTCTTTGTTGTTTGTTCTACTGATTACTCCTAACAAACTGCATAAACCCAGATCTTCCAGCACATTATGCAGTGGCAGATATGGTTCTATGCAGTTTGCAGTTGGATCTGACTTGTATGCAAATATATGTGTGTGTATATATATATATATATATATATATATATATATATATATATATATATATATATATATATATATATATATATATATATATATATATATATATAAATATATATATATGTATGTTTATTACGTTCTTGGGTACGTTTTATCTGTCACAATGTGTGAGTTTCAATTCCCAGGCCAAATTACTAAGTAATATGTATTCCAAAGGCTTTGTTATGACATTCTTTGTTACAATGTTTAATTGGTTATAACATTTGAGTTGTGTGGTCCGCCTGAGAAAATTAGCTCAATTATAACGTTTTTTTTATCACCTGACGAGTTGAGCCAGATAAACAATGGCAGTTATTACTCAAAAAATCGGATAGCCCAACGGGCTTGTCGAAAAAAAGAAACTCTAATATGCCTGAGAAAAATTCTATTGCGCTGATGATATGTGTGCATTTTATTTTCAAGATGTTCAAAGACTAGTAAATTATTAATATGTGTCCCCATGAATTGTGGAACTTCTCCAGTGATAATACAGACAGACTAGTATCGGTTTCAAAAAGTGCATTAATAGCTTGCTTGTCATAAGGTATTGCCTTAACAAATGATTGTTGAAAATTGAGGTAATCTTGCTTCACTCTTCGTTAGGTCATTGATAATATTAAAAAACATTAGTTTTAACTATATTACTTATCTGTTAAGAAAGAATCTCAATCGTAAAATCATTGGAAAAATATGTTACCATTTATTGAAAGATAAAACTATTAAATCTCAAGCCTTAAGCACAAAGGATATGCTCAATACCTTGATACTGGCTAATACTAAAAGCTGTACATGGTCACAGTGCTACAGGTCGCATATCTAGGAATGAGTTTCACTAGTTAATAACTTATGTAAACATTCATTTGAAATGACATAGATCCTTGTTTCATATTTTTTATTATCCTCTTGCCAATGAAATTGGGATGATATATGGCATTTAGCTCATTCATCCATGTGCTTATACATTCGTGTGTTTGTGTGTGTGATTATTTCACCAACACTTATTATGCATGCATCTGAGAGAGAGGAACTTATTTGGGCAAAATACAGGGTCTATTTTATAATGTGTGATTGGGGGCTTCATGCTTTTTTATGAAATGTCATGCTGAAAAATCAATCAAATGCACCCATTTTATTTTCAAGCCCTACCTTTATTTCTTCACTAAATCCATTCTGTATTCAGTAAATTCTTTCCCCCCCCCCCCCAATTTTCAGTTCTAGAATTGATCTTGAACAGTTGGTACTTTAGGAATTTTATAATTGAATCACTCTTGGGTTTTTTTATCAGTTAAAATAATCAGTAGTTTGTCCTAAAACATAAAAATGCATTATTCATTAGCCTTAAATTACTACAAACGCATTATTCATTAGGCTTTAATTACTAAAAATGCATTATTCATTAGGCTTTAATTACTAAAAATGCATTATTCATTAGCTTTTAATTGAAAAAAAATGCATTTTTGATTAGCTTTTAATTACTAAAAATACATTATTCATTAGGCTTTAATTACCCTAAAATGCATTATTCAATAGCCTTTAATGGCAAAAAATGCATTATTCATTAGCTTTCAATTGAAAAAAAATGCATTATTCATTAGCTTTTAATTACTAAAAATGCATTATTCATTAGCCTTTAGTTACTATAAATGCATTATTCATTAACCTTTAATTGCTAAAAATGCATTATTCATTAGCCTTTAATTACTATAAATGCATTATTCATTAGCCTTTAATTACTAAAAATGCATTATTCATTAGCCTTTAGTTACTATAAAATAATGCATTATTCATTTGGCTTTAATTACTAAAAATGCATTATTCATTAAACTTTAGCCACTATAAATACATTATTCATTAGCCTTTAGTTACTATAAAATAATGCATTATTCATTAGCCTTTAGTTACTATAAATGCATTATTCATTAGCCTTTAATTACTAAAAATGCATTATTCATTAGGCTTTAGTTACTATAAAATAATACATTATTCATTAGGCTTTAATTACTAAAAATGCATTATTCATTAGCCTTTAGCTACTATAAATGCATTATTCATTAGCCTTTAGTTACTATAAAATAATGCATTATTCATTAGCCTTTAGTTACTAAAAATGCATTATTCATTAGCCTTTAATTGCTAAAAATGCATTATTTATTAATCTTTAGTTACCAAAAATGCATTACTCATTAGCCTTTAATTACTTATTTCTTTTCTTATTTGAGTGGTATTGTTCATCTAAATGTGCTATTTAATGAACCATTATATCATATATATTGTGACATAATAGGAAACAAAAAAGAAGACCCATATAACATTCAGACAGTCAGTTCTTTCATATTTTCTTAATATGTATCCTTAAAAACAAATGATTTTAGCATTTACCTGTAATCAGAAGGATATGAACAGATTTTATTACCTGAAAGTGATTAGTTTTGATGGATATTCAACCACATGTGTACAAAACCTAATAATGTTGTAAATCCCTCTAACTGGTAGTGAAGATAATACCATATATACTCACTTATAATTCGGATCCAACTTCAAGCAACATAGACCCTGTTCTGCTGTCACACAATGCACCAGTTGATCAAGATTTATGTTGTTTATTCCACTTTTAACTCCTAACAAACTGCAAAGACACAGATCTACTCTCACATTTTGCAGTTTGTAGTTGGATCTGACTTATACGCGAGTGTAAATGGTACATAGATCTCATGCACTTAAATAAGGGTATATTTACATCTCAAATTTCAGTCTCTACACATTCATCATTCCAGTTTTCATTTTTCTCTGAACACCCCCATAGCTAATATACGTACATCAGCATTTCTATTTGCCCTAAGTCTAGACAAATAAGTAAGTTACTTTTTCAATCCAAATGAGTATGTTTATTTTCACTTCCTTGATAACAGGTCTTCAATGTTAAATGCTTTACAATCATGTAATTAACAGTAACTTCTTAACTTTAGTGTGCACAGAAATTATGCTGTATACATGGGAAACCATTTATGGTCTCACCCACATTAGCACAAGTAAGACATCGGTATAATAGAAATTCAATTAAAAAGACCATGTTATCTATTGAAATTTATATGTCAGAATCCACTAAAATCACATAAATAGTCCCTTTAAGAACATCTTATAGGAAAGTCTTCTTTTCTAAGACTTTATCCAGTAATAAGACCACTTAAAGCTTCTCACAAATTAAACAAAGAAACATTCATGAATTCTATATATTTTCCATGCAAAGCAGGCAAGACATTGGAATCACTTTGTTTTCACACCAATTTCATAAACATTTTTTAGTAAGAATCAATATAGCAATAGTAATAAAATTGTACCTATTACATTATACAAGGCCCACTGCTGTTATTGGATGCCATCTTGGACTCAAGCAATGAAAGGCAACTTGTTGTAACTGATTACGGAATGTGCATAGAGGTGTGTTCTCCATGCTTGAAGCTGTGTAAAAGGAAATTCACATGTACAATGTAATAATTTCTTAGTTGGCACTTAATTTGCAGTAAAATGGAAACTTTATGAACTTTTTTTTAAAATCTAGGTAGAGAAGAAGCAGCTGAAGAGTCTGTCACATGGCATCAGGGGGAAGTTGGATAAATTAATGTCCATCGGCAGTGGTAGTACATTTACACCAGGTAGTACACTGATTGAAAGGTTATGGAATTAACATGTTTGTTTACCGTATATACTCACATTTAAGATGTGTCCAACTGTAAACAACATAGACCCTGATCTGCCATCACAATGTTGTTTCTTCTGCAGATTACTATTAACAAACAGCATAGACCCAGATCTGCTGATGCATTAATGACCCAGATCTGCTGGTATATTATGCGACAGCAGATTTGGGTCTGTGCATTTGGATTTGACTTAAACTCGATTATATATGGTATTTAAAAGTTCCAATACCAGATTTTAGTAAAGTTATATTTGAAATGAGAATAAAATATATAATAGTTAACTTTCCATAGGCAAACCTTGGTAATATATAATACATTTACTGAACATTTCATGAAATTCATGAAATTATTGGAATTTTTTTAATACTGATTGAGAAAGTTTATTGACTTTTTACAGTCTGTTGGGAATTAGCTGTTTTCCCCTCGTGTATAGGGTATCATTGTTTTCGCATTTTTCCGTCTTTCATTCATTGTTAATTGTTCATTTATGTGTTTGTTTATGGATGGATTGATTGATTGTCATTTTTCTTTGATTCATTTAACTATGTTTTTTATTATGCCTCCACTGCAATAACAGAAGGGGTTATATTATGCTGCTGTCCATATGTCAGAACATCCATATGTCCATATTAAGTTACAGCTGCACATCCATACATATGCACACCCATACATCCATCCTGAATTTGTTTTTTGTGGAATAGCACAAAAACTATTAGACTTAGAGCCATGAAATTTTACACACATTATCACAGTCATAAGTAGATGACCTGATTAGATTTTTAGGACATTATAGCATGAGTAAATGGCCTAATTAGATTTTCAGGCCATTACAGCACAAGTAGATGACCTGATTAGATTGTCAGGCCATTTATAGCACAAGTAGCTGACCTGATTAGATTTTCAGTCTATTACAGCAATTTTTCCCTTACACATTTATAGCTCAATTGACCTTATGGCCAAATGAGGGCTGTTTCATTTAAAGATACATGGTACCCTGGGAAGGCAGTTTTTATTCAATATATACCAGGGTGCTCAGATTACTCAAAGAGTATATATGAAAATTATACAAAATTCTAAATGGCATCTATGAATAAATAGTCCATGTTGAAAGTACCTTCTCTGGATCCCAAGTAAGTGTTACTGGAACAGTCATGAACAGATGATATTGCTCTGCATCTGTAATGTGTTATCTATCATGTGTCATGCATCCATTAACAGTAGCAATTTGTAACTTCTCAAAACAGCAAAACCAATTTTAACAAAACTTGGCAGACAGCATCCTGGCATGAATGCCTTTCAACTTTTTAAAAATGATGCCAATCCACTGTCAGATATGGCTACTGTTACTAAAAATAACAAAACCTTTTGAAGACTTCATCTCAAAAACTGCTGAACAGAATTTTACCTAATTGACAGAAAGCATTCGGTCATGTAGTACTTTCAATTTGTACAAACCATGCTGACCACCATCAAATATGGCCACCATTACTAAAAATACAAAACCTCAAAATGATTTTTTCTAAAATGTTCAACAGGATTGGACCAAATTTAACAGAAAGTGTCATGACATGAAGGACTTTCAAATTTTTACAAGTCATGCTGACCCACTCTCAAATATGACCACTGTTACTGAGAAAGAAAACTCTTTAAATGATTTTATCTCAGAAACAGGTTCACAGAATTTCTCCTAATTTATAGAAAGTATCCTGGCATGAAGGCCTTTCTGACTTATGCTAATGATGCCGATCTGCCATCAAATTTGAGCACTGTTACTCAGAATAGTAAAACCTTTAAATGATTTTGTCTCTAAAACATCACAACATAATTTGACGATATCTGACATAAAGAATCATGGCATGATGGGCTTTTAATTTGTACAAATGATGTTGATCTGCCATCAATTTTGGCCACTGTTACTCAAAATTGAAAAACCTTTTTGAACAATTTCTTTGCAAAAACCGCTCAAGATGATTTGACAAAAAAATTGACAACAACATTCCTGCTAAGTCATGCCAGATGATCTAAACATGATCTTGCACTGCCAAACATTTAGACATGATCATGATTTCCAAAACATGAGAGGAGCCATAGTGGCTCATTGGTTGGTATGATGGACTCATGACCAAAAGTGTTCAGGTTCAAATCCGACCATCAGATCAGCCAGGGTCGGCTACTATGGTGCATTCTTGGACAAGGCACTTTATTCCAATTGTCTTTGCACTAAATAACCTAATTGTGTTGCTGTGCTGTAAAACACTAAAGCAAACCAAACCAAAACATGAGTTCCCAAATATATATGCATCCAAAACAGTTGGGGGGGGGGGGCCTTAATGCCTTCAGCAAGGTATCAACAAAAATTTAACCAGTGTTTTAGTGCTAACTGTAACCACTAGAATGCACAGTAACTGCCATTGAAAGCACATCTTATCAGGATTCAAATGAACTTTTCAGGGGAGGTAGCTGTGTATTATGATTCAGAACAGAGTTTGGATATCGCTGATCTGATAAAGGAGCATCACAGAAAAAAAATCCTGAATTGAGAGCTGTGTGATTTCTCATTTAGAAAGTACGTTTTTAAAAATGAATAAAACAGGAGAAAACCGTCTCGGGATTATTAATAAAGTGATAGCTTTAAGATTGAATAAGATTTAAAAAATACATGGAATATTAGCACAGATAGATACTTAGCTTGTTTGTTGGGACATGTTGTTTCCCCTTGCATTTAAAATTGCTCTCAAGTAAGGAGGTAACTGGAGCCAAATAATATATAAATTAATAGATAATTTGTAATTCATTATGACATGTTAGTTACCTAGGCCATGTGCAATAACCCATCTCTTTTCAACCACAAAACCTTCCAAATTAGTCTGAAAACACAACACCACTGTCTATTAAGTTGGCCAGTATGCAGAAAACATCCAGGCATTAAGGGCTTCCAAGTTTGTACAAATGATGACAATCAGCTAACAAATACAGTTACCATTACTAACAAAAGCAAAAGACTTAACTTAAAATAAAATAACTTCGAAACGGAATTTGACCAACGTTGACAAAAAGTATACTAGCAAAAAAGCTTCACAATATCGGACAAGTGATGCTGATGTGCTTTCAAATATGGGTGAAGAGATAAAACAAATAGAGAAACCTTAAAACAACTATTTTCACAACATATATACAATCAACAGCATTGGAAGAAATTTCTTCAGAAAGCATCTTGCTGACCAATATTTCTTGGCCAACTGCTCATGAAAATGGCTATTAGGCAGATGTCAGCCATGTGAGCATCTCAGACCCACTTGGGCCTCTTGTTTAACTTTGTAAACTTGGACTTTTTTGACAAAAACCTTGTAGCATGATTATTCAAAAGCCACTTAAGTTGACAAAATGACATTTGTTAAGTATATTTGTACTCATATTAGACGACTTAATTAGATTTTCAGGTTATTACATCAGTTTGTTCACATTTTAGAACTCTTTGGACTTTTTTTTTTTTGTTGAAAAACATTGTTAGCACAATTAATAAAAAACCACTTGTGGTAGTCAAATGAAATTGATAGGAGTATTTGTATTAATATGTAGATCAACTGTATGTCAGTGATTAGATTTTCAGGTCGTTACAGCAATCTGTCATTTTTTTGCATGTTTTTTTAGCTTGTTCTGATTTAGAAATTTTTTAGCACAATTTAAAATAGGTAGACCAAATAAATTTGGTATGCATGTTTTTACAGATGTGTGTATGGCCAAATTATATTTACGTGCAATTATAGCAATTTTTTCAAATTTTTCAACTTATGTGCTCTGCAGTGAGTGCATACATGTTTACAGATACAAATTTAGTTTATTGAGATTTGCTAATTTTGTGCATCATATGTATGTATGTTTGTTTGTTTATTATTATATATTTATTGATTGTTTGACAGATGACAATGTACTGTTGATGGAAGTCCAAGATGACATTGTCAGACTGAAGAGATGCCTAGCAGAAGCTGTGATCAGCTGGAACAGCAAGTAAGCCGTCTGATGGTTCTGACTCCTATATGGATGTTTCTCTAACTTCTGTTTATAATCCTTATCATTAATCCAAATGACACAAACATGAATCTTAACCACAGAAACATTGGTTATACAGGTGATGTAATGACTGTGTGGGAGAACATACATTATGTAAAGGTGATAAGTTCCTATTCTACAGGTCATAAATTGAAAAAGTAATAATCCTAGAACATAAAATATGCTTTCATTGACTTTTTAAAAGCAGTGTCTAGTACATTGTTAATTGTGCCAATACCAAAATATGTGTGCATGCATATTGAGGTGAACTACATTCTGTAAATCGGTTTGACCTAATTTTTGTGTCTAAGTGACAATGTTAAATTCTTAACTCAACTAGCTATGTGGAGGTAATATTTACTGTTTTCTTGCAGTAACAATGTTTTGTTGTTTTGCAGTATTTGCATCCTTTTGCAGACTTTCATTTTGATGATGTGCAATGTTAACAATACTATTTTTAAAAATATTATAGCAAATTTAGACTGGTATGTAGTTTATGTTTTTTCAGACTACAAGACCTGCACACCCAATACAGGAAATATATAAAACAGGTAACCAGTCAGAAGAAGGAGAAAGACTCAGCAAGTTCATTAGGAGACACAGATGAAAACAAGGTCAGATCACTAGGTCTAGATCAGATCACTAGGTCCTGCATCAAATTTGTTTGGGCATGAAACTTAACTCAAAGTCTGAAACTTCTGTATCATTCTCTTACTAATTATAGAACTCGAGTGACTATTTCAGTTTTGGTTCCTGCTGTTTCATGATTAACTTTATGGACAGAGCTTCACTCCAGGGCTAAAAAAACGGGCATATATGCAGGATGTGTCCAACAGTAATTATAATATGATCAATAGCATCACAGAAGTCACATTCATGTATATTTTAATTTTGAAAATTAAACTATAAAATAAAATACATGTAGTTCTAAGTCACTTATCATTATGCGATAAGGTGAGTTTTATGATAAGGAACAGTGACTGCTCTGTGTTATTACATCAGTTTGATTGTGCTTATGTTTGTGGGCATCAGTGCCTTAAGGTATCTGCAAAGGTAGAAAAATCCATTGACCCTGAGCCCGGGACAACCAAACCATGATGCCAAGCAACCATTTTTCCCAACCCAAAAAATATTAAAAAATGATCATGTTAAAAATTATACAGAAATTTTATATTTTTTCCAGTGACACATTTGACCATTTAATTGTCCCTCTGGGTATCTTTAGTAGGGTGCCCAAGTTATCTCCATATAATTCATTAGTTGAGTGTTGAGTGATTTCTATTGGTAAGAAGCCACACTGATCCATATGATTAAGTAATCCCAGTCCATATACTAGCTCCGCAGGGTTAACACTTAAAGAAAACGGTGAATACTTGTCCTTTGTCAGCACACCAACATATGGTAGCGGTATCTTTCATCTTTCACTTGGCACACTGAATGCCTGTCATCTAATAGCACTCTTGCAGATTGGCCAGTGGAAGACATGGGCACTCACTATAGAGCATGTGACTCACTGTAGAGCATGTGATACTTGTTTATGTTGGCTAACTTTAGCTAAAGGAGTATTGCAAGTATAAAGAATCAAACCATTCACAGTTGTTGTTGCATACTATATTTGCTTAGAGGATAATGACTGAACAAAAATCTCACATGGAAAGTTTCCATTTACCTTACAGTTGAGACATAGGAATAATAGTATCAGACTAACATTAATGTGACCTGTAATGATGTCAACTCAGATAAACTGGTCAGAGATGTCCAGCTACTAGAAAGTTGATGGACAACAAGAGACTAGGTCTGATTACCCATCAGTACCTTAATTGGTTTGGGGACTGATTTATTGGACTATAAAAAACAATATAAAAAAAAGGAAATTCTTTAATTATCTTATATTTGCTGATCTCAGACAGATTAAATAAGTGTCAACATGTGTTACACTTTCCATTAGCAGGACTGTTGGTGAGTTCAATTATTGTATACTATTTATATATATGACAAAAGTTGTTTGAATCATTTTTATTACAGTAATCTGGGGTATTTGCAGTAATTTGCTGGGCAACTGGATTTTTTAATCTGGTTGCCCAGGGACAAATGTAGATTTTTGGACTTTTTCTACCCCTGATCTGTATATGGTAACTGATGGACATAATAATATTCTGTTGAAAAAGCAAGCAGATTAAAAATCTAGTGTAATAGGTACTTTTTTTTATGGCACAACCTCATTCATTCCAAGCAAAAAGGTGCTTTTAAATTAAAAGTTTTTGGTTTTCTTTTGATTTGAACTAAATATTGATAGTAGGTAAAATATATGCATTTTATTGTTCTTTATTTTTCTGCATTTTATCTATACCTGGCCATAAGGCCAAGTGAGCTTATTGCATAGCACTGCATCTGTTGTCCATGCATCAACAATTGCTATTTTACAAATTATTTTAAAAAGTCACCTGACCAATTTCAGATAAACTTGGCAGGAAGCATCCTGGCATCAAATGTAGCCTAGTTACAGCTTTTACTAGCAAGTGTAAAAAACATTTTTAAATTGTAAAATATGAGCTAAAGAAAGAGAATATGGATTTTCATTTTCATATTTTAACACCAGTTTTAAAAAGGGATGCATTATAACACTCACTCTTGTTCTGCTTTGATTTTTACTAACTTTTTTATGACCTACTGAGAGGCCCCAACTGTGACCAAATTGGCCCCTTTTTTCAAGATTGCCACCCACCCACCCACCCACCCCCTCTTTTTGAATTTTAATGCCAATGCCAAATTATTCACTAAATCATAGAAGCAACCCTACAAATAATTTTGATCTGCCATCAAGTGTGGTTGCCATTTCTAAAAATAGAAAAACATTAAAACACCTTTATCTCAACAATTCACAACACAGTTTTACCAACTTGGTCAGAAAGTATCCTGGCATAAATATTGCACAAATGATGCTGATGTGCCATCAAAATATGGATGAAGATACAAACAGTAGAAACAGTTGCTTTCATAGCATACATAACCAACAGCATTAGAAGAAATTTCTTCAGAAAGCATTCTACTGGTCCAGATTTCTTGACCAACTGCCCTTGCATATGGCTGTTAGGCAGAATGTTAGCCAGGTGAGTGATCTCAGGTTCACTTGGACATCTTGTTTCTGTTTTGCTCTTAAAATTTGCATACCTTTTTTGGATCAGTTCATAGATATAGAGCTCTGATCATGACATGATGTTTCACTTAGGTAATAAGATAACTTTTTCTTCAGCCATATAATTACAACTGGGATGCTTGTGGTGTTTGAATGATAATTTGAATAATTCAGGCCCATATAGCCAAACTTTTATTGCATTCATCCAATCATAGTTGGAAATATTGTCATGTAATATACTCAAGCATATTTAAGGTTTGCCAAATTATGATAGACATATCAAGAATGACACCTCACTGATTTCTTTTGCATGAATCCATGACAGCACATTTACACAAGACAGATTTGTACATGCCCATTAATTACCTCGAAATTGATTCAGTCAAAGAAGTACAAAACAGCTGTTTTAGTACATAAATTTCTTAAACTTGTTTGGTGCTTGATTTTTTTCAAAATGTTTCCAAATTTTCCCATGGAACAAGTTGGCCTCTTTGGTGTCTGTTAAAGTATAAATCCTATAGGTCATGTAGGCATTTGTTAATAACTGTTTCAACTGTAAGTGTCATTTTTGAGAATTAGATTACACATACCTTTAAATGGTGATTATTCACTCTATTTCCCTCCTCGTTGATCAGTATTCCTTGGAAGATCATTATATAAGTTTTACATGTGACAAAACCAATGTTAAAGTTCATCAACATTGTTAGAAGAGGTCAACCAGGGGGTGTGATCCAGTGTAAACTGGATTGAATGATTCATGCTATGATGCCAAAATGAAAGTGTTGTGTACAGGAACAAATTTGAACTGCCCCCTGCACTGGTAATAATTAATCCAGACATCCACTTTTCTTGACCCAATTTAGTGCCAGTCTGCAATGGTCAAAGTCCATAGTGATCAATAAATTTTCATCAGGAAGTTTTGTGATGACAACGAAGGTGTGGATCACTCATCAATCAGTACTGACCAGATGTCGGGAATACTACTTTAATATTATACTTTAGAACAATTGAAATTTTATTTAAGATCAGTAAAGGTGCCTACATGACTTCGTTGATATATACTTTACAAAAAGTGGTTTTACTGTAGATTTCATTTCATATATCTCAGTGAACTTCTCAAACTTGTGTTGCAGATACCTGGCATTTCCCCAAACAAACTATCTGATGGGGAGTCCACACCATCTTCTAAAGCTGCTGGTAGCAGAAGAAGTACTATTGAGTTAGGTAAATGTCCCAGTTATCTACTTTCATTTCAGGCTTTAGTGGCACTCATTATATCATATTTACCCATGCATAATCATTAACCAACTGCAACAAGCATGGCCCCAAATCTCCTGTCACATTATGTGCATGCAGATCAGGGTGTATCATTTCACTGTAATTAATGAGAAGAATGAACAATGGAGACTATGATTTTTAGGTGAACTATTTGACAGCAGATCATGGTCTGTGCTGTTGCAGTTGGAAGCGTGTTATATTTCAGAATGGTAGTTTATAATTGTGGCCCCAGCTGGGATGCAGGAACTTCATGGAAATAATTTTGTCAAGCCCGCCTTGACGGAAGCTTAATATAGCGATCACTTTGGCATCCATGTAGACATCCTGCCCATGCATACATCCACACCCTCGATTAAGTTATGTGTTAACACTTTTGCAATTTATCTCCATGTTAAAGTTTTTACTTTAATTTTGCATTTGTCTTTCTGGGTAAATCAGATGTGGGCTCTTTTGTCTGTACACTTTTCCTTTGGTCCATCTGTATGTCTATTTTTTTTGCATTTTGCAACAGTCACTGCACAGAAATCATGCTGTATACATGGGAAGCCATTTATTGTCTCACACACATTAGCAAATAGCAAGACATAGGTATAATAGAATTTATCATAGGTATTGTTGTGGGATATGAAAATCCCATCCAGGGTCATAATTTGTGGCCAAGAATGAGGCTTTGTAGAGTTTCTGTCCATGAATTATGAACAGTGGGATTTTCCTATCCCACAACCAAGGCCGTCATAAGGGGCAGGTGAGATGGGTGACCACCCAGGGTGCCAAGCGTTTGGGGGGGGGGCGCCATTTCACTGAGTTTGCGGTATTTGTTTCCGAGGAGGGTGCGCCGAAGGCGATGCTCACCCGGGGTGCCGTTTCATCCAGCGCAAACTTGTGACAGCCCTGCCCACAACAATACACTAGGGTGATTATTTCTCTCATATTCCAGGGTCAAAAATGTGGGTTTCAAACAATATGTCAGCCAGTTGTCACAACTAGCATTAAAAAACAAGCTGTTAATATTCCCATCCTATAACCATATATTCACTTACTGGGCATAAAGAGACCAATACACATGCAATGTTGCACCATCGCGTGTGATCAGCCCATAGCCCTAGTGGCATAGTTTGGAAGCATGGTTATATACAGTACACATAATCCTAGTTAATGTGTGCATTTGCTTATGACCAGTAGAGGTAGATACTGTAACCTTTTTACTTTTGTATGATATATGTTTTTATATAAACGGACAGTTGAAAAATTGTTTATGATACATGTAAATTGAATTTACATGTTATAAGTTATTAAGGTGTCTAAAAATGGTTCCTCTCAGTTTGATAAACTTGGCCACTTCTGGCAAGGTTTCATGGTCTCTCTCAATTTGATAAACTTGGTCAGATTGCATGGTTCATGTCAATTTGATAAACTTGGTCAGATTGCATGGTTCATGTCAATTTGATAAACTTGCCCACTTATGATAAGATTACATAGTGTTTCAGAGAAAGTCCACAATGTGATTGGTCATTGGTCCTTTGAACCTTAAAATGTACAACAATTAACTGATAGCTGATGGCAGAAGCATGGTATTCTGCTTAAATACAGCTGATTACATTTTATTAACTTGCATGTATTTTCTTGGGTATAATGAGCGCTGAACATTGTACATTGGTGTAAAATCAATGCTTACTCCACAGCTACAGATTATCATTAAATTTTGACCTTATATTTCAAGCATTTTACCAATTTTACCTTTATTTTTTATTTTATATACCTTTCAAAGAATGTTATCACTTTTGTATATTTTATCTTGTAGGAGTAAATATTTATGTTTATTTGGAAGGGTTTATCTTCCAGCAGATTTTAATTTTTTTAATCTTTATATATTTAGAACTTAACATTTAATCGGCAGTATATGGCCAGGATTGTGCTGATTTACCATTAGGCCCTATTCAAACATATTACAATAAAATATCATTCTCTCCAGATGATACTCTTGAAGAAAGCATGAGCACAGATAACCCAGCTGCAGATAATGGGATAGAGATTCCAGTCAGTAAGTATAAACAGACATCAATATTCTATCACATCTGGGAACTCAGATATTGATACATCCACTTGAAATTAGGAGCTGAGGGTAAAGATACAGTAAAACCTGTCTTGAGAGATCTCTTATGAGAGATCACCTGTCTTTAGAGACTGGGTTCTCCATGCACAGATTTATTGATTATATAGTGTTATGATCTGTCATGAGAGACCACCTGTCTTAAGAGACCATTATTTTTTGGCAAAGGTGTGGTCTTTCAAGACTGGTTCTAATGTACATACCTTGTATAACCCTTTTTTCCACAGTTATACAGAGTATGTGGAACAAACTGCATACTTAATGCGTGACATTTATTTTGGTAATAAGTTGTATTAAACATATTGAACTTGTACATGTAGTTTGTTCACTTCAACAAACGTGTAGCCCCTATTCCTGTTCATATGAACTCATCTGTGAGTTTAAATATGGGCCATTATAGTGTGGTCGACCTTTATGCTACTCAGAGACAGACAGTTTTCTTCTTTATGTTAAATTTTGTTCCACCTGTGTAGGGCTATTCCAGAAATAGAGAGGGAGGGGTCAGGAGATATTCAAAGAAACTACCACCTACCAATTTTAATTGAACCAGTCTAGACAGAAAACTTAGATTTAAAAAAATAAGTACTGTATTTTCTGCTTGTCTACAGGCACAGTTTGTGTATGGACATCAATTTTTTTTGGCCAAAATCATATTTTCTTGTCTTGTAATGTTTCAACATCATTTTTAAAAGAAGTTTATGTACATGTTTTCAGACACAATTGCAGCTCTACAGTGATAAGTCAAGATAGACTGAGAAATATCGCTTTAAGAAAGTTGGGAAATAGATTGCTTGTAATTGAAAATATCCTTGATAAGTTACATGTATGATCCAAATTGGTGAAAATTGGGAGAACAACATTTCACTATTTATTAGCTCAGTGACACTGATATAGCGAATAACATTGTTTCAAACTAAATTACTCATCTGTGGATAAAAAAATCTCGGATGTAAATGCATTGGAAGACTATGTCACCCTTTATTAAAAGAGATAAGCATTAAAGTGAAAGTCTTCATCTCAAAGAGTTTCTTTAATACCTCCATTGTGGATAATACTAAAACCTGAACCCGGTCACATACCAGTCACATATATAGGAATTGGTTTCAGTGGATAATGACGTATTTAAAAAAAAAAAATACAAAAAAGAAAATATCCTTTCCTCATGAGTTTTATATATTAAGAATTTTAAGTATTCAAATGTAATTTTGTGTCTTAAAAAAGATTCAAATGGGTTCCTCCTTTAATAAAGGGTGCTATATTGTTCTGTTTTTACCATTTAGATTTTTTATTTACTGGTGAGTAACATTGTTTTATACAAATACTATTCATTCTATCAGTGTCTGCGACCCAATTAATAGTTAATAGAGTTCTCTCAATTTTTGACAATTTAAATCGTACATGTAACTTGTTGTTCGTATGTTTTTAGTCACTGAATGTAATATTTTGAGATGTTTTTGAACGGAGAAAATAGTCATTATTTTTTGCCGTCCAAAGACATGCAGAAAATACTGTACCTTCAGACCCCTTTCCTTTTTATATGCCCATCATAATGCAGAGCATATTATGTTACGATGTTCTTTTGTCCATCAGAACATGCATCCATCTGCTCCCTATTTCATTTCTGCACAATAACTCAAGTTCTCCACCATCTAATGTTACCAGACTTTGTAAGTAGCTTGCATCTGGGATAAGGAAGAAACCTATCGATTTTGGGCTCAAAATGTCATAGATCACAGGGACTGATAGGAGGAAAACATTATTTTCACAACTCCTTAAGTTTAGTATCACATGCTTTGACTTAGCTTTGTGGATGACTTGCATTTGAGACAAGGAAAACACCTGTTGATTTGGGGGTTTAAAGGTCAAAGGTCAAGGTAAGAGGGACTCCAAGAAAAAAAATAGTTTCCACAAAATAACTAAAGTCCTATGCCACAAATCATCACCAAATTTGTGGAGTATGCATGTGAGACAAGAAAGGCACCTATTAATTTGGGGGTAAATGGGTCAATAGACAAGGTTACCAAAACTGACAGAAAAATGGTTTCTGCAAAATAACTTCACCTGGTAGGTGTATAATGTATCATTTTCAGTACTCTGGGTTTGTTTGGGAGGGGGGGAGGACATCCCTTAGCAGGAAGGTATCACTTTTCCTCCTGCAACAGCTGTGGTGTTGGTTGCATTGGCTCAGTCAGTGTTAGTATTACATGTCCTACGAAGTCTATATACAAAGGTTACATTGTCACATTTCATGGGCAATACATAGTATTATTTGTCCTATGAAGTCTACATACAAAGGTTACATTATCACATTTCATGGGCAATACATAGTATTATTTCATAGTATTTGTTGTCCTTTGAAGTCTATATACAAAGGGTACATAATTACATTTCATGGGCAATACATAATATTATATGTCCTATGAAGTCTATATACAAAGGGTACATTATCACATTTCATGGGCAATACATAGTATTATTTGTCCTATGAAGTCTATATACAAAGGGTACATTATCACATTTCATGGGCAATACATAGTATTATTTGTCCTATGAAGTCTATATACTGTTAACGACTCTATGGCTCAAAAAACGTAACAAAAAGAAAGTGAAACCAACAATGTTTGTAAAAATCAACAAACAATTTATTTCTAAATAATTAATGTGAAAATCAAAATACACTTACAGTATCGTGTACCAAAATCCAAATAATCCAATAATTATTTGTGTCCTAATCACAAGTCTTGTATATATAGAAACTATAAAATGTTCCAAATGAATGAATGTTCCAAGTTAATGAATGTTCCGAATGAATGAGTTTTTGTAATGAATGAATGTTCCGAACGAATGATTGTTCTGAATGAATGAGTCTGTAATGTTCCGATGTACCAATGATAATGTAATCCAGATCATCTTTAAGAATGTTCACAGGCATCCGAGAAAGTCCTAAATATAACTCCAGGTAGCTGTGATGAATGGTCCAATAAATAATTCCTTTTGAATTATCTATACAGCATTACAGGATTCCAGCATGGCTATTATTTCAAATATCTGATGATTCCAAAGCTGATCATAAAAAACATCTTTTCAACTCAAGATTTAAAATGGAATGAATATAATTCATATATTCAGGTCTTTTATACATTTTACAAATGGCACATTTCACAACAGGAAAAATGTAATATTATGACCCAGAATGCAATACTAAATGCGTATATTTAGTGGAAATTTACTGGAAGAATGGTAAACAGTTGTGACCTAGAACAAAAAGTCAGTAAATACTTTGTTGACATTTTTTTCAAACTTAAAGTGCGAGTCACTATTTGACACAATTTTAAATTACAGTCATAGGCCAAAAGTTTAGGCACATTATAGATTCCATATACATAATTCTGTAACAATACAAAGGGTACATTATCACATTTCATTGATGATACATAGTATTATTTGTCTTGTGAAGTCTATATAACCTCTCCCTCGATAACTCATGCACAATGGTGTCCAAAAACATGGAGTACAGTATAAAAGGAGGGCACAAGTTACCGAGGGACATCAGAAAAATTAAGAAGGGCATGCCATCCCTGCTGGACATCAACAATGAGAAGACAAGAGGGTTGGGATGAGGGGGGTACTGTTTAATGGTTTAATACTTGTTTTATAATCACGTTGGAATAATTGTCAATAAAATGCTTTTTCTAATGAAGTTCGCTTTTCTGTATAATTACCTTTTTTTTCAAGATACAAACCTTTGAAAGATCATTAAAAACATTTCTCCAAGAGGTTTCATCACACTCATATGTGCAGCTGTGAAAAATTGTGTATTACATTACTGCTTTTTGCATATGAATGTGGATATATTCGAGTGTTATTGTTGATTCACAACAAAATAAGATTTCCTTTTTTCAAAACTAGGGACATTTAATTTGTGAAACAATAGCCGTCAACGTTGAAAGTCAATTTTTTTTTGGTTCTGTTACTAAACCATTGATGCCGCGATTTCATTGCAAATAATAGTGCAGTTTCTGCTCATCCTTGAGCAAACCTCTGAGTTCCTATTTGGGAATTTTAAGTTCACTACATACTTTGGAACTCGCTTATCCATAATGAACTGTATATGTGAAACAAAGTTTTTCATGCATTGACTACTCCTTTTTCATGCTTCCCTTGCTAACCTTGATCACATTTGCAAATGAGTAGGATAAACCACTGATTAATGTTAGATACTTTAATTATGTTACCTACATAATAATATTTATAACATTGTTCAATTGGTCAATTGAAATGAGTTGATCTGACATACTACAGTTACCACCGTCTCTTACATGGGTTGGATTTGCATGCCTTTTAACTTTTTTTTTTTCATTCCACCACCTTTATTTGATTTGATATAAAAGATGTAATTAACATGATAATACAAAGCAGGTCTACTTTTATTGATTGTAACAATACAACAAACTCTTCCACAAATTGGGAATCAAAACACAGTCGGCACTTAATTATAGGTTCTCATAAACGCTCATAGATATAGCTGTGATGGTTGATTAACACTTTTCACATTTGAGTACAAGAGAGCATATCGCATTTGTGATGATTACACTGAAACTGAATTAAAAGATAGAACTGAAACACTAATTTCACTTGACAAAACTTATTTAATTGGTATTTATTTGTTAAAGTGCTGCCAACAGTAGGCCTTACTGACATTTTTATGGATCAAAATATTGTCAAATATTGTTATTTACAGTGTACAGAGATTTTTTTTTGTAAAGAAAATTTAACAAAATCGGCACTTACAGCTTTTTTTGATGATAAAACGAGCAATATATCCAAGTTTCATATACCAGTTTTTATAGTGATTTTCCTCACATTCAACAAATAGAGGCCAATTCTTTTGATATTTTCTATTAAAAAAAGTGGGATCCACACCTGATCCCGTGTTATAAGTGGGTTCGCAAGTTATCCGGGTGCGAGTTATTGAGGGAGAGGTGTACAAAGGATACATTATCACATTTCATGGGTGATACATAGTATCATTTGTCCTTTTAAGTCTATATACCAAGGATACATTATCACATTTCATGGGCAATACATAGTATCATTTGTCCTTTTAAGTCTATATACTAAGGATACATTATCACATTTCATAGGCGATACATAGTATCATTTGTCCTTTAAAGTCTGTATACAAAGGATACATTATCACATTTCATGGGCAATACATAGTATCATTTGTCCTTTAAAGTCTGTATACAAAGGATACATTATCACATTTCATGGGCGACACATAGTATTCCACTGAACCCCTTTGGTTTTATTTGAATGGTTTAATTTTATTTTCCTTCAGAAAATTAATGTTTTAATTTTATCACTTACTAGTATCTTGTTGAAGGCATCACCACTGTAACTTGATTCAATTGAAATTAAACCACTGAGAACAGAAAGCAAATGTTTAACTGCCTATACTAATTAATGTCATGCTGGCTTTGGCATTCAGGATAATGATGGTATTGCTTTTCTATACATTTGTTGGCAGCAATGCATTAGCAACAATCCTTCATGCTAATTTTCAGCCAGAAGGCTTGATAGTAAAGTTTTACAGTTAATTTTTGCAAACACTGCAGCAAGCAAAACATAATTTTTATGCAGCTTTTTTGGTTCATATTCAATGGGCATTCTTCATGGAGAAGTTTAATATTTGTTTGTGTCATCATGAATGTGATTGGGATATGTAGTTTTATTCTTAACCATCTGTCCATCTAACAAAATTTTGCATTAGATTAGTTTGTCAGGCACTTTAATGTTCCATGAACACATTTCTATTTCCTCTCACCTGTGTAATTGAAAAATTGGCTCTTAATAAGTATGGTGGCTCATCAAGCTAATATTAACTGTAGAGGTACAATTGTAATGTCAGCTTCTCAACTAGAGTTTGCATAGGATTTTGCCCTGAATGAGATGCTTTTGTCCAACCTAATTCAGGCTCAACATAGTCATCACTCTGGCATCATTGTGCATGTCCATCTGTGCTTGCTTGCTTGGTTTTTAATGGCACTTTTAACACATTACTGGCTGTATCATGCTAAGGAACTGGGAGCTTAATGGCTTTCCCAAGAACACATCGAGGCAGCCTACCTGGGCTGGCCTGGCTGGGTATCGAACCTGCAACCCTTGGATTATGAGTCTGATGCTCTGCTAACTGAGCCACCACAGCTCGCACACATACATCCACACCCTGGATTAACTTCGGTGTTCAAGTTTTTTGCTAAGTCTTATATATATATATGCCCTCATTATTGAACCTCAGGTGTGGACTCTCATGCAGGCATGCCATGGCCACCATCTTTTTACACATTTTATATATTTAGATTTTGAATTATATTGGCTTTTAAACATACCAAAATTATTCATAGGTCACTGTGCTTGATATAGATTGCTGCTTGAAATAGGTCACTTTGCTTGAAATAGGTCATTGTGTTTAAAATTGACCTATAGCAACTTTTAAATGCAGAATGTGAACAAAAGCATACATGTGACAGAACTAGGATTTCAAACCAGTAGATTTAAAAAATTTGATCAGTCGATTGGCCTCTAAACCAGTAGATTTTTTATTGGCATACATTTTACGTTTCAAGGGGATGGAAAACAAAACAGGTGCTTTCTTGTGCCATAATATGTATTCTCTTCAAACTATAATAAAATAGCAAGTTTTAACATGAATCAGATTCAGATTCTGATGGAAAATGTTACAATAATAATGACTTATTATAAGTAAATATATGGTTGAATAATTAAAAAGGAAGAGTTGTTTATCTGATAGTTCACTGCAAAGATTTTTCTTTTATAAAATCCAATAGTATTTTAGTTTTCTTCACAAGATCACTGTTTAGTGATCACTGATGACATTTATTGTGATTATTAAGTTTCACACTCAACAGGCTCTCAATAGTTCTCTGGTCCAGATTTCCCCTTGAATCATTTTGTATTTTTTGAAGAATGGAGAATGTCCTATCTGTATCAGCATTATAATGTTGAATGACAGGACAACCACGCTCAGCCTGCAAAGAAGTTCTAACTTCAGTTTTCCAGTTGCTGGGTTTATAAGGTTGCTGACTACTCTCCAATACTCCTTCAAGCTATGTTTACCCTAAGGAGGAAGTTCCTAACTTGGACTTAAGATGTATTCCTGAGCCTCATCCTCAAGGGCTTCTTTCTCTTAAACTTAAAGACTCATATCCAAAAATTTGTTGGCAAGTTTCACCACTGTAGATAAAAATATAAAGATTGATTTAGACTTGAAATAAAATGAAAAAAATACATGATGTATTTATGCTTTTATGAATAATTTATCCAAACTTTAAAATTAATTATCTTGTAATATATTTTGAACTGATATATTTTATCAAGGACTTGCACTAAATGTAAGTGTATGAAAACTTCAAATAGTTTATGAAATACAAAAGCTGCAAACCTTTGAAACGCACAATACAAACTCTGGACCTTTGCTACTCACCTGCACGCACTTAAACTCCAATATCCAAGCATTGTTTAACGTGTAATATTTCTTAGCTAGTGGTTTCGTAGCATTTGGAGTAAGCACAGGTTTAGAATTGAACAAAAAATGTAAGAGCTGTCCTCTTAAAACATCTGGAAATATTCAATAACACTTAAACAGGACAAAAATAAAAATACTTACTCTAGTGTGTCTGCCGAAATAATTTTTTATGGTCGGCCTCTTCATTTTATCTCCCCTCCGCCATGGGTCAGCCAATTTTCTTCAAAGGCTCTAAAGATATCATTGTCCACCGTTCATCCCTTTATTACTTATAACACGTCAAAAAACATCCCGCATTTGGCCTTAAACTGCTCAAATTCCAACAATAAGGTAATCAATTAGCAGCTTGCTGTGTACACATGTCAGCTGTTCTTTAATAATTATAATCCTATTGCTCTGCCACACATCATTGCACTGGTCATTTCCGGTCCCCAGTAGATTGGTTCCAGCTGGTTTCTCTAATGCATTGACAGAACGCGTAAAAATACCGTGTTTGGGTGTTTTTAATCCAAAAAAAATTAAAATTCTTTTAATTTTCAAAAGCAGTAGATTTCAACTACTAAACGGTATGTGCGGTAGACGGCCTTTAAAATGGTATTTTTGGCCTACCGCTGGTAGAATCACATGTATGCAAAATTGTACTAAAAAATAACACTCTGACAATTGTCATAATATTATCTTAATTTCACCAGATAAACATGACCTAATGAATCATTATCTTTTTGAAAATCATTCACTCTGATTGCATAGCAACACATTATGATGTCAAAATGACATTTTAGTCTAAAAGCCATACTTCAGACCCAGTATGTTATTGGATTACTTGCTTAATTTACCTCCATGTTCAGTAGAAATAAATTTTCAATTTATGTATTTGTTCTGATACATAATCACTTCCTGTCACAATTTGAAGGTAAAAATGTATTTTGTGTCCCTTTTATTCATGTCATATCACTTAAAAAAACGGAATCTTTATCCTACCACCTTAATTGATATCAGGACATGACACAAACAGAAATTCTATGAAAATGTTTTCCATATTTAGCACTTTTTCCAGCAAGTTAGACAGAGTCATTTTATAAATTGTTCTTTACAAAGGCGACAAAAAGTCTTCGTCTGGTTCCATAGACACCTTTTTGTATGGGATTACACAAGGGATATCAGCAGGAATAAAAAGTGAAGATTCATCTGTGCTGGATTCTCTTGAATGTAGTACATATGTCGTCTGTCATACTTCTCAAGGTAAACCACCACTAACCTGTATGATAATGCACAAGGTAAACCACCACTAACCTGTATGATAATGCACAAGAATTTATTATAGAGGAATTATATAACCAGCACATCACAAACTTCACTGTTTTGCGCAAGCCTTTTTTTCCTTTATTTCATAATATTGCCTTCAATTTCTTGCGGAAAGTATATTTTTTCTTTAAAAAATAACAAGTATTTCACTGTCTCATGCCTATAGTCAGTTTTCCCAACATAATATATAGATCTTTCATTCATCAACTGTATCTGCCCTGTTTGCTTACTAGGTCATATTCTGTGACTATTTAGTCACCCATACTTGCTTGTTTAAAGTCACAGTCCATCACACATAGAGGAGTCACTTTTAAATTGCTTGCTGACAGTCACATAATGCACAAATCAATGTTAGAAAAGATTTTTTAAACTTTCATTCAAGAATTCTTAATAATCTGCTTGAGTTCACTAATTCCACACAATATCACTGTTATTTGAATCAAATTTTGTTAATGGGATTCAATCGGTTGTTCAATAAAACCCAACATCAGCCCAACAGTAATCATCTAAATATAATTATACATGACAGTTACTATCTGAATGTCTCATGGACTTGACCATGAATTTGCCCAAATAACTTAATGTATTTCTTTGATGATGAGTCCATTTGAACACAAAAATAATAACCAATATGCTGTTTTTTTTAAAGGTAGACATCCAACTCCATTATTTCTTCTTCAAATACATTACTCAATCATAATACCTTAGGAGTACTACTTCTACCTCACAAATCCATCCCTCCCAGGCTAAAACGTTTTAGTTAAGAAGATAAAAGTTGTCTGCCCATACAGGTGGCAGTTAAATAGAGTGATCTCTACTTGATACAGGGATTGGTTCCAAATCCCTTAAGTACATCAGCTACGACTTCTGCTCATGCTGAGTAGCATACTCTCTACAGGCAGAGAGTCCTCGCAATCCATACAGGTATTCTGGAAGTTTTTCTGCCTTAAAGCAAGTTGGAGGAGTTTTCTCGTCGAAGGGAAGTATACTCCATCTATAATTTTACAACTTTTCTTGTTCCTTCCTTTTAACAACAAAGTTTTATGTCTATTTAGAATTAATAACTTTGCCATTTTCACACACTTAGTGCCCTTGTACATACCTGCACGGGTCAGTAGTACGTTTCCTAACATTACTGTAGCTGTATTTTATGTGCAGGTATTGTGTGTGCTATAGAAAACTCGAATGAAATTGCTGTATAATTTCCTCTGTGGTTGGATACATACAGGTAAGTTTTCAATACAAAATCTAGTCATAGGATCCACTTTGTAGTTATTATAAGTGACACTTCAGTGATTTTACCTGTATAGGCAGTCAATTGGCCTTTCCTACAGGTAAATTTGTATTAGAATTGATACTGTAGCATCCCCTTCGTAAGTATTAATTGCGATGCTTCAATACTTTACCTGTATCAGCTGCCACATGCACCCTTCTCACAGATAAATTGTCACATAGTGTGTAGCTCTGTACATTCACTCCCTGAGTTCATACAGCAGAATGCATGCCAGGCTACACCTGTATGTATTGTCTGCTCAGTTTTTGTCTTACAGATTTAGACCATATGCAAGACAAAATGTAAGCTATGTAAACATTTGAAACATGGGAAAGACAACCATACTACATGTGTAGCTTGCTCCGGCAGCCGATCTACAAATGCATGTCAGATATGTGCCATGTAGACAGAAAGTAAATGAGATGCAGTATTGGGGGCACAAAAAGGGAAAGCACAGAAACGACATTTGAGGGACAAAGACACAATTAGTATACATGCTGATGTCACTTCGGTGGATGATTTACTTTTCTATGGGTATTGCAATCCACTAGGTTCATCAACCATGAAGTGATCCAAGCTATCATGGTCAGCAACAGCTATGGCTCCTCCCTTGCCACCCCATTATGATAAACCATTTGTGGCAGAAACAGTAGTCTGATTACCACAAGGGTTTGATGACCAATCGCCTTTATCGCCTGCAATCAAGCGAGATCAAAATCAAAGCAAACCACCTCAGTTACCATCTCGCTCTTCAGAATTACAGACCAGTAACGTGGATCAAATATCCTATACCCCATCCCAACTTAACAAACTGGATAACATCATTCCAACTAAGATGGCCATGTTACATGACAACCATACTCTGTCATATGGCTCTGATCACATCAGGTTACTACCACAGTTGATTGTACATTGTAAGCCAAAAGACAAACAGTCCTTGTTCTGTTTGCTCAACCCACATCATACCGGCACTCTCACAGATCAGCATAACCCGCATAGTGTCACAAATCACTCAATGCACCAAATCCCCAGCTTGGTGCCCCAGTACACATGGGATGTCGATTCATGTCATTCTCAATCCATTGACACTCAAAGGGACTTAATGATCGTTTGGAAGCAACTGTATCCCAATCAGGTTGTTCTGCAAGCTTGGTCAGCAGCCACCTTCAACATTCTTCTTGAGCTACAGGAAACATTGGTATCGCCACATTTTTACAGAGACGATGAAACCTGCTCTCAAGCTCCTCGTCTTTGTTAGATTTCAATATGACGACAGAAGACTGCCTTCTGGACTTCAGTCGAGGAAGTCTTCTGCTTGCTGCCATGGGGGTTTTGTCCTCCTCCTCCCTCTCCATCAACAACCTGGATTGAGATGGTGCATCGAGAGAGACCCAGCCTCTTCTTACCACTCAAAGAGGGAAAGGATGACATATCAGTGCAGGCACTTTTGTTCTGGATTAAATGGGTTATCCACTCCATATATTGGGAATTTACCCAAGAGCAAATTAAATTGCTATGCATCTTGGCTCATGAAGTTACGGCAGTCACAACAAGCATTGCATTCAAGTGAAACTGTTCCCTAGCTGACATCATACAAGGGATGGAGGTCAGAGTCCACTTTCTCTAGCTTTTACCTCAGAGATCTTTCATACCAAAAGGGTCAGCTAAACCTGGTGGGGCCTATTGCCATGGCATGACAGGTTACTTTCCCGGGCAGTTCGGCAGCTTCCTAAGGACACGGTTTCACAACTTCTGCTGGATTTACAGGTGGGAAAATTTGCCCTTTCAGAAGCTGCCCCCTGGCATATGGAGTCTATTCTCCAGCTGGGTTATTATCTAGAAGCTGCCTCAGATACCTTAGGGAACCAGAGATGGCCCATCTGGGATAAGGGGATGTAACTTCCTCCATCTCTTACCTATTCTCCTAAGGTATTATGATCGGGTAATGTATTTGAAGAAGAAACCAAATTTTTCTAAGTAAAATACGTTTCTTTGATAATACTTACCCGATCATAATACACATACACCCTCCCAGCCTATACATATTTTTATTCATATAGAGAGCGTGCACTCCGCTCCAGTAGTAACTGAAGTATTCATGGGATTTGGTGCCAATCCCAATATCAAGGGGAGATCACTCTATCTAACTGCCACCTATGTGGGCAGGCAACTTTTAGCTTCTTAGCTAATAAGTTTTAGCCTGGGAGGGCTGGATTTGCAAGTTAGTAGTGGTTCTCCCAAGGTGTTATGATCGGGTAAGTATTATCGAAAAAAAACTTATTTTACTTAGAAAAATTTGGTATTTCATTATCTAATTTAATCCTTTGGTTGAGAATCTGCCATTATCTCATAATTGCAGTTAGCAATTTAATGGAATTAACATTCCCTCATTGTCAGTTGAAAAGAAATCTATCTACCATCTAACATTAATTCTGTTAGTGCTGTTAGGTTTATCCAATACACATTTCCTTGCACATGAGTTACAGCTGCTGCCTGCTTTGCTTAGTCTTATGCAGTTCTCACTTTTCTCTGTCCTAAATATTTCTCTCACCTGTAAATGGCAAGACATAGGTACAGCTTTCCCTTGTTATAATGCAATATTTGTGGTCTTTAACTACTAACTGCATTATGTACTGAATGATGGTCCAGACAGCTTTCCCTCATTATAATGCAATAGTTGTGGTCTTTAACTACTGACTGCATTATGTACTGAATGATGATCCAGACAGCTATCCCTTGTTATAATGCAATAGTTGTGGTCTTTAACTACTGACTGCATTATGTACTGAATGATGGTCCAGAAAGAATGATTGAAAATTTTATGATTGTGTGTATGTGTACTGGGGTGGGTGGGTGGAATAAACAAAATGGTAGTCAGCTGTATAGTAATAAAGCAGTAGTTGGGGTATATAACTGCTGACAACATGATGTACAGAAATAAAGATATAATGCTAAGCTTCTTTCAACCCATATTATCATACATTTGATAGACCAATTCAAGTAGGATAGTTTAATTTTGGTCACAGACTCAGTAATGGTACCATGTTTTATCCAGAATTGTATTATAATGAAGAGTGTTATAATGAAATATAGAGAGAGAGAACTGTATCATTCTTTCAGTGGCAGAAATCTATTTTAATTGTCAGATGATCTTGTAATGCCCACATCATTTGTACAGTATGTTGTTTTGGTTACTATAACATTTCTTCATGACCACATTGACTGAACATTAATCCCCTCTTGGAAACTTATTGATCTCATCTGAAAGTACATGTCTTTTTCTGAAGACTGAGTTGACACCATAAACAAAAATATAAACAATGTTTAAACTTAATCCTTTCATTGTTAGACATGGTAATTTCAACTTTAAGATGCGAGGATTTTCCATGGGAGATAATCTTTTCCACCAAGATCCTCACTACACAGATTAGCATGTCCCATGATAGTTCCATAGTAAATGTATTGTATATCTGACAGGAATATATTGTACATGTATGTGCATTAAATCTAGTATTTACATTGCTGAGAACATAACTAGTATTTTCTGTGCAGTAGAATTATATACTTTGATTATGATCAGTCAGACTTATTATATACTTTGATTATGATCAGTCAGACTTTTTATATACTTTGATTATGATCAGTCAAACTTATTACATACTTTGATTATGATCAGTCAGACTTATTATATACTTTGATTATGATCAGTCAGACTTATTATATACTTTGATTATGATCAGTCATACTTTTTATATACTTTGATTATGATCAGTCAGACTTATTATATACTTTGATTATGATCAGTCAGACTTATTATATATTTTGATTATGATCAGTCAGACTTATTATATACTTTGATTATGATCAGTCAGACTTATTATATGCTTTGATTATGATCAGTCAGACTTATTATATACTTTGATTATGATCAGTCAGACTTATTATATACTTTGATTATGATCAGTCAGACTTATTATATACTTTGATTATGATCAGTCAGACTTATTATATACTTTGATTATGATCAGTCAGACTTATCATATACTTTGATTATGATCAGTCAGACTTATTATATGCTTTGATTATGATCAGTAAGACTTATTATATACTTTATGATCAGTCAGACTTATCATACAGTCAGACTTATTATATACTAATATCTTACATTCAAAACTCATAACAGTCTACATACATTTATGTACCAGAGAGGGAGAGAGGGAGGAATATACATGTATAATTATTTGATGTTAAGTAGAGTAAGACATTTAAACTTTTATTGTTGTTGCACTGTGACTTTATATTCCTGTGTGATAATGAATTTAAGATTCACTGAATTAGCACTTGCATAAATAAGTTTTTCATGTTCATTTCAAGGAATTTCATAAGTAAAAAATATTTACTTACACAAAGATGTGCATTTTTTTCTTGGATAAATTTTATTTATTATACTAATTTAATTGAATCAAGTAGTATGTATATATTTTTCTCAACTTTTTCATTATATCAAAACCAGAAATAAAATTAGGTTTCATTTTGTTTAATTTCTAAATGCAAACTGCATTTTCATTAAATATCAAAGAGTGAATTTAAATATAAAGACAACAGTTTTTGGAAGGTAATTTTATATTTCAGCACCTAACACTCTGGATTTTGGGTCAACATCAAAACCAATCGAGTCAGTCTCTGAGGATGCTGTGGAAACAGAGCCATTCACTGATGATACCGCAGTTACCATAACAATAGAGTCTGAGGTCAAAGGTGACTCACAGGATATCCCTAAAGCAGAAACAGAAAATGAACTGTCCAGTCCAGTTGATATTTATACAGATGATTTCAATAGACAAGAATTCATGAAAGGGAAAGAAACATTTGAAATAATAAAGAAAACAGATGCTGTTGAAGTTCCTAAAAAGCAAGGTGAATAAAAGATTGACAGATAATATTAATTAGGTCCCAGCATGACAAGGTCTGTGCAGCCTTATAGTAGTTATGTCCATCCATCTGTCTGTCTATCCAGCCATCAGTCTTTTCATCCATCAGCAATCTGGTTTCTGAAAAGAAAATCTTGACTGGAAATTGTTGGATTCTAACCAAATTTGGTTATGCAGCTTTATATTGAAGAGACTTCAAAAGAGTTCAGTTTCCAATATTCTGTGTCATCATTTAGAATAGTTATGGTCCCAGGTTCCCTGTCCTCCTAAGTTTCATTTCTGTAGATTAACTTTGCCAAGGATTGTTGCATTTAAAGAAAATTTGGCATGCAGTTTTATATTGATGAGACCTTTAATGTGCAAATATTCCAGCATTCCACAACATCATTTAGAGAAGTTATGGCCCCTAATTTCCCATCCTCCTAATTTTTTTTTCTGCAGCATAACTATACTAAGAATTCTTGGATTTCAACCAAGTCTTGAATTCACCTTAATGTTATTAGACAATAGATTAGTTTTTATTTCTGTCATTCCATGACCTAAATTACAGGATCTATGGCACCTGATTACCCCTCCTCCTGACTTTGATTTCTGCAGCATGCCTTTACTAAAACCTCTTGGATTTCAATTGAATTTGGCTCACAGCTTTGATTTCCAGTGTTCAAGATTATCATTATGAAGAGTTATGGCCCCCTAATGCCCTAACTGGTTTCTGCAGCATAACTGGCTAAGGAAAATTGGATTTCACCAAAATTCATCATGCAGATTTATATTGACGAGACCTCGAATGAGATGGATTTCCAGCACTCCGCGTCATTATTTAGAAGAGTTATGACCCATGAATGCATATTCTCCTAACTTTGGTTTTGCAACACAAGTTTCTCTGTTTAAACTTCTGCCAAGCACATTGTGGTGAGCAGGGTCCATTGTGATGCACCATCACTAATAATTTTAGTTAATTTCTGCAGTTTTCCACTTTTTCAAACTATAAAACAATAAATATACAGATCTGCATTTAAGAAATATGCAGAAGAAAAAAACAATGCATTTCTGTTTATATACAGTTAATGTGGCATTTGGCAAACTATAACAGTCACATTTTGACTTATCTCTTTGACTGTTTGACTATCAGACTGTCTGTTTCCATATATCATTTCCCTTGCACTTTTGGTCCAGGACTCTTTAAATGGCTATTCTAAACTACAGCAGATCCTTGTAGTCAGGAACAATTCAACATATTCTGATGCAGTTGTGTCTTAAAGGTGGAGAGCTAACCTGTCCAGAAAAAACTTAAACATGCCACATCATCATTGGCTTCATATACAGCACCAACCCCACCCTTGCCTCACAGTCAGAACAGGTCTTCTTGGCAGTACCTCAAGGGCCAGTACCATATTAATTCATTGGCCCATCTGGACCAGTGATGGACATACCAACACATCCTGGTACTGGTCACAGTGATCTGTCCCAGGATAGCTAGTACTATACTTTGGTGTCAGTTTTTAATTGGCTACCAACAACACTGGTTCCAACACATCCTCATCCTATACCTGGGGTTCCCGAGACTGAGTATGGTTCTGACTCACACTTACTGTATTTCTGGCACCAGCATCAAAGAACAAATGGCCTCTATCCAGTACCAGTCTCTCGGAAGTACTTTGGACTAATGCCAGACAGCATTTGCCACAGCTCTGTCATGACCCAACACTGTCTACAGCGACTTTCCAATCCTGGATGCTCAGTATCATTTCTGGACCATCAACGGTTCACTCTGTGAATGTCTGGAGATAGCATTGTCACAGCTTGACCAGACCCTAGTCTAGTTCACCATCTTTCTTAACGGGTATTGCAGGAGGCATCAGTGTCACCTCGTTCTTTTTTGTTTGAGAACTCATGCTTACAAGCACCATCTTCCATACTCAATCTGATGATATTCCAAGAGGACTCGGCCTTCTGTGCATTGATCAAAGAAGTTTTCCAGTTTCTCCCACCTGAGTTTTGCCCACCTCTTCGTATGTTATCATTACAAAGTTCCCGCATCTATTGATCTGTTGGTCAAGAAAGAACAGCTGACATTCAAACAGCTACCGCAGACTAGTTGAGTCGCTGATTTATTACATTGTTTAAAGAAGCAGATTCAAGACTTAAGTGTCAACAGACCTTTCTCTTCACAGCAACAACTCTATCAAATTTTAACAAAGCTTTCTATAAGACACATACATCTGTTTTTCAGACTTGGGTCCCACCCAATGACAGAGTCATTGTAGACCTGTGAATGTCAAAACCCACATTGGTTTATATCGACCTGAAGTCCTTTCTCAACACACAACAACTGGTTTGAAATGTTGTTGCAATAGGATCCGTGCTCGACTTGGTATCCATGGCTATATTTCAGCTTAGGCGCATCTGTTGATAACCCCACTGGCCATGTTTTGCAGTCAGTCCCACAAATGGCACATATTATCAGAGCAATACATGCTTGCCAATTCCATGGAAGCATCAGTGAACTTGTAGTTTGCAGCAAGAGATGTTGTTCTCTCCATGTCCACCTTCCTCAAGGAATACCATAAAGCCACACTTAGAACACAGCCACTGTCATCCAACCTGCTTATCCATGGTCATGTAGAGGAAGTTTGGAAACATGCTGCCAAAGAGACATACCTCACACAGGCCCAAGAGCCTGGAGATCAGCTATCATTTCAGAGTAGAGATGAGAGACACAGAAAGGACCCCCCCCCCCCCCACCTCACACAGGGCATGCCAAAAATGGGGGAAATGGTCCTGCAAGCCTATGTCAACACATTTTCCAAGGGCCACTGATGACAAAGAGCAGGAGATAAGGATTGCTTCCTTCCCAGTTTCTATCCTCTTCAGCCTCCATCCCCTAGAAAATGATGACCATGCTCACACACTCCTTTTCACACATTCTGGTGGTGGAAAGACTCAAAGACTTTGCTATGGAATGATCCATAGGTCTTACAAATCATCTCAGAGGGCCTCCAGATCATGTTTCATGCCCCTCCTGCATTATCAAAAGCTCCCTTTCTGCAGACATCCTAAGAGACCCCTGCAAAGCTGTCATTCTGCAACAAGAGATAAACAGTCTCCTCATAAAAAGAGCCATAAAGATTGTTCAAAATGCAAATTCACCAGGATTTTACTCCAGACCATTCTTGTGCCAAAGGCTAATGGCACACATTGGCTAGTCAAAGATCTAAGCTCTCTCAGCCTTATCATTCTGGCACCATGATTCAGATTGGAGACATAGAGACTGGTTCTCAACACCATTCAGGAGGGAGACAATTTTGCAATCGGTTTAGATCCTCAATATGCATACCCTCAATATTCTGATCTTCCAGGAAATTCCTGAGGTTCACATTCAGGGATACAGTATACCAATTAAGAGCACTCGCTTTTGGTCTGAACATCAGTCTCTGGGTCTTCACTAGAAATTACAGAGTCGTGTCAAACTTCAGAACCACCTCCACATCTATCAACTCTAACTCCTGGACAAAATTCTGCAAAAACACTAGGTGAGTTGTTGTACTTCTGCTTTGCCTTGGATTCCTTGTCAACAAGGATACATCCGATATCTCACTATACCAGCATCTACCAACTTGGAAATGGAGATCAAAATGCATGTGAACAGGGTTTGTTACCCTCAAGAACATGCCTTGAAAATTATCTTGATGGTGTCTGCTATTCTCTCATAGAATAGCATCTCTGCCAAGGTATTTCTTCGCCTATTGGGTCATTTCAATGCAGCTGCAAATCTCATCATCTTGGGCTGCCTGTTGATAAGACCATTGCAGATGATTCACTTGTCCCACTGGTGACTGAAACTTTCCCCACTGGAACAAGATATCCCAACCCTTATGGTTTGATCATAAGTCTTACTGAAATGACCATTAAATTACAGACTTACAGAATAATAGCAAAAATATGAAAATATGACTGTTCTGCTAAAATCCAGATATTGCTTTGCCCAGGTTTGATGTGGATCCTGGTTATCATATTAGATTCAATGGAGTTGGTCAGGGTGTAACAGAATTGAAACCGAGTGGGCTTTGGACTAGATGAATAACACAAAGACAATGTATGTGAATGACGATATTTATGTATTGTACGATATGATGATGGCACAAAAATAATAAATGAAACAATCTATACAATATCAGACTCTCGCACATACCCTACTCACATTCACAAAAGAAAGAAATATATATATACATATAATGATAATGACGAGGATTGAGATGATGACGACACAGTACTGAAAATACTAATGATAATGATGACGACGGTTCATATAACTGATATGTTATGGTACATACAACCAAAAATGACAATAAAAAAACACAAAATATCACAGTTCCAACCCACGCCGGGTGCACTCTGGTTCAACTTCCCAGTTTCACTTTGGCTCAACTCCCCAGTTTCACACTGGCTCAACTTCCCAGTTTCACTCTGGCTCAATTTCCCAGTTTCTCTCTGGCTCAATTTCCCAGTTTCTCTCTGGCCCAATTTCCCAGTTTCACTCTGGTTCAACTACACCCTCCACCAGTTTCAGTCTGGCTCAACTACACCCTCCACCAGTTTCCATCTGGTTCAACTACACCTCCCACCAGTTTCAGTCTGGTTCAATTTCCCTTCCACCAGTTTCAGCTACAAATAGATGAAACTGGTAGCGTATAATACAAAATACGCTATCACACAAAATACTCAAATATATGTATATGAAATAAATAAATATCCACTCAACAAATGTCTATAGTCCATTATATCCATATCCCTAATGGTTTATAAAAAAAAAAATACATTAAACCTGCACTCTACGTGTGACTTTCTAGTGTGAGTCCTACACGGGAAAAGGAATAAATTCTAACAGTGAATTGTCTGTTACATGTGGTTATTTTATCTGTCAAAGCTTTATCAAATTTACGATAATAATAAAATAAGGATGTCACAAACACACTGAAAAGCATAAATGTACAAGGGAATCAAAATTATTTTAACAGTTATCACTTACCCCTATGGCTGTAGTTTTGTGGTTCTAAACCGACACTCTTTGACAAGATCCAAGCAATTATGTACCGCTTGTAGTAAAACCCTACTATTTATACTATATAAAAAAACAAGACGTTCAAGACCCAAGGGTAAAGTGCCTGTGCATGTCGAGAAACAATGGCATCACGTTGCAAACGACCTACAACGAGATGTACTCATTCAGTAACTATATGTCAAGGTAATAAAAACAAGGTACTCTAGTTAACGCTGTACGCGTCGACAAAGTCAAATATACATTGTCATCGTTTAATGCAAAACCGAATTATTTTCGTGCCTTATTCCGTGACACAGGGTACCAGACGAAACTTTACAGGAATACCTCAGACATTTTAATCTACCCATGTTTTTGATGCAAAACACCTGTATGATCAACCTTTTGCTGTTATAGCATTATTTAGAAATGTTGTCAAACAGACAAAAACATGTTGAAGGCAAAAGAGACAATCAGCCTCCTAAAACGTTCACACAATCAGCACAGAAGTATGAAAAGGAATATTTAGATTCTTGGCCATACTTGGAAAAAATGGAGAAAGCCAACAATTACATTTATTGGACAGCATATCATATTGGTTTGAGTATTGCTTACGGCAGGAAAGATGATTGCTACCATGTGGATTTAAAAAAGCAAAGATTACATCAAGTTGACAAATCTAGCAAGAAGACATTGATCTCCATGGTGTTTGGAATTGCAGCTTTTGCAACTGAGCTGTAGGTCATTTTAGTCTAAGTGTACTTACAAACATTTTAGTTGAACATAATGTTGCCTTCACCACATCAGATCACACTTCTGAACTTTTCAAATGCATGTTTTCAATGTCCACAATGGCAGTATATTTTGTTACACTTTACTGAAAATTGGTGTAACTTTAAAGAAAATATTGACTTCTTTACTATGTAGGTCTTGTTAGGGTTGGCATGTCTGCTTCTGCCCCTTGTTTTGCAGTGTGGCCCCTTCAGGAACTTTCATTACACAGTCTCCTGCATTTCAATCATGGCAGGAAATGCTATCTGGACAGGGCATTCTCATCCTATCCAACAACTAAACTGTAGTTAATTACATCAGAAGGGAAGGGGGAACCAAATCACTTGACCTTTGCTTTCTGGTTTGGGATTTTCTCAGGTGGTGTCCTCATCGACAAATCCATATCCAAGTCCACCACAGTCAGGGCAAACTCTATGTTCTATCAGACTCACTGTCCCAACAGAATCAGCTAATTCAAACCGAATTGTATGTTCACCCCTCTGTATTCAGACAAATCTGTGCCTGCAGGATTTGACCACTCGTGGATCTATTTATGACAAGGTGGAATGCAAAGCTAATTACCTTTGTCTCTTCAGTCCCAGATCCAAAAGCCTGTTGACACTCTTTCCATGAACTGGAACATTCTAGATACATATGCCTTTTCTCTATCCCCTCTGATCCCCAGAGTCTTGCAGAAAGGGAGGAAATCAGTGTGCTCTCTGGTTCTGAATGCTCCCCTCAGGTGGGAAAAATCATAGAGAAATGTTATATTTAACTTAACAGCAGAAATTCCAAGGAAAATATTGGTCTTTCCTCACCTGCTCAAGCAACCATAAATGCAGATGTTTTCATCTGAACTCGGTGAACAGCAACCAGAGTGCATAACCTGCCAGTGTCCAATGACAGTTGAACACTTTCTTGTTGAGCGTGTTGACTTCCACCCTGGCTCTTTGAAGGGAAACAGTTAACCCCCATCACTATGAAAGGATACAGGTCCACAATCTCGGACACATTTCTTTTTCATGGAATGGAGGATATAGGCCAAAACAAAGACCTCTCTGACCTGGTGAACTTTGATTTGTTTGGACCGAAGACTTTCAACCTGTGTCTGACATGGAATTTACTGTGGGATTTGATATGGCTGAATAAAGCACCTTTTTGAACCTACGTCTAGAATGTCCTTGACTCACCTTTCATACAAAACTTGCTTCCTAGTTGTTCTAGCTACAGCAGGCAAAATCCATGAGATACATGCATTTTCAGTCGATCCAAACTATCTGCAGTTCGATTGCAATGATTGGATTTCATTTATGATGGTTCCTGCTTTCATTGGTAAGAACAGACTCCCACTCATGGGAATCATTCCTTTTTATGAAACCTCTCTCCTCATTTTACCCTTTGCCTCAAGTTCATCTGCAAGATCCCATAAGGGCTTTGAAGTGGTACCTGAAGCAAACCGAGCTGGTGAGAAGAGGGGGAGGGGGTCTTATTTATTTCTACCATTGAAAGATTTCGGCTAAAGCTCTATCATTCTGTGTATGATGGGGTTTTCGCTTTACATATAAAGAACTAACCCAAGACCAAAATAGCTTTCTGCACTTATCATTTCATGAGGTTAGGGCAGTCACCACTAGCGTAGCATTCAAGAGTAACTGTTTCCTCATTGATATTATCCAACCTGTGGGATGAAGGGCAGGGACAACTTTCTCTAGATTTTGCCTCAGAGACCTTTAATCCCAAGGGGATCGGTTTGACCTGGTGGGACCTATAGCAGCAGCTCAACAGGCTATCTTCCTGGATCATTCAGCAGCTTCACAATGAAATGACTACTCATCTTCTGCTGGATTTGCAGAAGGAAAATTTTCCCTACAAACCATGACCAGGCATATCTGTACGCTAACTCTAGCATATATCTCTTATCAGATTTGAAGCTGCTTTACTTACTTTAGGGGACCAGAGATTGGGCTTCTCTGGAGCAAGGGGTGTAACTTCCTCCACCTCTTACCTATTCTTATAATGTATTTTGATTGGGTGATGTATTTGAAGAAGAAACTAATTTTTGGAATAAAATATTACTTACCCGATCATAATATGGGCACACCTTCCCAGCCTTCCCTCTGTTACATTTAAAAGCCTGACAGAGTGAACATATCTACTCAAGTAGCAACTGGAGTTTGGGTGGGATTTGGTGCCAAGCCTTCTATCCCAGGGGAGATCACTCTTGTCTGACTTAACCTTGTAGCACTTTTGTTGCTGAAGACAAGCTTATGAGGGCTGGATTTGTGAGGTAGTGGATGTACTCCCTGAATACATTATCATTGGGTACGTATTGTCAAAGAAACATATTTTATTCCAAAAATTGGTGTTTTAGACCCAAAAAATCTTAGTTTTATAACTTTTTAATATGACTTTTTTCCAGAAGTCAGTGATGATCACCAAGAGACAGTCACAGATAAAATGTCCGCCCTGAAGAAGACCTTGAACACACTATGGATTGGGAGTTCTGGTGCACTTCAGCTACAGTTTCCATTGTAAATACTCTATGTCATCTTTTTTTGCTCCTTCTTGAATTTGAGTGGAAGGAGCACAGTCTTATCCATGCCTGTCTGTCTGTTTGTCCATACATTCTTTTTGTGTTTAGGTCACAATGGGGGGATATTTGTGTTTCATGAACACATTTGTAATTGACATATTTTAGCAATAGTAAAATTTTCTGATTTTCTGTCAAATGTGTTATTATATTTTACATTTTATATATTTCCTATTAATTGTACAACAAGTTATAAAAGGATGAGGTAGTAGGCTTGGGGTGATTTTTAAAAGGCTGGAAACTAAGAATCTTGAGTAAATTACCCACAACAAATGGGTAAACATTTACCCTTACTTGCATGTTGAAATCAGGGTTCAAACTCCGAACTGCAAAGGTGCAAAACAAGTGTTTTATTGTGTTACAACCTACCCAGAGCCCTTAACTGTCAAATTTGACAACCGTATTTGCCGGCCTATAAGTCGATGCGGAGTATAAGTCGAATTCGCTAATTTCGTCAATTTAAATCCTTCATCCATATATAAGTCGATGCGGAGTATAAGACGAAGCCAGATCAACACCTTGGCTTCATCACTTTCGCTAGTAACTTCCGGTTTCATGAATATTGATGGTATCACTATGCTATTCCAGATTAATTGGGAAAATGATTAAGATGGTCTGTACACATTATTTATAGGTATTATTTATTGGTACATTGTACGCAATGATATGAACTCCTGTTGTCAAAAAATAAGTACAACTTATCTTAGAGCAACAGTAACCTCATTATCAAATTATATGTACAATAAAAACTAAAAAGAACTCGATTAAGACTTGTTGTTTTTAGTTAATGCGTGTATGTATGTATGTCTGTGTGTGTGTGAGAGAGAGAGAGGATGAAACAGCGCTATGTCAGTGTATAAGAACGTATGCATTCAGAACAGTTTTTACTTGTAGCTTTTGGAGAGAGAGAGAGAGGTTACAGGACGATTGTAATATGTATTGTTGAGTTACCTGATGATTGTGATCTTACTCATGTACAGGAGCATTGCTGTATTCCATTATCAATTAATATCTCTGAATAAACAGTTCATTCTTGTTTTTATATCCATTATCATAAAGATCCAACTGGCTAATTAAATATCCCTACAGCTTTGGCCAGGTCATTCCAGTTGACACCTGCAGTAGATGTGATCAAATTAGTGAGGCTACCAATAGGGAAATGAGGCTACCCATAGGGTATCATAATCGATCCTGTAAAGCATGTTAATGTATGCAGGACTGTGTAATGACATGTAATGCCAGGTGCTTACTCATGTAAGTTTCTCAACCAGTGACATCTTTTGATCCCGCCGACAGAAGCGTCAGAGCTTTGAATTCATGAGCAAAGATCAAACCAAAATGCCGCCTAACTACAGGAAGTGTACATGCACTTACTGATAAAGGGTAATTTTATTTCGTGGGAATATAGAGTTCATTGTATTTGCAACAAAAAAAAACAAAAACAAAAAAACACAGCATGCTAAATGGTCATTTTGGGATTTAAACTAAATGGAGTCTATATGAATATAAATATTGTGAATATTTAAATATAAATTATATATCTTTGAAACTGTAGGACTATGGTATGCATTGTTTTAATTTCCATTGACTATTTCATTACTGTTTTCTCTCTTTGACAAAAGCTTCAGCTAAAAGGGGTCAGTAAGGTACATTAAGCAGAATAGCATGAAGAAGGGCTGAAATCTGTCTGTCTGTCTCTCTTTTATTTCGATCACAGGATGCAATAAGAAAAATGTGCAATGGAATACACATGTCCATGTCATGGTTATCCATTTTCTAACTTGTCTATTCTACTACAAACATATGTAAGCAAACTTAAACAACATATATTACTAGTGCATGCTGCTTTAGCGCAATTACGTCTGATGCACGTGAATTTAATACTGATAATCACGTAAATATTTCGGAATCCTTCTCCATGTCGGGTCCTATATTTTTTCGCACACGATCTCTTCCCAAAATGATAATTATTTTTTTAAACTATACTTTTCGTACTTTATTTTTTTTTTTTTTTTTTTTTTTTTATGGTAAAGCAATTTCAATGACATATTCATATATAAGTCGATTCGGAGTATAAGACGAAGCCCAGACTTCCAGGTCAAAAAGTATCGACTTATAGGCCGGCAAATATGGTAAATGAAATTGAGGCAACCAGTGATTGTCTCCCTTTTTGATGTCTAATGCAAGTAATTTTTTTACTTAAATTATGTTTTTCTTGAAAAGGACTATTACATAAGGGTCATTTTCTGCCCCCTTTCGATTCTTTTCTTACATTACATTTTTTAGTTGGTATTATTTCATATCTGACAAAGTTTTTGTATTTATGTGCCAGTTGCCATGGAAACTGCATGTTGAAACAATAAAATGAAAACATAAATATTTTTCACCTGTTACCCATTCAAATTGCATATCCAAAAATTATTCACTAAATTATATTTATGCCTTGAATTTGCATATTAAGATTTAGTTATACAAAACGATGCAAACTGGAGGAGTCAACAATAAATATCCCCAACTTTAATGTCTCCTTAAAAAAGTTTTAACAAAAATTCAAGTTTTATTGTAAAATTTAATCTGTCATTAAGTTTGCAGTTAAAGTGAACAGATAAAAATCATAAAATTATGCCTTCCCACCATGGGAATCAAACTAATATCCTGGTTTGCATGCAGCCACCTTACCATTTAAACTGTGGTCACTACTTATCCTAACATCTGATTTCAAGCTGCAATACATACAATATTTATACATTGTAGATGGATATTGAGGGTACTACCCTGCACTGTATCTTACTTCTGTTTCAAAAATTAATATTGTAAAGATGTGAACAAAGATCAACTCAATAAAATTTTCTCAAATATACCTTGACCATATCCTTACTTTTCAGATACTTACTGTCTATACTCACATATAAGTTGAGTCCAGCTGCAAACAACATAAACCATGAATCTGCCATCGCATAATGCACCAACAAATCAGGGACTATGTTGTTTATTCTACTGATTTCTCTCAACAAACTGCATAGACCCAGATCTGCCAGCAGATTATGTGATGGCAGATCTGGGTCTATGCAGTTTGCGGTTCGACTCGACTTTTAAGTGAGTATATATGGTACTAGTCTTACTGCAGGTGTCATGAATATTCCACCATACTGATGGAAGAGTCTCATAATAGAATATGAGCAAGAAACATTTTATTCTTAGATTTTATTTTATTTGTAAACTAATCAGGTATCAAATCATCTTCTGCTTGTAGTTACAGCATCATATATATGATAAGATAGCAATATTCACAAAATAAACCAAAAAATATGACTTTAAAGAGCATCTCTCAGTCCCTTTCAGACCCCCATTGTGACCTTTCCTAATAAAAATTGCACATGATGTCAGTAAAAAGATAAAAGAAAAGGAAAGAAAAAAATGTATGAGATTATTTCAATCATTATAAATTTCTTTCTTTCTCAGTATTTTTATAACACAATACAGCTAGGAATAAAATAAAAACACAGCCAGCAACTTGAGTTTGGTTTCTTTACATATAGAGGTTCTCTGACTTTGTTAGACACAACAAAGCAACAGCAAAATGACAATGCCTTGTAATAACATTATTTGTAAATATTTTAGATTTTGCTCCATGATGATATTTTGAGCTTAAGTTTGTTCATAATAGATACACAGTCTTTCATAATTCATAAATCAAGCCTAATTTGGAATTTGAAGTTGTTGAACTGACCATTTATTCTGCAATTTCCGACATGCCAGTCCATGTTTGGTCGTTTTTGTATGAAATAGATACCTGTACACAATATAACTGTAGAACAGTTTGATTTGTATATTGAATGACACAGTCTTGAGCTTCATCAACATTTGTTTGGTCATAAAAATGGGGACAGAAAACGGACATTTTTTTAGTATAGTCATTTCTGTGACAATATTTTCAAACAAGGTACTGCAGTTGTCTTGTCATGAAGTTTATCTAAACAGGAAAGAAGATGAAGTAATATATTTTGACAGCCTACAAAATGCATAATGCATCCATGATTTTTTTGGCTTGGTCTTTCAAGGCACAAACACAAGTAGGTTACATAGTGTGGAGGTAATTGAGTAAAGTGCCTTTCCAAAGGGCACACCAAGGTAGCTGACTCAGGCTGGTCCATTTGTAGGATTCAAACCTGCACCCTTTCAGTCATGAGTCCAGCAGGCTAACCACTGCAGCTCCTGGATCAGCCATGAGAAACAAAAGAATGATAAAGAAAACCATGAACATGCTCTAGATCTTATGGACATTGAAGTAGGGTCAATTAATACATTAAGTGAGCCTAAGTCAGAACAAGGCATTTTCAGATTTTATTGACCACTCATTCAGTGTTTAAAATTATATTGCAGAACCTGCTGGACTTTGGGAAAGCACCTTTTGAAATAAATAGCAAACGTTCTTTAAAAAGTTACTGGCCAACTCATAAAAATTGCTGAATTTAGGCCACTGGAGGTGGGAATTATGAATGTTAGAGTTAGTCATTAATGTAAAATAGGCTTCTGTGTCACTGTTTCAAAACCCGCAATACTCTTAAAACAGTGTTCACATGCAAACCATGAACACTTTTTGACAAGGTTTGGAGAAACAATATAATTTCTAAAATAATGCAAACATGACCTGAAGTATATTTTCTTATTTGAAACATTTTTTTTATGATAACAATACAATAAACTTTTCTATACTATTTTTTCAGTGATCCCAGTGAGCACCACCTGTTACCACAGTGCTTCAAAATACCAATAATTGTGTATGACCATGAACCAAGTTCTATCATTGCTTATACTCTCAGGTAGGCATCTCCTTTTGTTGTACACATATTAATGGGAAAGCCAAGCCACTGTTAGTGGGAAGGCAAGACATAGTAGTCACTTTTCTGTTGGCGGCATCAACAGTTTGTTAAGGTTTTGGTAAAAGTTTTTCATTTGCATGTATTTCCTAAATCCCATGATAGATTCTCACCTTAATTGGCATGAATCAGTATGAAGCAAAGACAATTTATCCTGTGACATGCTCGCTGGCTTCTTTCACCTTGTGGTCAAGGTTATAATCTGGAAATTAGTATTAGGTTTATTAGGCTTTACAATAGTTACTTTAATTTCATTTGGTGGTACAGAAACAAGGGAGACAATGTTTACATAGCTGTTTTGGAATTTATATGTGTATTAGTGCATGAATGCCTGCTTAATGTTTCATTAGACTTATTAGGCTTTGCTATTAGAAGACCAAGATTAGTTTTATTTTCATCATTTTCTGATCAAATTTAATAGAGTTATGGCCCCTATTTGACATAGCACTTATGCCTTCAATTCCATCATATTGGCTGTGCATTCTTTTTATATGTACACATTACAAGTCAGCTTGGATCAGTATTCCAAGAGATATGTTATTTTGGGGGCATTGATTATTTATTTATTTGCCATATACCTTCAGCAGTTCATCTCAACATCTTTAAAGCATGTATTTTACATATTGTTGCTTTAATTTCCTTTGATGGTACAGAAACAAGGGAGACAATGTTTACATATCTGTTTTTGAACTCATATGTGTATTAGTGTATGCATTCCTGTTTATGTTTCATTATGCTTACTGTAGTGTTAAATATAGAAATTGTACTTGAAGATATTATTTAAAGATACAGTTATAAAGTAAAAACAGTATGTATAGCAGACAATTAAGTGTCAAGTCACATTCTGTTAAAAGTTTAATATTGTTTTTGCTGCATTTACCTTGATATAAACTGTCATTTGCAAATAATTCCCAAAGGTGTCTGTTCAGACAAGCAGTTCGGTGACAGGACTTTATAGGTTAGAGTACCAAGTTTTTCATATGGTTCAAATTAATGAAGTCTTCAGGCTAGAACATGTAGAATGATTGTAAGACATATTCAACATTCATACATTTTTGAAAGATATCTTTTTTTCATATATTTTCATCACATTTTTTGCATGTTTTTAGTTGCAGTGACTACCACACCAAGTTACAGGAAATTCAGTCTGCCTTCTCAGTGAAAGAGCCCCAACAACCAACACTGAGGTATAGCATCTATCTTTAAGTTTTTATGTCAGATTCATTACACAGCATCTGTCTTTAAGTTAGTTATGTCAGATTCATTACACAGCATCTGTCTTTAAGTTAGTTATGTCAGATTCATTACACAGCATCTGTCTTTAAGTTCGTTATGTCAGATTCATTACACAGCATCTGTCTTTAATTTATGTCAGATTCTTTACACAGCATGCATCTGTCTTTAAGTTATGTCAGATTCTTTACACAGCATCTGTCTTTAAGTTTGTTATGTCAGATTCATTACACACCATCTGTCTTTAAGTTATGTCAGATTCTTTACACAGCATTGTCTTTAAGTTTGTTATGTCAGATTCATTACACACCATCTGTCTTTAAGTTATGTCAGATTCTTTACACAGCATGCATCTGTCCTTAAGTTATGTCAGATTCTTTACACAGCATGCATCTGTCTTTAAGTTATGTCAGATTCACTACACAGCATGCATCTGTCTTTAAGTTATGTCAGATTCATTACAAAGCATGCATCTGTCTTTAAGTTATGTCAGATTCATTACACAGCATCTGTCTTTAAGTTTGTTATGTCAGATTCATTACACAGGATCTGTTTTTCAGTTACTTATGTCAGATTCATTACAGAAGAATATTTGTCTTTTTCTACCATGTTTATCCCATGCTTAGGGAGGGGACTTTGTAATACCCTCTGTCTGTCCATTTGTCCATCCATCCATCTATCCTTTGCCACATCTCCTAAACCACTGGGTTGACATTAACCAAATTTGGTACATACATTGCCTGTGTGATGACCATCTCCAAGAATGTTATGATTTGAAAGTCACTCCTCTGCAGTCCCGGGGAGGGGGAGTCAGAAGATGGATATACAAAAATTGCAATTACAGTAACATTTGTAAAATACTTTTTACCAAACTTTTTACGTACATTCATAGGAGAAGGACACACATAATATATGCAACAGATTTTGGATCATGACCTCTGGGTTAGGGTCCAGATTGGGTGTTGGTGGGGTCAGCATCAGGAAGACATGCATAATGTGAACCCATGATAGAGCCAGATCTTCCACTGCTTTATGTGCCACCAGATCAGGATCTATGCTTTTGTCATTTCCACACAATAAATTTACTCTTACACCATCTACTTTTACCAAACTTTGTTGATGGCTTACACTTGGGGTAAGAAGCCTATTGATTTGGAGTTTAAAGGTCAAATGTCAAGGTCAGTGTGAAAAATATTTAAAAAATTCTTCACAATAACAGTAGTCCTACATAATAGAATTGGATCAAAGTTTGTGATGACTTGCACTTGGGGTAAGGAAAAAGACTTAAATTTTGGGCTTTAAACATCATTGGTCAAGGTCGCTGTGGCTAAAAAATGAAAAATGGTTTCTGTTCTAAACTTTCAGTTCTCATCCTTGTACCTAAATTAATGCTTGGGAATGGCTTATACTGTGGGTAATAAAGAGGTTTATCGATTTTTGGGTCAAAGGTCATAATCACTGACTGAAAGAAGAGAATGGTTTTTACATGATAACTACAGTTCTAGACAATATGCCTTGACCAACTTGTGTGGATGACTTGCATTTACTGCAACAAGGAGGCCTTTTGATGTTTGAATGAAGATGTCAAAGATCATTAGGATTGAAAGAATAAAAATGGTTTCAACACAATAATATTGGTTCTACATCACAAACATGGTGCAAACTATGTGGTTGGTTTGCCCTTGGGGTAAGGAAGAACCATTTTGATTTTGGGGTTCCAAGGTCAGGTCACTGAGAATGAAAAAAGAAGAAAATAAATGCTTTCTGCACAATAGCAGAACTTGTACATCACAGACCTCAAGCAAACTTTGTGGTTGGATGGTCTTGGAGCAAGGATGAAGCCTATTAATTTTGGAGTCAAATGTCAAATTCACTGTGGCTCAAAAATGGTTTCTGCACAAAACTTGTTCAGTTACCAAAGATTGTGGATGGCTTATACTTTGGGTAAGAAAGATGCTGCTTGATTTGGGGGTCAAGGTCAATGTGACTGAAAGATGACAAATGTTCTTTGCATTATAACTTTAGTTCTAGATCCAACTACCTAGACCAAAGTTTGCTAGGTCTTGAACTTAAGGTAATGAAAAGGCCTGTTGATTTGGAATGTAAAGGTAAAAATTAATTGAAAACTTAATTTTGCACAATAAGTTTTGCTCTAGTGCAAGTTCTTTGACCAATCTTTATGGATAGCTTGCACTTAGGTCAAGAAAGAGTCATATATACTTTAGACTCTAAAGGTCAGATGTCAAGGACGTGGTATGTCTCCTAAGAAAATAATGGTTTCTGCACAGTAAATTTAGTTCCAGAAGCATACCTTGACAAACGTTCAAGGTCCTTGAGACTCATTAGTCAATAATGGCTTTAGTCAGACATACCATGCTAGTGCCTATGTGGAGTATTAGTAATCTTGCAGTGAGTATGTCATGTACCATTCAGGGAACTCTTGTTAAAACATAGTAACTGTTCATTTTTATCTCACCTCTATGAAGTAGAGGAGAGCTATTGTACAGTGGTCCCCCTCCTGAATGGCCCCCCAGACCAGGCTTCTTGCACTTTATACAGCCAGAATCCCCTGTGTTCAGAAGTTCTCCTGTGGGATGGGCAGTTACTGGCATATTAGTGTAAAAACTGTCAAATTTACCCCTTACAAGTGGCCACACAATGGGGTTTACATGTAGAAATCACATGAATATTTGTTCATTTCTTACTTCAACACAACAACATTTGTTTCAATGTGCCAATAAATACCTAACTGATTATCTTTACTGCTGTTTGTTCCTTAGCTGTAAGATTTTGTCCGTTTGATAATTACTGGCGATTATTACCACTGATAGTTGTCAAGATAACAAAAGCTAACAGCTGAGAAACACATTATTGTTCAGTTCAAATCGGCATGACATCTGGTGGCCATAAAGTAAAAATGGTATGTTAGCCATTATGTCTTCTCTCTCATAGATTACAAAATGTATTTTGAAAGGGTACCAGACTCCAGCCAGTTGCATACCTGCCATATTCCCAGACAGTGCTGGGGGGGGGGGGGGTTAGACTCAAAAAGTGTGTTTTGAGGTCCCAAGGGTGGTCAGTGCACGTGACCCAAAAAAGTGATGTCATGCAATTGAGGATAACTATCTTTTTATATAAGCCTATACAAAATAATTAGAAATTCAAATCTAAATAAAAGAAAATAACTTGTCTGTTTTCTTTAAAGCATTTATTATGCTTGCAAAGAAAAAATAGTTGGTAGACTTAGCATTGTCAAATATTATCACCATACACATACACATGTGCAAACACTCACATAATCACAACGACACTGACATTAAATAAAAACATACACCAAGTCTGTCCTTAGAATCCACTGGATTGCAAAATAAGGGTTAATTAGATGCAGTCTTTGCTGCTCTCAATAGTTCAGTAGGGGGGTTTGAAGGTAATGCAAGTGTCATTTGTGTTCATCTTTGCACTCATTAGAAAGTGGATGGTACTGTTGTTCAAACTTCCCTGCTATATTCTGTCAGTGAATCCTGGTCAGAACAGAGTTGTTCTTGCTGACCATAATGTTAGCCTTGTCAGAATTGCATCTGATGCAGTTAGATCACGAGATTGTCTCTGTAGAAAAAAGAAAATAAAGATCAAATTAGGGACTGACCATTTCATTGGGAGGGGGGAGGGGGCAATATTTTCAAGCTTAATGTGGGGGAGGGACTTATAGGTAATAAGTAATAGATGCATCTGTCCACTATGGATGTTAACGGAATCTCTTTATTAACACAAATCAACCATGTAAACATGAGCATGTGCTTATTTTTATTGTCTTTCAATCAATCTACTTCATGGCAAAAATCATCCTGAAAAGCATGGGTCAATTAATAGTTGGTATTTTTAACAAGATTAAGATGACAATAAAGAGAATTAATCTGAATGTTCAATTCAGCATGTTAAATTTGTTCTGGTTTGTCCCAATGTTACATACAAGTGGTGTACATTCCAGATTGACTAATGTTGATATGGTGTTTGCAGTATGTGCAAATAATGAAATGCTCCCCCTTGATGTTGTGCTTCACAAAGTCAAACTCTGTCAACCAGGAGTTCTTAAATTTAGTTTTGCTTGCTTTGCTGATACCTGAGTGTTTCCTGAATCACAGGAAATGCATTTCGTCATTTTGACTTTAAAAACGAAACACACTTGAACACTATTCTGACTACTGAAATAATCATGCTTTGTGTTTTATATATGGAGTAAAATGCAACTTCAAAGAAATGTTGCCATTGTTCACAAACTTGCCAATAATCTGCAATAAAGATGGCTTAAACATTCTCATTCAAGGCAGTGATGTGTAATAACTTTTGTTCTTCAACACACAGCTCTTTGATTTACCTATAACTTAGAACGAATTGGGTTGTTCCACTGTATGAACTTTACCTATGCAAATTAGCCTAATGGGCTCCCCCACAGCAGTCTTCAAAGGACTTAACACACCACCCTAGCTATTGTCAGCCAATTAAGTAATGTTGAAATGGTGGTTGTTTATACCTGACCACCTTGCCTTTTAATTGCCTCTATGACAATTAGCTGTATAAACTGCCCTAATGACAGTTTGACATGAGCTCTGATTGGGCCTGTTTACTGTTTATACATGCTACATGTTATGGGCGTATATTGAGGTGGTGGTGGGTTTTTTTTATTATTATTTCCAAAGATTACTGAAAATCATATCCATGTCAGGGGGTTTGGGAGGAAAAAATATTGTTTTTAGCAGGACACATCGTGTTATGGCATGTATGCAGTTGATTATGTGACAAGATTACTTCCTTTGTAAACACTGAGAACTTTTCGGTAATATGTGCAAATTACCATTGAAGGAATAAGTTGTTGCAAAAAGTGCAAAATGTCATCAGACATTCTCAGTTTAGAAGGAAAAGTGAAAGCAATTTGACTGAAGAAATAGAGGGAGAGTCTTTTTTGATCACTGCTGAAAAATTTGATGTCAAAAAGTTTCAAATAAACATTGTCAGTTTTAAATTCTACAGCACAAGGAAAATGGAATGGACAGACAGTGATAGTTACAGCCAGATGTTTTGTACCCTGTAAATCTTGTTATTGCTACTCCTCAACAGAAACTTACATCAACATTGGGTTGTCACCAAAAGACTTCTTATGATGTCTAGTTGGTCCTAAAAGTAAATGGTGCCACTCAGACAACCAAGATAGCCACCACAGTGGCCATCTTGAAAATCTTGTTGTCACTAGTCCTGAATGGAGTGTCTTGTCAACATGAGTTTTTCTCTAAAAGACTTCTTATCATATCTAGCTGTTCCGAAATGAACACAGTGCTGATCTGATATCCAATATGGCCATTACAACAACCATGTTGAAAATCTTCTTATCGCTAGTCCTCCTGAATGGAAAGTGATATCAACATTTAGTTTTCACCTGAAGACTTCTTATGGTTTCGAGTTGGTTTTAAACGAAAATTGTGCTGATCTGACATCCGATATGGTCGCCACTGTGGCCATCTTGAAAATCTTTTTATAGCTACTCATTCTAGATGAAAAGTCATATCAACATTGGGTTTTCACCAGAACACATCTTATGCAGTTTGGTTGGTTCTAAATGAAAATGGTGCCTATCTGACATCTAATATGGACACCATGGCAGCCATCTTAAAAATCTTGTTAATGTTTCTCTTCCTAAACATAAAGTCATATTGAAGAAATGGTCTTATCTAATTCCTGGAAATTCTTTTTGAACAGTAGAGTGTCAGCCCCTTCAAGGGAGTCTTCTTGTTTCGGGCTTGAGTTTACACCCAAAGACATTTTATGATATCTGGTTGGTCATGAATGGAAAATTGCCCCAATAATGAACTCAATGGAAAATTGCGCCAATAATGAACTCAAATATAGCCGTTATGGCAGCCATCTTAAAAATCTTGTTATTGCTACTCTTTCTAAATAGAAATTCATATCAACATAGGGATTTTACCTGTAGACTTATTATGATGTCTAGTTGCTACTGAATGAAACTCATGCTAATCTGACATCCAGTATGGCCACTATGGCGGTCAACTTGAGAATTTTGTTATTGTTACTTCGCCAGAATTAATGTTCATATTGGCATGGGGTTTTAACCAAAATTCTTCTAATGATGTCTGGTTTGTCTTAAATGAAAATAGTGCTGATGTCACATCCAAAGGGGACCCAGGTAGCAGAGTGGTCTAAGGTGCTTGCCTTTGCAGATCACTCGCGCATCTCACCTCTGCTTGAGTTCAAGTCTCAGTATGTAATAAAGCAAAGAAGAAATGGTATTATCTATAATTCCTGGAAATTCTTTCTGAACAGTAGAGTGTCAGTCCCTTCAAGGGAGTCTTCTTTTTTGGACTTGGCCCTCATAAATATTCTACTGATAGGTCAAAAAGACAGGTTTTTCTTGTGAGCCTATACAAGAGAGTTTACAAGATTGTTAACTATTTCAGCAGCAGTACTAAGCAATCAAAAGGTGAATCTGCATCAGACGGAGTGGTTGGGAAAGATGAGGACACAAGTGAGACAGGTAAACCATCTCTGAATTGCTGTTTATTACATTATGTCATAAGGGAGACAGGTAAACCCTCTCAGAATTACTGTATATTACATCACAACTGAGAGGTAAACCCTTACTGAATTGCTGTTTGTTACATTACATCTCAATTGAGAGTGGTATACCACCTCTGAATTAATGTTTATTACATTACATAAGTAAGACAGGTAAAACCTCCCTGAATTGCTGTTTATTACATTATATCACAAGTGAGAGAGGTCAACCATCTCAGAATTGCTGTATGTTACATTACATCATAAGTGAGACTACTGAACCATCTCTGATTTGCTGTTTATTACATTAGATCACAAGTTATACAGGTATGCCCTCTCTGATTACATATATAATAATTTGTATCATAATGCAAGCACCTTAGACCACTTGGCCATCTGGGACCCCTTTGGATGTCACATCAGCACTATTTTCATTTACGATAAACTCTCTCTGATTTGCTGTATATTACATTACATCACAGGTTAGACAGGTAAACACTCTCTGGTTTGCTGTTTATTACATTACATCACAAGTGAGACCGGTAAACCCTCTATGATTTCCTGTTTATTACATTACATCACAAGTGAGACAGGTAAACCCTCTCTGAATTGCTGTCTGTTACATTAAATCATAACTATGACATTTTATTGAGCTTGGTTGCATTTTATGTGTTACACATTTAGAATAACATAATTATATCACACATCACACACCAGCAATGCTTGACATCCAAAAAGTTGTTAAACATGCACTAATAGGATGTGATGTGTCACAGTCATTGGAGGTTTACTGGCCAGAATTTGTCCTTCATCATAAGATAAATATAATCTTGGATTTGTAGCCATTTTGTGCTGGTATTCTGTAATTCCTGTTCTTCTCTTTTTATCTAGCCAAGAGGAGCAGTGGTGCTAGTAAGCTTTTATTTTGTCGTGGTGGTAGTGGTGGTGGTGGTAGTAAAGACATCATGAGGCTTGATGCTGTAGATTCCGTCAAGTACAATGTAATGGCTGAAGATCAGTATGACAGTCAGTCAGGTTTAGTATTGGAAACATTGCATACTTTAGTGATCTCTTTGTATATGTTTACTGAATCTAATTTTTGTTCATTTCCCAATCAAAGACAGAGTAGGAATCTCTTGATCCTGGCAGTTTGCCCCTTTTAGGCTGCTTAAATTATGTGTGTGGGATCTGTTCCTTTCTTCGTGAAATGTCTGGAGCTATGTGATCTTACCCTTCCATCCCACAATACTTCCATGTATCATGTATTTGACCCATCCATCCCATAATGCCTGCTTGCTTCATGTCTTTGGCCTATTTGTCCCATTGTGCCTGCACATACATCTGTGCCTATCTGTTACATGGTACCTTCTTTGCATTATGTCTTATATTCACCTGTTTTATAGTATGTTATGTCTTTGATCAATCTTTCCCGAAGTTCCTTCAGTGCATCATGTCTTAGGTTCACATGTTCCATAGTACCTGCATGCAGTATGTATGTCTGAGGTTCACCTGTCTCAGTGCCTGCATGTATCATTTCTTAGAAATCTGGCTCAATAGTCATGGAAAGTCATTTGTGCACACATTTTGACTCAAGCACAGAACTGAAATTTTGATTCTTAGTTACAAACTACCAAAATTTTATAGTCAGCTTTAATTTTTGCCTCTAATTATTTGCATAATTTCACTGAGTCAGATTCTGCAAGTTTGTTTTTTTTGTTCGAGTCTAGGATCTGAGTTGAATTTTATTTCTCTGTGGCATGACTGTGGAGCTTTGTTTCATAATGTATGTAGATGTCCAATCCTGCACAACAGGGCATGTTTAAAGGCTCCATGAATCCTGTTGGTAATTTGTGCAACCTTAAATAACAAACAATATAGGATATGTTAGAATGTTTGTCAACATAATAGTGCTTGTTTTAGCTCTACTAGTCATAAATCAGAAGAGCTTATATCCACCTGTTGTCTGTCCATTAGCACGAGTTTATTATTGCTACTATACGTAAACTACTTGGAGGATTGTCATGAAACTTTGCACACACATTCATACCAAGGTTTAGTTGGTCCTAAATGACAATGGTACTGCTTGGACAGCTTTAAAATCTTGCTATTGCTACTCCACCTGAAACGGATGGTCATATCAACATGTGGTTTTCACTGAAAGACTTCTTATGATGTCTAGTTGGTCCTAGATGAAAATAGTACCAATCTGATGTCCCATATGGCCACAATGGCAGCCATCCTTGAAAAAGTTATCACTACTCCTTCTGAATGGAAATTCATATTATCATGGGGTTTTCACAAGACGACTTCTTATGTCATCTAGCTGGTCCTAAATGAAAATGGTGCCATTCTTACCTCCAGTATGGCCACCATTGATTCATGGTGGCCATCTTGAAAATGTTGTTATCATGACTCCTTCCAGATGGCTGGTCATAGTGACATGAAGTTTTCACCGGAATATTTCTTATGATGTCTAGTTGGTCCTAAATGAAAACAGTGCCAATCTGGCATCAAATATGGCTGCCATGGTAGCCATCTTGAAAATCTTGTTGCTTTTTCACCTAAATAGAGTCCTATTGACATGGGATTTTCACCAGAAGACTTCTTATGAAGTCTAGTTGGTCATAATTGAAAATGATGCTAATCTGATGTCCACTATGTCCAACATGTAGGCCATCTTGAAAACATAAATATCATCCTGGATGGATGAACATATCTACATAGGGTTTTCACCAAAAGTCTTATTATAATGTCTAGGTGGTCCTAAATAAAAAATAGTGCTGATCTTGCATACAGTATGTCCACCATGGCCATCTTAAAATCTTGTTATTGCTCCACAATATCAGAGATGGTTCCAACACTCAACAATAAATCATCTTGCCATGGATTCCTGGAAATTCTTTCAGCCTGTAGCATCAGTCCCTTTGAGGGACTCTTGTTGTTGTAATCATTTTTGTAGTGTTGTTATTAACATGAAATTTAGCTATGTGCATATCATTGGGTTTAAAAGGTGTTTCTTGTGGAAATATTTAATAGAAAATCTTCTGATGACTGTTTTTCTTATTTATTTCTTTTTTCTAATGAAAAATCATTTAATGACTGCTTAATAACTATTATGTTGATTCTAAAACAGGTACTGCTAAATTCAGATGTTACTGCGTTAGTCTTGTGTCTGTGGTGGTCTATTTGGCAATCCATAACAAATAGTTTGAAAACTTATTGTTTTATTTTTTTTTTTTTTTAAATACTTTCTTTACATTTTACGATAGCATAATTAAGAAAATATTCTCTTGTGTCATTTTTTAAAAAATTGCATTTTCCAAACGTGTTCATAAGCTTTGTTTACATTATTGTAGTATCTTTACAAAATTGGCTTTAACAGGTGTTTTTTATTCACTTTTTCTTCCCTTTGCATACCGTATATACTTGCTTATAAGTCCAGTCCAACTGCAGACAACATAGACCCTGATCTATCATGCTGGCAGATCAGGGTCTATGTTCTTTATTCTACTTATTACTCCTAACAAATTGCATAGACCCAGATCTGCCAGTGCATTATGTGATGGCAGATCTGGGTCTATTCTCTTTGCAGTTGAACCCAACTTATAGACCAGTATATACAGTATGTGTCAGCTTTGTAATTTTACAAGCATATGTGATATTATATAGGTGAGTAGTTAGGGATGGACAAAGGAAGGGATGAGATAGGGGAGAGAGATGGGTAGTTGAATGGAAGGATACTGTACTTTAAAATAATATTATAAATTTCCTGTGATTTAAGCCTTATTTTTATTATTATTTTGTACTTCCTTTTACTTTCAGGAGATCAGGAAGGGATCTCTGTCTTTACCACAAGTACAGATGTTAGTGACAAAACAAAGTCAGGGAAGCAACCTGTGAATCCACATATTGAAATCCGTAAGTTTAGGCTTTGCAACAGTTTTGGTTTTTTTACCTTTAGTTTATGACAAGGATGGAATATAGCATTAATCTAGTTAATACATTTGTATGTATGCTGCAGCCATCCTGTGTTATTTATTTATTTATTTATTTATTTTGTTCACAATCTTAAGAAAGACAAGATGAATCAAACTAAAATCAGTATCAAGAGTGATATAATGAATATTTTCATCTTGTCAAAATTTGAGATGTTGTTCCAGGGCCTCTGAGACTTTGTTTAACAAGAAGCTGATTTTTCAGTTTGTTTCCATAACTTTTACCTGCCACTCCTTATGATTTGACCACAAGTCTTAATGAAATAATCTTTCAATTACAGACTTACACAATAATAGTAAAATTATATTGCAGTCAAATCCAGATACTGGCTTGTGGGTGTTTGATCTCAATCTGAGGTTCATACTATATTTTAGTAGAATTGGTCAGGGAACCAGACTAGCTTTATAGAAATACCTCAAATGCTTTAAACTGCCCATATTTTTCATGCAAAACATCTGCATGATAAAGCTAATGCATATATAGCATTTTCTAGAAATGGTATGCAACAAATGAAACACATTCAAAGCTAAAGGGAAAATAAACGTCTTAAAATGTTTCAACAATCAGCACAGAAGTAGAAAAAGGAATATTCATATTCTTGGGGGAAAAAAGTAGGAATTGCATGAATTACATCTATTGGACATCATGTTGTGTTGATTTGAGTGTCTCATGGTGGGATAGATGATTGCCATCACCACATAAAATTGAAAAGAAAACAACCAATGATTACATCAAGTTAAGAGATGGCAAGCAGCCATTGAGCTCCATTGGGTTTGGAACTGCCGTTTCTGAAACTGTACTGGAGGTACCGTATATACTCACGTATAAGCCGATACCAACTGCAAACTGCATAGACCCAGATCTGCCATCGCATAATGCACCGGCAGATCTGGATCTATGCGGTTTGTAAGGACTAATCAGTAGAACAAACAACATAGACCCTGATCTGCCAGCGCATTATACGACCGCACATCAGGGTTTATCTTGTTTGCATTTGGATTGGGCTTATATGTGAGTAAAGATGGTAATTGAGGTCTAAGCATATTTAGTTGAACATAATGTTTGCCTTTGCTGCATCAGACTTAAATCATACTTCTGTTCTCTTTAAATGCATGTTTTCCAAGTCAGTAATACCAGTACATGATATTTTGTTACATCTTACTGAAAATTGGTTCAACTTAGAGAAAAATATTGACTGCCTTTCTGAGGAAGTCTTGTTAGGGTTCGCACGACTGAGATTTTTCCTGAAAAATTCAATTCATGAACAAAAGGGGTTGACTTTTAATGGGAAATACTAAAATTTTGATGAAAATATGATCTGTAGTATGTACAAAATACTGTCAATTAAGATATTTTTACATTTTCTTTTGACTATTCCCATCCTGAAATTCATATATGGCATGCAGTTTGTTTGTTCATTTTCTTTATTCATTACATAATATTTGAATCAAAATTTTGATGGATTTATAATTAGAAAATATGAAATATTATATTACTCATGGCAAATGAAAGTGGCCATCATGACCATGATTTGTATTTGCTTCTTTCATAAGCCAAATCTATTTCTTAAGTGATGTTTCCTGAGTTTCTTGCCAGTGCATGTCAGATCTAAAGTGCAAGCTTGTAAAAACAGTAACCACCTTGTTGTCCCATTTGAAAACTCCTTTGATCAAGCTATAGATCTGACACATGGTCAATGTCCCAGTATAGTCCTATATTCAGTTAATGACAGGTGCTTGTTTTGCACAGTTGATGACTACCAGTGATCATGCCGCACACTTGACATCTGTTTAGTTGTGGCCACCATTCATAAGGCCCATATTATATGAAGTATGTAATACCTACAAATAAATAGATGTAATTGTGGATATTGCCTTAAACAAATGCTTTGATTGACATTTAGTAATTTCTTTTGAACATCCTATGAAGTCAGTAGCAATTCATATTAAGTGCCCCTTGATAATCCGATGTGTTGGCATTTAGCAACAACACCTGACTTCATCTGTCTGGCATAACAGCACACATTAGTTTGATTGAAATACATACAGGATAAAACCACCACCAAAGAAATTAGATAAATTAGGTACAGTACTGCAAAATAGTGGCAGTTTTACTTTAATATAAACATTATCTTTTTCATTTATTGAGAGTCACTAGATTGTAGTTTCCTTTATTTTACAAATGCTAGAAAAGTTGCTGTGTATTTTTCACTTTCTTTTCTATAAATCATCTTCAATTTGTTTCAGAATTTTCTGACAGCTCATCCAGGTTTTACTGCAAAGTTTATTTTGCTGAACAATTCCGACAGTTAAGAAAGCAGTTATTTCCTGCAGGGGATGGGGAGTAAGTGTACACTTTATCTCAATTTGACTTAAATATGATGAGTAGAACCAAAGGTTTTTGTAGGATTCCATGTTATTGGGAAGACAGAGATTGGAACATATACCACAAATATTAATAATTAAGTCTCTTGTTCCTTCTGACCCATCAGACATTTATACTTTAAATTAGATCAGCTTAGAATACAAGCCAGTCAAGAGTTGTAGATAATAATTTAATAAGCTGTGTATTTTACTGACACTGGTTTTGAACTAATTGTGTTTTTTTAAATTCAATGGTGTATTTTGTGAACACTCCTAGAGATAAAACTTACTCTACGAGACTGGGTCTTAAGCATCAGAATGTCAATCATGCCTTTTTTAATGCGTTAAATGGTTTAGTGACCAAGATTAGATCAGGCTGCAATTTGAGTGAGTCTCTCGCAGTGATCAAGTACTATCATTTCATCATCCATACATACCTGCCAACCATTATGATATTGGTGTAATCATTACACTGTTTTTCAATGATTGACATCTTATGCTTGCCTATATATGGATTTTGCTTTTCTGAGACATTAAAATAAATTACAAAGCAATGAAACGTTATGTTTGTTGTTTTATTATGATCTCTTTTAATCCCAAAGATCGTATACATTTTTTAGAATATTCTAGAAAAGAAGGCTTCTGCATAACAGTAGCGTAAGAGTACACTTGTACATCATAGACCTTCATGTACTTTCCAAACACTATCATTACTTACTATTTGTAGCAACTGTATAGGACCAATTTCCAAGAAAACAGACAGGTTTCTTCAAGTTGAATGTCTTGTAGATTCATTATATTAATGAAGACAATTGGGTAGAAGACCAGTCTACACTGTAAATAATGGTGCAAGATGTTGAGTGAAGCAGGTGTTATTAATGTGACTCATGAATGTTAAATGACTGAAAAATGTTAGAGGAGAATGATCTTTGTAAACTTAAACCTTGTCAGATCAGAAAAAAGGACAAATCAATAGTGCTTTACAAATTTAAAAAGAATATGTGAGTGATGTAATACAGAACTCAAGTTTAGCACTTCACCATACTCATGGTAGAATTTGTGGAGTTTATGATGGCTCAGTGAATGTTAGACATGAAGACTAGATAAAGTATGTGTTGTATATATAATTTGTCAGTTTGTATTCTGGTACTAATCCACATGGATTTTTCCCATTTGTGACAAGAACTTTAACCACGTGCAGATCTAGGTTAGTGGTAAAAGTAAACGTACATTTTCATGCAATTTATTGTAATTATGGCATGTAATATATAGATTACACCTTTTATGCTCCGATCATGCTTTTTTACTACTTAGGTTAGGTTTATACCTCTCAAGTGGTTGTCAGGTATGTGCACAGAAAATAACTTGAACCAATAGCATAGTTTATATTGATCAAACAGGCCATAATACAACATGGACTGTACATTTGGCTGGAGCAATACCGTTCGACTAAATGCTTAAAATTAAATTGTTTTGCATAATTTGTATGCATTTAAAACTTCATTATGCAATTTAATCAGATTGTCTGTGTGAAATATGCAAATACACAGCTAAACTAGAGCTTTGCACTCAAAATGTTCTTTCATATCTAATGTGTGTACATATGAGAGACAGCGATAGAGGGGCTTATAAGACAGATTGAAAAGTATGTACAGAGAAGGGTTTTGGTAAAGGTTTTTATTCTTCCAGCAAACAATGATCGGTACATATTGTGTAATGGACAGAAGATTTAAAATATCCGTACAATCAGTTTTATTGACATAAGTTTTAAAATATATCTTGAAACAGAACTGCTTTCCAATCAAATATAATTAGATATTTCTATTTTTAAATTTTATCTTTTATTAATAGATTCATACGGTCCCTTAGCAGATGCAAGTACTGGGATGCAAAGGGAGGTAACTCAGGATCTACATTCTGCAAAACTTTAGGTAAGGTATCAAGGGTTATTTCTCCTGCTTAAGTAAAACAATCAACTACTTGTGATGTCCTGGTGGATAATGATCGGAACTAGATCAAATGATTTTATGTGTTTCAATGCACATTACAGTCTCTAAAATTTGTACAGGTCAAGTACAGCAGCATTTTTCAGCACATTACAGGAAATACATCATTCTGTCTCTGTACAGTCTTTTGGTTTGGAAAAAGAGATTGTAATAAGAATAGAGAAGGCTGCTGGCTGGATAATAACTTTTGGCATGAAATTAATTTCAGATCAGATTGTCCAGAGATGAAGGAAAGGTCCATACCAGACAAAATGTATGTGTACAAATCGACATTCTTATAAACATAAATTTACATGCATGTCCAAAATAAAGGTCCAAAAAAAAGTTTTTCTGACGTATTTTTATATATCAGACATAGCTATATGCATGTTCTACCTATTTCAATATCTTACAGGTGTCTTACATAGCTTTTCATCCATTTATCCAAATAAAATAGAAAATTCCTATTTTTATCTAGAAGTTTTCTTTCAGATGACAGATTCATCCTGAAACAGATGTCAGGAATGGAGGTTGAGTCCTTTGAGAAATTTGGGCCTCAATATTTCCAGTACATGATGAAAACCTATTTGGAAGAGGTAATGAGCAGTTTCCGTACACATTCTCATTTGGGTCCATATGGTAAAGTGGGAGGATGCTGTTCTTAAAATTTTAATATTTTCAATTCAGCGGAAGAGATACATATTCACTTATTTGTATACTGATCAATCTGTACCTTTTAAAATTAGTACACTATTCTAACAGTCTGTAATGGTTTAGTAAAAAAAAGTATCTAGATTGGTGGATAACTGAGCATGAAGTTCAGAGAATTCCAATCAGTCCTAGAGGTATCATATGGATGATGTACTGTGTGTACTCGCTTATAAGTCCAGTCCAAGTGCAAATTGCACAGACCCAGATCTGCCATTGCATAATGCACTGGCAGATCTGGGTCTATTAAGTTTGTTAGACGTAATCATTAGAACAAACAACACAGACCCTAATCTGCCAGTACATTATGCGACAACAAATCACGGTCTATCTTCTTTGCAGTTGTGTCTTCTAAACCCAGGCAATATTACTGTTATTACATAGTTAATATCATATTGTGATGTAACACAAGGTATAAGCATAACATCGAAGACATCCTAATGATACTGTTAATTCACTATTTTTAATGGGGTACAAATTTTTGTGGATTTTGTGGTTGCCTCAAATCATGAATTTACAGATGCAACAAACAACAATCCTTCTGTGTAAAAGTGTGGTCACTGAATTCTTTTGTGGTTTATTGAACAAAAATTAGCTTTTTTATCACATTAAATGGAATCATGTATTTGTTCCTGTTTCTTATGAGACAAGGTCACAGACTTTTTAATTACCCTATTTATGTCATACATTTTGTAAGAGCCTCTTTTATCTTGTCAACTGTGTGGATAATCATTTCTAAACAAAGATTTGGTCCTATCCTTGAATATAAGTATTATGGACCTTTTATGCAGTAAGCCTGTGTTTTGTAAACCAAGTTATGTATTGCAAGAATCTATATTTTAAAAAAAAAGATAAATGAATCTAAAGTAAAACTATAAATAAAAGATTTGTTTGCATTTTCAGAAACCCACAGCCATTGCCAAGATACTTGGTGTGTACAGAATAGGGTTTCGAAACTCTCACACCAACAATGCTATGAAAAAAGATGTTCTAGTGATGGAGAACCTTTTCTATGACAAGAATATCACCAAGGTAACAAACAACAGGTTTAGTGAAGAAGTGAGAAAAAAAGTGACATTTTTATATTCCTGCAGTACCAAGACCATTTTTTATCTTCAGATTTTTATAGTAGGAAAAATTGATTATAATAAGCTTGTATCGAAAAGTAACAACAAGCCTGTATGGAGATGTGAAATATGTAATTATTGGTATTTGTAATAATAAATGTAATTTTTCAGTTCAGAAATTTCAAATTTTTTTAGATAATGTTCCTTTTATTTCCTTTTCAATATGAAGATCATGACATGTGATTGGCACATTATTAAACAAAGTTATTCGCTTGCATAAAAACTTGAAGATCAAGTTGACTCTGCCAGCACTGGACAACATCATACTGACTTTGAAAATGGTGAGATATTAAAATTTTGAAATTTGCAGAATAAAGAAGAAAATAACTTTGTATAAATCCTGAATGGATTATTAGACAGTAATTCAGAGTTAAGCTATTCTGTGCCGCTTTGCATGTCTTATCAGGAAAGCTGTGAAGTAAATGTTTTAGGATACATTAAATACATTTACTTCATTTAGCAGGGGCCTTAATTGCACTGTGATGTAATTTCTTTATTCACCACTTTTGACCTCAGTTTGATCTCAATTCAGTGAGCCACACACTAAAGGGGTTGACCATCCACCATTGCTGGCTTTATTCATGCACTTTGGTTTTCTCCACCTCAAAAAGCCAGAGTACTGCCATATCAATTTGGGAATCAAAGGTCATACAGCAAAGTCACTGTGACTGACCATGACATAGTGGTTATTGTCCAATAACTTTGGTTTTGCTTGATGTACTTTAACCATACTTTGCAGATACATTGCCTAAAATGATGTAGGGAAGCCAATTACTTTGGGAGTCTGAAGGTCAAAGGTCTCTCTAACCATGATCTTAAAAGAATAAAATGGTTCCTACACAGTTACTTAAGCACTACCAAACATATCTTCACCAAAATTTAAAGTTACCATACTCACTTATAAGTCAGGTCCAACTGCAAACAACATTGACCCTGATATGCCATCACATAATGCACCAGCAGATCAGGGTCTATGTTATTTGTTATACTGATTACTGCTAACAAACTGCTTTGACCCAGATCTGCTAGTGCATTATGCGATGGCAAATTTTGATCTGTCAGTTTGTTGTTGGATCGAACTTGTAAGCTAGTATATATTGTATCTTGCCCTGGATGAAAGTAAGAAGCCTGTTCATTTTGTTTTACATATTAAAATCCAAAGTCAAGGACACTGTGACCTGATAAAGGGACATTTTTTCGCATAATTGAGTCCTTCACCAAATTTCAAAGGTAGGTTGCACTTGATGAGAGAGTGAAGTCTGATTTCAGGATTAAAGGTCATATTCAAGGTTACTATGACCCTTAATAAGACAGGTGGCAGGCATATTATGTACGATTTATAGTAACATTGTTTTCCTGTTTTCGCAGACATTTGATCTCAAGGGATCCAGGAGAAATAGATTGGTGAACACCACCCAGAAGAGAGAAGAGGAATTGGTTCTATTGGATGAGAACTTCCTACATGGTAACTTTGTGATAGCCTTATACAAAAGTAATTTATAATGTAGGTATTGTTCTGATAAAATAGAACTTGAGTGAGTGTAATTTATTAGGGCCCTGCATCGAGATGTGGGAATCCTGTATCAATCACCATTTCCATCAGTCCATCCATATGTGTCTCTGTATATCCACCAAAGCTTTGCAACCCTAATGCATAATTTGATGTCACATGGTATGTGAACTGCCTATTACATGTAGATATGCCTTTTCATGGTTTCATCTTTTCTTTTATTGTCATTATTGCCATTTTTTCCCAAAAATCGATATCTCTTGTACAGCAGATCTTGTAACCAGCATAGCTTATGAACCATTCAACATATTCGGATACAATTTGGTGTGTACATTGTCTCATATCCCTAGCTGTGCTATTTATGGGTTTTGTCTTGTCAGTTCCATTTTTAATTGAGTTACAGCCCTTGACAGTTATTTTAATATCTGCACATGGGATGTTGCTTGTAACATGCATGCCTCTGCAACTATTACACATAAATGGATATCATTTGGTAAGTGAATGCCCTTTTGAAGGTTTCATCTTTTTGGATCCAATTGTGACATAGTTATTATCCTTTTTCCATTAATAATAAATGTACACTATAGCACGTCTTTGTAACCAGCATAACTCAGGAACTATTCAACATATTCTGATGCAATATGGTGTGTACATGGTATCAAAGCCTTTTATAGGCTTTGTCTCATCAACTCTATTTTGGATTGGGTCATGGCCCTTGACAAAATAACTTCATATCTTCACATGGGATGTTACATGTAACCAGCATAGCTCAAGAATCATTCAACATATTTTGATGTAGTTTGGTATGAACATTGTCTCGGACACTTACATGGGTTTAGTCTCATTTAGAAGAGTTATGGTCCCTGATTGCTCATTCTTCTGACTTTGGTTTCTGCAAGATAACTTCACCAAAACTTTTTTTGGATTTCAACCATATTTGCCATGTGGCTTCACATTGATAGGACCTTGAGTAATTTCATTTCCAGCATTCCCAGACATTTACAGGAATTACAGCCCCTGATTGCCCATCATCCTTATTTTGGTTTCCGTAGCATAACTTTACTAAGCTTTTTCGGATTCCAAACCAGCTTTATATTGATGAGACCTTGAACAACTCGATTTAAAGCATTCTACAGTATCATTTAGAATAGTTATGGCTCATGATTGCCCATACTCATAACTTTGCCTTCCACAGTATAATTTTACTAGGGAATATTTAATTTCAGCCAGAGTTATTATGCATCTTTAAATTGATGAAACCTTCAAATAGTTGAATTTCCAGCATTCCACATCGTCATTTAGAAGAGTCATGGCCCCTGATTGCCTGTCCTAATGTTGATTTTTGCAGCATAACTTTATTAGGGATTGTAGGATTTTTACTAAATTTTAGCATTCAGCTTTTTATTGAGGATACCTGGAATGAGCTTAATTTCCAGCATTAACTGCTTCATTTAGAGTTGTGGCCCCTGATTGCCCATCCATTTCTGTAGCATAACTTTACCAAGGATTTTTCAGTCTCTCTACTAAAGTTTGTATGTGCTTTTTATTATTGAAACCTCAGATGAGTTCCGTTTTCAGTTTTGTACATCCTGATATTGAGGAGTTATGGCTTCTGATTATCCATCGCCTTAGACTGTTTTACCCACCCTAACTTTATCTATGAATGTTGGATGTCAATTCAGTTTGATGTACAGTTTTATATTGATGAGGTAATGAATGAGTTTTTCAGCGATCTACTTGTCATGAAATTAATTGTAAGGATATAATTATCAAATATACTGACCTATAAGTCTGGTCCAAATGCAAACACAGATCTGGGGATGTGTTATGGAGTAATCAGTATAACAAACAATATACACCCTCATGTGCTGGTACATTATGCGATGTCAGATCAGGGTCCATGTTGTTTGCAGTTAGACTCAAGTGAGCGTATACAGTAATTTAGGGCCACTCTTGACAAAGTCTTCAAAGTCTTGTGATGGCTACTCATTTTTAATGGATGATTGTATTGACATGGGGTTTCCACTGAAACATATCTTATGGTATGCAATTTGTCCGAAATAAAAATCTGATCTGACTTTACAAAATATATGGCTATACAAAATAAATGATACTTTAAAATCACGATAACACTTCTTGCAGTATGTAGTGGGTCCTAAATTAAATGGTGCCAATACTACATCCCAATATGCCCACCACAGCAGCTATTTTGAACACTTTGTTATATTCTTCAGGAATATTGAACAGGCTTTGTATTTAGTTGTTTTTCAAAGACAAGTTTATAGTCAGCAGTCTTTTAATTTTAAGATCAAAAGTCTTGAGTGGTTTTTATTTTGTAATGGCTTGTGAGCATGATAACAAGCACAAGTATGAATAGATTTTTATTAAACCCAGTTAGTGGACATATCTAAAGAATACCTGCAACGATGCCAGTTCAATAACTTGGGTTTTTGAACTACAATGGCCTTGGAATACATAAATTCAAAATAATATTAATCATGGATAATGTAGTACAATGACTGAAGTACAGTTTGGACATTATGTCTTTGCTGTATATGATGTCATCATGTCATTTATGATGTCATGAGGTTTTAGAACATTATATAATTATGTTAAAATATTTATTTAGTTTTATTAACTCAAATAACACTGTACTGTAATAATGTGATAAGTATAAATTTCAAATATAGTCTAGTCTTGTTAATGTGACTTTTTGTGAATGCAGCTTTGTTTTATCCAGCTGTCACATTCATGTGACTAAATAATGGGAATGGGAATGAATATCATATATACTAACTAGTCCTGCATTTTTTGATGCATTGCCATGAAACTTTTTAAATCTTACGATCATAACCTAATGATGCACATACTGACAAATTGCTTTCGCAATATTTGTTGTAGTTATTGCCTTTTTTGTCATGTAGTGTATGACACAGTCTTTCTAGCACAACTAGTTCTGCAGGTTTTTATGGACTGATATGAAACTTGGTAAATATTACAGTCATCACCTGAAGATGTGCATAGTGACAAATCACTTTGCTCCTGCAATTTTTGATAGGGTTATTGTCCTTTTTGACTTGTAGCTTAATGCAATGTATGACACAATCTCATTAGTGCAGCTAGTTCCACAAATTGTTGTGCAGTTTGAAATTTGGTACATAAGATGCATATATTGACACATCTTTGTGCTTTTAATATTTGTAAAAGTTATTTCCCTTTTTGACTTACACATGTATGCAGCGTATGACAAAATTTCGTTATTGCAACTAATGTTGCTGTTTTTAATTTTGCTGTGAAAATTAGTACATATTATGGTCATCAGAAGAAGATATGCCTGCTAACAAATCAGTTTATTCACACTATTTTCAGAAGAGTTCTGTGCTTTTTTAGACTATAGATTCATCTGAATCAGGGGGTTGGTGTGCAAGAGGTGGGAGTATATTTATGTGAGCAAATTGCTCAGCATTCCTGTAGTTCAAATCTGCACAAGTTGCTAGCTATCCTATATATATGTGGTTTAAGGAAGTTTGTTTTTATAGCATCAGCATTAACTGCACAGTTTGAAACAGCATGATCATTACATGATGTCATTGATATGATGTCACTTGTTAGCAGAGTGTCTCATAGTGCAGTGAACTCTGGGAGAGATGGGGTATAAAATAATGTTATTGCAGATTTTGTTTGGTTTCGAAATAATGAAGAAAAAAATACATATACAGGTTTAATAATAATAGTAATAGTCACATGAAAGAAAATGATAAAGTCAACAAAAATTATATGAGATGTTGGAAAATCATGTACAATTCATGACCTGTCATAAATTTGTCACTCTGGCTGTTTCTCAATTCTATTTTGATCAGTAATTATGTCATACTGAAAAGTTCACTCATCACCATACATTTTTCTGTGTGCATTTGATAAGAGGAATCCATGATCTTCAACCTGTGCAATTTAAGATAATTTTTTATTCTCAGTCAGGTATTACCATATATACTCACTTATAAGATGGGTCCAACTGCAAACAACATAGACCCTGATCTGCTGTCGCATAATGCAGTGGTAGATCATGGTCTGTGTTCTTTGTTCTACTGATTATTCCTAACAAACTGCATAGACTGCTGGCTTTTTATGCAACAGCAGATCTGGGTCTATGAAGTTTGCAGTTGGATCCAACTTTTAAGCAAGTATATATGGTATTTTATGGACAGTTGATGAGACGGTACTTTTTTCCATACTCTCCTTTGTAATGGACCTCGCTTGGAGTCACTTATTCAGTTCAGAGCAGTACAAAAAGATGCATACCACCCTAAAACATTTGAAGTGGTTTTTGATTGATAAAACCCTTAGCTACTGTATATACTCGCATATAAGCCAAATAATTTAGGAAAACATAAAAACCTGGAAGAAGAGAGGTTGGCTTATCCACGAGCCAAGGTCTATTATAGCTGTACTAACACCATATAAGCCATTAACCAGGTAACTTCAGCACATAAGGACCTGGGGGATTCAGGTTAGAAGGGTGTGTGTGTGTTTGTTTTGGTTATTTTACCTGATTCCTCTATTTCTCATTATATTTCATTGTTATATGTCATCTCAGACTTATGGGTCGGCTTATGTGTGGATCATGCACATTTTAATGTTTTTACTTATTCAGTTTGGGGGGTCAGCTTATACGCAAACGGACTTATACGCAAGTACATACGGTATATAAAAATATTAAAAAGTTAAATACTCCAGCATATCACAAGTGATTATTCTTGATGCCTTAATTTCAGGAGCTGTTGACTGTCCTCTATATATTCGACCTCATTCTAAAACTCTGTTGACCATGGCCATTAGCCAGGATTCTCAGTTTTTGTCCAGAAATCTTGTGATGGACTATTCCCTTTTGGTTGGAGTCGATGAGCACCGCAGGGAACTAGTGGTGGGAATCATAGGTAATAAATCTTGCAGCTGCAGATTGCCATAATTTTAGCAGCGATGTTTTTTGTAAGGCATTTGAAATCAAGCAAATACAGTGCACTTTCCTTACACCACTGTTCGTGGGAGGCATAAAAATAAGGTTATGTTACTCTTAGGTATGTTTTAAGAATGTTGTGTTATGAACATGCACAAAATAGGGTATTTAATTATTTGAGATCATAAAACTGGTTTTTAACATCTAGTAACTAAAATCCAATGAAATAAATTAAATAGAAAGATTAAAACAAAGTTTAACAATGTAATCAGCGGTCTATGGCTATACTTACATTGTGAGAGGTGCTGCAGTATACTTAGGAATTGTGTTATTGAGAACACTGCAGACACTATAAAGCAACCTGAAGCTAGAGCAACTGCATTGGCTTGCCATTACAAATCCTGCTTTTTGCTGCATTTAATAAACCCTGCTCCAAAGGTACTCACTGCTCTCACACACACACACACACACACACACACAAATAGACCCAGGGGTCATAGTGCAAAATCTGCTACAGATATGATGCATCTCCCTGCTGTGAATACATTTATAAAGTTTGGAAAGAAAATATTTGAAATGTCATTGTAATACAGTAAAACCTGTCATAAGAGACCACCTCTTCTGCAGTTTTGTGCAAAGGACCAGTTTCCAAGGTTGAAATTCAACACTGTTTAAGAAGGAAAAATACGCACAATCACTGTACATGTATTGTATTCTTTATTCATAGTTCTTGTTAAAATATTGCATTCATTCATCTGACAATAATATTATACCGCAATACAGATATACATCTATCATAAAACATTCACATTTATATTTCAAGATCGGAGGTACGATTGCTCAGTGGTTAGCATGCCAGACTCATGAACAAATGGGTGTGGGTTCGAATCCTACCATCAGACCAGCCTGAGTCAATTACCATGGTGTGTCCTTGGGCAAGGCACTTTACTTCAATTGCCTCGGCACTAAATAACCTACTTGTGTTGCTGTGCCGTAACGCACCAAAAACCAAACCAAAATATTTAAAGATCACATGTGCATGTATTAGCATATGAATTGCAAAATTAACTAAGGTAATATTTATTTATCCTGTCCATAAGTTCGCTTCACTTCTTTCAATTACATTAATTCTTTCCTCCAGTGTTAGAATGTTTCTCTTTTTCGTTGGAGGTTCTGCCATTGTAATGACGGTAATAATATTATCAGTGATCAGTTGTAATAATGACTGTTGCTGTTTTGATCAGGCTTTGGGTATATATGGTGTGTGTGTGTGTGTGTAATCTAAAGACATAATTAACTCATCCAGAAACAGAATACATTTATATAGAGACAACAGCCAAGGCTTATTTCACAGACGACATAAATGGATTAACTCTTTAAACAAATGGTGTAACTGGCTGCACTAAGGTGGACAGATGATAGTTTGGTGTGTGGGTTGTGATCACTGTAACATCAAAAATGGCAACAAACTACACAACCCTTTAACAATGACAATCGAATCCGGAAAAAGATTTTCACTTACTAGTATTAAAGACAAAGTCAAATACCGCATTCATTTCAAGCATTACGGGTTAACTCCAAAGGCAAATTATGTAGCTGACCACTGCATTGAAGCACTTTAAAAATGTTTCTCATTATGACGTTATTGGCGTTGTGCAGGTTTTCAGAGAAGATAAAGAAACAATACAAACCACTTATCTGACTATGTACATCCATGACTATTCCCTTTGAAGAAAGAATGGTTAATCTCAGTGAGTGTTCTCATGACTTCAGCACTACAGTGGCAGTGAGTGACATGTACTTTAGTCTGTTGAAGAGTCTATAACAAATGATACTACCTGCGTAACATGTAAAATTTAGGAAAAAAGTTGCCAGCCTCATTTATTTTCTTGTTTAGAATAGTCTTTACTTCTAAGCAGTCATGGTTACAAAAGATTAAATAAAGGTAAGTGGTGTTTGTCTCTGCTTTTGCGACAAGGTTGTTCATAGCAGTGTTGTTGAGAACAATCTGCACTTTGCCTGTGGACTCTCCTAAGCGATCATGTTTACAAAGGATTAAAATAAGGTCAGTGGTGTTTATATCTGTTTTTGCAATGCGGTCGTTCATAGCAGTGTCAATATGCATATTTTGCCTAAAAGTCATGGTCACTGGTCGCGTTCTGCAGGTGTCACTCATGACAGTGCATATATATAATAAAATTGATCCATGCATTATGATTGTGGTTGTAAATGACAGGTGGTTGTCATAGCAAAGGTCGCTCAAGACAGGTTTTACTGTAGTCCTTTTTGTTCATCTGACCTTTGACCCCCTCCTAAGACCCTCAGGGTGAGAGCCAAGGATGGCACCCCTCATCTAAATGGTTAACCCATTGCCAACATAACTACAAAACTTGTTGAATTTCTGCTGAGCAGTTTTGGAGAAAATGTGGTAACAAACAGATGGATGGACAGGCAGATAGCAGGTATCACAATATTCCATACTAAAGCATTGGAAGATGGGGGGGGGGGAATAATAAAGAGAAAGTCATTATGTCATTATTTTCAATATAGAAAAATTATCAGTTTTTTATGTGTTGTCAGCAGTATTTTTCAAGCAATACTGATTGAGTTAGTCACATATGCATGGCTATACCTTTCTTACAGTGGTCTCTCTCCTATAATCTTATAAGGTCACCATTCTCCAATGCTGCATAATGTATAACTGATGAGACATTTATTTGAATCTTTCACAAATTAAATTTCTCAGCAGTTATCAAAGGACCTTCTTATAAACTGAGAATTTCTGATGATAGTTTGCAGTATTTGCACAATATATTCTTTCATTGGCAACTATAATACTGTCAAACTAGTTTGTGGCTATTACATGAAGTGCTCTGTTTACAAAGAAAGAGAGCTTGTCATGTGATCAACTGGTTTTAGTCTGATACCCTTTCAAAATACATCTTGTAATCGATGAGAGAGAAGCTAAGTAGGCTAACATACCATTTTTACTTTATGGCAAACGGAGTCATGCTGACTTGAACTGAACAATAGTACTTCTAAGCTTTTGGCTTTTGTAATCGTGATAATCAATAGTCAATAATTATCAAAGTGACAAAACCTAACAGCTCAAGAACACACAGCAGTAAGGATAATCAGATTACTTGTATCTTTGTATGGATTAAAGTTAGATACTTTATTGGCATGTTAGAACAAATGTCATTGTGTTGAATTTAGAAATCAACAAATATTTTTGAGATTTCAATCTGTAAACCATATTATGTGTCTGCTCATGAGGGATAAAATTGTGTACATGGAGTTCATGTTACAAGGATAACATTGTGACCGGTAGATGGGTGGATGGATGAACACACAGATGCGCAGATAGCAAAGGATAGATATACATACCAGAAACTGATTTAAATTCTGTTTTTTTGATAATAATTCTTAACTCCGTGGATAATTTGTTGAAGTAAAAAAGTATGATTTTTTTTTTCAGTCAACTACCAATGATGAGATTTTGTAAGAATTTGAATGTGTCCTTTCATTAATTTAAGTTCACAGTACAAAATATGATAATTTATAAACTTTTAAGTATGTTCTGAACTTATTTGTCCACCTACACAGAAAATACATCTGTAACAATAACATGTGCAAGTTGAAATCACTTGTACATAGTTATGGAAAATATTACAGTGAAAACTACAAAAGATCTCAACTTAATATAATGTAAAAGAAGTGAAGATGAAAATGCTTGCTGTTGATAATGTTTCTATTTCAGATGCTTGCTATTGATAATGTGTTACTGTTTATTCACTCAAGTCTATGGTTCTTTTGTTTCTATTTCAAATGCTTGCTATTGATAATGTGTTACTATTTATTCACTTAAGTCTATGGTTCTTTTGTTTCTATTTCAGATGCTTGCTATTGATAATGTGTTACTATTTATTCACTTAAGTCTTTGGTTCTTTTGTTTCTATTTCAGATGTTTGCTATTGATAATGTGTTACTATTTATTCACTTAAGTCTATGGTTCTTTTGTTTCTATTTCAGATTATATACGAACTTTTACTTGGGACAAAAAGCTTGAAACTCTTTTGAAATCCACCATCAGTGAAAAAGGTATGAAACTTATATATGAGAAAATATCTCACAGATGTATAAAGATAGTAATCAGTTACCATTTAAATTCATAATGGCTTACAGCATGATAATGTATCTTTAATTACCATCCATCATATATCACCTATACTCTGTTGTAAAATGTCCATTTTATGTCGGAGATCAATCATAGCCTTGTGACCACTCTAGAGGTATTATTGCTTAGCCTGTTTGGATGAAACTTATATCTAAGCTTATATCATCAGGCTACAGGACAAGTGTGATAATGATTATAATACCGTATTTACTGGCTTATATATCAAGTGCAACTGCAAAGACCCAGATCTGCTGTCACATAATGTACCAGCAGATTCAGGTGTATGCAGTTTGTTTGAAATAATCAGTAGAACAAACAACATAGACCCTGAACTGCTGGCACATTTTACAACAGCAGATCAGGGTCAATGTTGTTTACAGTTGCACTTGACTTATAAGCGAGGACAGATGGTAATATTTATGTCCATCTATCCATTTGTCTGTGCATCTGTCCATCTATCCATTTGTCTGTGCATCTGTCCATCTACCCACCCATCATTATGTTATCCTTGTAAAATGAACTCCATGTACACTGATGGAGGGAGAGAGACCATATTTGCTGTGATGTTGTAGAAATATGATTAGATAACTATGAATGGTTTGGAATCTTGGATGCAGCCATTTGAAGAGAGCAGAAGGTGGGGATCAAAAGTCACATTTTTATAGGTAATATAGACTTCTTTTGTAACCTGAAGTTCATCTGCACCAATTAAGGGAGGGTGATCATATTTGATATGATGATTCGGAAGTATGAGTAGATGACAACGAATGGGGGTGGGGGGGAGGTTGGTGGGGGAAAAAAATGCAGATATATGTTGTGGCCTCAATCTGTAGTTTTGTCTTTTGATAATATTTTTAGGCAAAATGCCCACAGTAGTATCTCCAGAGATCTACAGAAATCGGTTCCTGGATGCCATGGAAAAGTATTTCCTACCAGTGCCAGACCAGTGGACTGGAATTGCTCGAGATGTTGAGAGTTAATAGTTGGGGAAATTTGGATGTGTAATTCAAAGCAGTAATGTGAATTCCGATTATGAAAATAATATTTTGCATTTATGTAAGTTTATTTGTATTGTGTAATTGACAAATCGCCAACTCCACATATGCATCAAATTGGATAGCTTATTTGAAAAAATTCATACAAACAGACTAATCCTTTAGGTGCTTTTTTGTAAATGATTACATAATCACACACATGCTCAAAGCTTGTAGAAGTTGAACTCAGCTTTGCACTGACAGGTGGGTAGTTTTACAATATAACGTGTACAGATTTATTTTGTCATAGCTTCACAATTGATCATCAATATCAGGAAAATGGTCATTGTACAGTTAAAACAAAACTTTATTTTTTATATTGTTTTCAAAAGTGAAAGTTCAGTTTCACAGAAAACCTTAGCTAATGATTATATGGCATATATACTCTTTTAATTGATTAATAGCAATAAGTTTTCAGTATATATATATATATATATATATATATATATATATATATATATATATATATATATATATATATATATATATATATATATATATATATATATATATATATAATGTCTCACTTTGATGACAAGACTTTTGATTAGAAAGCGCACATACTGATTTTACCATAAGGGGCATATGTTGCAATATTTCTTGTACTAAATTAAATATTTCTTGTACTAAACTATATATATATATATATATACATACATACATACATACATACATACATACATACATACCTATCCCTCAATAACTTGCACACAACAGGATCCAAAAAGATAGACCGTGGCACAAGCGAGGGTGCGAGTTACCAAGAGACCTTGAAAAAATTAAGAAAGAAATGGACATTGACAGTGGTGGTGGTGGTGTTGGGGGGGGGGGTACATGATTGAATATTCATTTAATAATTGCATTTGGAATAATTGTCAATAAATACCTTTTTCTAATTAAGTACTTTGCTTTTCCGTATAAATTACCTTTATTTTTTCAATATAACTAATCTCTGAACGATCGTTTAAAACATTACTCAAAGTGATTTCAACTCATATCAAATGTGTACTAGCAAAAACATTGTGCTTTTTGAGTGTGAATGTGGATACATTCTAGTGTTACTGTAGATGTAGACATTCTTTATTTCAGAAAGAGTGACATTTATTTAGAGCAACAACAACATCGAAACTCAATTTTTTTAATTGTTATATTAGTAAAATATTGATGCTGTGGTTTAATTGCAAGTTATAGCAAAATTTCTGCTCATCCTTGAGCAAACCTCTGAGTGCCAATTTGGGAATCTTAAGTTCACTATAAACTTTGGAACTCACTTCTCCATAATGAACCCAATCTGTGAAAGTAAGCTTTTCATGCACCTAGTATGCTTTTTGCTTGGTTCCTTTGCTATTGTTGATCACATTTGCTAATGAGTATGATAAACTACCAATCAATGTTAGATATTTTAATTATGTTACATGTACTTACAGTGTTCAATGTACATGTATCAGCTAGTGAATCATAAAAATCACTTTTAATGTGAAAATGTCTATTCAGTAATTTAACAACTAGTAAATTAGTCCTTTATTTATTTGGGTGGAAAAAATTGTCAATAGTTATCTGTTTTTTATAAATCTGAGATTTTTTGTTAATACATTTTTCAGTGACATGCAAATGCTGACAAAGAATATCAGGTGTAGCACTCTGAACTGTTTTCAATTATTTATTATACAGGTATAGAACAATAGCTAAAGGATATATCATAATTATTTGGTAAAAAAATCCAAAACAAAAACATTTCTCGAGCAGAGTAAATCTCAGAACTGCAACTTGTCCTCTATTGATCAAGCAAACCCAGGCAGCATCTCCTGTCAAGTATGCCACAAACAGTTCAGAGCACAAATTGGCCTGATCAGCCACTCACATACTCACAGAAACTGAACCAGTTAGCGATGTCATTGTCATCTTCAAACTCGAAGGACAAACAGCAATAACAACAATGGCATATTAGCACAATCCTGGCTATACAGTGGCAAATGAGTTTAGGTGTCCACAAAAACACTCACAGAACAAAGATAAAGTTAAAAAGGGTAAAATCCTTAAAATACATTGTCCATATTTTATATAAATCACACTCTTTTCAAATGTCCAAGACCTTCTCAATCGGAGTATCAGTATGGGACACGTCCCAGGGCAGAAGGTTGCATCCATTAGTTGCCTTTTATGACACGTGAGAGGACATAGTGAACCTATTCTACGTCCCTGAGTCCACAGGGGGCAAATGCTTTACATACCATATATACCTGCTTATAAGTCAAGTCCAACTGCAAAGAAAATACACCATGATCTGCCATCACATAATGCATCGGTACATCAGGGTCAATGTGTTTGTCCTACTGATCACTCCTAACAAACTGTGTAGACCCAGATCTGCTGGTGCATTATGCAATGGCAGATCTAGGTCTGTGCAGTTTGCAGTTGGACTGGACTTGTAAGCGTGTATATAAGGTAGTTTCCCCAAAATTTACTACCATATATACTTGTGTATAAATCCGATGCAAACTGCATAGACCCAGATCTGCCATCGCATAATGCACTGGCAGCTCTGGGTTTATGCAGTTTGTAAGGACTAATCAGTAAAACAAGCAACATAGACCCTGATCTGCCAGCGCATTATGCACCAGCAGATCAGGGTCTGTGTTGTTTGTATTTGGACCTGGATTATATGCAAGTATATACGGTACATGTTTTTCCATATACAAGTGACACAAGTGATATCAGGAGGAAACATTCTCTATTAATGATAATGAAATAAGTGGAGGGCTTAAAGAATCTATTAGCATAAATAAAGTAACCTCACTTCTGTATTACTCAGGAATTTGGTATGGATTTAAATTTTGATAAGGACAGTTGAGAGAAACCTTAAGGAGGAACTGAGGAAAAAAAGTTGAGTTGGAAGAGTCATCAAGTAGCCACATGTCAGTTTCAACCAGTCTTATTAAATGCTGTGCTGGAGTTTCTCACTAGATCTTGAAGAAGTTGATCTGTAAATAATAAATGCAAGATTCCTTTGAAATGTTCAAAATGCATTAAAAAATGATGTCTTATGAATATGCTGAAATTTCTGTTTTTACATAGCTTGGTTAGTTTCATTTCTATTCACAGTGTATAAACTTTTGCATCAACCCTCGTATGTGTGCGAAAATAGGTCAAAATATGTCAGTGCTTCATTAGAATACAGATAGGTCAAAACATGTCAATGCTTTATTAGAATACTAATAGGTCAAAACATGTCAAGCATGTGAATGCTCCATTAGAATACAGATAGGTCAAAACATGTCAATGCTTCAATAGAATACTAAGAGGTCAAAACATGTCAAACATGTCAATGCTTCATTAGAATACTAATAGGTCACAACATGTCAAACATGTCAATGCTTCATTAGAATATAAATAGGTAAAAACATGTCAAGCATGTGAATACTCCATTAGAATACAGATAGGTCAAAACATGTCAATGCTTCATTAGAATACTAAGAGGTCAAAACATGTCAATGCTTCATTAGAATACTAATAGGTCAAAACATGTCAAGCATGTCAATGCTCCATTAGAATACAGATAGGTCAAAACATGTCAATGCTTCATTAGAATACTAAGAGGTCAAAACATGTCAAACATGTCAATGCTTCATTAGAATACTAATAGGTCAAAACATGTGAATGCTTCATTAGAATACAAATAGGTAAAATATGTCAAACATGTGAATGCTTCATACTAATAGGTCAAAACATGTCAAACATGTCAATGCTTCTTTAGAATATGAATCAAAGTATTTACATCACTCTTATTTCAGAAACTTTTGCTTTGCACTTACATTATATTTAAATGTCATCACTTTGACTACATTATTAGTTCATCACTTTGATAGAATTACACTTAAAGGCATGTATGTATATATAGGGTTTAATGGTACCATCTATACTCACATATAAGTCAAATCCAACTGCAAACTGCATAGACCCAGATGTGCAATTGCATAATGCTTGGTCAGATCAGGGTCTTTGCAGTTTGTTAGAAGTAATCAGTAGAACAAACAACATAGATCCTGATCTGCCTGCACATTATGTGACAGCAAATAAAGGTCTGTATTCTTTGCATTTGGGCCCAACTTACGAGTGAGTATATACAGTATGTCGGCACAAAACTGGCTAAGTGGTGCCAATGAAAATGTAAATTGAATAATGTAAAGATAAAGAAAGTTAAACAAATGTCAGGAAGATAAACCCTTCCAAATAAATATAAGTATATAGTACTACAAGTTTCAAAAGTAAAGATGTTAAAATTCTGTAAAAGGTGTATTAAATAAGATAAAGGTAACAAAAAATAAAAAAATCCTTAAAATATAGGGTCATGGTTTTTTTTGTGTATAAACCAAAAGTCCAAGATTGTCTCTGGTGGTAAGAACATCATAATAAAGTTTACCAAAAGGACCTGAATCTCCAAAGTACAGAAAGTTAATGTCTTGTTGAATGTTTATTATAATTTTCCTTTACAAAAAGGTCATGACATGGTGCAGAACTTTCTGTTTTGTCATAGAATATTGAGAAATACTTGCATAAATGAAACTGCAAAAAAAAAAAAAAGTGATACATTATGCTCAGGGTCATCGCAAGTTTGCGCTGGACGTAACTGCGCCACAGGCTAGCGTTGCCTTCAGTGCCCCCACCATTGGAAAAAAAACACAGCTGTTTATTTTTTTAGATGTATTAATAGTCATGAGAATAATAACTAAACATAGGTATTTTAATGAATAAGCTGTATGTTTATTTATGTAAAATACTGAATAAAAGAACATTATCTGCAAAATGTCCCCGACCCCACCCCTAAAGTGGTCACTTGTATTGCCTGCCCCTTATGATGACCCTGATTATCCTAGTGTAATTTTATGTTGAACTTTTTCGTGTCCCCACTGAAATAGCAGAATGGAGCATATTCTTTTGCTGTTGTCTATCTGTATGTCATTAGAGGTGGTTCAGAATTATTGATGCATCAATGAATCACAACATTTACTCTGTCAATAATGTATCATGATACAGTTTCAAACTATTGATACAGGATGATAGTAGAATGAAACATTAACTAAACATTTTCTTGTCACCTTTCTATCCTTTTGAATGATTGAAATAACAAGGCCACTTACAACATGTATACAAACTGTGTCCTTGTACCTATTATATCTAACTAATTATCTGCTTCACACCCCCTTTCTAAATTCAGATAATTTTAGTATCCAACAAAATAAGAAATTATTATTCATGGAAAGTATTTTTTTTTAATTATACCCTATGTATATTAGGATTTATTTTATGCTAGTCAGTGAATTTATGGATTTTCCGAGTGAAATAATTGTGATATTTCACTGCAGTGAAAAAATATCATATATTTTTTCACTGGCCGTCAATAGACATTGATAACATTATAACAAAGAAATTTCAAACTTTTTGTAATAGGCTTGCATAGTGTACAGGTTAAGATGGCTGATTCACATCCAGGCAAACCAGGTTCAAATCCAGCAATGAGCGATATATTTTTTTTTCTCCATTTTCTTTTTATCTGCTGTTTTACCTTGAATTGGGAAGTAGCATTATGTAACTACTGATATTTCATGTCCAAATATACACAAAACAGAGCATAACATAAACAGTAAACTGCTGACATTATCGTGCGGGATGCAGTAAGAAATCAGCTACTTCAGGTTGTTATGCAAATTGCTAGACAATACGCTTGAGCATAAATAAAAAGAATATTTGCTTGCTCTGAGTGAATAAGTTACTGAGTTTTTCACCCACTTGATGAAATATATCTGTTATTCACTCGTTTCAAGCAAATATCCTCTCTGCATTCTGGTAAAGTATTGTTTGCATTTTTATGCTTTTAAATATAAACTTGTTTCTACAATTGACTTAGATATATCCAGTAAAGGAATTCAAACAAGGAAGCACAATCCAAAGATAGAGAAATTCAAAATGAAACAAAGCATGACCAGGTGTTGTGTCAACTTTAATGTTAGCAGTTCTACTCATTACCCAGTGGCCCCGGGTGGCCGAGTGGTCTAAGGCGCTCGCCTTTACAGATCACTGACATCTCACCACTGTCCTCGTTGGTTCGAGTCTCGGGCTCGGCCAACGTGGGTATGTGAGAAAGCTTGCCAGTAGCTTTCCGTGGGTCAGTGGTTCTTCCCGGGGTTTTCTCGGGTTCTTCCTCCACCAAAAATACTGGCCGCCATGTATAGCCTATCATGTGCTGAAAAATGGCATTAAACCCATAACAACCAGCCAACCATTACATACTGTGTTTATATCCCAAGCCTGAGTGATGTGTCAATTTTTGTTTTGAGTGGACACATCAACAAATGAGAACTGTCAAGTACATGTACCTAACATGCACTCCGACAGAACAAAATACTTTAGCTGTTGACGTCTTAAAGAGGTACCCTCCTCACTCATTGTTACATGCTGGGTACATCTATATTGCAGGAAAGGATGATAAATGTGTTTTAAAATCATTTTTTGTATCTGATCAATGGTTAGTGAACAGAAAAGAAAGACAGCAGGAGAAGGAAAATGCCTTGTTTTCATTAATATCAGGAATATCCCCTATTACTGCTCTACACACCAGTCTGTCACACCTAAGAACTGACCGATCACATGTCAACAGGATAGCTAATAAAACTCACACAAATTGTACACTTAGACATCTGACTGTATTTTAGCTGAATTATATAGTAACTTTGAACATATGTGTCTAACAAAAATTAAGGGCTGAATGAAATGTATAGGCTAAGCTAACTGTCTTAGTCACAATCATATTTGAAAATCTCATAAACAAATTTTAATACTTATAAAAATAATGATGCTAATGAAGTAGTGAAATATAAACATCTTTTATAGTTGAGTCAATTTAGCATATCTTACATTGGATTTATGCAATGATGTGATGTTTGTTTTGCAACCATGGATATATTTTTAAGTTTATTTATATATGTAATACTATCATGATATATATGATACATGTTCATATCATGATACAACATGGCTGGCAATACTTGGTTCTGATGTTCATCTGTCCCTAAGTCTGCATGTCTATATGTCCATTGTGAATCCATTTTAGTACAACTATTAGACTTAGAGCCATGACATTTTTCACACTTAATCAGGATCATACGTAGATGACCTGACTAGACTTTCATACCATTATAGCAATTTTTTTAATATTCTGCATTTGTTAATTTTTGGAACCTGGCTTTTGGATGTTTTTTTTTTGTTTTTTTTTTTTAATTTGATAACTTTAAGTCTCAAGTGAACACAAATCAGATTTGTTCATTAGTGCCATATCTCTTTTTTTGTAAAATTTTCAATGAATATATTTGTGACTGAATCAGTTTTTAAAAGTCCTGTATTTTGATTGTCCACTGTAAACAGCTTATAGTCATATGTTTTCCAATATGGTTGCAAAGAAAATACATTACAAGCCACTTAGAGCCTTCTGTACATTTTACTTCCCTTATTTCCACATTGTCCCATTTTGGCTTAGATGGATCCTCCATGCCTTATCACACATTCTCTTGTACCAAATATAGTGTGTATTACTAATAATAGTAACAAACTTTATTGTCTGAATGAAGTATAGCTCCACTGGTCTTTGAGAGCCATGTTAATTGTCATGGGAGGCAATTCAGATTTAGGTAAATGATGATACCTGATAGAAGTTAAATTCCTTGAATATTATTCCACTGATGGTAATACTTAAAACATTAGTAGTAAATGCTTTTGAAAGGAAATCACCACAATAATTCCTCCAATAATGTTTCAGATTATAATATAAATTCTCTAGTTATATATAAAAAGATTAAAATTTAGAAAACTGTTATACAGATTATTTAGAGAAGTATTTTTACAATAGTGAAAAGTACCATACATAGCAATTACTCTTGAGTTATGTTGGTATGATCCTGTGTAAAGTAGTGTCACTTGAACTGTGCATCAGTATTCTTAATACCTTGATTTAGAGTAGTATTTGGCAAGAAAATTCCTTGATTCATATTTTGCTCAATATGTACAGTACATAATTATTATTGATTTTCTCAGCCCATTATTTTGCAATCTATGCACAATACAATGATTTTGTGTATGTTATGATATCTAGTCAATTACAGCATCTCTTTGGAATGTGTATGACTTTTATTTTATTTTGTGAGCCTTCAGAGCTTTTGAAATCCAAGTTAGCACAATGTATATTTTTCCCCTTTGTGTTACAAACCTAATCAAACGATTTAATAGTGCTTTTATTCTGATAAATTACAGACATCTTATAGATAATCTTACACAAGTGTCCATTTGATATGAAGTGTATGAAACAGGTTGAATTGTAAGATATACAAGGTGCTTTCATCAAATTACTGATTCTATTTTTATGCAGGTTTCATCTGGGGTTTTTTTTTTTTTTGTAATGAAACTGAGTTTTAGATTGTTTGATAAATGTATCTTCATAAACTTTGCATTGTTTGATAATGATATTACAGTATATAATGCAACTCAGTGTTATGTCTCAATGTGGCATGCATTATATTTCTGATGTTATATTTTAACACTTATTAACATCAATATAATAAACCAATGCTTTATCTACATTAATATTTTACTACCTTGTCAAGGATGTTATAAGCTTTCTCTGTATCAATATATTTTCTGTTTCAGCCATTAAATATGCAGGGTTATTTATTTATTGAAATCATGCAAGGTTTTTGCAGAATACTATGACTTGCCTTTTTTGGCCTCAGTCTAATGTCTTTCTTCTGGTTATTATTTGTGAATTCCACTTATCATCCCTAGTAAATAAATATGTGTGTGTGTGTGTGTGTGTGTGTGTGTGTGTGTGTGTGTGTGTGTGTGTGTGTGTAAACATGTGCATGCATGCGTGTGTGTGTGTGTACTTTTTCTTTTACTTTTTGATATATACTTTTAAGTTGGGTCTGTTAACAGTATAGGTTGGGAATCAGAATAGTTTCCAAGTAATTACCCCAGGGGCAAGGCTACAGGGGGTAAGAACAAAACAGGAACCTATGTTGACTGAAAGTTAATTCCATTTGTAATGCCAGCTATGAGTATATATATGTTAAGGGAATGGTATGAACAGTTTCTAAGTAATGATCACAGGGGCCATTCCAGGGTGGGGGGCAGAGAGCCCAGGAGCCAATGCTGATTATATAAATCATTTGGCCTTTTCATGTTGGAACAGTTTATATATAGAGGATTTCAAATGGGTAATGATTTAATATTGAATTTATGAAACAAATAATTTCCAGCTTTTGCGAGGCTTGTTGAGCAAAAGCTGGAAATTCAAGGAGTTTCATAAAGTCAGTATTAAATCATTACCCATTTCAGATTCTATTTATCACATAGTTTTTATTTAGAGTGGAAAGAAAGAGAAAGAAGAACACATAATTTTTGGCATTTCATTCTGGCTCAGATGCTGCACCTTTTAATTCTTGCGTGTGACAAATAGTCCCAGACACGAGTTGAAGCAGTTTTGAACAATTTGATAACAAATAACATTAAGAAGTATAATTTTTAATAAATAACAATTAAATGAGCAAATGTCCTTATAATCAATAGAACATTTGCCACGAACAGGATAAATTTTCAAAATTTGACCACCACTGGAAATTCCTGGGTTATGTTACATAGTTCACTTGGTTAGGTCAACTGGGAGTAGTTGAAGCGCAATATACATGAATTTGTGTGTTTCCATCAAATGGACATATGGACATTCACCACAGATGCAGTATTGGATTTGGCAGAAGAAACAGAATTCCAGTTGTTGGATATTTCTCTGAAGGGGAGTATTACTGGATGCAGAAACTGTGCTAGATGTAGAAGTGTTGCTGAGAATTGAGGATATTTGCCAGTGCTGATTTGCATTCATTTGGTTGTAGTTATTAACTGATTGGATGTTTTTATAACCAAATATTGGCATTATTTCATTTGGAAGAATGATGTGGTTGGATAACTTTCTATCAGTTGGGAGACCGGCATTTGTTGACATTTATTTCAAAGAGAGGTGAGTTTATTTACTCCTATAGGTTGACATTTAAACCATGCTTGTCATGGGGGTGGGATGCCAGTGACAGGTTTGGGTGCCCTCCCAGCCCTCTATCCATTGACTGATACTCTTAATTTCATTTGTAACGAGCCCCTGTGAGGTAAATTGGCCATATTCCGACAGACATAACCTTCTTTTCCCAGTGCCCCTCAGGCAATCTCTTAGAAAGATGGCCGCCAAATTGTTGATAGCGATACTAAAAGAAAAGGTTCCAGAAGGTGGAGCAACTCCCACAGTCACAGTCAGTACTATGCAAGAATTTCATGGGCTTATTTGGTCCAATTAGATTCACATAAAGTGATATGTTAACAAAATATTAAACTGCACACACTGTATGTAAAGTATACCAACTATGTGATAAACGGTTATAAGGAAAAATTCTCAACAGCTTCTAGTTATGACCCAGAGCAGGGTCGCAGTTGGGTAACAACAGACACAGGGGCATGACCCAGGGGCAGTGCTCATTTAAAAAGAAGTTACCTTTCTACCTATGCAATATTTCTAGAGTTATTGGCTTGCATGCTATGTCTCATATTTCTCTCTTAAAAAAAAGGCAAGACAGTAAATTGCGGTAAAGATATAATTTGTGAACATGGTTTACACATTGAATTAATCAATAATGTGTATATAACATTCCAAGATACAAAACTTCATTAAATTAAAACTATGGAAGACAACTTGTTTTGAATTTTTATTATTGCATGTAAAAATGTTGTGATGATGTACATACTTTGAGGTCTGTTTCCCATGTACTTTTGTTTTTGAGTGCTGCACATTCTTCATCCATTTAAAAGAAATTTTACTTGCCTGCACTGTTCTGTGAATCAGATGAAAGCATCCTTGAAACAAGGCTTTTTTCTCTTTTATTTACTTCATGTATTTATTTTGCATGAATGTATAAAACATTTTGTTCACTGATAACAGTTGTAATATAACATTTAAAAGTATTAGTGTCAGTTTACAAATAGATCCTGTGTTCTACAAATAGATCCTGTGTTCTATTGTGAAATGCATTCATATTTGTTTAATGTCTTCAAACCACAAGCCTTTTCCATACTCAAATACTTTTCTTTGGCAAGGTCCGTCAATTCTCTTGCCCATTATAACCTTCTGATATACTGTATGTATTCGCTTATAAGTCATGTCCAACTGCAAACAACATATACCCTGATCTGCCATAGCATAATGTGCTGGCAGATCTGGATCTATTTTGTTTGTTCTACTGATTACTCCTAGCAGACTGCATAGACCCAGATCTGATAATCTAATCAGGTCAACTACATTTGTCTGCATTTAGTGTATGGCACAATCTTGCTAACATGTTTCTGTGGTAAAAAGTTGACCGACAGGACCAAATCAAGATGCCCTAGCTGCAACCAGGGGTCCCGGGTGGACAAGAAGACTAAGGCAATCACCTTTACAGATCACTGACATCTCACCTCTGTCCTCATGGGTTCGAATCTTGGGCTCGGCCAACATGGGTATGTGAGAAAGCTTGCCAGTAGCTTCCCGTGGGTCACTGGTTCTTCCCTGAGTTTTCTCGGGTTCTTCCTCCACCAAATATACTGGCCACCATGTATAGCCTATCGTGTGCTGAAAAATGGCGTTAAACCCATAACCAACCAACCAACCCCAGCTGCAAGCAGTGGAGCATACAAATTGTCTAGTGTGGGGCCATCTTTAAGAAAGGTGTTAAACATGCAACCTTTTTGTTATACTGCTTGCAAGTGAAGTTTTGAGGTTTATAGTGCAGTCAACTTGTTTGTCCATCTGTCACACTTTTGATTTGTTTATTATCTCCTGAACACTTAGAGATATCTTCATGAAACTTTGTTTTATCATGACAAGACATCCTGTAAACAATGGAGTCTGTATGGTCAGCATTGTAAGAGTTATTGCCCTTTTTATTACAAATTGTGTCCATCCAACTGTCCATCCATCAGCCTCTTCTACCAGATAATATCTTCTGAACCATTTGCAATATCGTCATGAAACTTGGTTTACATTTATATCAGTGTATCATGACAATAGTTTGTGCCCCATATAAGATTCAGATGCCAAATTATTACCTTTAGAATTATTTCCCCATTTTCGAAAATTGTGTTTACCTCCTTAAATATTTGAAGTATTTTAATGAAACTTGATATATTCTTGTATCATGGCTAGAGCATGTGTATTGTAAAAGATGGGTTCTGTCTGATCAGCGTTGTAAGAGGTATTCCCACTTTTTTTTCAAATTGAATCCTTCCATCTCTCCATTGCACTCATGAGAGTTCAAAATCTTCCAAACCATTTAAGATATCTTGATGAAACTTGTCACATATAATAAGGGACTATGCCTGAATAATACTTTTAGTGTGATGGGTGGGTGGGGTGGGGAGCCATAAACATTCACTTTACTGACAGTTCTGGTTTTGTAAGTTGAAGGTAAGTGAGATTGGTGTTGGCAGCAAAAGACTTTGAACAGTTATTTCTCATTTAGTGTCAGGTACAACGTTTCATATAGGAGATAATTTGTGGATAATAACACTTTGCTTACACATGGGTAACCTGATAAGTTTTAATGTTGCCTTTAGGAGAGTTACATGTAGGTCACATTGATGGTACAGCAGCGTAGTGAATATCTGTGATTCTTGGTATGATTACCCAAAACCAGGCATCAAGAGTACCATGAACAACAATTTACTGCAAACAAACAGTGCCTGACACAACCATAATATCACAACACTGGTAGGTAACTCACAAACACTGCTGTCTGTTTGCCAACACATGGGGAACCTGATAAGTTTTAATGTTGCCTTTGAGAGAGTTACATATAGGTCACAGTGATTTATGGTACAGCAGTGTAGTGAATCTTGGAATGATTACCCAAAACCAGGCATTATGATTACCATGAATGGCAATTTACTGTGAACAAACAATGCCTGACTCAACCCTAATATCACAACACTGGCAGGCAACTCACAAACGCTATTGTCTGTTTGGAAATGAACCTCTAATTGACTACAAGTATGTAAATGGACAGACATTTGTTCAGATTTAGAAAATGGATATTACTAAACAATAATCCTGATTCTTCTCAATTGAATTATTAATTACTATTACAAACATAAAGTAGAGTGAATCCATCAACAGGCAACAACAATGTGATAGAAAATGACCTTAATATTTGAAAATGTTACATAAATGAGCGTGAAAAAATAAGGTAGAATGACCTCATTGTCAGTGGTATGCTGTGACTTACCTGTCATTTGTTTACTGTATATGTGTTGCAAATTCATGACTGTTCGTGCAGCGGGGTGAGATATAGGCATACACATTAAAAACCAATATAGGCAGGGAACCTTAAAAATAGGTCACTGTCACCTACTTTTGGTAACAGGTTTAGTACATCTCAGGATTTTTGCGCATATCAAGTTTCATGGAGACATTACCTAGAGCTCAAACGATAAATATTTTAAATACACTTTTCATATTTTAACAACAGCGATGAACAAGTTGGTTAGAGTGTCCTGTTTGTAATGTTGTAGTTTAGTATATGTACAACAAGGACTGCATCCATAACTGAATTTATGTTATAATGTCAAAGAAATTCATGTTACACTGCCACACTTAATTTTGTATGCCCAGCCTACTGGTACCAATTTTAATTTTTCACAGAGTAACTGACTTGTCCACCATCTATAGTTACCAAACTTTGTGGATAGCTTGCACTTTAGGTAAGGAAGGACGCTATCAGCTTCGGGGTCAAAAGGTCCAAGACATTGTGACTGAAAGACAAAAAGAAAGGATATCCACACAATAACTCAAGTTGTCCACCATTTACAGTTAGCAAGATTTGTGGAGTAAGGAAGAACGATATTGGGGTCAAAGGTCAAGGTCAGTTTTACTGAAAGAAGAAAAATTATGTTAAAATAACAGGTATAGGTAACACATGTACAATCCTTAACACGTGATTAAAATTTTGAATTACACTGAAAAAGGAGATGATTTGTTGAGAACTTCCTGAATTCGCAAAAATATTATTTTAGAAGGTTTTGATAACCACGGCTGTGATTTGGAAATACAGAATTCTGCAATATTTCCAACATTGATTTTTGCTGTTTCTAATTGAGGACGAATTCGTATGCCAAAAGGTGGAATGAAATTTGGTCTTTGAAAGTAGAAGGTTTTATATTTGTGCCTAAACATTACATCATATACGGGGTTCGAAGGATTAATAGATAGCTGCTGGCATAATGATGAGCCAATGTCTTTCGTCTCAGATAAAGTGATGGAGCAAGCATCTGGATGTAAGATTTACAAGCTGATCCGTACACAATCGAGGTATTGTCAAGTGTCGATCTTACTAATGACCTGTATAACCGGTGCAAGACCCTCCGATCTGCTCCCCAATCTGTGTTTGCCACGACTGGTGTTAAATCCAGGGCCTTTTGACATTTTCCCCGATTTATCTAATAATGTGGAAGAAAAGTTAGTTTACGGCGAAAATAAGCCCTACAAATTTGCTCTACGCCACCACAGTAGGAAAAAGACAACCGTCAAGATAGAGCTTTGGGTCATCATGAAGACGATGTAATCGGCAGAAATGCATACCGTTTTATGTCGAAAATTTTAACCCGTTTACTTCTGTCCATTTCTGAATGTTGTTTATGTTCATTCATTAGTATGCATACTCTTTGATCTATAATAGATCAAAAAGTCGTCAACATATAATGAGCGGTACGTTCCTGGATTAAGCCATTTCACTATGCTTTTCATTTTGATGTTGAATAGGGTGACTGACATTATGCTGCTCCGAGGTACACCCATCTCCTGAGGATAGCTTTCAGAAAGAATGGTGTCTAACTTAAGTGTCTATCTTTCACAAAATTGGAGATAAAGTTAGGTGGGCGGCGCCTTAGACGTAGGTTGAATAGGTCATTCATTATGCCGTACTTCCAAGTAGTGTAGTAAGCTTTCTCCAAGTCGAAAAAGGCGGCAACTATATGTTCTTTGTTTTTAAAAGCTTCTCTGATAAATGCTTAAAGTCGGATAAGTTGGTTTATTGTGCTTCTCTGGTGTCTGAATCCACATTCAACATTTGATAGTATTGTGTTGGATTCGATATATTCAGAGCAATCTATCATTTATGATGCGTTCCATGCTTTTGCAAATACAGCTTGTTAATGCTATTGCTATTGGACGATAGTTGGGAGGGTCGGTTTGGTTCTTTCCGGATTTGGGCACTAGTATCACCGATGCTTCTCACCATTTTCCTGAATTGTATTGAAAATGTTTAGCAGTGTATTTAGAGCTGTATCAGTTTCAAAAGTTGAAAGTGGATCTCACCTGGTCTAGCTGAAGAGTTTGGGGTCAAAGGTTAAGGTCATTGTGACTGAAAGAAGAAAATGTCTTCTGCACAGTAACACAAGTTCTACAAACCAGGATCAAACTTTATGTGTTGCTTGCATTTGGGGACAGGAAGGAGTCTATAGATTTGGTGTCACGATCACTTTGGCTGAAAGAACAAAAATGGTTTCTGCACAACAATGTCAGTTCTCGACAATATACTTTCAACAAAGTTTGTGAATGACTTGTACGTTGAGAAAGGAAAGAAGCGTTTCGATTTTGGCGTCCAAAGGTCAAGGTCGCAATGAAAGAAGGAAAATGGTTATTGCAAAATAACTTTTGTTCTGGACCACGTACCGTGACAAAAGTTTGTGGTGAGCTTGCATTTATGGTATTGCAGTGACCCATTGATTTGGTGGTCAAAAGAGCAAAAGTCAAGGCCATTGTGGCTAAAACAAATTGTGTTTTGCAGAATAACTTTCGTTCTAGAGCAAGTTCCTTGACCAAACTTTATTGATGGCTAAGAACTTAGGTTAACAATGAAATCTGTACATTCTAGGGGTCAGAAGTCACGACCATGGTAAGTCTAATAAGAATATAATGGTTGGTGCACATGAAGTTTAATCCAAGACTGCATACTTTGGCCAAAGATCGAGATCAAAGAAGTCAATACTCTCCTGAACCAACCATACCCTTCTGGTGTATACAGATAGTATTATTAAACACGCGACGGGCGTATAAAGTGCCGTTCACTGTACGCTTGCTCCTGCATATTGTACACGCCAAATATTAGTGAAGGATCCTGGCCTTTTTAGTCTTTCCAGTGACTAAAGTCATATTCTGCCCAATTCCCTTTGTCTCTTGTCAAAAACCTTAGACTGGAATCACTTGCAATCATCCTTGTCGCGTAGTGATCCTACATGCCAGTCTGTTAGCAATCCAGTTACGCAAATAGAAAATGTAGCAACAAGTTTACATTGGATTCAACGACGGACATATAGACAGACACACCCATATTTAAGGAGCTCCTAATTTAAGCCTATACTCTAACAAAAATAGTTATATATATATATATATATATATATTTAAGAGACAGTAAAAATAAATTAAGTTAACTCAAATTGTCGTCACCGACGACGCCATCCACAACAGAGAGAGTTATACATCTGAAATTGAATTGTACGTGTGAAAAATCGTTCTCAAAGAGGGTTAAAGCATAACAATAACCATTTCAAGAAGATAGGGAGAAATTTATTTTTTACAAAAGTAAAAGATATCTCTTGTAGGTATTACTCATTTTCATAAACAGTGATACACAAATAAAACACTAAGAAAGTCTTTAATCCTAAAACAATTTCTCAATATACACATGGTAAAAAAGTACACATTATGTAAAATGAGTATCTCTGTACAAGTAAAATAGATCAAATAAAACAATAGTTTGCACTATTGGGCTGGAAGAAACAAATCATGCGTGGGTCATTAAAGTTAAGGAAACAACTTTAGATAAAGGGACGCAACACAAACATTTATTCTCCCAAGCAAATATAAATCAATTCATATATTAATCACACTCAGTCCCTTTTCCAATAACCTTAATTACACATAACTCTTTCATATTTGAATTTTTTAAAAAAATCAAATATTCCAATTCGATGACGAGGCAGTGTTGGAGCCTTCGCAAGTTTCACGCTCATTCAGGTGAACTGTATAGGGATTTTCGACAGCTGTATAAACTGCTAGGGTTTCCTGAGTAAGTTCATACTGTGGATAAACTTCACGCAAATTGCCGCTATTTCCATGGAAACCATACACAGTCGAAATGTTTGTGATGCCTTGACATTCTGCATTTGGAAAATGAAAATAATTCAGAGGTGATAATTCTTGCTGATTCCCGATAACTTGATCTTGAGCTTGAATCACATCAAAATTGAAGTCCTGTTCATCCCGTGGTGTTCCTGCACAAAGTGGAGGACTAGCACGGCAATTTTCATTCACCTGCATTCTACAGCTCGGAAGGGATTTGTAGTACTCTTCTGGGCTCGATTCTGAAGATAATGTTTCGTTTCCGCTATCTCTGCCAAACTCGTGGGTAAATGGTGGCGTACGTCGATCTGACTCGATGCTGGATAAACTAGAGTTAGGGCTTGAAATCGTCTTGTTTAACCATGGGTCATACTTGTCTTCAAGGTTTTGTGCGTATCCAGCGTCTGACGTAGATGGCTTCATTTCATACTGCAGGAAAGGAGCTGACGTCGATGTCATGGATGCTACTTTATTTGCATGGGAATGTGCAATCGGCCCCTTGAGAGGCTGATACTTTGACTCCTTGCTATCATCATAAGTGTCTCCTGCATATGGCTGCTGCCCATAGGTAAGTGGCTGGTACAGTGGCATTAGCATCGACATAGGTACTGGTGTCAACATCTGCAGAGGCGGGTCGACTGGAAGTCTGCAGATCTGAAGTTCGAAGATGGCTCCCGGATCAGGGGAAGTCGTCAAAATCTGACGGAAAATGTCCATCTTTCTGGCAATGTAATGTCCGATCTGTTCCCAGAATTGGCCTGCATTCACCCTATCAAAGACAAATAATATAACAGAGTTAAAAATTCTGAATACATTAAGATATTGAATACAACCCATCAAGAAGGCCATGATCTACATGTCGAGCTCATGCTCCAAGCATTGACGTAAACTTTGTAAGAATATATGCAGATCATATGTCTTTGCTTCATAATGAAACATCTGAAGTTTTAAGAGAATCCATGAATGGGGCTAAGGAAATATAAGGAAATTAAAAGTTTTAACCAAAACCGTAACAAAACATTTGACGACGCCGCCGTTGGAAAAGTGACTGCTATTTTCTCAATTTTCCATTAACGTGAACTCGACAGAAATCTTTAAATAGTTCCGTAGCTTTTCATGAAAAGCGCAAGAGCTATAGAACTTCAATCATTCGGATTCATCCAAAGATATGAATGATGTCCACATAATTGGTCGTTTAGGCTATATTGATGACAACAATGGTGACAAACTGTAGATTTCAAAGACTTTCTGAAGTGTAGCGTATCATGGATGATTGTTAACATATGGATGATAGAGGTGAAACATGAATGTCAGAAATACAGAATGATGGATGAGAATATGCGTTACAGCTATATGTCTCGTCTTCATGTTATCATCTTGACGAGATGTTAAAAACGCAGAATAAAATCCTAGGGAAGCAAATATCTATAGTATAGGAAATATGGATTTTAGTATTCAAACACTGTACTAACACTGTAGTATTCAAACACTGTACTAACACTGTAGTATTCAAACACTGTACTAACACTGTAGTATTCAAACACTGTACTAACACTGTAGTATTCAAACACTGTACTAACACTGTAGTATTCAAACACTGTACTAACACTAGTATTCAAACACTGTACTATTGTATAGGAAATATGGATTTTAGTATTCAAACACTGTACTAACACTGTATTATTCAAACACTGTACTATTGTATAGGAAATATGGATTTTAGTATTCAAACACTGTACTATTGTATAGGAAATATGGATTTTAGTATTCAAACACTGTACTATTGTATAGGAAATATGGATTTTAGTATTCAAACACTGTACTATTGTATAGGAAATATGGATTTTAGTATTCAAACACTGTACTATTCTATAGGAAATATGGATTTTAGTATTCAAACACTGTACTATTGTATAGGAAATATGGATTTTAGTATTCAAACACTGTACTATTGTCTTCAAAATGTACATTTGTACTGCTTTATGTAGAACAGTAGGTGTAGATATTTTTTTTAAAAATCCGCTTCTCCGGTAACATTTACAGCAAGTAAATTCCCTCATTTACCATTAAAACCAGTGAAGCGCTAGATTGTCCAAAATTACCAACTGCATTACCTCCCTTTACCAAGTCACGATTTGCTGTAATGTGTGACTTCATCAACGAGCTGACCAGCCACTAATGTAGAAGTGTATTGATTGCACGGTTGTTTCAAATAAAATTGGCAGATTTTATATAGCATACGGTAAAAAAATTGTGATTCAAACAGAAAAAGGCTATTGTTTACCTTTATTTAATTTTCTAAATGAAGAAAGACGTTGAAAATAGGGATCTACCGATTATACCATGTCAAACAAGGAATTATTACGAAGAGATTTTTGTGTATGTCCTACTGCTCGTTCTAAATTTGTTTTCCCCAACCAAATTACAGGCGATCAAATCATCACAAGTCCTTCTAAAACATTGACAACAGGATTTAGACATGTTAATTAGGCCATATTTGGAGGGAAATGAGCGAGTTAGCTTCCGAGAGAGAGAGAGAGAGAGAGAGAGAGAGAGAGAGAGAGAGAGAGAGAGAGAAGAATATCGAAAGAACAAGTCGTGCCCTTTCATGGGCAATCTAACTTTTAACGGCAAACATAACTTCATTAAACCATTGATTTCTACATTAATGAAGCTGAGATAAGAGCAGCAAATATCAAGTAGAACATGGCAAAATATAATATAAAGAGATATCGGGTTTACATTTATAGGGGACAATTGTATTTATTTTTTCAATATGGCTTATGTATTATAAAAGTTAGAAAATATGCTGAGATCGTAATTAGCCGCCAGGAGTTAATAAATTTCCACAGGACCATTGGTCAGTTCATACCTAATTGCAAATTTCCTACACTGTAATCTCTACTTTAGCAAGGCCTTTGTAATAATTACGCGTCACTTCCGCATACATATCAAGGGCACGTAATAACTGCTTCAACATTTGTGACGGTCGTACTTTTAAACGCAATTAATGTCAGTTTATAGTGAAAAAAACTAATACGAAGTTTTCATGTGTGGACGATTCAAAAATAAATTTAAACATAAACCTCCATGACTGACCTTTAAGATTCTGATGAAGCCGAACTAGAGAGAGAGAGAGAGAGAGTATCACTGGGGAAGCAACCAATGAACAAATGAAAATATGCGTTTTTAAGGCTAATGAATCATAACATGCTAATTTAAAAAATATAACTTGCTTTTCTAGATGAAAAATAATAATGTACCTGTAAAATCCACATCTCAGTACATTGGTGTTTCCGTTGTCCTTGTCCAGCGTGGCACGGTAGTCACCCCTTGCGAAGCTGGCTATGCTATTAGGCATAATACACCATAGGTAGGTGGACCTGGACAGGTTTCCACTATTACAAGACCCTGTAAAAGTACAATATGTGTTATATGGCAAAGAGACATTACCAAATATTCATAAAGAATATTTCCGTGCAACATTATGCTATGCCTGCTAACTACACCCTTGCAGCCAATGATGTGCCTCCGCTTGTAACATTCAAACAATCTTTTACGAAATCTTGACGTTGACGTCGCCGTAGCTGCTGAATAAATGTCATATATTGCCCATCAGCTAATAAAACAACATAAATGACATTTCGAAATTTGCTTTTCGACCTTACTGCAACGGCTGCATCTTGCCTTATCCGTAACCTCGATACATTGACCTTTTCGCGCACATATTATCCAGGATATTCATATCCTCTGGTGACGTTGTGTGCCACGTCTGATAACAATCCGCTGCTAAAAATTGAAATGGGGACCACATACAAGAACAAACGAACAAGCAAATGAATAATCAAAAGAATTTGAGCAAGATAGATAAAATGAACTGCCCAAACACTGGACATTGTGGCCAACATGTCCCATCTTTTGTACTATATGTCTCAGGCAAGACACAGGAAATGTAAAAGTCGAGATTTTAGTGCCTTAAGCTGAAAACTATTCACTGGGTACAAGTACTTAATATCAGACTTTTCATTTTCTTTTTAATTTGTTTGTTTGTAATTTTTCTTTCTTTCTTTTTCTTCTTCTCCAGATTGTTTGTTAGTTAGTTATTTGTAGTAATGAACATAGATTCAAGAACCATAATGACTCATAATTTGACGTATATGTCTAAAGTTTTAATTATAATTCGTATTATTGCACTTTCAATTGCACTGTGATTTGAAGATACAGATTTCTATTGGATATAGTTAAATATGTATCTGCCATTACTTCATTTTGGTATTAATTAATATTGTAAATTTATATGTTTGATATAGTTAAATATGTATCTGCCATTACTTCATTTTGGTATTAATTAATATTGTAAATTTATATGTTTGATATAGTTAAATATGTATCTGCCATTACTTCATTTTGGTATTAATTAATATTGTAAATTTATATGTTTGCAAAAGACCGATAGGCTAATATGTAATAAAGATTTTTGTTCAATGAATGTCAGAGTGGAAGTACCTTAATGACGCACGATGCGAACAGTTGCAACTTACTGTAAGGATTACCTGGAGTTGCTCCCCGAAAGGAGTATCATACGTTGTTAAATTAAATTACATTTTTTAAACATAAAGTTAGGTATGGTTGTTGTTGTTGTTGTTGGGTGTTTGTTTTTTGGGGGGGTTCTTTTTTTTTAATTAATAATTTTGTTTTTGTTTTTTTGTTTTTTGGCTTTTTTTTGGGGGGGGGGTTTGTTTCTTTGTTGTTGTTTTTTTAACTCATCTCCTAAATGCATTATTCATTAATAAAATATATCTATGTTGTTTCCAGCAGTGCATTATTTGGGACAACGTCCTGCGATTTGTACCGAGGACTCGTAACAGGAGATTTACGACTAACAGATAACTGAGATCTTATCAAGCACATTTTAAGTTGCAGAACCAGAGCCTGCACGAGATTCACAAACCAAGAAATTACATTGCAGAACCCTTGCATGCACGTGATTCACATTCAGGTGCATTATCAACATAAACTCTATATTTGGCCTCGACTTACGCCTCTACCATTATTTGGGAGAATGCTCCCTTACTCCTGCTTTATCTGATATATATATGATCTGAAGGATTGAC